>OY720106.1:37153598-37836466 GCA_963082835.1 Leptogaster cylindrica
GCAACACGTTATTTTTTTGTTTAAATTCCAACCAACGTTTATTACTCTTAAGCAATCTGGAATTTAAGGTAAAAACTAAAAAGATTAACATTACAATAGGACCTACGACCTCTGGAGACTTCATCTAAAGTTTAAGAACATTCTGTTGGTTGGTTGAGGTGCAAAGGGACCGCAATTTGTTATGTGTACCCAGCACCTCCACTATACAGCACGAGTCGCTACACGTTGCTACCATTCGCTCACGTGAAGTTAAGTCGCACGCGCACCCAATTCACGTTCTCGGGAAATGATCATACCACATGTTTTTTAGCGATCAGCTTGTCCACTAACTCATTCTGCAATGAGGAACTTACCGGTAATTGAATCTTAAGCGTTCGATAAACGCGCCAGGTGAAATCGCATAAAGTGATGGGGTCAAAAATGAAGTCATTACTATAAATTTGTCGTTCTATTTATGGCTTAGGTGTTATGATTAGTTTTGCAAATCGCGAGCATAGATGGGAATGTTATCGATTTAATCTCGTGCTGGAATGAGCCAATCAATCTAGTAATGTTCTTTATAGGCACATTGCTGTCGATGGCGATCGATCGATGATTACGATCATGACCTTCGACGCGAGTAAGCACCGTAGAAAATGAAAAGTAACTGAACGTTGCTTCTACCTTCTTTTACTTTACCTCCGCGAATAAATCGTTTTAATTTATTCTTAAGCAATGGTTGTTAACGTCTGTGTAAATATTTTAAATTTTCTGCATATTTCCGCTTGTTTCGAGTCCGATCATTTATCAAGTGAAAGTTGTCGGTAGAGTTAATCGCACGCATAGAACAGCTGGAGACAAAAGAGTAGGAATATCTAAACAGGCTGATGCTATCAAATGTTCTCCTGTAATGGCTGTAATACAACAAATCGTTCAGCTGATCAGTGTTTATTACACAGTACTGAGTACATATAGAAGTCAGAAATCATTTTCAACAGTTGAATTAAATAAAATCTCGTTTGTTATCGCGATGTAATCAGTAGTTAGGGACAAATTCAATTATTTGCATTGGTCAATACTAATCCAAGTGAAGGTTTCCATTACAAATCGCTACTATCATTTCACATAGTCAATTCAAGTAAAAGCTGCTCATGAAAGAAAAGTAGAAATATTTCTTGATTACCTACGCTTCAGCAAAATAAGGCAACATTCAATCAGGAATTCCTCATTTAAGTCAACAACAATTACGTTAAAAAATATCGTTATATCTCAGAATCTCTAAATTTCCCAATTTCGATGTTCTTCACTTGATCCACGTGAATGTTCCACTGCACTGGTTGAAGGTATGAAATGTGTGCAATATTGCGAATTTGTAATGGGAATTTAAATCAGAAAGCGCAATTAATTTTGAATCATTATGAGATAACTAAAGTTAAATCGTCCAAAACATTTATAAAAGCATGGTCAAGATACCGCAATAAATTAAATATGGACACCTTGAGCACAGAAAATGTCCAGGTTCCATACAAAATTTCATGCCAAAAAATTCGGGTTGTAAAGTTTTTTTTTTTCAGCGGAACCGGTACATTTACGCTCTGAAATTCCATTTATAAGCGATTCAATATGTCAAAAACTAAAAGTCAAAAAAAGTCAGAAATTTCATATTTTAATTATTCTTGCAAGAAACTGTGTTCCTACAAAGAAAAGTTATCGAATACAATACAAAGAATACGAATTATTTTTCATGGGGGTCGCCCGAAAACTTTAAGATCGTGTACAAAACGTTTCCTGGAAATAATTACTTAAATGTAACGCGTATTTACAACAATAATTCACGAAAGAAAGTTAATATGCAAATATATTCAGTAAACGAAATTAACTTTTTTATATAAAAACGATTCATGCTTATATTATATGGCAACACTAAGAAGAAGTTGCCCGATTTTGTTCATCTTCGAATATAACCTTACAATTTTAACGAAGTATTAATGTACCAAAATTCACTCCTCTATAGCTAGAAGCGTTCTCGAGTTATCATCTGGGCAGACAGACAACAGACAAACGGACAATGGACATTGGACATGCATAAAACGGTTTCTTTTCACTTCCCATTTCCCAATCATGAATATATAGGTTTTTTCTATCACCCATTATTTCTTGGCGTTGCAAACGTTCGCTCAAAACTAATATATGTGTATTTGTATAGGATATAAAACTTACTTAAAAAAAGTACATTTTTATGAAAACTGCAATGTTAAAACGATTTGCATACATGCGAAATGTTTTTTTTTCTTTTCAGGCTTTTAGAGATCGCTGATAAAGTAAATGGAAAATCGGGAAGTATTCCTAATTATCATATTTCACTTTTGCATAACACGACATGCACAATATAAACTGAAAGTTGGACATACGTCCTGATCACACATCAGTGGAAGATATGTGGGTGGTTAATTGGCTATCGGCATGGGCGGTAAATTGAATCAAGTCCTATTTGTATATCTGAGCCACTTAAGAGCCTTGCAATTTATGAGCTATTTTCAACAAGGCGACCACTAGGCTAGATCATAATTTGCACGGATAATTCCCCAAGGAATTTCCATAGCACAGCAAGACTATGTTTTGTAGTTAAAGTGGCTCAAGAACAATATCATAGACTCAAATTCGACTTACAATAATTAATTGAACATGTAAATTAATATCGTGCTGTAATAGAGTGCAATGATATCGGTTAATTAAAATGACTCAGCTCCAAGCTCAGCTGCTAATGCGCAATTTGTTAGAAGCCGCAACCAGATTATCGCAATTTGATCACGAAACTGGTCGTTAACCGTGAATTTTGATCATTGCAATAAGAAACGTTGGCAAAGGCATGCAGACAATTGATTTATTTTTGTTATTATGTTACTGCAGCTTGGGCGCAGCGATTTCAGCATGGACAGCCCTCTGCAATATGCGCAGGCGCAATCAGATGCGGTCAACGTTAATGTCCACTCATTGGTCACCGGCTGACGGCTTTAACAATATGGAAAACGAAGTTTTTCATTAATTGTGTCAAGCATGCCAGTTAACAACCGTGGCACCCGGCAGCTAGATGTGGCTATTTTCCGTTGCCGGAGGGATTAAAGATAGTACCACGGTGAACTTGAGCCAGACTGCATCTAGGGGCTCTCCGCTGGGAGTGTGTTGCAAAAGTGCGCTGGAGGCGGAATCACGTTGGTACGGAGTATGTGCAATTCATAAATCAAAATATTTTTAATGAGAGCGCCAAAACCAGAAAAATGCAGTGATACGTTAAATTTTTGATCGTAAAATTCGAATTATTCCCCAAGGTTCGAAGGTGGTTACAAGATTCCAGAGGAATTGCATCAGGGGCAGGTATCTGATGCAAATTTGCGGATTTCCCATGTGGAAATGAAAACTAAAGCACACCTCAGGTGATTATAGAAATTGCTGGTTGATTGCAACCTTCGTTAGATTGCGCAAATTGATATGGTGACGGTTTGCATGCTGAGTGAGAGCAACAATAAATCATATCAAAATGAATAAACAAAACAAATCATAGTTTTATTAAATCTTAATCCTATCCTTATGTTTATTTGATATTCCCAGTCATGTAAACTGTTTGATCTAACTCAAACCACCGCAAGATTAATTACTTTTACATGAGAAACGATGCCGGAAACATTGTTGCAAATCAATTAACACAAAAATAATTAACGGTAAATAAGTTAAAGTTGTATTTCAAGCGGAAAAGCGAAGCAAAATTTATTCTTATCAGACATAAATAAAATTAGAAGCACTCGATGATTACAGGTTTCTATAGGTTTCTACTGGATCATTTAATATAATGAGATTGTCGTGGAAGCAATAACAATAAGTGTAGACAATGTCGCCTCAAAGTACAATACCTACCATACGGTCCATACGCCGCGTAAGCTTTCAACACATATCTCCAATGAAGCATGCCTAAAATTATCGCATACGAAGTTTATTTGCCTATTTGAGTTGATTTAATAATACTAGTCACGCTCGGAAAAAGGTGTTTGAGAAAACGAAGCTATGTAGATTGTAGGTATTTAGTGTTGTTCAATAGACCGAGAAATAAATATCATTACATCGATGATGCCAAACTGCACTAAATATGTTCGTTACTTTGTTTTTTTTAAACCACTTGTTGATTGGATGATAAGCGATAGGGAATTCCACTTTTGAACAATTTGCAAAATATTGCACAATATAAGGTCAAGCTCAATATTATGTGGAATAGAATAAGTTCACCTGAGGTATGCATAATGCACATACATAAGGCATATCTTTGTCCTCGACTGTAGTTCCAAACACTGACTCGGACCTTTCGAAGCCTTGCAGAAAACCATAAGGAAATATACTGTTCTACTTTCAGTGCATAAGTACCGCGTAACGTCGCGGTATTGCTTAATCGTAGATATAAATTTTATTGTATATAATACGTGAATACCTCACATTCACATTGATTTATATTCCAATGAGATCATTTCAAATATCGATCTATAAGAATCTCTGCCACAATCGAACGAAACTGAGTTGTATCAGAAACGCTCACCGTGTTACGCACAAGTCGATAAGTCGATAGTCATAGTCGACACATACCAATCAAATGCAATTGTGACCAGCTACATACGAAATTCGTAGCACGAATAATATTCGCTGAATAAACTGAATTAATTGTCCATAAAACAATTATTAGCCGATAAACTAACTAATATGAAGCCATTGCCATCACGACTGCTGCTTCAGGCAGATCAGTGCCAAAGTAAATTGCGCTAAGTACTGGTAAGAATGATGAATCATTAAGCATTCCGTGTTTACATACTGCATCACTGCGCGAGTGGAAATAGCTTTCTTCTACTTGAAATCACTTTCGATTGGTTGCATTTCATTTCAATACCGTTGTTTGCAGATACTGAATTTAAAACAGCTGAAGTTCAAATTCAGTGTAATCCAGAAAACAAATGGTTCAATTTCAATATGACATCGGAAATTCGCAAATGGAGAAGACTTATTCAAAACAATGATTTTCAAATATTTTCTTTAATCTAAAAAGAGTATGAGAACGTAGTTTTTCATATGTCAATTTTTTTGCAGGGACGAAACTGTGAATTTTGGCTCTCGGAGCAACTTTCATTTCAGAACGCTCCACCACCCAAACACACACTGTAACGTACAAAAAACGAAAATGCAGCGATTTAAAGATTAACTTAACTTATGCTGGAAGTCTACTATAAATAAGACTAGGACGGAAAATATAATTGGTTTAGGTCAATTATGAAATACCTATACCGTAGATGTGGAACGGCACAGTTTTCAAAAAAAAAAAATGTTTGTTCTGAAATAGGGTAAAAAACCGTTTTCCCATCGTAAAAAGAGATATTTGTACTAAATTATGATATTATAAGAAGGCATGTAAAAAAGGAAAGTTTTTATACCCTAGAGGTAGGGTATATTAGTTTTTAACGAACGTTGTATATGTCTCCATTCTCCGAACGGACAGGGATTTGAGACAAATCGCAGATTAAAGAACTCAGCAAAACTTGCTTGCTCTGGAATGCAGCTATTATAAGTAAAATAGCTTAAATCCTGATGAAAAACGAAGAACTCATCAATACTACACCATGCTGGCAAGATCAAATGGTTAAGTCCTTTTGAAGATTTGCCACGTCAGTCAATGATTGCCCAAAATCCTTTTTTTTAATAAATACATCCTATAGACAATAGACGTATGAAACTGGAAGACCAATGCCTACCTAGAGAGGTAAGTGAAAAAAAATATAATTTATTACTTTACAATTTGTTAGGCACAAAAAGCCATGGGCAGCTATAGTCAATATTGACTATAGTCATTAGTGGGAAACAGGCTTTATAGTACATGCTCAAGAAAACGGAAATCACATTATGCATATAAATTCATAAGCCATAAAAAATTAGATTGTACAGAAGAACACACTTAATTTAATAAATAAAAAACAATTGATATCTAATACTGAGCTGGTGCCTTGTAATTTTGGTGGAATAAACACCGATTTGATCTCCATTTTTTGCACGCGATCATTATTGCTGTTGGGCTAACACAATAGAGCTCCTGACACTGGCAATTTATCATTATCTATTGAAAAGAGTAATTAATTCAATTTACTTTTTGCAGGAAAGTAACACCACATGAAACCTAATTTAATCATGTTAGATATTGGAAAGTCTATATTCCACTGTTTTATTACTGGAAAAAGGCACTACAACATTTTTCAATATATTTTTAACTTTGAAAGAAAATTTGTGAATGCGTAGTAGAGTAATTACAAAAGTTAAAAAAAAAAACAACGTGATGCGAGTTAAACGGTTGACCTAATTGCAGAAATTTTTGATTTCCATCAAGAGAATCATGGACCGGAACCCAATAACGTTGAAGGGCTGGAAATTGTCACCATGAAGAGGAAACGACGAAAGTCTGACGAAGCTCCGAATGAATTTTAGGTGCGTCCCATTTTAGCTCCGCAATGCGTCTTGCGGCGGCGTTCCGCCTTGTGGGCAGATGAACGACGTAGGTACGGAGCGGTACGTTATGGCAACTGAGCGAAGACGCCGCTTTTTTAAGAAATTTTTTAGAATCGGAATTAGTTTTGTGTAGTGCACGATTGAAGACAGATCTCAGTTTTCTTGGGAACACCAACTATGATACCGAGCCAACTCTCTGGAAGAACGTGGATTTACATAGTCGTAGTTATCCTTTTGGGGACTAGCATCACGTGTGAATTAGTGGATTTTCAATCACAGGTAGTTTAGGATTCGTTGAACTTAAAGTTATTTAGTTATAGAAAATATTGCCTTCTTGCCGGTTACTTATGTCTGTATGTATATGGTATTTGGTGATCATCTTTTCAACTCGTCGCGCTAGCTAGAGAGATGTTATAGTGGTTAAACACGGTAACAACACCAATTGAGGCAACACGAATGGTACTAGTACCGTCTCCGCAGTTTAAAATGCAAGATTGAAACCGAAAATTATATTTTGCTGTAAATATAGTGAGCAATACTATTAGCGTTAGCTGTTGGTGTCGGTACTGCTGGTGACGATTAGGAAAGTTTTTAAATGTTCGAAATTATAAGTGAAAAAAGTTAAAACTAAAATCCATAGTATTCGTGAACAATTTTTCCCTAAAATTTTGGTGTTAAACAAACTATAAGGAATGCCCATATTTATTATGTAATTTTTATAAATTTGTACTTTCTACTCTAATGAAAACTTTACCATGTTATTTAATATTACAAATTTCAATACTTCAAAAATTCATTTCCCTGGGTATCATTTCTTTTGGTTTTGTTTGACTTTTCGTAAACCTGACCTCTCTGATTTGTGGAGGGTTATATCGGTGTTATATTTGAAAAAACTACATTTTTGGATTTATTAGCAAATTATTATTACTTCATTTATTTGGTGTTATACAAAAATATAAAAACAAAAATACGTTGAAATTACTATAAAAACGTTTAACTAATGACACTAATTATGGTTTTTATAACAGCAATTAATATTAAACGTGTAATAAAAACTTTTAGGCTTAAGATCAGCACAATTTTCATGTATCTTTCATTTTAGAGTAAAGCAAAAATCTCATAAGGATTTGACTTTTTAAAACAGTAAACTCTTGTCCGGGAAACCCCTCCAATCATTTGTCCGATACAACCGCAACGGTACACTACATTTTGACTATGCCTATCGCATGTCACATGTGTATTACCAGTTTTAGAGATATGTACAATGTACATACATATTTCATATTATGTATGTACAGCCTACCCCCGCCCTACAGTTTATAGACCTACAGTATAAAACATAGTAACTAATCCATCTAATAGCCTTTTCAGTTTTCACACTGAACCAAAAACACACGTTTTTGGGAAGTGTTTTTCAAATCAACGTTATAGCCTAGTTTTTAGTTGATTTTATTTGACAGTTGGTTTTTGAGTGTCAAAAATATTGTATGCTTATACCTAATAATTATATAAATTATATTAATTATACTAATTAAAATTTAAATAAAAATGATTGAAATCGTTTTTGTTATTTATTTTTAATTAAAGAAATTATGTGCATTGTTGATGCAATAATGCGATCTGTTTTTACCTCCATTTTAAGTTTTTAACAATGTAAACTCAAGAGTGTTGGACATATTGTCGCGTTTTATTTTAATTTACATTAAATATCAGAAATAAAACGCTAATTGTGTTTGAATTCATTTTTCTAGTTTGGGCATACGGTTTTCAAGTGATTTTTATTGAGTTTTTGAGAAAAACAACTCGCAATTCACTTCAATGTATGGAAAAGGAAAATCATGTCGTTTTTGGCTGGATTTTGATCAAAAACGCATAAATACGGGAAAACAATATGCCTTTGGCTCAATTTGATAAGACTATAACCAAATACTAAAAACATTGTTGTACTAATTAATGTTTCCAAAAGTTACTTAGCTCAAATGTTAACTCCGTACAACAAAAAATTCGCAAAAAACCAACAACTTCCTATAACTTGCAAACACGTATAAACCGCTCAATCCAATATGGTGACAGCATCTTCCTTCTGGCTTTAGAAACAGAACAACTGTGTTGAAATCACTGCTACCAACTAACAAAACTTGAAATACTACATGTCCGAAGATAACATATAATTTTTATCTAGTCACCTCAATATGATTCCAAAGCAACTACCACGTTATTTCTACAAGAGTTCAACCGTGAAGCGTCGGAAATGTGCAATCGAGTCTCAAACATGGAATGGAGATATGCAACAAATACCACGACGTTCAACAAAAGAAGGATGCGGGAACAGCAATCCATAGCTGCGAAGTTCGAATGCATTAGTTGGCGTCGAGCACATGACATCAATTCCACAGCAACAATAGATCCAAGTATACAGCGGCAATTCGATAGAATTTTAAAACCTGGGCATTGTGGACTAGGAGAAGTCAAATTTATGGAACTTAATCATGTGTTAACTGTTATGAAGGATAACTATGATAATGCAAAAATATGCCCTTATACAGAGCAAATTTTAAGTGCTGAGCAGCATAACGGAAAAGTCCTAAAAGAACATCCAGATCATGCTAATTATGTATCAGCTTCGACCACGTATTGCGAACTAAAACTCGATCCGTCTATTTTAAGGTGCACATATACGCAATCAGTTTTTGTTATTGTTTGTAACTCCTTTTAATTTAGAACTATGCAGCAAAGTCGAGTGGAAAAAGAACTGCGCCACACTTGGAAAGCATGGAGGGATGTTACCGGACCACCAGTTAGGAACACCTTCATGAGATATGTCGATCTCGCAAACCAAGCAGCAAGGACGCATGGTGAGAGTTTGAATTCGCAATTGAATGTAAACTAATGATAGGTATTCCTTTGTTGCTTTGAAGGCTTCAAGAACGCTGGGGATCAAATGCGATCAGCTTATGATGATCCAGATTTGTTCTTCACAGTTCAAGATCTTTGGTTTCTTATTCAACCGTTGTACAAACAGCTATTCACCTACGTAAGAAAAGGCCTTGTGCAATACTACGGAAAGCATGTAATAAGGAAAGACGGTCCAATTCCTGCTCATTTACTAGGAAATCTGTGGGCAACGAATTGGAAAAATATTCTGGAAATTGTATATCCCGGTCCTATTGAAATGTCTGCTATAGATCAGGTTATGATCAAACAAGGATATACGCCATTGAAGATGTACCAGTCAGCTGAGGAATTCTACACTTCTATGGGGCTTCCCCCATTGTTACCAGAATTCTGGCGGAATTCTCTACTACAAAAATCTAATGAAATTTTTATGCTGTGCAAATCAGCGGCATGGGACTTTTGCAATAACATTGATTTTAGGTTAGTTATTTGTCTTTTTGGAGGTGCAATTTTAAATTGTACAAGATTTAGTGGAACATAATAGTATTTATTTAATTTGTAAAATGACTTAGAGTAAACCACTGCACTCAGGTAAGACTGGAAGACTACATCACTGCACACAAGCAGTTGGGATATATTCAGTACTTTATGCACTACTCTCAGCAGCCGTCTATATTCCGTAACGGCCCAAACCCAGGTAAACTTCAAAATAAAATATAATGTGATATAATCTGCCAACAATCTATCTGTACAGCATTTAAAGAAGCTGTTGCTCAAGCAATTGGACTGTGTGTTTCCGGTCCAGTTCATCTACAAAAGGTTAATCTGTTTCCAAGCTCTGTAGATACTGATAGCGGAAATTCCAAAACCAACATTGAATTCCTGCTCACCATGGCGCTTCAGAAACTCCCATTGATGGTTTTCAGCCTAGTATTGGAGAAGTGGAGGTGGCATGTATTTGAAAAAGGACCTAATGACATGAATGCTCGCTGGTGGGAGTTGCACTTAAGGTACATGGGTGTAAGTCCCCCTACAACGCGAAACAACGACCATTTTGATGCAGGTGCCAAATTTGAGGTCATATCCGATCGTGACCACCTAAAACATTTCATTGCCACAATTTTGCAATTTCAAATATATGCTGAATTATGTCAAGCTTCGAATCACGTCGGATCTTTACACACTTGCGATTTCTATCGGTCCAGAAGTGCTGGACGAATTTTGTCGTGAGTTCATCAAAATTTCCTACTGAATCGTTATTAAGTGATATTAATTTTAGTGATATTATGCAGCATGGTGCAATGTTGAACTCAAAACAATTGATAAAACTACTCACCCGAGGACAAACAGATAAACTATCCGTTGAGCCACTTTTGGAGTATTTTCGTCCGCTAGAAGCATGGTTGGAAATACAGAATCGTGATGAAACTGTTATTGGCTGGAATACAAATATGGAAGACGTTAGTTTGTATCAACCAATTCATTCCACATCATCTAAGAACGCGCCTTTTCATTTGCTCAAATTTAAGGTTTATGCTATGTTTTATATTCTTCTCTTTTGTTTGTAAATGTTGTGTACAATTGAAGTATGTTTTTTTAATGATATGTTGTTTATATATGATTTACAAAATTCTTGTATTCCTCTGAATTCGAAAAAAATTATTTCATTATATTATAGTAATTAGGAATTTTTTTTTAAAGAATAGAATTTCTAATAGATTCAACTTAAAATATGTCTGTTCCCGTATTTTTTAGCTGTAGAATCTCCAAATTACTTATTCGTGTGGTGGGCGTAGGATTACTGAATGTACTGGAACAGCTTTCTGATATTATTCCAAAGCTCTTGGAGGCCGCAAGCACTTTCCTTTATTTTTGGTTGTTCATTTTTCGAAATACATATTTCAATTAGGATCTAAAGAAAATATTTCTTATGAAGAGAAGAATTTGTTCATAAAGATTTAACGTAAATCAGTAACAGTAAAAAATTTATGAATCACTAAAGTTATTAAAAATGTGGAGTTTTGCGCTTAATCAGTAGAATCAAACCCAAATTTAATATAAAATTTATATATTTAAGGGAAAAATGAACGTGTATGCAGCCTGTAACAGTCAGATTATTTATGTGTAGACATTTGACAGGTTTCGCAAGGAAAATGAATTGTAAATACATTTGAGTTTATCTGAGATTCGTGTTCAACTCAAGTGTGTGAATTCCAGATTTATTATAATACAATGCTATTATATTATTTATTATATAGTTACAATGCAAGATGCATGTTAACTCAGATAAACTCAAATGCATTTACTTTTCTCTTCCTCGCCAAAACCTGCAAAATGGGTTCAATAAATATAATATGACCGTTACAGGCTGTATACACGTTCATTTTTCTCTTAAAAATGTAAACTTTAAATTAAACTTTACCAGTAACGTTTACCAGTACCCGCTCCTAGGATTTCACCAAACTTAGGTTTGATTCTACTGATTAAACGCAGAATAATTTTTTTTACCAAATTGTATTAAATTTTCACATAAAGTAAGACCAAGTGACGTCACTGACAGCTGTCAAACTCCTTTTTACTCTACTTTGCATTATCCGTATGAGATTTTATCCAATTTTGACAGCATGAGATAATTGGTGATATTTATTGTTATTTCTAGTTCAGCTACACTTTGTTCAATTGTTTACAGATTTATAAGTGAATTAAAACAGACATCAAATCTATTGAACAAGCTTTATTCAGACTAGAATGTTGTCTTCAATTTTCTGGAGTAATGTTATGGGATTACGAAGCAGCATTCGTATATCCCATAAAAGTTGTATGTTCAAAAACATTAGGTCAGGTGTTACATGTAGCACACTAATGATATCTATGAAATGTGAAAAATTCGACGATTTGACTATTCGGAAGTACTCAAATATTAAAAAGGAAGCCGTCCACATCAAGGCAGTAAAAGGAAGACAAATACTTCAAAATGTTTTTGAAAAAAAACGTGAAATTCTTATTGAAAAGAAGAATGAAATTGCTAGGGATATTCAAGAAACTAAAATAAAAGTCAAAGAGAAAGTAAAGGAGAAAATGGAAGAAGTTATTGAACGAGAAAACATTATTACAATCCCGAACATGCTTACAGTTGGAAGAGGAATACTTGCACCTTACTTGGGATACGTTATAGTTCAGGGAGACTTCCCCCTTGCAATGGGATTGCTTGTATTTGCAGGAATTACAGACCTAGTAAAGCAACCTTAAAACTAAATAATTTCAATGTAATCAGCTATCTTTCAGCTAGATGGTCAAATAGCTCGACATTGGCCTAGTCAAGGAAGTAAGTTTGGATCATTCTTAGATCCGTTAGCTGACAAATTGTTGATGGGATCTCTGGTAATCTCGCTCGCTTACAGCAATCTTTTACCTGTTTGGCTTGCTGGCATGGTATTATTCAGAGACGCCTTCCTTGTGGGAGCAGGTTTCGTGATTAGATATATAAGTCTACCTCCTCCAGTAAGATATGTTAAATAAATTTTAAGAAAAACAAATTACTGTAATTTGTACAGAAAACTTTGACGAGGTATTTCGATGCGACTCATGCTACAGCACAATTGGAGCCCACATTTATCAGCAAAGTAAACACTGCTGTGCAATTGGTAACTATTGGACTAAGTTTGGGTGCACCAATCTGGGACTATGCCGGTAACAAATCCATAAACATTTTTGGCAAAAGCGCTAAGTTATGTACAATTCCAGATCACCCTGTGTTACATGGATTGTGGTATTTAACCGGATTAACAACAGCTGCTGCAGCAGTAAGTTATATAACAAACAAAAAAACGTTTAAAATTTTAAAAAAATCAAAATGATTGTGAGAGATAAGAACTGTCCATAAGATTTATATCCTTAAGACCAAAATGTGATTATCAAAATAGTTATGTAATACATGCTTTGTACTAAAATTCTCCGCATTTTTATGCTTTAATTTACAGAAATAACGGTCTGTCCAGGAGGTGAAAAGCATATTCTGAAGCTGGAAAAAGATAAACTTTGAAAGTTGTAATTGACTGTAATATAACTAGTACGGAAAGAATAATTGCCTTAGGCCAATTATGAAAAACCGTAGATTAAGAACGACAACTTTAACACGGAAACGTTGTTAACAAATCGTGTAAGAACCTGATCGAAAAAAGAGAAATTTTATGTTATTAATTGAAATTTTAATGATTAATTATAATACATATGTATTTATAACAATATTTAACGAAGGAGAGCTAATAATGTAAAGTAAATATTCAGTAAACAAAATCCTCACGTCAGTACTGCGACCAAGAGTGGTTTTTTGTGCGCGATGGCAACACTAAGGTGTTGCCCTATTTCGTACTTTTTCGAATTGGACCTTAAAATTTGAACGAAGAAACAAGCGAACTTGAGTTATCGTCAGTCTGGACATACAGGACATTCATAAACTGTTTCTTTGGTTGGTTTTTTTCGTATTTAAAGCAGTAGCAGTTTAAAATTTGAATAGTAAATTTATTTTACGTTGCTACAATATATTTATCTTGTTTATACATTTCGTATGCAAATTCTTCTGTATGACTAGGATCGTACTCAAGTCCAATATAATCGACTTCTAAACTGAAAGGGCCATCGCAACCTCCTTTAGCTCCAACAGAAAATCCAAAATGAGTTACTCTGTTTAATGGTATAGCTCCTTGCCTATCTTGAACTCGACCTTTAGATGCGAGGAAAAATTTCGAAAAAGGAATCTGCAATTTAAAATCTATATAAAACAAATCAGCAGGTATTTTTTTATACCTTTGCAAGCTGCCAATGTGGACCACCTCTTGTATAAAGTACGTAATGATAAACATCGTTCCACATTAAATCGAAATAACCCTCCGTATGAAGATTAATAAGGTACGATCGACCATCACCTCTGACCCGAAGAACTAGTGTATTGTATTGCCCCCAGTCGTAAGTGGTTTCTCTCTTAAAGGATTTCTACAGAAGTACATTAGATGGATAGTATGAAAAATTAAACGTTTTGGGGTAGGTATCGATTTACAAATTGAAATATTGAAATTCAATTAAAGCGTATTGTCCTCGAAGATTTACCTATGTACCCAGCTTCCGCATCTTACAATTAGATTAGAGGGAAGTGTGGTAAATTAGTGTTGTAAAATTTTGCGACAAACATACACGGAGTGAAGTTAATATTATACAGTAAATAAAAACAAGTAATGTGAAACGATATTCACACACTTATACGATAAGATATAACGCGCCTTCTTTAAATTTCATATTGACCTTAAAAAATAATGAAATTTAGTTTCAATGTAAGCACGCAGTCTATTTTTGCAATTAAACAGTTTGAAAAATTTCAAATTCAAGTTTTCATAAACTAATTAGAAATTACCCGAACTCTTTTCGTCCTTATGTTTGCGTATCCCGTTCTTTTGATCCGACCGTCATCAATTTTCTGCGAATTAACATCGCCGTGAAAGACAGCATATCCAGGGCGCAATATTTCCAACTTGGCACTGCTTCTTCCTTCACCATGATCGCTATCGCTTGTCACTACCCATTTGTCCAAATCTTCGTTATTTTTGAAGGACAGGACAATATCTGTTTCACCTAAAAACGGGTCAAAATATAATCGAGTAGTATAAAAAATATAATTCATTTTTAAAAGTACGATTCAGATTTAAAATAGAGACAATTTCTAAAACTTGATAATTTTTTGATGTGAATTGGGTTCAATCAACAAAAAAAATGACAAAAAAATTAAAAACTGAGAAAGTAACATGCATTTGTGAACTGGCATAGTTTGTTTTTGGGACATTAAAGAAAATTGGGTAAATTGGGTAAAGTGGATTTTTAGAAAAAAAGCTTAATATTATCATTTGCAAGGAATTACTCCTTTTGGCTCCTTCAGTCAACCGTTTCCGATAAGATGAGGCGACTTACAGATAAACACATTATTGAAAAATTGGACAAAAAATATTGGCCACTTATTTGAAAAATAATTAAAAATTGTGAAACCTTATTAATAATCTCTAACATTATGTAGCACGTTTCTTAAAAATAAAAATGGATATTTTAAAACGTTGTTTATAATAAAACACCCGAAAACCAGTAATTTTGGCAATAACCGCCATCCCTAATTAGTAAAGAAAAATCATAAACAATATAATTATTATATTCATCCCAAATCAAAAAATCTACTTTTAGTACAATGATAAAGCACGACCAGAAACTTTTTTGAAATTTGAAAACCGTGATCATGGCAACCACAATTCGTGGAATGGTGGAAAAATATAATATTATATTGTTCAAAATTAAAGATTGAAAAAACGGTTTCGAGATAAACGCAAATGAAGTAGAGCGCCGTTAACACACCTGTTGTACGTTGTAACCTGCTCTACGAAAATTGTAATAACTCAGTAGGTAAATTTTTAAGCTTTTGATAAAATTTGAATGAAACTATGAAAGTAAAGTGGAAGTCGGACGATAGCAAAAATCTTACATTTATAAGTAATTTTGAATATTTTCTGTCGTGTTACTCGACAATTCGCAATGTGACTCGATTTCACAAAAATATTTTGCTTATAAATCTGGGTTTTTTGCTATCGTCTTAATGCTGCTTTAAGACTATGGAATAAAATAAATTTCAAGAATATGTAAGCAAGTTCCTTGAGCATCGTTTACTCAATTCCTGTGTTAAACTAACAATATCTTCATACCGGGACGAAACACTAAAATCGGATCTCCTCTTAACTTCTCTGTAATTTCTTCCTTCCAAAGTGAGATTTCGCCTTTCAGCTCTTTTAAACCGTCAAGTATTAGTTGCTTTTTGGGTGGATCTGGTAGCTTGGTCTTGTATCCTCCTTTTTTTTCTCTTTCCCAAAAGGTAGCATTTGAACCTGTTATATGAAAATCCTTGGTAAACACCAATGTGTCCTGTAGTGGATAAAAATATTTTAAAATTATAAAACAAAAAACAAAGTAGAATTCGATACCTTAGCAAACAGTAAACGTTGTCGATTTCCAAGCAATGTCCGCAGCATAATCACTTTATAAATGTTCGGTTAAAAAGCGAACGCTTGAACCAAAACAAGGCTCCCAAGTCAACTCTCAGCTGACTGTCATTACTCGAGTTACATAACCTCAAAGTTGCCTTCATTGAAAAACTAAACAATAATCGAAAACTGATACCAAAGGAAATTCGTACTGCACGCAATTAAAGTAATTAAAAACTTGAAGTGTATGTGATAAAAAAAAAATCTTCAATAATATGTTGTTACCAGATAAATCGTCTTGATAACCTTAGTTTTCAAATATTTGATTGAAGTGGTTGTAATTTTGATGCATTCCTTGAAAAACGAATTTACAAATAAGCTTAGTAGTTACTAGTTGTCTGGTGGATTTCTGGTGATAAGAATGAGGGGGGCTAACAATGGTAAAGTAAGTGAAAGCGTAGTAATAAGCAGATAAAAATAAGATTGGTTAAATTCAAAAAGCATGAATCAATGCAAAACCATTGCACGAATTGTTTTCATTAATATACCAATCCTGGCAATGTAATGTGATTAAACCAGTAAGTTCACTTTCTCTTTGATACCAGATTTGATTGCAGAATCCGCAACGAAGCGAAGAGAGAACGCTATTTACAAGTTTTGAAAACTAGTTCCCTATTATATCAGAATCAAGGTCTTCATTGCTAACTTTACCTTCGCTTCGAACGAGAGTTCTCATTCCTCTACTTCCTAAACCCGATATTATTGCTATTCATTATAATATGCAGGCACTGCTTTCAAGTCGTCTCAGTCCACATTCTTCCACTCTGATATTAGTGCCAGTCTTGCTAACACTATGGGTGTTTTTAGTCGTGTATGTGGCAATTTTTGAAGAAATTTTGTATAGTATTAAAAAATATTTAATTATGTTGTTTGGTGAATGCTTTTCTGGGAATAATACTTGTCTTTCTCCAGGGAGAACTATCCTTATATGATCCGAGCTTGCTGCTCGAGCTCAATTTTCATGAAAGTCCTGCAAAATTGAACCCATTTATATCGGCTGCAGCACCAGGAGAAACTTGGCTGAAAGTGCGTCCGTTGCAAGATGGAGATTACGAACGAGGATTTATACAACTACTTTCCCAGTTAACCGCTGTTGGAGATATTTCAAAAACCCAGTTTCTAAGTATGCTGCTTACTTCCAGTCAAACGCAGTGAATTATAATTTAATGTGCATCTTTGTAATGTAGACAGATTTGCGCAAATACGAGCTAATGGTGACTACTACGTTACTGTGATAGAGGACACCCGCGTTGGAAAAATAATTGGTGCGGCCACCTTAGTTATCGAACAAAAGTTCATTCATGGTTGTGGCGTGGTAAAAAAGAAAAATTCAAACAAATGTCTTCAATATAATATCCTCATTTGATTTCCAGCGTGGCCGACTTGAAGATGTAGTTGTGAATAATACATACAGAGGGAAACAGTTGGGCAAATTGTAAGAATTCCACTTTTTTTTATATTTGAGAAAAATCAAATATTTTATAAAATTTACAGAATTGTTGTGACTGTATCGCTATTGGCAAAACATCTGGGATGTTACAAAATGACTTTGGATTGCAAGGATAAATTGATCTCATTTTATGAGTCACTAGGATATGTTTTGGAGACTGGAAATTCCAACTCAATGACCATTCGTTATGAAAAAGCTGAAAAGGTCTCTAAAAACTTAACAAGTAATTCAGCAGCCCTTTCGTTGGAATTAAATGATACCTCCTGACAATTAGCCGCCAATGCTACTTTTAAATCCAAATTGTAAAAAGGTTGATTTCGCTGGCATTTTAAAGGTGGTTCAAGTTTTGAAATTTTCCTTTATACTTTGGAATGAGTTGTAGAAGAAATCTTCAGCAGAATTATTTGTTTTAGATTACTTTTTCAATATGTAGCATTGGTATATAATATAACCAATTTACCTGGTAAATTGTTTTTTAATTTTGTAATTTTATTGCTTTTACATTTTCTGTAGGAATTGCATCGATATTTGTAACTTTTAAATAATAATTAACAATAAATGGAAGAAAAGTGACAACAAAATGCAGTTATTTGACAACGACTCGTGATGTTCCCAAGCGGTCCCTCTGCTGCTTGACTTCGGTGATTGGACGAGTACCGGTACGTAAAGCATGGTATGGACGTTGCCGAATGAAACTACCGTTACTCGGTATTTATAGCATTCATTTACACGTCTTTTACCCTGTCTTAGCAGAATTCCGGCATATTTTACTGCACACAAAACCAACAGCAGTTGTGGAATGATGCCCTGATTTACGAAAACGGTTTTCGAAGGGGGACAAATATGCTTATGCGGTTTCGCGAGGAGTTAGCAACCCACAGCAAGCCGTGTTGTGTGGTATTTGTGGACGCTTTCGAAAATAAAGGAGCAGCACTTCAATTAACATTGTCACTTAAATAGTTGACAACGAAGAGGAAAAGTAACATAGAAATGCAAAAAGTTATTTGACAACGACACGCGGTGTTCCCAAGCGGTCCCCCATCTAAGTACTAACCGCGCCCTATGCTGCTTGACTTCGGTGATCGGACGAGAACCGGTACGTAAAGCATGGTATGGACGTTGCCAAATGAAACTACCGTTACTCGGTATTTATAGCAGCCATTTACACGTGTTTTATTGTTTTAGCAGAATTCCGGCATTTTTTACTGCACGCGAAACCAACAGCAGTTGTGGAATGATGCCCTTTTATTTAATAATATGTATATTTTGTATATATATTATTAATATAATATATATTATTAAAAAGTTTTAAATATTAATTATATTATTATGTATATTATTTCATTTCAGAATGTTTGTTTTTACAACAAAGGCTCTTTTCTGGTCGGTTGAATCCGATATCAAAACCCTTCAAATGTTTCGACGAAAGCACTTTTGATATGTGTATTGTTGACTTGTTGAGTTCACGCAAGAGAAGTCACAAGTTCATAGCACTTTCCATAGTTAGATCGTTAGGAGAGTGTGGGAGTGGGCGTTCTTTTAACTTCCCAATACTGAATATTTAGTTCTTTTTTCTTTAGTCATTATACCAATGCAAACCAATGTAATTAGTCTATTATCCTACACCTAGGGTATACAAAACGACACGTAAAAACAATGTTTTTTATTATAATTCGTCGAGTATTTTCAAAATGATGACAATTAAAATTTTTTTATGTTGTGATAATTTTTTTCAGCACAGTGCAAATTACTTTCATTTTTGTATTATTATTAAATATTTAATCCATTCCTTCTCTGATAATAAGATAAAATTTGATAGAATGATTTTTCATTAACAACGAATGCATCTGCAAAATTTAAATCGATTGGATGACGGGAAATGTGTTAATTAGCAGTCGAAAAATTTGCCATCAAGATTGCAAACTCGAAGCTAATATATGTAGATGAATCAAAACTCAAAATCATTATAACTGGCAGTTTATATCGGTTTCAATTTCGAGCTTATACCAATCTGGTATAAATGAATCTGGATTTTTTCCAATCATTTTGGAATAAGTTATCGCATTGTGTGTTTTTGGATTCCAATAGAACTTGTAGACGGTATCGGGATTATCTTCATCTTTCATAATACTGTGAACTTTTCGTAAGAATTCTTCTAGAAAACTCATACAAACACTACCGTTCCAATGTCCCTTTAAAAAATGGAATTAATTTTATAATTAATTGTGTATTATTTAATCTTACCACCGATTCTTTGGCGAGATTTGTCAAGTCTAATTTTCTGATTTCCTGTACAATGCCTTCTTCGGTCCGAAGTCCTAAAAAAATGTTTTTTATGCCAACAAGAAAACTCTGACACCACCAGTTCCTAGTCTTAAATTTATGATAAGTTCTTATTGCTCTTGGAGTAGAACTGTTGCTGGTAACTTTCACTTCAACGAACTCAAGTTCATTTACATCTAATTCGGACCTAAAATATAGAATTTTGGGGAAACAATTACTAATTAGAATGATATTGATAATTAAATTTTACAAAAGTGGCCAAAAATTAATATAATATAGACCATTTGTTTATTTTGCACCTGTAAAACAGAAATTAAATTAATAAAAACGAATAAATTTTTATAATTTCCTTTAATTTAATCTCTTCATACACCTGTGCAAATAGTGCAATGTATTTCCTTTAAATATTCGACAACGTTAACGAGAGAAATCTTAGTGTAATCTCTTCAAATATTAATAATCTGCAGCCTAGCAGCAAAAAATTTCAATTTTAAAAATTTCAACCCCATTCCCCGGCCACCCCCTTGAACCGATTTTGCTCATTAACGAACTTACCCGAGCTATTAACCCTAGAAATAACATAATAAAATTTGGTTTCAATATCTTCAAAAATACGGCCGCTAGCGTGTAAATATATATTATATATAAATATAATATATAAATGTATATACTTTGGGTGGTTTTGTACTCAGGGAGGCATGAAAAACTGCCGAAAAACTATGAAAGAATTTTTCGAAAGTCGTGACATGGTATGCATCTCAATAGGTAGATTTTTCTTCGAAATCTACCTAAAAAATGTTGTCTATCATAGAGGTAGAGCATTACAATAATAAATGACAAATAATAAATCAAAATCTAAATCTAAAGGGAGTGAGGGTTTGCTAGCATGTAAATATATAAAACAAGTGTTTCACTTTTTTGAAATAAATTTCGTTCTTCGGAGTATTTTAGGTAAACTTTTAACTTTAACTTACAACAAAATATGTTTCTATGACCTATGTTACTTACAAGTTGCATATTTTGTCGCTTGCGACTCCATCCATTTCAGCTCCATATAGTAAACGTAAACCGTTGATATTAGTGTCGAACATACAACAAAATTCTTCAGATTCATTAACAGGTTGATCAGTATTAGGTTCTTTAGTTGGATCATCTTCAATAAAAATATACTATATGTTTTTTTGTAATGCTAGAGTAATATCTTATAATAAGTAAACTATAACCAAAAATACCTGCAAATCGCCTTTTAAAAAAAATAGTTTTAGGGAAATGTGTTAATTAAATGAGAAGTTAAGAGGATTTGTTAAATGAAATTGCAATCATGGATAGATGGACATACCAATATGAAAAGAAAAACCGTTAGATGGAATAAAATGAAACATGGGAAAAAAGCTCAAGATGAACCTTGCTACGCCACTGATTTTGCTAAGATAAACAAGATAAACAATTCTGTGAATACAATGTAAAATGTTACCTGTTAATATGTATTGTTCAAATTTAAATCCATAGGAGCACAGCCTTTTTTGTTGTTGAGTTTCATGTAAACGTTTGTACTTTTTCGCTTCTGTTTCTTGTGAACACAAATAATAAGTCCCGCGATATCTGGTTACTAAAATGCACAAATCCTCTTGGTATTCATAAGGTATGCACATTAATTGCCGGAGAAGTCCTCTGAAGCACACAAAATTATAAATTAATGCGGGAGAGTTTGGTAGTTTGTCCCCATAATACATATTATGCTTATTATCTAAAATGAAGCGCAACACATGATCTAACTTTTCATCATTGGCACTTTCAGGCTTATGTATAACATTTTCGTATCCTTTATTCAAATCTAGCTGCAACGGCTTCATTTCAGGTATTTTTAAATATTTTAAATTAGCTGCTGTACACAAATATTGCCTCTTGCAATCTAAGCTAAAATAACCCACAACTTTTGGCTTCGTAATTTTAGGAAAATGCTTCCGTTGAAGGAAATTACTTGGTCTTAATTCTGTAGTAAAATCCATTTCAAAATAAGAGCACTTCAATCAAATACACCGGCAAAAAAATTATAATTCAGACGTCAGAGGGGTTTGACTTTGACATTTGTTCTTGCGGCCGATTCTGCGAAACAAAACAAAAAGTCAACTCCCTTTTTTGGATTTCTCAAGGGTTCTGAGGGATCTGATCTGACTTTTTAGGTTGTGGTCTGCGGTAATCGTAGGTTCAAACCAGGTATATTATTGTAGTATATTATTATTTCATTTAATTTTCCTTTTATGAAATGATGAGAAATATCAAATTGTTAGAACTGTCACAAATCTTCTCTCCTCTGCACTCTCCTCTCCAATGCACTCTGCAGCAGACGAGTTTGAATTCACAATAGACGAGTCTATTGTGGTCTATATATAGTCTTGCCCTGGGTTCAACCTAGGAGGTTCAATCAAACTCACATGTATTTCTCACACAAAACGCTTGACATGTTTCTGCAAAAACATTTGACATGTTTCGTCAGTCGGTAATTCAAAGTAACTTTCTTAAAAACATATGATTTTGACAATTTGTTGCCGAATCTACTCGTGGAAAATCCAAAAATATAGAAAAATGTCACTAATTGCAGACGAGTTTATTGGCGATATTGAAGACATAATTTCATCAGAAGATATAAAGCCGAAGGACCGTTACAGAAATAAAAAGGATATAACTGTCCGTGTGAAAAAATCGTCGCAGGAGAAAAGTGGCCGCATTGAAAAGGAATTGACAAAGGAAAAACGAATCTACGAGAGTATAATTCCTGGGGTCCAGAGAGTTTACTTAAAAACATGGGGTTGTGCACACAATAATTCAGACTCTGAGTACATGGCAGGTCTCCTGGCTACATATGGATATAATATTGCGAAAGATAAACTCGATGCAGATCTGTGGCTCTTAAATAGTTGCACCGTAAAAAATCCTTCCGAGGATACTTTTAGGAATGAGATTCAATCTGGATTGGAACAAGGAAAACATGTGGTAGTTGCCGGATGTGTGCCGCAAGGCGCTCCGAAAGCAGACTACTTAAAAGGTGAGCAATTTTCTTTTGCCACTAAATTGCTTTTATTATTATGATCTTTTTATTATTATGTACAGGAATTTCTATTGTGGGAGTTCAACAGATTGACAGGGTCGTGGAAGTGGTCGAGGAAACATTGAAGGGACACACTGTCCGTCTACTGCAACCTAAAAAAGAAAATGGAAAGCGACTGGCCGGCGCAAAGTTGGATTTACCTAAAATTCGAAAAAATCCTCTTATTGAAATAATTCCTATTAACTCCGGTTGCCTTAATCAGTGCACCTATTGCAAGACTAAGCATGCTCGAGGTGACTTAGTAAGCTATCCAATTCATGAAATTGTCGATAGGGCAAAACAGGCATTTGATGAAGGAGTTTGCGAGATTTGGCTTACTTCTGAAGACACTGGGACGTACGGCAGAGACATTGGAACCTCATTACCAGAACTACTATGGAAATTAGTAGAGGTAAATTCAGTTAATTGCAGTCCATTAATATGTTCTGAAGAAGACATTTTTAGGTAATACCACAATTTTGTATGCTAAGAGTGGGTATGACGAATCCACCTTACATTTTAGAGCATTTGGAAGAGATTGCAAAAATTTTGCAGCATCCTAAAGTGTACTCATTTCTGCACATCCCTGTGCAAAGTGGTAGCGACAGTGTCCTCGGCGACATGAAACGAGAATATAATAGAAAAGAGTTCGAACATGTTGTGAACTTTCTAAGAGAAAAAGTTCCCGGTGTATCGATAGCGACAGACATTATATGCGGTTTCCCCACAGAAACTGAAGATGACTTCACAGAAACAATGACTTTGTGCGAGAAATACAAATTTCCAAGCCTATTCATAAATCAATTTTTCCCACGTCCAGGAACGCCGGCAGCAAAGATGCCACGAATTCCTGCAAATTTGGTGAAAACGCGAACGAAGAGACTTACAGATGTTTTCAACAGTTATGAATTGTACAGTAAAAAAATCGGAGAATTTCAAACTGTTTTAGTAACAGAAATCTCACATGATAAAAAACATTATGTAGGACACAATAAATTTTACGAACAAATTCTTTTACCTATGGAGAAGGATTTACTGGGGAAAGTCGTAAATGTTAGAATCACTTCGGCAACGAAATTCAGCATGGATGCAGAAATCGTAGATCCAAAGGAAAATTGGAAGAAGTGCGCCAAGGATGTTGATGAAAGGCCTGTACTTCAGAAAACTACGTTGCTAGATCATAAACCGGCAAATGAATTTATAGAACGTTATTTTAAATGCGCAATCGTTTTTACACTTATCGCTGTCACAATTAGATTACTTTTAAAGCTTCTATAAAGAAAAAATTAGCTAAATGGCTCTGTTTAAATGTTTAGTTCTTATTCATTTCCTTTTTTCGAATCCTCGATTTAAGATCATTCCTTCGGCAGGCCTAGGGGCTAAAGTAGATTTCAAAATAGTTGGATTTTTCTTCGAAATTCACCTATAAATTGTTGCAGACGAATATTAAAATCTGAAATGAATCTTCCAGTTTCTTTGCACTTTGGTTGATTAAAAGTTAATTTGAAAGATCTAAATACTTCCAGAGAAACAGGGAAATCAAAACACAATCATCAAGATCAATTTCATCAATTACGAAAATAAGAAGTGTGTACAATTTATTATCATAATATGTAGACGACATAAGTAAAATTTTGTTGATTCGTCTACAAACTGAGTAAACAGTTTTCACATGACATTCTTCTTAATTTAGAAAAGAAAAAAAAACAACTCAACTCTCAAAGTGAAAATTGTCGTCAATGCGGGATGCAAACTAAAGTTATTGAGAAGTTGCGCAAATGCCTAATCTCTATCAACTCCGCGTCATCCACTCCATGGGTGAAGTGGAAACCTTCATATGACTAAGCTATGATATAAACTCTTCGGAAGGTTCTGTGCCAAAATATCTGTCACCAAAGTTTCCAATCCCAGGTAGTACATAGAACTTGTCATTGATTTCAGGATCTAGAGCTGATGTTACTATTTTAACCTGAAATGAAGCATTTATTATATACACGTTGCAAATTCATATGCCATCAAATATACGTCTGGAAATGCGTATGCTATCGAGTGTACACCGATTTCTGCCATTAGAAGTGAAACAAGAATAATGTTTTCTTCGGTAACGTCATGATCCAGTAGAACCCTAATCGCCATCATAGCCGCTGCCCCAGTGGCTACAGTTGCATCCATTAGAATTACTTTATAATCTTTAATATCCTTCGGTAGACGTAGATAATATAATTCCGGTTCGCCAGTTGTTTGATTAGTTTGAATTAGGATTTTACCAATGCGAATGTCTTTGCAAACATCGCAGACTGCTTGCTCCATTGTCTCACCAGCACGAAGAATTGAGACACCGCATATTTTCTTGCATGCTAGCTGCTGACCTGATAAAATTAAATTTCAATGCTTGCTTCCCCTCTTTGTGAATCAATTCTATTTTGAATACCGTCATAGGTGACACCTTGAGGAGTTTCGACAGACACCTCTTTGAAGGGAAACAAACTTAAGGCATATTCAATCACCAACCGAATTAGTCTTTTTGAGTAGAAAATAAACTCATCCCGAGACGTATTCCTGTTGCGAATAAATG
Organism: Leptogaster cylindrica; assembly: GCA_963082835.1. Classification (NCBI taxonomy): domain Eukaryota; kingdom Metazoa; phylum Arthropoda; class Insecta; order Diptera; family Asilidae; genus Leptogaster; species Leptogaster cylindrica. The sequence goes on from OY720106.1 coordinate 37,179,467, forward strand.
TGTGCAGCCCTTTAATCTAGTTTTCAAAATAATTTCTTGTTAACACTTTATCCTCAATTGGATTTATGTGGCAACGTACTTGCGGTGTTGATGGTAAAAGATGCAAAGAGTCAGGCATTGGTTGTCCAATATACGAATGTGCCAAAGTTTCGCGAAGTTTGAATCCACGCTGCAAATAAAACAATCCACAGTAATTTTAAAAAACCAGAACAAAAAAAGCTTCATTCTCACCAAGGCGAGCTGAGTATGAACGTGTTGAACTATCAAATGGATAGCTACTTTATTCTCCCCGCCTCTAGGAACTATAATATCGGCGTGTACCATTGTTGGAGCAATGTAATTGCAATAGGAAGGCTTCACCATTGTTGAATACTGTTTAAGAACACCATCTAAGTCCCGACCCCTTTGCGATATATCCCTATGGATAGACAAATGAAATGTATAAATTCCGATTGCAAGCCCAGTACAAATATGTTTCACCGTCGCAATCTCCTGGCAAGCCGTATATCGGCATCAGTATCTACGAACACCTTCATATCAAGCAATTTAAGTACTTCGGGATTGTGAAATACAAGAATTCCCTCAAAAATAATAACATTGGCACCGTACATTGTTTTCTAAAATTCATCTAATCTAATATTGGAGCGGAGAGATTTTAACCAAATGTTTTCCTTACGGTTTGTGTTTCCCTCGAATGTGTTATAAAGTTATACACTGGGACTTCAACCTTTCTACCCTCTTTCAACTTTGTTAGAACGTCTAACATTAAGTCTATATCAAAAGCATCGGGATGATCGAAATTGTACTCATTTCGTCCTGCCTGCTCATGTTGTTTCTCATTTAACACCTGCAATATTTTAAATCGATAAAAATGCATTTTTAGTTTAAGGATTTTTAAGTTTCCATTTGTTACCTTATAAAAACAGTCCATAGATAGAAGTGTTACCCAAGGAACATCTAAACTCTCAATGATTTTTTGAGCTACTGTTGTTTTACCTGAAGCGCTGCCTCCACAAATCCCTAACAAAGGAAACAGTTTATAGTTCCATTGCTATAATATAACATAATTCCGGTGCACAATAAGAAATCATAACTAGAAAGAATAATTGATTTAGGCCAATTTTGAAATACCCTAGATGTACAGCGACGCAGTTTTAACACACAAAAAACGTTTGTTGAGAAATTGTGTAAAAAAGCGGAAATTTTTTGTTTCCTATTAACCTGCCTAAAAACTAATGTCAAAAAAATTATGTAAAGACCGTGTAAAAAAAAGTTTCGTGCAAATAATTTTAATAGTGTTTATAGCAATATAACGAAAGAAACTTGAAATGTAAATATTCAATGATAAAAATGAACATTTTTGGGTAGAAAATATGCAGTCTTATAAGACAACACTTAAACAATGAAGAAGTTGCCTGATTTTGCTCGTCCTTACACTTGATCTTACAATTTTAACGTAGTATGCACAATACAATATATTATTGTACCAAATCCCAATACTTTAGCTACAAGCGTTCGCGAGTTATCGTCTGGCAAGACAGACAAACAGACGGACATCTACGGTTTTCACTTCTCAATAATGAATATATAGTTAATTTTTCTCTCACAATTTTTTCATGGCGTTGCAAACGTTCGCTCAAAACTTATATACCTCACATCTAGGGTATACAAAGAAAAAAATTTTTTTAATAAAATTTAATATCATATCGAAACAAACGAAAGCGGAATAAAAACAGAACGACCAAGTAAAATTTATAAACACAATATTAATAACGCTGAAACGAAAAGTGCACACTTATGCGGAGCAATAATTAATATTAGCGAATTCAATGCACACATTCCAAATTGATCGATATTTACCGATGACGAACGGTTCAACCTGCTGCCCGGCACAATTGTACCATGGCGGACGTCCTGCCGTATATATAGTCCTATTATTAGCACGGATAATCGACTCTGTAGGATTGACTGAGGTGGTCTGATTCATTGAGGTAGTGCGTTGCCTTTGCCTACTAATACGCGGTAAACTTATAACTGGTGATCCAGAGGAATTTGACCGTGTAGTTTTGGCAGGGACCGTGGTCGGCGATGCAGGACAACAATAGTCTCCAAAATCATTTATTAACCCATGATCAATAAATAGCGGCTCTGTTAGATCAGGACGATCGTCACTAGAAGATATTGAATACGAGCGTAATTAGTGAAGCAGTAAACAAATCAAACGTGATTGAGATCCAATCCACCTTGTTAAATTGACACATTAAAGACAGACGAATCAATTTAGATATTCCATCACCATTTAATAAGAAAGCAAAATAAACGATTCTTGAGAAATGTAGGAAAACATAAAGTATTTAAGGAAATTTTATTAGACTGAAAGTAAAAAAGCAACGGAAAACATTACACCTAAGAGTACAGACCAATGAACATATAAATTAAACTCACTTTGACATTATTCATAGTCTTAGGCCCACAAAATTGTTGGATAATTTAAAAGAACAAAGAGTAACATGATTCCAATGTTTTTGAGTCTCATCAATCATCCCTGAAATGCCAATTATACGGGCTGAAGTCAATTTGACTTGCCTTTTATTTTGAATTTATTCTGTAGAATTGTTTAAGGATCCATCATTTATTGCTTAACCAGTTAAGGTTATTGTAAGGATTAAGCAATTTTACACGATCACTATTTTACTTTAAAACGAATGTTTTTCAAAATGTGCACTTAACTTAACTCAAACTAAGAATTTTTTTCTTTTTACTATTAATTAGTCCTTTAACTAAAATATAAGAAAATCCTGAAGAATACAATAATTCAAAAAAAAATAACACAGATCCATATCACTATCTGATATAAGGGCCGTAACTATTGCCGGGGCAGGGCCCCAAGCCAAAGCGGCCCCAAACTGATGGTAAAAAAAAATCATGATAGGCTGTATCCATACCGCAAGCAAATTGAAAATTTATTAATTTTGGATTCAATGATTATGTTATCTATTTATTATTAATTTTGAGAAAATGCCATTTTACAACTGCAAGTCTATTTTTTCTACTATGCTTTTTAGGCCATCGAATCTTGATTCTTGGATAGTATGGATATTCGCATCTGGACGTATGGTATGAAATCTAAAATAGTGCTTCTTTGTGGTAACTTCAACAACCCTGAAGACATCAGTGCTGGACCTTCACTATCCTCGGAGATAGAACAAATTTAATTGTGTAACGTTAGGTTAAGTACTATAATGCAACTCTGAACGCAACAGCGCCGCAAGCTGTGGTGCGATTGCAAATATGTAAACAATTTTATGTTCAATCTACTATTTTACATTTGGTTTTTGCAAGTGACTCCCTATAAATCATTTGGACTGCATTTAAAGACGTTTCACGTGAAAACTTATTTCATATCATAAAAATAATATATTTAATAAATAATTTATTAATTGAACAAGCTAAATAAATAGCTATTTGAACATTTCACATAGTAAAATATTGAGGGGCCGGGCCGCACTATGAAGTTTTGCCCCCTTGACTATCATCGCAAATTCTAAACTCATAAGCTGCGCAGAAGTACATTCTCAGATGAATTTGTTCTACAAATAGTTGTTATCACTTCGAGCCCATTAGAGCTGCTTAATTTCGGTTAAATACTTTATCTACATGCATTTAGAGGTCAATTAATATTTCGTGGTCGTCGAGGCAAAAAGCTTTTAACACATTCCAAAGCGACAAATATTTACGTCCATATTACCAATGTTTCCACAGCTGCTGCCGCACGATATTGACGGATTTCTTTTCGAATTGTTTAATAATTATAATCTAATATTCTGACGTGGGTGGCCGACTCCGAACAGCTTCTTAAACCGGGCGCCATCCGCGATTACGAAAACTGTTTTTTAACCGATTAAAAAACCTCAAGGTCATCTCATTCATGCAGTAGATATTCAGCAAGTATTCAGCAATATTTTTACATTTTAAATAACATTTATGCATATTTTTCTATTTAACCCTCCGTTTAACACATGTTTCGATTTTCACATAAGCAACTCATGGGTCTGGCCAGACCCCATATATTTCTAGACATTTACATGCAAAATTGTGGCATTTGTGAGCGCTTTTTAATAACATCCAGGTATATAAAATTGTTATTATTTGTATATTTTTTAAAGTTTTGATGGCAACCATTGAATAACGGACTGGGAAAAATATTGAAGGTGTGATAAATGATGAAAATTGTGTTACTAATTAGGTATAATATTTATTGCACGCAACTCATACAAATATACTCAATATCGTAAATAGTTTCACTTTTTATGTTCAAAGTTCACTTGAAAAGTACCTCTTATAAGGAATAATTACGTTTTATGCTCAACGCGACATGCAAAACTTTTGAATTCCCGATTTTAGAAAATATGGATTGCTTCCAACCGTGGACAGTGAACTGAACTTATGCTTCCAAGTGACCTGCTAGAAAACTATAAAGGCGGATTTAAATTTTTTCAGGATTGGGTAAGCATCCAAACCTAAAAGTGCATCCTATTTTCCAGCATGAATCATATCTTGCCTTTTATCGTAACTAAAATTGGGCATTTTTGCATGTCCGGGAACTTAGCAGATCATTTCCCAGCAGATCAAATATAAAAGTGAGTTCTCTTCGCATGCACATGAGTTCTATAGTTCTTGATACTTTTTAGCAATAGTTCTTATTATATACTGTTATAAGCTAGCTGTTATACAAACAGCTGCTATGTGAAGTTAGCAGATCATTTTTTGAATTGTTCAATCGTCTTTTTTTTTAGTAAAATCGCCAGAACTATTGCTGAAAAGTTTCAGGAACTATAGAACTCATGTGCATGCGAAGAGAACTCACTTTTATATTTGATCTGGTGGGATATGATCTGCTAAGTTCCCGGACATCCTTTTTGCCATTTTCCAGAATCGGCAGACACTTGAAACGCAGTAACATTTATACTCACAGCGACGAAAAGACAATCAGTCGCCACGGTTTATTACTTTATTACTCCAAGCCGGGCGGGCTCTCATCCTGTTTTGCTCGCTTTTCTAATGAACAGAACAAACGAGATAGTGTAAATACAATTTGTGCAATTCCTGCACCCTTCATCGAGAATACAAAAGATAGTTTGAATAGAAAATTACAAAAAAAAAAGGTAAAAAAAAGCAAGTTACTGTCCAAAATACATGATTTTCCATGTAAAATGCATAGGGGTCTGGCTAGACCCATGAGTCACTAATGTGATATACAGTCATGAATCCTTATATATATCCATTTGTGAATGATTTTTAATTCTGATTTTTTCAAAAAGTTGGTGGTAATAAGATTTTTGGAAAAGTCAAGAAACTACGAATCGCTGACACGACTGGAAATATTTGAAAAATACAGTTAAAATCAAAAAAGGTCTGGCTGGACCCAGGAGTACAACGGAGGGTTAAACAATTAAATTTTATATTTTTCCCTGCAGAGGGGGTGTGTATTGTATAATCGGGTGTCATTGACCAGCAACTTAAGTACTTCAACGCAAAACGGTATTCAGATTTCCAGACTTAGCAGCAATATTGCACCTTTTTAATTTCGTTAAATAACAAAAAAAGGACAAACACAATATGCGCTGGTAGAAAAAAATAAAAATTCGATCATCAAAAGCGAGAGGCAGAAAGTTGCAATATTAGCATAACATTAACATTTTGCAACTTTCATTAGTGGCTTTTCTGGTTTGGCTCCTTATTGTTCAGTTAAAGTGAGTTTAACATTAACTGGTGATAGGTCAGAAATGTTTATTTCAACTATAATCAAGCAAATATGCGCATAATATTATAATATAAACCATTTCAATATTATGTTCTACAGCAATTCATATATTTACTGGAAAATGAAATCTTAATGTGATATTTTTAAAAATCGATTAATACTAATAGTAATCTCTTTTACTATAAAATGTTTGTTTTTAAACAGCTTTTAATTTGGTTTGGGATTATAAAAACCTTTTATTGAATTGAAATTATTTTCTTTTTTTTCATTAAATTAACTAATCTAAACGGATAAATCGTAAAATGATAAAAAGCAATTCGAATTAGTTTCGTTATGTTAAACAGAAATAACTTTCCTTATGAACGCTTCGGTAGATTAATGGAAGGAGTCGTCTCAAAAAAGTAAAATCAATGAAGTCTAGAAATATATGTTATTTATAACCAATATCCATGCCGTTCGTATCGCTTAATGTTCAATTATTAACATGACATTGTTAAATTTGGTAATTAATGTAGACCTACATATTTCCATTGACTGTTCATTTTTTTTTTATCAATTTCTCGTAATCCATCATTAGCGGCAATCATGAAAACGGAAATATGATACTAAGCATTTATCATCGATTTTATCTTTACTTAATAAACGGATCTGGATGGACGATCTAATAACAATTAACAAGACAACATTAAATTCCACATTCCGACTTCCACTCAAATTTCGCAGTCATTGAAATTTTTTGTCTTACTCCAAATGTATTTCGCTTAGCTCCGTAAATTGAAATTTTTCAAGCTAAGGTCGTTGGAACACAGAATACCTTAAAAAGATACTAAGACAAATTTTTGGGAAGCTTTGAAAATTCAATCAGGGAAGGGAAGGGTTAGTAATGAAATGTGAACCTTGCTACGATCTCAGACATTTAATTAGACCGGAAGTAATGAAACTCAGTCGCAACGTCTGTCGTCCCGAAAGACGGGGAGTAAAACGAGGTAATGTCGGCATGTCGCACTAGCGAATTCCCATTGGCAGACGCATCACTGCTTTCCGTGGGGAAAATCGCTGACAACCATGAGGAAATTTGTCAATGTATTTTTAGAGATAGGAAAAATTGCCGCATGGCACTTTCTTTAGAAAGCCGGGTGGTGATGCTGGCCCGAACATTAACCTCTAATTTTAAATATTGTTTTATTCAATGTAAAAAGTTGCAGCAAAACCTACTTTACCTTGATGTTTATTTCTTACTGCATATTAATTGCAGTAGCAATTAAAATCAGCTGAAACTCCGAGCATGCTGTGCTCGATTTGAGCATGGTCATGGTGTGTCAAAAGTGCACCTGCTCCCGCATTAGGAAACCACATGCATGGAAGGAGTAAATGAATATTGGAACATAGTTATTGCGGAGGCTCACAGTTAACAGTTTTGTTAATATTCTCCTACTTCAGTAAATCAAGGAACTACTCACAAAATATATCTTAGCAACTCTGTTATTTAAACGACAATAAAACAAAAAGTAAACCTGGGAGAAAATTTACATGCAATTCCTCAAGCCAAGCGATGGCATTTTCTGTTTAGCTCAATAACAATGTATCCTCTTAAGATGACGCTGAACTCGCACAAATTGTTTATCAGTTAATTCTCAAAAACACTATTGGTGATTAATGAATGAATCTCGTCGCAGACCACTTCGCTTCTAGGAACTGATTAAAACCAATCAGACACTACACGATATAAATATTCCAGCCACTCCGTCCCAGTCTGCCACTCCGTAAAATTTCGACGAGTCAAATGTGAAATGTGACTTGTGAGGAACAATTTCTCTTTAAATTACCTGTCAGAACTGGCCGAGCTTGGAGGATCGAACTTTGAATGCTTTTTATGAACCGACATTTTTTGGTACTAATATCGGCTGTGTTTACACGACGGAGTTTTTACTTCAATGGGATTTTTAAGCAGTGACGCCAAAATCAGGAAAAATAATAGATGATTAAACAAAATTGATTAAAATAGAAAGAAACTGTAGTTTCTGCAATAAATATTGCTTGAATTTTAAAGACCGTATTCGTGTTTCAATTCAGTTAAATATCATCGTCCATCGGTCGGTTTGCTTTCATCATTCATTCAAATAAAGTTTTATGATATTGTTCTGGCTGCTTTAATAATCCAGAAATCTTTTTAAGGTTTTTTAAGTATTTGGTTTTCTGTTAATTCATATTGTAAACACGCAATAATGTGTATTTCCGTACTCGCACTGCACCGGTTGAAGTCGCTTGTAAACGTATATTTTAGTATTTTTTTTTATCATGCAATTTTGAATTTCCACGACTAATAGAACTTGCTAATAGAAGTAGATACTTCTTTTAAGTTTTAATACGCCTGACTGTATGCTTTTTCACGGATAAAAACTAAGTTGCTGAATGCAAGAAGCGTAATCAATTATAGCACTTACAACTTTAAGCAGCGACATATATCAGCGTTCTTGGGACTCAAAGGGTTAATACATTCAATTTTAAGATTTCATCTGAATTCTAGCATTTCTTATATTGCATTGAAGTTTTACTTCTGCAAATCATCTCTGATAAAGAACACAATTACAATAAACGTTTTAAGTCAACATTAAATGAAGCATGATTTACCAAACGGTGTACAATTCCGAAGTCCGAACGCCAGTGGTGAATACACAATGTCAAATTGACATTTCATGCTGTTCGAATACATGTGGACTTTTGGGAATATTCTTCAAACCGGGAAATTTCTTTAAATCGATTTTTATTTTATTTTAGTTTTTGCGCTCCGTTCCTTCCTTTCATGAACATATCTATTTAAATTAATAAAAATGGCTATGCTTGCAGAACGTCGTGGAAAACAAAAGTACATACTTACACCTCGGGGGAAACCTTTATATGAAGGTAGGGTATGAAATTTTGGTTGATGAAAGTCATATGGAATTAATTCTCCTTTGCAGATGAGAGTAGTTTTGGTGCACAAATGCTCAAGAAAATGGGTTGGTCAAAAGGCAAAGGACTTGGACTAAATGAAGATGGAAACCAGGATTTTATTCGAGTATCATATAAGAACGACAGCGCTGGCATAGGATTTGAAGACAGAGATGATGGATGGACTCAGCATCAAACACAATTCCAAGACTTGCTCAAATCATTAAATGATTCTCAAGAAAATTCACAATCCGAAGAAAAAGTTATGGGAGGAACAATTGGATTTGGTTTTAAACAGAACAATGCTGTAGTGGAAAAACCTTTGCCAAAATTAAGCGGAGAATCATTAGAAGCAAAATCAAAAAAATCTAAGGTTAGAGTTCATTATAAGAAGTTTACAAAAGGAAAGGATCTTTCCCAGTATAGTGAGAAAGATTTGGCCAATATTTTGGGTAAAAAAAGTCTTAAAACTAATCTAGAAGAAAAAACACAATGTTTCCATAAATCTGAAGAGAAAGACAGGAGCAAAACAAAATTTGGAGTGGATACCATAAATACTGGTACTTCAATAAATGACTACTTCAAAAACAAATTGTCCTTATTAAAAACTAAAAAAATTGTGAATGTGGAAACTTCATTTCAAAATACGGAGCAAGCTTCTGAAAATGTAGAGGAATGCAAGGAATCTGAGATATCTACAGGGAGCAAGGATAAGAAACGGGAAAAGCACAAACATAAAATATGCATGGATATTGAAAACAGTAATATTGTAAATGAATTGAATCAAGATGCTCAACTAAATGGGAATAAGGAGGAGCAGGTAAAAAAAACGCCTGAACACGGTTCTGAAATCAAGAAAAAAAAGAAGAGTAAGAGGAAGCGAGGCGACGATGAGGATGGCTCAGATTCTAAAATGAAACCAAAAAAGGAGAAAAGCAAAAGTGAAGAAGAATACTCTACATCTGCAGACACCAATGGTACTGAAAAATCGCAATCGGGAAACCCTGAAATTGCGCTCAGTTCATCTGAGGACGTGAATAATAGGAAAGTAAAGTCAAAAAATGAAAAAGGAACGGAAGCTGCATCAAAAAAAGTCAAAACATCCGAGGACTTAATTTTAGAACCTGATTTAGTTCCGGAAACACTGCCTAAAATGAAAAAAGTTAAATGCAAGCAACCTGGCACGAATATGGAAGACAAATTAAACGAAATCACATCGAAGAATCCTTTAGGGACCACAGTTTCGAACGATAAAATTGTAGAAAATAATTCAAATGGCAACAAGATGGAAATTCCGGCGAGCCCAAAGAGACAAGATCAAAATAGTCTTGAAGGTTCTAGAGTCGACGTAAGTGAAAATGACGCGGCAGCCGATAAGTGCGTCTATAAAATAAACAATTTTGTCGCTGAAATATTTCGTTACACTGATAGTAACGGATTTCCTGGCGCCAATCTAGGTGAAATCGTTGGGTACAGTTTGTCGGATAATATTTCAGTAGAAGTTGTGCCTTCCCCTGCAGCGGAGCAACAGTTATCTAATTTGTGGAGCTATGTAATCAGGAAACAAGAAGAACTTAAGAAAAATCAATCAAAGTCGCGTAAAATGAATTTTAGAAGATTTAGAAAAAAACAGTTGTTCGTAGTCAATTAAGTTCCCTTTTCAATAAATATTGCTAGGCTCAATAATTATTGTTCTTTACTTATCACCCACTCTGCATTTGTTCAAAGTTCAAATTAAAACAAATATTTTCAATTTGCTGATTTACTTCACGATCAGTTTACAACATTTAATAGAAGTACATACATTGCTTTCTTCTATTTATAAGTCTCATAGGCATATCATATGTCCGTTAACAAAATTCAACAATTTCATCAATTTCACAGTGAGATGAATTTCATTTCACAACCAAACTGTTTCAGAGAAAGCAAAACCGGAGGAAAGAAACTTCTCCTTGGAGTTATTAAAAAAAATAATTCATTTGAGCATTTGACATGAATTCACTAAAAGTTTAAAAAAAAGAAAAGAGAGTTAGATATTATCAATAAAAGTTTAGAGGGGCTTGAATCAGTTTCTTGCGATGCGATATCAAGTAATGTGATTTATTTGTTACTCTTTTTGGTCCAAGTCTCTGACCATATTGAACTTAAGGAGCTGAATGGATCGAATGTTGTCATTGGTTCGATAGTATCTTCCTGGAATTGATTTGGTGCTTGCATTTCAGGCGGCGTTTGTGGTAAACCATTAGGATCTTCAATGGTGGACGCACTCAAGCCTGGAGGCGGTCGCAGCGATGCTCTGGTTTGCCAAACATTCAATGAATCTGAAAGCAAGGATGAATTGTTGCTTTGATATCCCATTGGAGTCCAGGCCGGGTTATTTAAATCCCAGCCAGGATTACTCTCACGTGTTTGCATGAGCGAAAGCAGCACTTCGTTTGATTGCCATCGTCTTTGGTTTTGATTCTCCGTGATGAGATGTTCGAGTAGTCCAGACGCTCCGCCTAAAATATGGTTTTAATTGTATTTAGTAAATATACATACATTCAATTAACTAGAGTTACCTAAATACTGATTATCGGCACTGTAATCAAGACTACTGGATGCAATGGGGAAATTGCTTGAGAAGAAACTTGAATTTAGTGGAGGAATATTTGGTGTTGGCCGATGCAATGCCACTGGTGGGAGTGGTTCCCAAATCGGAGTTGTCGACGGGGATTTCTTTGTTCCAATCGGTCCTAAGTCGACACAACTCTGCTTGATGTCGCAATCTGGACCGAAAGTTTCATGATTTTTAAGGTCGGCTTCATTCCAATCGTGCTCAACAATACTACCTTCAACATTCTCCAAGGTAGGCGTTGGAGTGCCACTCGACATTGAATCTGTGGCCTCAGGCTTCTGAGCCACCACGTGACTGAAACTAGCCTGATTCGGATTCCACATACTGACGTTGCTATTGTTGCTGTTCGCATTATTTTGCAAAGGAGCGGAGAACTGAAACGCGTTCCCTTTAAATTTTGAAGCCCTTCGATCTGAGCGCTTGGACTGCATATGTTCCTTTTTACGTTCTCTTCCTGGAGTCTTTCCATACTTCTTATTCGTAGAACTGCTTGCCTTAAGCGGAGTAAAGGTTTCGCCCTGAACAGTGGTATCGATTGGATGAACTGGAGATTTGGGAGGCTCTGTTGGCAGCGGCACAATCTTCCTCTCAATGAATTCAACTTTTTTCTCAAAACTCTCATTTTTCACTTCTACTTTCTTCTCTACTTGTTCGCATTTCTTTTCTGTAGTCTCAGAGTTGTCCTTCTGATACTTTGATTGCTTGTGATTTTTCTCGGATCCCCGATCTGGACTGTTCGAAAAATTTGTGCTTGCAGAGTTTGGACTGAATTTTAATGATCTACTGACATCGTTTTGAATGTTTGTATGAGAAGTCGGTGGAATTTTGTTTCTCTTCATAGATACCTTGGTTTTCCTTACGTCCACCGATGGAATCGGTTCTATTTTCGTGTCCTTCTTTTCGCTGTCGGAATTGAAGATCTTTTCCGAATGACTTTTTTCAGAAATGTATTCTACTTCTTTTTCTTTTGGTAAACTTTTTTTCAAATTCAAGCACTTATCATCTTTGATTCGAACTCCATTTACAGGCCCGGCTTCAGGTTTCGGTGGTGAACCATTTTGAAGATTAACCGGCAATTGTGCGGTATTCGAAGATTCATCCTTCTTCGAAATTGAACTGATCTTTTTCGCTAGCTCTTCAGCCCAAGATTTTTCTCTGTTCGTTAAAATTTGTGCACCCAAACTGGTACGTTTTGGGTTCCTTTTACGGAGAGGACCATTCGAATTTTTCACTGAAATCTTTTCGGTGCTGGTGCTGTTATACGCGACACTATCATCAGACAATGTGCTTTTTAGTGCAATGCTCCTCAAGTCAAGTGGAGGCTGAACTGGACCCTTTTCTCGGGACAAATTTTGTAAGTGATCTTTCAAAATTTTATCACAGTCAAAAAATGATGCTACAAGTACGAATATAAATGCCACCGAAAGCATTCCAACGGAGCATTTCTTCATTGGTTCTTCCCAATCTGGTCTGCTTGACGTACTTGCACACTTCTCTACGTTTGGCCTTGGGATCGTCGCTAACAATGTGTAGTTTACAGCGTACGAAAGATTTGTTTTAATCACCAAGGGTCTTGAAACCCGTGTCATTGTAAAATCTGGGGTAAAAATTATATCAACCTTCTTGGATGAGTTGGCAAATAAGTAAAAACTTGAGCAGTCAACTATTTTGAAACCGTATCCTTCGCAGTATCTATCACCTATTAAAAATGTTTCCACATGAATTGGCCATTCGCCAGTATTACGAGCGGTCAGTGTACGTTTGGTAGTAACTATTTTGTATTCCTTAGATTCGGATGAGTCATCACAGCTCGTGAGATGCCTTTCGCTTATTTCGAATAAAATCGGTGTACTCGAACCTGGCTTCCGGTTCCCAAATCTGAATTGTGGCAATGTTGCGGTTGCTGTAATCCAAGCCGCCTCATACAAAGTTAAATTGTTTTTAATTTGCAACAATGTGGAATATTTTCCTGCTGTTTGGGGAGCAAATATGACCACCACAGTTATTGTGGAATCAGGCTTCATGATATGCTCTGCTTGGCCATCAAATAAAAATACATCTTCTGATGTTAGAAGGCAAGAATCACAGGGCTCTAAGAGTTCCGGAGGAATATCCACTGGATTCAGTACACTGGCTCGTTTTGGATCTGATAAACTTAATTCTATTTGGAGCGGCTTTGATGTTGGATTCTTTAGAAAAATTACTCCCTTATATGATTGACCAACTTCAACAGAGGGAAACATCTGATGGCCAGTCACTAACTTTGGCCAAATGAGATCAACAGTTGTGTTAAATTCGAATAACCTTACTTGAGTTGTATTCAAACTAAATGTGATTTGTTTGAGTGCCCACTTAAACTTACGGAAAAAATTTCTTCTACGATTTAATTCTGTTTGGTCAAAATATAAACCTTTTTTGCCCACATCACTGTCATCCTGGGAGACGTAACACTTCTTCAAGCATACAGATTTTGGATCGAAGTGGATGAATCCAACATCTGTTACACCATTCGGTGTTATTTCAGGCCATCCAGACTCTGTTTGGTATTCCACTACGAGTCCCGGCACACTGACGTGAAATGAATTTATGCGCATTGGTTTTACGAATGTTGAATGAATTGATATTTCTGCAGAACATTGTTTACCCTGGAAAAATTATTAACGTATTCAATAGTTTAGATTAATTTAATTGAAATTTAAACTAACCGGAAAACAGTCTCTAAAATGCAGCTTACTTTGATCCATTTCCAGTCGCTGCAGAAGTGAAATAAATTTCACTTTCGTGTGAATTTCTTCGAATTCGGACCATATTTTGAAAACACCGTGAAATGATCTCACAGTGTACGATTCGACTACTAGCTGGAAGGCGGCCATTTGATAAGGCGGCAGATTTACGCAAAACTTGAACTTCTCCGCGGCTGTAGTGTTACTCTCATAGGCTGGCTTTAAGCATCCTAAGAACATAGACTGGTAATAAACATCTCGGGGATTTGTGAAATTCCACTTCAATAGTTGTATGGGAATTGGATTCGGATTGACCATTAGAATCAGCCCCGGAGGCGATTGCTCTCCTGCCTGCACAATACCGTAGTCCAAAATTTTGTCACTTGGGAGTTTTGTTAAATTTACTGAATCCAAAGATGTGTATCGTTTTAAGAGACCACTGCAGACAATAACCGGCAATTCAAACGTGGTTAAGTTTGTCAGCAGGCGAAGTGGAGTGATGAAGCTTGCAGGTTCGGTGACCAATGAGATCCTGAAAGCGAGCAGCTTCTTTCCTGGCCCGATCACCGATGGTGTGAAGTCTGTCACGTTGAATATGCTCGTGTCGTTACTATTCACACTGATATTGGAGATCGCAATTGGTACCATGAATAAATTTTTAATATAAAAATCTCTAGGCGCTCGAGTGTAGTTCTTGGGTTTTGTAATAAATATTGTTGTATTCTTGCTGAATTGAAGGGATCCTTTGAATATTTCCCCTCGAATTGCAATTGTGGTGTACATCTTGATTTTTGGGGTCTCGTTTGTTTGAGATTTTATAACAAGTTGCCCATTGATCAGCGTATAATTATCTTTCGCTTCCTTTGGATTGATAAAAAGTGTAAAATTAGATTTTTTGAAATCGAAACCAGGTGGAAGATTATTAAAGCGATACTCCAAAATATCAACTTTTTCACTTCCAGAATTTGTTAAATTGAGTTTTATCATTTTAGTATCTTCACTCGATAGCATCGTTCCAATATCAATCACTGGATTTGATGAATAAATCCCATGGTGCTGTGAGATTTCGAATTCCACTGGTATCACATGGACACTCTCCTTATTGTTCTCCTCATGTTCTGAAATTCGAATACGAATATACGTTGAATGATTTCCTGGCTGTGATCCATGGAAATGCATCCGAATTATGGGCTTTGTTGTGTGCGGCGGAATTTCCCACAGTGCTTGTGGTCCTTCATACTCTCCCGTGGGAAGCTCGAGCTTAAACAATCCTCCACTGCTGTATATCTGCAAATCGAACATGAACGTAATATTATTATTATTATTAGACCAACACTCACTTCTAAAATTTGAATTGACTTTGGATGTGGATTGTACATTCGAATTTCAGGGTTCAATGTTGCATTCAGCGGCGCTTTGATTCCAATTAAAGTTGGAAGCCGATACGGACAATGCTTGCCTTCGCCACGGACAACAAGTTTTGCTTGCCCGAATGATGTGTGAATCATGAGATTTGTCTCCATTTTTCCATAATTGCGTGGAAGGAAGATTACACTGAATGTCGTATTACCCTGTGGGGGTATGACATCGTCCTCGAAAAATGAACTGAAAAATGAGGGCGTTTTCCCCGATATTGAACTTAAATGTAATGTGCGATTAACATTGTTGTTCACCAGCGTCACGACATGAGAACGTATTGTCCCCACAGACCACAGACCGAAATCTACATTGGGGGGATCAAATGCAAGGCTCCTGTGCAAATCTGAGGTTAAGTGATTTTCATCCAATAGAGTTTTTTCCAAAAGCATTTGATCTGGCTTAGCATCACATTTTGCTGTATGCCCAAAAATGTGCCCAACATAAAGGGATAACAAAATTGCAACCGGAACAAACATTTCCGTTTGGCGCAGCTTTCCTTAGTTTGATACAGATGAATCCACCAAAAAAACGTTTTATTCCTTTAAAATGTATCTTCTTAATAGTTTTATATTTTACGTTTTTCAACCATTTCAATGTTTATTGGTTTTTATTTTTATCACCACTGCTTTATACGTCTTATCGAATTCTATTTATTTATCTCTAGTCTTTCGCGATCTTCTTACGATGTTCCTACGCATACAAAAGCATCAAATTTCTTGGCAGTTGACATAAAAACACGGTATATCTCATACAAGGTATCGTAAAACAGTTTGACAATCGCCATTTTGCGCTTAACGGAGTTCACATAATTTCAATGTTTATTTAACATAAATAAATTTAGCGCTTTTTTAAATGGCAAAGTGTACAATAAAGAACTGTAAACATTACATAAACTGGCATAAAATCTGATGGAAATTTATTTTTAATATTATCGGTTCTCAAAGACCCGGGTAATTTAAATTTGAATGCTCATTTTTACAGGATTTAAGGTAAAGCAATTAATTGATAGATAAAGATAATTTTTAATATATGTATCAAGTTATTATTTAGAGAAAAAATATAACTTTAAATCAGTTAAAAATATAATAGTACTTGTATAATGTATATATTATGTAATTAATTAAACGATCACTCCTCTGGTAAACTATACAATATTTTCCTCCTATTTTACAAAGTTTTTATTCGTGGAAAAAACACGACATGAAATTTCGAGCGAATAGAACTAGGCTTTAGCATTGAGCACAATACCCACCCCTAAGGTGGGTATAGAATTTGTGCAATCGGTGAAGTAATAGAGGCTGTTTCAAATGTTTCATTAGCTGAATATAATCGCTCTATACCTGCTATTACACCTAAATTTAAAATCGTTCATAACGCTTCCAAGTGCATTGCAAAAAAAATGTAAACACAAGAGAGTATAACAAAAATTGTGCCGTCTTTTATTTTGGTGGGGGGTGTAACCAGCTGATGAATTGCAACTGTCAAAGTATTTTAGATGGTGATTGGTGTGATTCTAATCGCTTTGATGTTAATTTAATAAAATTCATTGATGGTAAGTTGCACAAGTTATCAAAATCAAAACCTTTTATCAAATCCGATTTATTGAAGGCTTCTTCAACGTCATGGACAGCAGAGGATTTAAAAAAAAATGCTTCCAACTGGACTTTGGAAGGTGATTGCAAATTATTGGAGTTTATGAAAAATATTTCTAAAGTAAGTACATCTCCATTATTTTATAATTAATATAAAATTAATAGGATAACGTTTTAGAATATAGAAAGCCGAGCGAACAATACCAATCACAATATCAACCATATGGTGTTAAATTTGGAAGAGACAAATGTTGCTCTGGAAAATGTTTCGAACAAACTCTCTGCATTACAAAATTCCCATTTCGTAGAAAATCGTGTCTATGAAGATGATGAAACTATCGCTAATGTAGCTGAGGTTCCGGTCGAAATTGAACATGTAAGTCCATCCAAGGATCAAATATTTTCATAATCAATAAAGCGGTTATTGACCACAAATCGTAAATTAACCTGAACAATGAAAAGAATAGAAGATTGCAAGCAACGAAAGTAACTTTAAACCATGGTGCGACATTTACACGGAAAAAGCGTTTGTTTATAAATCATGTAAAAACCATGCACAAACAGTTTTCCAATCGTAAAAAGAGCAATTTCTTCCAAGTTATTATAAAGTCATGTAAACAAGGGAAGTCTCTCCATTTCAAGATCGTGTAAAAAACCGTGTTAAAAAAGTTACCTGCGAATCAATGCGTGTTCAAACATTATTATAGTGTGCAAACAGCGCTTGAGGCGAAGACGACAATGCGTGAAGCGCTATCCAGACTGTATGCGTGTATATACGGCTTTCCTTAATTTTGTATCACATTAAAGTGGAACTTAAAATAAAGTTTTTAAAGCGGATAGACTCAGTGATGGAAAGCTATTTTGTGTAGCATGTTATGTATTCCAGGAGGATCAGTCGACACTCAATTCCTGTAAGATCTCAGTTTTGAGGTTTGCATTTTTGTATTTGAATCTGAACGGTGTATTTTGGAAGGTGTCACATTTTGCATATCCTTCTACCGTTCTTCTGTTGCATCGAATAGACAAGCATTCCACTACACATGGAAATGCTCTCCAGAACTTGTAAAATTTGTCAAACTTGTTTGTTCGTCATATCTAACAATAAGCAGCTTATAACTCATGACAAAAACATTGTATTTTCTCAATACTGAAATTTTGGGAATGATAGGCATATTTACAGTTGCATTCCTAAAAAGAAATACTTGTTATCTTTTTTAAAAACTCAATTGTAGCGCCTAATAGCCGAATGGCGTCAGGCACATGCCACACGCTTAGTACGACTGATAACGGTACGAAGTTGTGTTGAAAATTTGCGCATTCAACTGTTGAACGCAATATTTATTTTCTTATTTCATTTATATGTATAATAAAATTACGGATCCATCCGAGTCTACCATCTTTTAGTAATAGTTCATTACATCGCACCGGTCTAAGTTCTGCCTGAAATCATGTCTATATTTAAGTGAACTAGACAAAATTTGTTAACCCTTCTATTATTCAGGAAGCAGAAAAATACGACCCAACTGAAACACTCAATAAGGTCCTAAAAAATAGTCTTAAAATGATGGAAAATTATTATGAAAAAGTTTCTATTGATGTGGAAGATTCCGATGATGAGGAAGGCGTAAGCAAAAGGTGAAATACGTGTATTTAAAATAGAGAAATACATCGAAATGAAATAAAATTTCAGTGTCGTATACAAGCCAAAGAACGCCTTTGAAGGACGCTCTTTACCTCACATGATTGGTAGCAAGGAGTGGAAAGCAAACTGGCACATAGGTCTTTGTGATTCGGAGGAGGAAAATTCTGAGGATGGGGAAAATCTCAATGAGTACTCCGATGAATCGGAGAATGATTCACTTTCAGTATATCTGCCAAGTAATGAAAGAACGGTATCAGAATCTGAAAGCTCAATTTGGGGGTTGAATCCCAATAAAAATATAAAACCAGCAAAGAGATATTCAATGTCTTCGGAGGAAGAGGCTTCGTCAAACGCGTTAAAACCTGACAGTGTTCAACCACCAAATGCTGCAATTATGCCGCAAACTGCGGTAGCTCGGGAGATTGAAAGATTTTATGTGCACAAACCAAGAGATAAGGAAAGTTTCGAGGGAAATGCAGAAGAACCTGAGAAGAGTGTTGCAACCAAAAATGTTTCCAACCAGCCACAACCGCGTTTGCCAGAATACCGAAGGAATTTCATAGATGAAATTTCAAATCTATTCAGTAACGAACCTCCAGAATTGGATGAAGTTGATCAGAAGCAAGAAAGAGAACACTCGGAATTATTTTGTGAGAGTGAAGATGAATTGGTGAAACCAGGCCAATTGGATAACACGAACAAAAATAGAGAAATACAAGAAAAAATTTCGAATATACGTCAAAAGCCTGTGAATCTATTCGATGACGATGATTTTGATTCGTTTATGGAAGAATTGGATAAAAAAACAACTGCAAAACACGCTGCAAGCAGCAAAAGCGATGGTGTAACCAATTTATTTGAAGATACTGTAGAAGTTGATCAGGGATCAATCGCTGTCCCTCCCCCTTTTCTCTCAGCTAGTAAAAATTCTCATGAGTCATATTCAACAATTGAGGATAGCTTTCGTAATAAGAAGAAAAGTGAAGAGTTTCTTGGAAGTGACCATGAAGAGGACTTATTTAAAAGTATTTCAGCCAAATCTAAAAAAGCTTATTCAACGTCTATAAGGTCTGTTAAAAATTTGTTTGATGATGAATCATCAGAGGATGAGTTCGAAAATGTTTTCAAAGTTGGTTCTAAGATTGTAGTAAAAACTCAAGATGAAAATGTAAAGGATGACGATGAAATTGGGAATAGCACTGTGGGAAATTTGAAGAAAACAATATCAAATTCTCGCCAATCGCATGCTAGTCCTCAAACGGAGAATACTTTACCCTCCTTTGAGCGTTTTCCCTCTGCAGATCTTGTGGAAAACAAACGGCTCAAAGAAGCTAACAATGCTCACACACCTGATGTGAAAACGATTAATCTTTTCTCAGATGATCTTAGTGACAACGAGAATCTTTTTGGAACCAACAGAGTTATTCCAGTGGCTGTGAAAAGGACTACAATTTCTACTGATGACAATATCTTACCCCAACAAAGTGTTCAAGACGCATCAAATTTCCATTCTAACGAATTCGAAGACGCAGAAGAAAAACAAAATGTTGCAGAATCTGTTGTAGAATACCCGGATAAAAATAATGATGACACATCTGGTGATTTCTCTAAGAGGCTGTTGGATAATCAACAGAATCAAACAAATTTATTACAAAGCATTTTTCTTGACAATGAACCACCTGATGATGAAGATATATTTAGATTATCGGAAAACGACGCAACAAAAAATAATTCAAGTTCCAGAATTGAACAAATTCCCACTTCTGTAGACCTTTCTAATGACTGTTTGAATCCATTTAATGAACATTCCATAATGGCCGATAATTTATCATCTAGTTCTGTCGCTAAAAAAGTCGATTTTGAGCAAATAACCAGGTCAGTGTTTAATGATCAAATCAAGATATCCGATGATGATGATTTTCTACTTTCTGATGAAAATGTAAGAAATTCTATAGCAGAAACAAAGCACGAGAGTGCGCAAGATAACAGCGAGGATAAGCAAACAATTGAAGATAATAAAACCAACGAGATCGACGTCAATACAGAGCAAACCAACTCAGAATGGACATCATCAAACCAGGAAGCAAAAAACGTTGAAAATGTTTCAGACATATTAAAAGAAACAGGAAAAATTGAAGAAGATAGTAGTGTTCAGGACCGTGGATGGCCTAATAGCCCTAATAGCTTTCATAAAGCAGACGAAGAAACATCGAATGAAATTTTGCCTAATGATATAAAAATTGCATTTTCAGTGGATAACAAGAAAATAAAATCTGATTCAGACAACATTAAAGGTGCTGAGGATAGCAGTACAGTAAGTGTCCCAACATACAATGCAATAAGTCTTTTCCAGGACATTCCACCAGAGGATGACTTTCAAAGTCCCGCTGATTCCAAGCGGCTTCATAGTATTTTTTATGACGATTTTGCAGAAACTATAGTTTCAAGCAACTCCAATTATGTACAAAATACACCATCAAATTATTTCTTCAGTGAGGAACCACCGCCGGATAGTTTAGGAGATAGCAGTGGGATTGGTAAAGACATGAAATCTGATGAAATTAATGAAAAGGCTGTAAAAGAACACCCGATGAATGAAAAAGGAATACCGGAGGACATTCTCGAACAAACTGACCCAGACAATCACTTTTCCGTATCAGAGTTAATAAAGAAAGTTGGAAGCAATCAAACAAAAACGGACTTGAAACCCAATACAAGTCTCCCGGCGAGGAAAAAACTTAGTAATAATTTAAATATTAATGTAGCGGCTCTCCTTCCCGGAGCGAAGAGACCTAACAGCAGTTCGAACAACTTTCAAGAGGACCTATACCTATCACCCGAGCATAGGGAGTATACGGAGAAAAATCTTGAAGCTTCTCAGGCCCAGGGGAATGTTTCTACAGAAAATGAAAATTTTGTTACTATTCCTAGATCAATAATATCTGAGGATAGCAATCCACAGAAGCTAATAAGTCTAAACAAAACTAGGGTTAAAATACAAACCAAACGTCGGCCGTCAACCAGAAAAGGTAGACAAGAAAGCTATAAACAATTTGTAGAGTCAGATGCCACTGACATGATGATATCAAGTGAAAGTGAAGTTATCAATGAGCAGAAGGAATCTCTGGAATCCTCACACAGTTACCCATCAGATGTGATACCAGCCGATTTAGAGAAAGATCTCAGTATAAGTAACATGACAACTTTCCTTACTTCACGAAAGCCCAAAATTGATGATGACTGGTTGAGGAAACCATTGCATCCACCTGCCGACAATCCTTCGAGTACAGAAACGAAAAGCTTTTTAACTCAGTTTGCTGAAAAAATTGCGAGTGAAAATTATATTACGGATCATAACAATCCACTTTTTTCCAACCTAACGCGACATCCAGAGCACGCAAATTCAGCCACTAAAAACGATTCTCCCCTTCGAAAGCATTCATCTGGAGAAATTAACAGAAATATTTCAGTGGGGCAAAAAGGCAACGTTTCGCTATTTCAGGATGATTCGGACGATGATTTATTTTCTAGTTTGAATGAAATTAAGGCCGCTTCCTCCAAGAATGCAGCCTCTTTGCCCAAAACAAAAACAAATACGAGAGAGAAAATGTTTTCTAGTGATGAGGACGATGATAATAATGATATTTTTGCAAAAAAATTAAAAGTAAATAGTAAACCGAAAAAACACATTTTGAAGAAGCCACTATCGTCGAATAGCAAACTTTTTGATGATGACGATGATGATGGCGAGGATCTCTTTGGTTCCTCGTCTGCCACGAACAAAGGTATCTTTCTTTTCTTTTAAATGTTGACGGGGCTAAAATATGTATTTACTTATAGGTACAACTCGATCCATGAATCTCCCACCAAAACAAGCGAAGAAAACGTCTGTGGGTAGTGTAACGGGAGATAATCCCCTTGCAGATTTGTTAAACTAATAAGTTGCATGAAATGTTGCCAATTTTCATACTTGTAAAACAAGATGTCAAAATTCCTTATACATTTTTAATATAAATAGGCAAATGTAAATTTTAAATAAATAAAATCTTGTAACAAATTGTTATTATATAATAATATATAATATTGTTATTTAAAATGTTCTCATATTTTGCGAATAAAAAGGTAATTAAAAAATTAATTAGAAAGATTTGAATGACATATCAAATTATCAAGTCCTTAAACTACTATAAAAGACTTGAGTAAAGAGTAAAATCAAAACAAGTGAAGTGGGTAACATTTGTTTTTATTAAAAATTTGTCTAAAAGTTTTTTGCGAATGTTGGTTATCTACTTTCTACACATACCTATTAGTATATAAAAAAAACTATAACGTTTCTTAAACTATTTTGAATAAATAAAAGTAACAAACTAATGTACACCTGCGTTTAATGAACATTATTCATTTACTTACCCTTTACTTATGCTGCAGATTTACTTACGAGATAAATATGGGATAGACTAGGATAATCGATTGGTAGATTGTTCAAATTGTGTTTTCGTGTAATAACGTAGCACCTAAGGATCGAGGAGTTCTTATGGCTACAGTGCAACATCTCTGTATTTTCTATAATCATCTGATTCATTCCCTAATGATTGCTTACTATTAGTGCCACTTCCGTTCACGTACGGATTCGTAAAGCCGCCGTATCCGATTCCTCCACATCCTGCTACAGACGCAGGGCTGAAGTACTGAATGGGTACATTCCTGAGACGCGAATGATTGTAGTTCATGGGGTGGACGTACCATGGCCACAAGTGATAATTCTTCAGCAGATTATTTCCGTAACTTAAGTCATTTTGTAGTTTAGCTAAACCGCAAAGATTTTCTAACGAAACACAATTCCTTGAGAGTTTGGTTGCTTTTGGTTCGATTGTACAATAAATTGGATCCGAAATTGATTCGATTGTCGATAGGTCTTCGATATTCGTTTTTTTCTCGTTAATATTCTTTGATCTTTCAATATTATTGTTTATAAATTTGGCATCGATTTCATCACGTCCTGTTTTAGTATTGTATGGATACATTCCAGGCAGGAGGTATCTCAAATCTACAAGCGATTGCGCACGTTTTGCTAAATCAAATTAAAATAAATTTAGTTAATAAACATTTAGCAATTTTATAAAAAATACCCATCGTCATTCTTTCTTGAGGGTTGGCTAATTCCTGTTTGGAATTGAGACCAAATATGCTTGCATTGAATTCATTTTGGGACATGAATCCTCCGAAAAACGGAATCGGGTTAGGGATTTCGTTTTCGTGGTGCTGAAAACCAGGATTATCATATGCACTTGGTCTTCGAATCCTGTTCCGTCTTCTGCTACTCCTTTGAGAACAGTCTCTTGATAAAGGAGCACTTGCTGGAGGTGTTTGAAGCTGCAAACGTATTGCCAACGTCTGAAGCTGAGCTAAGACTTTGGCTTCTCGTCGCCATCTATAAAGAAAATTATATTTTTGAATTTACTCAACATTTACATTCAATCGATTTACTTAAGCGCTGTTGGAATAACGCACAGTAATGTGACGCAATTTATTATAAGTCGAATGAGGTAGGAAACGAGCTCCGTAAGGCCGTGAGTGGACTGAAGACCCTAGAAGTGCAAGAGGGAAGCGTCTTAGTCTTTTATAAGAAAATCGAAATAATTTTATGATTAGTTATTAAATTGATCCTATGACTAAATAAGTTTGAAATAATTTGTGACGACTAGACCCAATGTTATTCTTTTGCAATGTCTTATTGTATCAGTTATTTTATCATCAAGAAAATGTACATTCGCGAATATAATTAATTTTTTGCTATTTTTCGATCAGGTTTTTTGAATGATTGTGGCACAGCAATATTTATAATATATACTCTGTATTCATAAACATTGATATGAATGTGAATTGCTTGAATACTAAAATTGGGTATGTTTCTCAACCAAAAATATCTTTACATACCTACAGCTACACCTATGTATATACTATATACAAATTATTTACTTTCCTGTATTTCAAAATGAATTCCTGGCACGTCGCCCCGTGCTAACTTACCCAATGTTGAGTCGTCATCATCATAACGAATGCCAATTCTGGTATCGAAAGGATGCCAATTATGATTGACCAACAGAAAAGACCCCAAGGTAGTCCGGTGAGTAACCCGTGGATCAAGAGAGTCGCTGACACAAACATGGTAAAGTACGCTGCACACAACAAGTACGCCGGGGTGGGAAGGTCTCCGTGCGCCTCCAGAAGCCATGACACCTCGCAAGAGAACGCTGCTAAATAGGCGACCTGAAAGTAGGTATTAGTAAGCAGTGAAAACACATTTCGTTATTATTCTAGAGGTCCGTTAATGGTCATTAATTTAGTTAGCAACGTGTTGCTGGAGTATTGTTTCAACTAATTATGTGTTCTCACTTCTCCTCCCATTCCGATTTCCCAGTTGAAAAATCGCCATTACCCGATATTTTATGCGGAACATGTTCCGTTGTGGAAACAAGGTGCAATTGAAAGATACGAATTAGACTGTAAATGGTAATCGTGCAGCGGTAGCCGGTAACGAAAGCGGACGCGGATATCCCAAGAGTTAGCGAAATACAGCTGATAGCTTATGCGTAGCTGTTCACCATTTCGCTCTGCTTCCGTTGTGATTGTATAGTGCCCGACCGACGAAGGTCAGTTTCAAAATTCGAAAAATGAAATTTGAAAAATGCATAAAATAACGTTAAAATCTGTTTCTTAGGAAACCAATATCTAGAACTTGTAAATATAAATTCCAGCGTTAAAATTACTACTGGACGTGAATAGTAGTAGCCAAAGTCAGTCAATATCTTGCCCGAAACTGCCCCATTTAAAAAACAATGAGTATACAAACATGATAAATATACAAAAGATTGAATACGTGCGCCGATTTTTTGTAAAACGACGAAAAGTTAGTCAAAAAGTGTATTTTTTACAATTTAAACTTTTTTTTTAATTTTATAAATATTAATTCGAAAATAGTGAAAATAGCTCATAAAAGATTCTCACCTATTATTAAGAAGAAAATAAATTTTCCTTTACGGGAGGTAAAACTCCCTGCACGGGAGGTAAAACGTTGAGCGGGCTTTTGTCATTTCACAAAGTATACTTAAAAATTTCGGTAGAAAATAATTTATTTGCTGTTCTAAACTTTCGCAAAACGAATAATAAAAAATATGTAAGCATTGGATCCAAAAATAATAAATTTTGCAGTTCAGTGGGAGCGAACTTTTTTTCACTCTTTTACAATACTCAGTTACACTCTCACGTTTTCATTTTTTATCTTGTTTCCTTACTTACTAAAAAATAGTTTCCCTTTTTAACTAGATATTCTTTGATATAACGTTGAAAATTTACTTGATTTAGGATGACTCATCACTATTAGTCGTTTCATAATCACCCATTTTGTATTTTTTATTTATTTATAATTGTTATTATAAATTGTCATCTTAAATAGTATCCAGGCGACAAATCTCAGAGCTCTAGATTGATTGGATTTACTCAAAATTTGTTTCACCTAATTTATTTAATTATTAGTTTAAGCACAACTCTATACAAACTGAAATTAGCAAGAAGAAGACTAGACCACAAGGCGGAAAAGGCTATCGAATTCATAAGTTTTCTTTTATATATTGTAACAATTTGCTTTTAAAACGGAAACACTAAATGTTTGTTCTGTAATTTCTCTGGAGAGTTCATTACATAATTTTACAGCCTTAAACCATTATAGTTAGAGAAACAAAAACATTATGTCTTAATCTTATACATATTAAAGTTAACTCACCAGAAGCAATCCAGCAGCAGCACAACAAACGTAGACAACATTGGCCTTTGTTAGATTTTCCAAAATCCGTTCATTCCAGTAATTTTGAATTTCGGCAGTAAACTTCCGTTTCTCAGTCCTTGTCTGGGAACTCATTTTCTCTTCGTCATCCATCGTACAAGACATCACCCCAAGGCCCAAGTTTCTTCCAGGGCCGTCTTCAAGTGGACTACCTTTACCTCTGTCTTTTGCTATTTTGCCGGTGTGCGTTTTTTAGGTGTAACAAGATTGGATACCACCGAAAATTTAATCTATTTCGACCGGTACTCGTACATTGCCCCATTTCAGAATTCAGCTTTCTCACATAATTTTAACAACAATTGCTTGCACAAAATGATGTTATTCTTTTTCACACGGTAATTTGCATTAAATTAGTTGTTTTGCTCACAACGTTTTCGTCGGTGTCGTGTCTATCGGAGCTACGCTCGTCACAAAGCGCATTCACTTTCGATTCTCGCTGTTGTCTCACTTTTTTGTATAATACGTGGTTGCAGTGTCTAGCAACTATAGTTATTATGCAGGAAGATCTGTAATAATAGCGATTGCGATGGAAACTGCAATTTAATTGGATTGCGTAAGACCGATATTTTGCTACTCGCAAGAACTATGAAAACCAAAAACAGATCGATGAAATTTCCGAAATTACTTCAAGACCGATGAGTAAACTATAATTATAGTACTTACTGTGCAATTAGACAAAAAATTGCCTTAACCCGGATAAAATTATTAACAGCGGAAAAGGTTCCCAAAGTCCCGAGAAATCCCAGTTGAGGAACGGCTAAAATCTTGCAAAAATGTGAGGACATTATTCTGAACCTTTTCCACCAAGTTTTCCCCTGTTAGTAATTTTATCCGGGTCAAAAGCTTATTGCACTGGACTATTAATGGAGTACAAAAATTTTGAATATGATTCCTTAATTACAGCTCATTCTGGGAAACGCTTATTTTTAATAAAGTACCACCAGTCCATCAATTATAAAAAATGAGAAGCTAGATAATACAAGTGGGAAAATTTCAAAGAGGGAACATTTCCCCATAACTTGCTTCTCCATAAATCAAATCTGTGGTGTTGAGGATTCATTTTGGAAGTAAAATTCCCTGTTATGGATACCCGCCGACGACGGCCGACTGTAAGCAAATTGCAGACGCTGTACATCGTACAGAAACTGCTAAGTGACCTCGATCTCGATCCTGATCACTTCACGCTGTGCAAAACGCATTTGTTATCAACTGGTTTACTGTAAAATACATTAAACGCGTCCGTCGTCGTCTTGAAATCGCTCTCCTTGAGGAAAAATTAACAAAATTTAACAATAATTATTGAGAGAATGAAAGTGATCAAAAATTTAATTTACATCTAAATTAAGAAATTGCATCAATCCATTGATTTGGTGACCATCGAAAAAAGGGGAACTCGCGGTTTCAGTAAAAAATTGTAGTTTAAAAATTTAGGATTAAAAAAAATCCTTGGAAATGACCTCTAAAGTGCCCTTGAAACTGAAGCTTATTTGAACTATATTCTTCTCAAATATAACTCAAATACGTCTCAAATCTAGCCTTCCAATATGGAAACATAAATCATAATTTCAAAATATGTATTCATATTTGTCGATTGTTGAAATGAAGCCGTTTCAAATAAAATGATTGAATCCTTTTAAATTTTAGCATTTAGAGACTAAAATAAGGAAAAAATAATTGTCTACAAATCGAATACTAAATATGTAGGTACTTGTGAACTTGTCTATTAATATAATAAATGCGAAAGTGAGTTTGTTAATTTTTTTTCCTTTCACAACTTAACTGCTAAGTGCTAAATCAATTACCATGAAGTTTTGTATGATATATACATTATACATCATATTACATACACCTAGCCTGTATTATAGAGTTGAACATATAGGATAATATGTTTTATCTTAAAATGGTATTCGTAGAAAGAATTTCGGGGGTCATCCTTACTCTGTCTAGTCTTAGTTAATAATGCAAAAATGACAGTTATTACATTATGCAACTTTTACAGATCATCTGTGCCTGTGTTCAATGTTCATTATATAAATTGTATGAAGCAAAATGAAAATGCGAGATTTATCTGAATGACAAACTTGTGAAAACAATGTTTTAATTTTATGGAATCTTGTAAATAGCGATGTTATTGTCAAAACAGGTGAATTCTTTGTCATAATTTTAAGTTTTTCGTGTAAGCGTCATTACTTAGTTCTACACGGTAAAAACAAATTATGACATTTTTGGCAAGTTTGTCATTAATTTTTTTACCTTGTAATATACGAAATATACACGCACGATATAAAATAATTAAGATAGAGAATTCACCACTTTTAAGTTTTATGATAATATAATAATTAATTTACAGGATTTTAAAAAAATTAAAGCAGTGTTTTTAAGAATTACGGAAAAAATTATGACAAGATTGTCATTCCTGTAAATGAAACAAAAATTAGTAAGGACATAAAAGGAATACAAAAATTCTCCTACACTATTAGTAAAGGAAAATTAATATTAAATTATGTAACAAACATATTTAATCCGTCTAATTGCTGCGATCGAGTGAAACACAGGCACACAGCTACTGCAATATAAATTACCATTTAAAAAGAAAATGTGACATTCAAAATACAGTGAATATATATTTTCAAAATCAGCGGTTCCAGCTCTACAATCTTTACTATTTAATTCAAAGCGAAAAAATTAAATCAAATCAAAACAAGTTTCCGTTAGCGATGTTTTTCAATCAATACTACGTTAACATAATGCCTTACTGATATTCGTCGAACCCGGTGAGACCGGGTAACCTAGCTGGAATATAAATTGAACAGTGCAATACATATTTACCATTGTTCCAAATATAAAACTAGTAAATGAAATGTGGGTTTGTAAATAGTTATTATTTCAAAGGCTAGTTGATTACTAATATACGTTCCGGTGTATTTGTACCCTGCATATTTTAAAATCAGTTGTTGTTGGAATGAATGCATGCTTAGGTCAGCTAATGAATTTAAATGTCGAACTTAAAAAGAATACATGAAAAGCAAGAGAAAGCGAACATGTGAGATGAATCTCTAAAAAATATGTTCACTGTAAAGTAATTCCAGAACGCTGTAAAATTTTCACAACTATAGAGAAGTATACAAAAATATGCATTAAAAAACTTTCAACGTGGCTTTGGGATGAGCTCATTTAGTCATTTCCATAAACATAGTGAAGATGCGCGCCTTAACTTAGCAACTTGCGACAAGATGTTAGTCCATAATTCGCTAACCTCAACCTCTTCATAATAAATTGTCATTTGCTTAATTAAATTTTGGATAGTTTTGATGAACGCAACGAAAACATCTTATAGTAAAGCACTATTGTTTTTGCGAACATGGTGATGTTTACATTCTGCAATAGGGAAAATTGTCGCGAGTCGTGAATCACTCGATCAGCAATAAACCACATATCTGTAGAGTTTACGCAAGTGTTGTTGCGAAACACCCATCGACCGTACTTGGCAGTGTCGAAGATGTTTTGTAATGCTAGTACCTTTGGGTTATTTTTTCATATTAATTAAGTCTGCTTTTACGAATTCCAAGATAATCCCGAGTGTTGCGCATTGTGCACACCCAACCGAATTTGATTTATTAACAGCGCAGCGCGCCTTGACGTTCAGATTTCACTGCATTCCTATCGTAAAACCGTATTTCTTCTCTTTCACTTTAATCTTTCAATTAATTGTAGTATACAATTATTCGGAATTTTCACTGTACTACCAAAGAATCCATAATATTTACCGTCGATTCGCGCTTCACGTCTTTACGAGAGGAAAACAAAAGACTTAAGCGACGAACTTCTCTCAGCAAAACGAAAAACTTGAACGACGAACTTACGTTTCCGACGATTGTTTCACGACTGAGCAACACCTACCGAATGTGGATTGTGGAGTGCAAGAAGCTCTAGTTCATAGAGAGAAATTTCTGTTTTCAATTAGCAATTCTTTTGAACTCTCTTTGATGTTGTGAAGATATTTAAGCTCACAATTTATAACAATTATCACACAATCACAATTAATTAATTTCCGCAATTCAAATCGTCGAAACGGAAAAAATTTTTAGTTGCATATCGTGATAATTTTTGCAATTTCAATGAAAAACGAAAATCATTAATAGACGACTGAATACTTTTATTTAAACATTCCAGTATAAAAAAAATTATTTAAGATTTAATTTTTCATTCAAAAGAGTGGTCAGCTTCTCATGTTCATTACTTCGGCGACTTCGCTTGGCCATAGCTTCATGGGCTTGCGAATACCTTCCACACAACGTACATCTAAAAAGAACAATAAGTCAACAGAACAACAGAAAACTTTAACTTACAAAAGTGCCACTCCTTCTAGATTTCCATTGCTATTCATAAACTCAATCCATTCGTCCAGAATTGTCTTCATAATGTCATCATCAGATTCTTTGTAGAGTTTACCAACAACCCAAGCCTCACGAAAGAATTTTTTAGCTAACAACATTTCTATAACTTGTTGCACATTTCGCACAGCTAAAAGGAATGTAGCGGCATGAAGAATGTATCCTGATTCCAGCAATTGGTCGGCAAACGAAATGCTGCATTTTCTCCATAAACTAAAAACAAATTAAATGAATAAACATTTCACCAAAAACTCGAAATACTTGCTCATAAGATATTGTTGGAGCTACAGCCACGTGCCACTCAGTTAACTTTCGTGATTTTATACAGTTTGCGATTTCTTCTTCAAGATTTCCGGTCATTTGAGGAATAATTAAACATCCGACTGAATTTGATGAAGATTTGTGATGATTGCGTACTAAAAAAAAGAAAACTTAAATTAAAATATAAACTTTCAGATATGAAGCAATAATTTCTTACACTCTTGATTCAAAACATCTCTAACATCGTTTCTTGTCCCAAAAATTTTTTCCAATAACATTTTATCTTCTCTAATATCATCATTTACATTATCTTCAATGTGATTATTTTTTTCAAGCAGTTTTATAGTTGATAAAAGAACATCTTTGCCGAGTTCTTTTGAAATTAAATGTAGAATTGAGCTGCCAACCTATAGCGGACAACTTTTGTAACTATAATCCTTAAAAATTTCAAATTAACCACAAACCTCCACAAAGTTTGATTGCTTCTTTATATCTGTTTTATCAGGCTTTGTAACCATTTTCTCCATTAAATTAGTAAGATCATTCATTTGCTTTTCATCCGCCAACTCACATTCAGATGCACTCTTCTTTGCAAGCTTCTGAAGTTGATGTCGATTTTTTCGGGTACTTGCAGGCAATATAATGGAATTCTTCGCCCAACATATATCACTCAAATTGTTTTTATTTTTTTTAGTCGAAGGTTTCTTGTATTCCGACTGGGCATCTTTAGTTATGTCAATAAATTCAATAGAAGTTGATTTACCAGCGCAAATTACAATGTTATCATTAAGAGGGGAAAATATTCCGCAATACATCGGACACGGAAATAGCTTCAAGTAAATTAATTTCTCTCCCGCTTTACCTAGATCCCAAATACGGACTCCGCCGTCATAACCACAACTGAGCAAGCGATCTTCTAATTGATTACTCCATTTTACACAAGCGTTCCCAATTTCCATCTCGCTGTGTGATATAACTGTTTCCAAAGTTAAGACTCCAGTTTCAGATAGATTCAAAATTGGTATTTGTTTGGCATTTGAACAAGTGGCCATTCTTGTAGGTTTTAGCGAACTAAAACTGATTTCGCTAATATATTTCGCTGATACATTTTGCGTAGAAATTAAAGTGAAATCAAAAGTTTCAACGTTTTGTTCATAAACTTCAATGTTGCCTACTTCAGTACCCACAATAAAAAAGTTGTCCTTTATAAAAATCGAAGTTGGATTTTGTATGTTGGGAACTATATACGGCTCTATAACAATACTTACATTGTATAAACACTTTTACGTATAAATAAATAATAAGTTACCTCTTTTCTTTCCATTCAATTCATACATTGCTAATTTATTAGTTGCACAAGCAAATAAATGACTTTTGCTGCAAGCTAAAGAATATATTGCCTTACCGCAAAAAGGGTTCATTACAATAGGACTTTTGCTCAGCTTTTCCGAATCAAAGACTCCAATCTAGAAAAACATATAATAGATATACTATAAACAATTATATGCAGGCATTTACCTTTCCTTCGATTGTTGCAAAAGCTAACCGAGAATCATTCGGAGACCAGGCTAAGGAAGTAATCGCCGCATGAATTTTTGTGGAGAAGTTATTAATAACTACGTTTGTTTGGGATAAACTGGACAAATCCAGTAACGCCACTCTGCGATCCGAGCAGGCACAAGCAATTCTGTAATGGGATTTGTATAACTGATATAACGACTACCTAATTTAAATAATGTACCTGTAAATATCTTCTGGATGCTCCTTGATTTGAGCAATGTTCGTCGATGCGCACGAATATATAGCAAAGATGTGATTTCGGGAAATATCCTCGCAAATTAATTCCCTATACGAGGAAATTGTCCAAACGACATCGGAGTATCTAAGTTTGCATAATCCCACAACCCCTCTGTGGGTGAACTCTACCTTCTGGCGCTTGAATTTGATTTTATCGTTTTTAATTGGATTTAACTTCCACAAAACTAATTCTCCCGAACGAGAATTTGTTATAATTGTTGATTGATTTATCCAACATGCTTGAATAAAATTATCTGTAAATTTGCAAAATTAATTATCATTTAAAAAAATTTATTTCAAAGTACTAACTTTGCGCAGAATCCTTCAGCTGCAATTTATCAACCGAAGCTCCAGTCTCTGTATTCCAAATCCATACGACAGATTCATGAGAACTTGATGCTAAATAAAATTCGCAATTTACTTGCTCCACTTCAAAACTATTCTCCGATTCTTTTCCATCAACTTCATCATCATTCGCAGGTTCCCCCATGAAATCTTCATCGTTAAGACTTTCAGTTGCACTTCTGTCGTTGTCTTCGTTGCTCTCATTCGATTTTCCACCGGAGGAAGAATCAGATCTATACTTTTCACTCTGCTGGCAATCCTTCAATGTGACTTCTTTGACTAAATTGTTTTGTCTGCTTGTAAAGGAGTCATCAGCCTCGTCACCCTTGTTCTCTAAAATATCCTTGCGTAGACTGTTACAAGCTTCAATAAAATTGAAATTTTCATTATCAATTGAGCTTCGTGCTTTTTGAGGGGTTCCCATTGACGCATCAATAGATTCTTCAAGTTGGAAGGTGGTTGGAGCTCCAAATTCATTTTCCAAGTAGTCGTAATCGTAAATATCAAAGAGATCATCGTCTTCAGATGTTCGAAGTCCAATTTTGCTAGTGTTTATTTTCCTACCCACAACAGAAATCGCTTTTTCAAATTTCATCCAACTTAGTGATGTTATTTTTGTGTCATGTCCACGAAGAGTATGCAGAATATTTTTTTCTAGTTAAGTACCTTCTAGTTAAGTTTCAAAAAATATATATTTCTATTGGATAAATCAAACCTTTTATATCAATTATAAGGACTAATCCTTTTGTTGTGCCCACTGCAATTATGTTTTCATCATAAGGGGAACCTTTTATCGTGGAAACTTCGTGTCGAGCAAAGATAATTCTTTTGCCTTTTGAATACGTGTTTGATGATGGCCAATATTGGACCAAACTGGACGAGTCTATCGACACAATACTCCTATTTCTTAAAAAGCAAAGCTGGACCTTGCCGGAATGTTCGTCATCTTCTTGTGAGGACTGTATTGGAAAGTACTTACATCATACATGATCGACTTAATATTTTATTCAATTACCTTATAGTGGGCTTTATGTCCTATTTTCACTTTCCCCTCTTCCAGATCCCACACTTGCAACGAGTTATCCGCTGTCAATACCGCAAAAAATTTCGTTTCAGACCAATCCGGATCAGCATCAATACAATACATTCTGCATGAAGAAAAATTGTTGTTAAACATCTACAGTAATTACACCATGCATATTCATACATACTTAATACTCGTTTGCAGAATTCTGATTTTAGGAGCATTTATGTCATCAATTTTGGATATGTAACAAATCGCTTTGTGTCCAATGTACAATAAGCCATCATCTGGTGTTGAACAACATCCAGATATTAAATTCCATTGTGGAATTAGTGGTATATTCACGGGTTCCATGATATGAGGCACAAAACTATTATTGAGTTTTTATCGTTTTGAAATGCACACAAATGTATTAATTAATTTATTCTTTTGAATAATTTATTTTTTTATGTTTCTATTTTAATTTCGAACTTTAAGTAACGATTGAATACCTTTTTCTTCTGTTCTATTTTTGAATTTTACTTCAATCAAAGGCTTTTTACCGGTAATAGTAAAGCGCGCTTTCAGTTTATTTTTCACTTGACAGCTTGAACCTTAACAGTTGGTTTGGCTGGTTGAGGTTAATTACTCTTTAAAAAAACATTTCAAATGTGCTTTCAAATAAATTTTAAGCAAGAGATAGATGAAGTTGGGTTATATTTGGATTCACACTAGTTAGAGGTAATTACAATAAGAACATTTATGCATATAACAATTAAGAATTTTTGTATACACAATATTTGTGAAATTAAATCTACTGAGAGGGTTATAATCTCCTCTTTACAAAGTATCAAATGTGTTCTCAAGCTGTTATGAACATATGGTATTACAATGTTTTCGCACCCTGGCCATATTGCGCGTCATCGCGCAATTCTGATAGGCTTGACAGTTTATTGTTTACAAATCGTATGCACTACTTTCATATGAACGCAGTGACGTCACGTCAGCTGTAGATGAAGATCTATGGATCTGGTTATTACATATCATATAATTATTATAGATTGCATATTATTAACCAATAAGATCTGTAAATTATACTACTATCTTATTTCGTTACTTCATTCATTCTGTATAAAATTATTTATTTATTATTGTGAATTTTCCATTGCTAAGTTGGCAGCGCCTTCCATCGTACGATTTATGATATTTTTTATTCTCCCGCTCTCTCTCACACAATGTGTGCCAGTGTGCATGCACGCATATATGCATGTATGCCATTTTTAATGCCCGAAATTGACTGACATTTGTGTGGTGTACGTTGACAAGTGAGGAATATCTATAGTAATTCCTATAAAGTTTTATACTTTTGGCGGCTCTAAATTAGTGGCACATCTCAAGAATTCTTAATACTTTTATAATATAAAACGATCAATAATTTGCTTCGTTGTTCTCATGTTCGATTACAATCCGATTGTGTGTGAATTTTTACTCCGTCCTAGTTCAGAACGAACGTGCGAAGCCATTCTGTTGTCGCTGTGTGAAGAAATTGATTAACAACTTTCTTCAGGTTGTAGAATCAATGTAGAAGTTCTGTCTGATTGCAAATACATAATAAAAGTATAGATTTAATTGACGGAAGGGATTGCAGTGAATTTTTAAAGTATAAATAAATAGAAAAAATTATATTTGCTTGCAAAGTCACGGCAACACAAAATTGCAGTGTGCACTTTCATAAATTCATTAAAATTTCTTTTAAGTGTTTACCAACAGAATTAATTTTAATAAATCAAGTGAACATTTTGTACATTGTTGCTAGTTTTACATCTTGAACGTGATTGATTGACCTAAAATCGAAGGAGGTAATATTACATTCAATTCTTGCACATATAGATTAATATATCCTCTTTTCAAAGGAGGTTAAGGAAAAAGAGGTCCTTAGAATTTTAATTATTTCGTAAATATGCAAGTGACCCAGAAATCAGTGTAAAAAACGATGAGCATTTTCATGTATTATGCATGAATTTGTCTTTCAAATTCCTCCAATAGGTTTTTTTTTAATTTTATTTTTTAGTAAAGGCAGCTTTTACTTTTCGGCAACTTTCTCTTCGTAAGGCGTAACACCAGCCTCGATTGTGCCCCAAACTTTGACACTTTCTACACACTCCCAAAACTGCAAAACTACAAACCCCACTTACTGAAGCACTTGCAAAACATGAGTGCTTCGTGGATTATTCAAAGTACACTTCCATTTGATATGGTGCTTGAATGAAACCATGGAGAAAGGATGCTAAATCCTTTCATCCTGAAAATAAAATATTACTGGGATAAAATGAAGTTGGGGTTCCCCTTGTTTCATTTGTGCACAAAAAAAGGAAAGCAGTCCGAACCAAGTAGAACCATTTCCATTGCAATAACCCACCCCGACGAAATCACTTTTACTGGATGTTACGAAACATCTTCGAACTGCTTATATTAAAATCTCCAACTTTGATTTGTTCATCCTGTTCCTAACATCTTGAACTTGCGAAACCAGTTATTTTTTTTTTCAAAATTGTGCCCTTTGAATTACATCGAATTATTTTTGTTTTTATATTTTTGTGGAAAACATGTTTTTTTAAGTGTTTGAAGGTGAAGTTGCTTGCGCAAACTTTTTTTTTGAATGCAAATTTACATCACGTCTTTGAAGAGTCATTCTAATTAGATATATTTAACTCATAATATTTAAACCCTTTTTGCTTCATTTTGAAAATGCCGGCAAGATTCCCCGAAATTTCGACTACTGTCCTTCAATTAATGACGTTCGATATATCGATAAAACCAGATTTTGAGACGACCTTCCCTCGTATCTACGTACTTTCTTAATTGCTAAGATGTAGAAGGACGGGGGGCGGTAAGCCTCAGACATTGGATTACTAATTGTTTAGTAATATATTATACAAAAAAATGAAAGCTCTTTAGAATCGCTTTTCCGATTTTATTAGAAAGGGCATAGGTATATCTTATTTTAAGGGGCAACACCACCCTCAGATTTAAAACAAAAATTGCTTTTTTTCGGCTAGATAAATTGTCTATCCTTTGAAAACTTTTTTTTGCGTTTTAACATTACAAAAGATAAATTTTTTTCAGAATTTTAGCAAGTTGAAGCGAGAATTCGCTTAGACTCTCTGAACTATTCATTTTTTTAAACCCCTGAATAGAAGCAGAAAGTAATCTTTTTGAATGGGTTAATTTTTCGGAAACACTAAATACGTAAATTTTTGCAAAAGGCTTGTGAAATGCAAAGCACCGCATATATTTAGTAATGGTACATATAATATCATACATAAATTTACGGTTAAAATATTCGTCAATATTCTGACTTACAAATAAATCAAAGGTGGGACGACCAATGTGAAATTTTACAGCTATAAGTGATCATTTCACGTTATCATGTTTACGCTATTGTTAACAAAATTCCAGTTACTATTGAACTCCGAACACATCTTCTGATCTTTCGGTACTAGCCAAAAAGAAAGCTATAAACATAAAGTCACTCGGCGGTCAGCGCACAACGCCGTGACTTTATCAGCGATTGGTGACTCCAATGGAGACCACTTAGGTAGAACATTTTGCTCAGCTTTCGCGGGTTAATCTCGGCGCGATCGGTCAGGAGAGGTCCGGGGCCACCCCGTCTGAGATAAGGTGACCAGATGGGCTGATCGTGTTTTGTGGAACTGAATTGGTGATCAGTTTCGTGGCGCACTGTGAGCCGGCACCAGTTGCTTAGTCCCAGAAATAAAGAGTTTCTTCCATTCGAAATTCTTTTCGTCTTTCGAGTTCGCTTCACGTATTTTCGCAATCACAAAATTTATGTAAAGATTTTTACTGGACGACAGCGGTGGACCGTTCTATTATCCGGGCTGCAAGACGTGGCAGATCTAGAAAATTGCTTAAAAGTTAGCATTTACGAAACTAGAAACACGGTAATCCTCGTTCTTGATTGTGATTGCTAGTTCATTCTTTTAGATTCTTGTGAGTAAACACGTAACAGTTCATTACAACTTCTTTTTATCAGCTATTAATTTTACTAAAAATATGTGTGTTACCATAACGAAAGGTAAAAGTAAATGACGAAATTATTCCCACGGTTTTCTAAATAGGTACATATCGTCAACTCTGATTGGTTAAATTGTAAAGGTTTCAGTTTTCTTAAGTAAA
Source organism: Leptogaster cylindrica (assembly GCA_963082835.1). Classification (NCBI taxonomy): domain Eukaryota; kingdom Metazoa; phylum Arthropoda; class Insecta; order Diptera; family Asilidae; genus Leptogaster; species Leptogaster cylindrica. Next base: position 37,217,995 of record OY720106.1, read on the forward strand.
CACATAATTTCAATTTTACTCTGGTTTTAATAAAAGCTTTTTCTTTTTTATTTGTTTTTCGTTTCATTGTGTACAACAGTTTGATCAAAAATAATACAAAATTTTGTCCCAGGTGTTGTTAAGTTAAAGTACCTTTTTAATATGCAATAACTATCAGATTAGAGCAAAGTAGGTAGCTCAATATTTTAACTTTAAGGCGTATTTTATGTTTTTTGGCTTAAGTTAGGGAGACGGACCACCCAGAAGGAAACGTCGGATTGTCATGAAATTTCGTAAGGACGTGTGTTTTAACGTCTGAAGGACGAATCCGAAGGAATTTTATCAAAATGTTATTTATTTTAGGAAAAATCCGAATGGCATATTACTTTAATGCATATTTACTCTTTAATTATTATTAGCATTTAAAAATATAAAGCAAAGGACAATGGGCATATTTATATGGGCACTGTCCCCACCCACCAACAGAAATGAAACAATATGTCTCAATTAATAGATCTTTGCAACATGATGTTTGTTAATATGACGACAAATGGGTTTTCTTGGAAAACGGAATTGTATTTTTTTTATTTCTTAAGCAAATTCAGAAATGGCGCGATACTGATAACGACGGCAATTCACTTTGGTGCTGATTTCCGAAGGATTTTGGGTCGCTGATCACGGCAAAAATAATGAAAAAATTCTAAACCTTACCGTTAACAAGATATCTTTCGTAAAAAGATCGGTTTCGTGAAATGAGTGAACCGAAGGACTTCTTCACAGACATAATGTGCCATAATAAGCAATAATGTATATTCTACAAGCTATTGTGTATTTTAAAATTATTATGTTATGATAAAAGTCCATTTCGAGGTTTATTTGAAAAAAAAGGATAGTGCCTAGCTGTATTTATTTCGCTTGATTTTAGTTATATTTTAAGAATTGGTTTTATATTTTTAAATGCTAATAATTAAAGAGTAAATATGCATTAGTAAAAAGGCGTTTCGAATTTTTATTCACTTCTTATTTTTAAGAAAAACTTTCTGCCTCTAAGTTAATTTCGCTCACTTTACATAAATTAATTATTATTCAGGATTGTAAGTTTAGGTATTCTTTAAATTTACAAAACAAAATTCATAATTGTGACGTAAATTTTTAAAGAACCTATTCCAAAAAAAATATATTTTAAGCAAAAAGTTTTCCATCAGTTTCGAATAAGAAAAACATTGTTTATGCTGAGTTATTTTAAAAGTAATATTTTGTATAATTTGTTTTCCAGCAAAAACATGTCGGCAAAAGCCATAAGAGAAGCAACCGGAAAAGATTTGTTCAATCGAGAGTTGGACCCAAAATCTGGAGCTGCAACTTGTAAATTTGCGTCTGTTAATCCAGACACGAAATGGGAAACACTAATTGCAGAAAATCCGTGGCTGGAGACAACTGTGAGTAATGGTTTTATTTATTTATATTTCAGCAAATTGATGTATTTGCAAATTAAGTGAACTCTTGCGTTATACTTTTTTATATTTTTAATCAAATATAATCGATGTCGTATTAAAGTCTCCTGAAAAAAGTATTTTAATTAACATTTTACCATTAATTATGAGTTATTAAACGATAATATTCTTACAGGGTTTAGTTTTATGATTTTGCAAAATTCTGCAAATTGAAAACAAAATCAAAAAAATTTGTTTTTAAAGAAAACGAAATTGTTGAACTTTTAGTCAAGGTTTGCTATTTCAAGTCACCTCGCGCGATCGCTTAACTCTATTTCCGCAATTGACCTCTTTGCTCCCCTGGCCCCTATTACTCAACACTGCAAAATTAATATCTATTGCGACATGCTCATAATGTCAAACAGAATCATTTAACTTCCCCTGGGGGAGGTGGTTGTGAACCGAAAGGGAAGGCGGATGGTGAGAATATAGTATAACTACACCGAAAGGCATTTTAATAAAATTATTGCTGTTCACTGCTTGCAGTGAATAAATTGCTTTCTTCCTACAATTTCTCCCATTCACGAATTGAGCTGATAACGTTATCGGGCTCTGGAGATCTCAGTTCGATAAGATCTCCTCATGTTGTATGTTTTGCAACACACTGCAAATATGTGAAATATATGCGTACATGTATGTATAATTTTTAGAATGTAATTATTGTCTGCTTTTATATTTGCTAAGAATTCCAATGTACACAATCGATCACTATGCAAATGAGTATATTTGCAAAAGAATGAGCTTGCAAAAATCAATTACGTAAGAAATAATTTTATTGTTGTCGATATTTTAATTCTTATTTTTTACTGATTATGATCCAAGAACTTTCGTCTTCGAAAAAACGCAATATGCTCATTAATCTAGTAACTCTGATTTCATAATGAGCTGAAGTAATTTCGTAAGACATTTCCAGTTTCTAATCACTATCGAATTAAGTAGTTTTGCGCAAATATTCAGGAGAGATTCTTGACGTACATATTTCTTCATTATATTTCAAATTTTGTTAATCATTAGGGAAGACGCCTTTTCTTTATTAACATTGACGATCAATCATAGCGCAGTTTTAATACAAAAAACAATAATTTCCAATAAATGCACTTTTTCAACATTGAACATTCTCTATGACATTATATAAGAACTCCAAGTCAAGGTGCTTTATACTATGAAGTATCCATTACTTATTTATGTTTCGGTGATTTAAAGAGGAGAATCATTGGCGTGATTTACAAGTTTTCCTCAGAACCAGCCGTAATTGAAACAATGCAATGTTTAATAAAAAACAGGTGCACGAGCTAATTTGCATTTCCTTTCTAATCGAAGTAGTAATAGTACTATGCGTTGGATTCTGCGAGGTATTTTACAATATCCATTCACATTTCCATCACGTGTGCAAAAATTCAATGAATATTTTTTAAATAATCAAATCTTCGAACAAATTCACATAATATGCCCAGAATATCTTCTATTATTTTGAATGTGTTTCTGGAATTCTGAATGCCGCCGCCTTTGGATATATTGACTAGTGGGGCTGTATGATCGTGCTCCAACAAATCATTCATTCTTCTCCATAAATCTGCTCTATCCAAGACAACTGAAACTACCTCACTGGATCAAGGTTATGCATTAAAGGTGATTGTTGTAGCCCCCATAAAGTTTTTTTACCTACTTTCAATTAGGTTGAAGTTAGTAACAATGTTCTGTTTGTGCAATGATCATACAACAATGGAATTTAGAATCTAATGCATTGAATTTACTTTTAGTTATTTTTGCTGAAAGAATTGAAATTATAATTTTTAGTTATGAATGATAATTAATTAATCAGAGAATTTTCCAATTTTAGCCTTTAGTTGTAAAACCAGATCAGCTAATTAAACGACGTGGCAAGCTTGGCTTAATTGGGGTAAATAGAAATTTGCAACAAGTGAAACAATGGCTTGCCGAACACATGGGAAAAGATCAAAAGATTGGCGCAGCTTGTGGGAAATTGAGAAATTTCATAATCGAACCGTTCATTCCGCACAAAGAGGTAAGTGCCGAAAAATAAATTCTGTAAATCCCTTGGATACAAGTGAAACAATTGCTAATGCTTCAGGCTGAAGAAACTTATGTCTGCATCTACTCTCATCGTAATGCCGACAGAATCCTTTTCTACCATCAAGGTGGTGTTGATATTGGCGATGTTGATGCAAAGGCATTACGCTTAGAAATCCCAGTTGGAGGTACTACATCTGTCGATGAAATAAGCAAAACGCTGCTTGGAAAAGTCAGTAATGATAACAAACTGAGGATAGCCAACTTCATCAATGCACTGTATAATTTATACGTAGACCTCTACTTCACATACTTAGAAATAAATCCACTGGTTGTCACAAAAGAATCTATTTATATATTAGACCTAGCCGCAAAGATAGATTCAACTGCTGATTTTATTTGTCGTCCAAAGTGGGGAGACATTGAATATCCTCCACCCTTTGGTAGAGATGCATATCCCGAGGAGGCGTACATTGCCGATTTGGATGCCAAAAGTGGAGCTTCTTTGAAAGTAAGTTTTTCCGTTCGTAAAAATAAATCTTATTGTGGTTTTTGTTTGCAGTTAACGATTTTAAATAAAAATGGACGAATTTGGACAATGGTTGCTGGTGGTGGAGCCAGTGTTATTTATTCTGATACTATCTGTGATTTAGGAGGAGCAAACGAGTTGGCTAATTATGGAGAATATAGTGGTGCTCCATCTGAGCAGCAAACGTATGAATATGCTAAAACAATTTTAAATTTGATGACCTCATCACCAAAACATCCACAAGGAAAGATTTTGATTACGGGTGGAGGAATCGCTAACTTCACAAATGTAGCGGCCACTTTTAGAGGTGCTTTTCTGCGAGATTTATTAATTATAATTATCGGTTAAAATTTTCTTTCACTTAGGCATTATAACTGCTTTAAGGGAATTCCAACCAAAACTAGTAGACCATAATGTCTCGATTTTTGTACGACGTGCCGGTCCAAATTATCAGGAGGGATTGCGAAAAATGCGCGAATTGGGAAGTTCATTAGGCATTCCGATGTATGTTTTTGGGCCGGAAACTCATATGACTGCCATTTGTGGAATGGCATTGGGGAAACGACCAATTCCGCAATCATGTAATGTTGAATTTGCAACAGCAAACTTTTTATTGCCTAGTGGACAACAGCAACAAGAACAAAGGTCGACTCAAACAACTCCGACTCAGGGGGCATTGAACGGTAAGACGTGGTCACTTATAGATCCTTCTTTTACAAGTGTTTGCCCTTCAATAGCTTTTTGGGTTATCAATTTTTAGTTTAAAACAAATAAAGAGTTCGCTTCAGGCTACAATTTAATTTTAAATAATTTTCGTTTGATGTTCGGCAATTTTATTTTGACATCATTTTGTATATTTTCTTTATTAATTTAATAAGAATGTTGCACGATTATTTTAGATTATATTTATCATCAAAGTTTAAGCATTTTTAACAAACTTATTCGTTTCGGTTAACACTACAACAAAAACGAATTTTCATTTACAATAGGTGCAATAAATATTACTAATTACAATATTTTGAGTAGAATATATAAAAAATTATTTACAAATTACTTCATACCGCCACAACACAATTATTATGTTTTTCTTTGTTTTGTTTTATGTGATGCCTTTTTCGTTTGCGCTGTGGGAAATTTTCTTGAAACATCAACGCAAAATTTATACAAAAATTATTAATTCGCATCATAATCACATACAATACATCATTGCTCGTTTTGCTGATTGTGAAATTTGCATAAAATTTTGCACGTTCTCATCTGTTCGATTTATTCAAATTAAATTGGTCTGCAATCGATAAATCATCATATGTATTTGAATTTGGGAAAACGGTAGGTGCAACACATCAAATTAAATTACCAAAAAATATATTCGCAGGGGGACTTAAGTCAAATAGTATAAATGATGGACCAGAAGGTCAATTCGTTAACATGTTTTCAACTCGCACAAAAGCCATCGTTTGGGGAATGCAAACCCGAGCAGTACAATCGATGTTGGATTTTGATTTTATTTGCAGGTTTGTATTAATTATAATAAGCAATCTCATATATTAATTTCGAAAAAATATGATAGACAGTGGTATACGTAAAGCGTGCACAAGAAAACAGGCGAATTGCAAATTTATTTGAATCTGATACTTAATTTTTTATTATTAATTTTGAAAAAGTTTACAACTCCAAATAAATTTTTTTCTACAGTAATTTTTGGACCATCGTATCTTGAATAATATTCCATCTAGATGTATGTTTAAAATACTGCTTCCTTTTGGTAATCTCAAACACTTAAAAAATCAGTGCTGTACCTATTCTAGCCTCGAAGATATATTTCTTTGTTTGCCTGAAAAAAATCTGTGCTGTACCTCGACTCTCTTCGGATAAATGATTTTATTTTAAACAATGCATTAAACATTTGGTTTTTGCAAGTGACCAAAAACAAAAACATCGTTCAAACCCGAATTTAAAGACGTTTAAAGTCAAAACAATTGATTATTTATCTATTATATCTACTTGTTCGAAATTAAGAACAAAGTTCATTACTAACCACAGTTTTCATCACATATTATACATTAGACATATTTATCACAATATGATGAACTAATTAAAGAAACTGAAACTATTTTTTCGGAATTTCATTTCAGACGTGAGGAGCCTTCTGTCGTTGCAATGGTCTATCCGCTAACTGATGATCATAGGCAAAAGTATTATTGGGGTCACAAGGAAATCCTGATACCAGTCTACAAAAAAATGCAAGATGCAATCACCAAGCACAAAGATGCCGATGTTCTTGTCAACTTCGCATCACTTCGATCGGCTTTTGAGTCAACAATGGAAGTGATGGAGTATCCACAAATTAGAACAGTTGCTATTATTGCTGAAGGCATACCAGAAAATATGACACGCAAGATCATCAAAACGGCAAAGCTGAAGGGTGTTTCAATCATTGGGCCGGCCACTGTTGGTGGAGTCAAGCCTGGAGCTTTCAAAATTGGCAATACTGGAGGAATGTTAGATAACATTTTGCATTCGAAACTTTATAGAGCAGGAAGGTAGAATTATATAAAATATATAAAATCAATTTTTTACTAATTTGTTTTTTTTTTCAGTGTCGCATACGTGTCACGTTCTGGTGGAATGTCCAATGAGCTGAACAATATTGTATCGAAGTCGACGGATGGAGTTGTCGAGGGCATTGCTATTGGTGGTGATCGGTACCCAGGCACAACGTTCATGGACCACTTACTACGTTATCAGCGAGATCCTGACGCCAAGTTACTCGTTCTTCTGGGTGAAGTTGGTGGTATTGAGGAGTATGAAGTGTGTAGCGCGCTTAAAGATGGCAGAATCACAAAGCCATTGGTTGCTTGGTGCATTGGAACTTGCGCTGGAATGTTCTCTTCCGAAGTTCAATTTGGTCATGCTGGATCCTGTGCTAATTCTGATAAAGAAACAGCAACAGCGAAGAATATAGCTTTAAAGGAGGCAGGCGCTTATGTTCCAGACTCTTTTGATACTCTGGGTGATTTAATAGGCAGTGTATATCATGAATTAGTGAAAACGGGACAAATCGTGCCAGTTAAAGAGGTTCCTCCACCAACTGTACCAATGGATTACTCTTGGGCACGTGAACTTGGTTTAATTAGGAAGCCAGCATCCTTCATGACTTCCATATGCGATGAAAGAGGTCAGGAACTTTTATATGCGGGAATGCCTATTAGTGATGTCTTAAATAAGAATGTAGGCATTGGGGGAGTTATTTCGCTGTTGTGGTTCCAGAAATGCCTTCCTCCTTACGTCTGCAAGTTCTTCGAAATGTGCTTAATGGTTACTGCAGATCATGGACCAGCTGTGTCCGGAGCTCACAATACAATTGTATGTGCGAGAGCGGGCAAGGATTTAGTGTCGTCGCTAGTCAGTGGATTGTTAACTATTGTAGGTATTTTACAATTGTTTGAACTGCATATTTTCTAATTAATTATATTTGCGTGGCGCTATAGGGAGATAGATTTGGTGGAGCTCTAGATGGTGCAGCTCGTCAATTTTCCGAAGCATACGACTCGAATTTACATCCAATGGAGTTTGTCAACCAGATGCGAAAGCAGGGACAATTGATCATGGGCATCGGACATCGAGTGAAGTCCCTAAATAATCCAGATGTTCGGGTTAAGATTATTAAGGAGTTCGTTATGGAACATTTTCCAGCCAAGCCACTTCTTGAATATGCTTTAGCAGTTGAGAAAATCACAACCAGCAAAAAACCCAATTTGATTTTAAACGTCGATGGTGTAATTGCTACATCATTCGTGGACATGCTGAGAAACTGCGGATCGTTCACTAGGTACGTTTTAAATGAATTTAAGAGGACCTAGATCTCAAAAGCAACTTATGGTTTTGTTTTAGTGAGGAAGCTCAAGAATACATTAATATCGGGGCTATCAACTCTCTTTTCGTGCTGGGCCGAAGTATAGGATTTATTGGACATTACATGGATCAAAAACGATTAAAACAAGGATTGTACCGTCATCCGTGGGATGACATCTCTTATGTGTTGCCCGAACAATACAATTAAACCTCAGAACCGTAGTGAAAGTCACGCAACAAAAACCTCTTGAATTACAGCACTTATTGTATTGGAAATCCCATTTCCTTGTTAGTTGTATATTTCTACCCTTTTCATTCCATTTATGTTTCAAACAATCCATTTAAGTTGTTTTACGTATATACTAGTGCATTTGCTCTGATATGGTGTTGATTGTTGTTTATTTTATTTAGTTGTATAAACTGATTTTTTACGAAATTGCTTAAATTAAATGGAAGAGTTGAAATGTGTAGACAACTGAATGGTTTTCTTTCCCTTTTAGGAGATTTTTTTTATCTTGACCATTTCTTTAATCGAGCGAAGAAGATATAAAAAGATCTACGCCGAATGACAAAAATTACCAATTTTGTTTGCATATAAAAAAACATTTTTATTAATGATAATTTCAAACAAAGTATTAGATATTACTATGACTATCATAAATAACTGTCATCTAAGTGTATAAATTATATTCGCTCAAGAATTAAGTATCCTACGACATAAGAACAGCCTAAAATGTGAATTTTTTATAAATATTTCAAGAGTTTAAATTTCAACAAATTTTCACATTTGACTACTAAAAGTACAATTAAAACTTAATGTTAACAGACAAATTGTTCATGTCTGAAAATTAATGGAGCAAAGGCGAAATTTTTAAAATAAAATACCACGAAATATTAAGGTAGAGGTGATGCCTGCGACGTGCTTTCTCCTATCTGCTGTTAATTCCATAGTTAATATTAACCCAAAATATCAATGAATTGTTTTGCCTTAGTCATTTTTTTTCTCTGTATCAGACTTATCTATTGCAGGTTCTCCTTTTGATTCCTCATTCAGTTCTGTAGATTCCTTTTCGAATTCTCCTTTAGAATCATCTCTGAGTTCTTCCGTAACCTCCTTATCTTCCTGCGATTCCTTCTTCAATTGCTTCTGAACAGGAATGAATCCTTCATCTTCATCAGTGTCCGGCCCTGCACCAAATAAACTTATTTTAAAAACTTCATTACAACAGAGTGATTTATGTTTACCAGAATACTTCTCGGCTGATGAAGTTGAACTGGAACTGTCTGATCCTCGCCGAGTCAGATCGATGATTCGTTTTGGTGTGATCATGGGAAGCTTTGGTGCAATGGGTCGTAGTTTTTTCGATGGATTCATTGCACCGCAGAAGGCACAACGGAAAGTAGCGTATTCATATTCTTCCTGAAAAGCCATTCCTGCAAGCCCAAAAAAGAAAACACTTCAATTATCTGCATTTTTTACTTACAAGTTTTTTTTTTTTGAAAACAAAAAACTGCAAGAAATCTGTTATTTTGTTGATTAAAAAATACCAAACTGAAAAGTTAAAACTTGAGTATCCCAAATTGAACGAAACAGGAGCTACCAGCATTGCAGTCGATTAATCTAAAACTGCATTATGAAATAAAATGAAAGAAAATCAAAATGAGAAGACTGAAGCATGGAAGGATATTAACACAATATACAGGGTGTTTTTTTTAAGTTGAGACACAAATATCTCGAAAAAATATTACAATATGAAAACTTAATATTTCCAAAGGGGACATAGTCTGTGCCAACCCCTATGTGTGGGTGGAGTGGGGGGTAACTCTAAACTTTCAAATTGGAACGTTAAAAATGAAGTAACTTTTACTTGAAACTTTTTTTTCGATTCGTGGCTGCAATCAGCGAAAATTAATTTTGTGTTTTGCATAGAGAACCGATTTCTTCGATTCAATAATACATTTGCAATTGTTTTACGCAGGTAAAATACACTGAGTACCGAATATATGAATTGTGAAGTAATATTGAATTGTTAATAATGTATTCTACAACAGAAGTTATGAGCAATTATTTGATACTACAATTTACAAAACCACATAATTTAGTACCACTAGCCTTAACCTTTGTCGTCTGTTGCACCCATTTAATGAGCAACACCTCTTCGAGTCTTCTAATGAATGAATTAAAATCAGAACTTGCAAACACTGCGACAATACATAAACCACACTGCTCTTAATGTCTTGTGTGTATAACAATCGTAATTACCTAGTATTTTCTAAGTAGTAGTTATATAGAGCAGCAATAAATTACCGTTGTGGGCATGACATACTTTGCATATCATTGCAAAGCGATTATGCGGTCCATCGCCAATTAAATAATCGACCATTTTTTCAAGAACTCCCTTATCCTGTTGATTTATTATAGGATAAGGAGTTTGAATACGAGGCACTTGATTTCGATGTGTACGTACTACAGTATTATTCAGCGGTAATACACTCCCCGCCGGCGTTCGAGACATTACCGCAGATTGATCTCCTGGGAAGAGACGCCTAGACGGAATCTGTCCAACTTTCGTATTCGATTGATTTAAGATACTGGATTCCAAGGGAGCTATTTTATCACTGAGTACTTTCTGTGTTGTCACTGGAAGCGCTCCAGCCCGTGGAGTAATTGCTGTAAGGATTCACAATGTTAAAGCAATTTAAAAAAATTACTAATTTTTTTACCTTCCGCTGCTTTAAATCCATTTGGTTTATCAGCAAATCTATTAAGTATTTCCAGTGCAACCTGCAATCAATCGTCAAGTTATAGTTTTCTAAACATTAACAATACTTTATTTACTTTGTAGGTCTCCTTATCCATGACTTTCTCGATAACCTTCTTCTTTTCGCCTCGTAATTTTGCTAGTTTGCCGTTGTTCTTGTTTAATTTCCTTTGGAAGTACCATGCAACAAGCCGCTTCAGAAGAAATATTCTACAGAATTTTTTTACTTAAACATTTTGGTTTAATATATGCGAAATATTAAAACTTACAACAGAGGAAAAATTAGCACTGGCATAGAATACGTTATCCGTTCCATCCATGTCGGTGGAAAAAATGCGAAGTAGAACACTATGAATCCAATTACATATAAGCCTATGGAAATCACAAGGAAATTCCCAACATATCGTTTTTGTCGTGCTTGAGTGCTCACGGAGTACTCTTCGATTTCCTTGATATCCAGTTCCAGTTTCTCAAGGATTTCATAAGTGGTCTTTTCTTTCTAGAAATTGTACAAAGTTAGTCATGAACTCACAAAATAATATAGGTTTGTATATTGTATACGTAATTCGAATATGTACTGAATTCAAACGAATGACAAACTTTATGTGTTAAATTTGGTTAAACTTCTTGGAATCTGGTAAATAGTGATTTCATTATGAAAAGAAGTGAATTTTTTATATAATTTTATATTTTTCGTGTAAATTTACACCTGGTTTAACAATTACCGTCAACTCGTTTGAAGTAACTTGGGGTTGGGTTGCATTTGTGTCACGAAAGATACGCAATAAATCAGTTTTATGTTTAATGTGATCTTGAACTAGTTTCAAAACTCACCCGAAATTTTGCCAGCACAGCTCCCATTTTTCCAGTGTTCAATTGGAATTTGAACTATTTATATTTAGAATAACATCTACGGATTTATTTTTACCGTCCAACACTACATACAACTGCAATTAACTTTCTAAACATGAAAAAAATAAAAGAGATGCCGCTATCACCGAAAGCAAATTCTTAAAATAACAAAAAATTTGCCTCGAACTAACCTAAACGCGCCGTATACCAGTCTGCTCAATGAATACACGATGATTCAGCGCCTTCTAATTTATTCTTTTATTTTGAAGTGATCATGTTTGGAATAATTTAATCGAGCCGGCTAATCAGGATGCTTATTAATTTCGATCCGAATGCTTCACACCTGAACACACAAGGAAAGTCGCTGTTCCTTATTTGAGTAAACACAAAATCAGCAACTGTTTGTTGCTTGTTCGAAATCGAGTAATTCAGTCACTTCTACTTGACACTTGACAGCAGAGTTGGAGAGAATTTCAGTAAAATGCCATTGATGTGAGAACTTTAAATTAGTTGAGTAAAACGCTGACGACAGACGAAGTTGGAACCCTTTCAGAAACGTTTAGTTGATAAAATATATCTGTAAAAGATGAATAATTATAAATGTGCGATTTTAATGCATGATCGCAATTGGTTGTGCATACATTTTCTTTAGGTATACAATACATTTGCGTATACAGTTTATATATAGTATAGGTTATGATTTTTGTAATTTTAATTACTGTCTAGTGTGAACTGGCTCACACACTGACTATCGTAAATCGTTACCTACTTCATATTTAACTCTGACAATACTTATGCTGCGCACTTGAGGGGTTTTTGTAAAACCTTTCATTTCGTTGGATTTCTAGAATCCCACCACGGAGTTAGAAGACTATTAGTTTAATACGCCAAGAGAAGCCCACATTGTTTTTACAAAAGTGAGATTACTGCAGCAGAAGTGTAAACAATAAATATAGAAAAGTTATGAAATTTCTGTTTGTAAGGGACAGCACCCCTTACGAACGTTACAAAATGGTGAAATGCGGTATAAAGGATTGTGCAAACTATTCAAAAACAAAAAACACTGCAAATTTTACACAACGGTTTATTATTTCCAACAAATTTGACATTTTTCAAGTCAAGGCTAGATGGCAGTCGTGATCATGTGAAGTGATTTCACGTCTTTTAATCCACTAAGAAATGGAATATTTCATGGGACTAAAAATTTCAAAATTCCATTACTCAAAAACTAACTAAGATAAATTCATGCAATAAACTGTGATCCAAACATTCAACATCAGCCACTTGTCGATATTAAAAATTATATTTCCAAATTCCAACTCTCCATATAAAACAGAAACTCATGAAGCAATTCGACAAGTGGCTGCTGTTGAATGTTTGGATCACAGTTTGTTGTGATCGTTCTTCATCCTTTTGTTGTCCTGGGAAGAAAACATTTCTTAGGATTGGGGAAAAACCTAGTACTTTGCCTATGTCTACTGATATTAGATTTTATTTTGCGTATGCCTACTAATTGTGTGCTGTTAGAAGTCTACATTTTTAAAATCGCTGCCAAAACCGTAAAATATTTCTAAGATATAAAATCTCTCGTCACAACAAAATAGACATCCTAAAGAATAAGTAAGATGAACTTTAACTAAATTGGTTGGGTAGTTTTGGAATAATAGTGAACCGCGCTCAAGTCGTCATTGAGCCTAAAAAGTCGACTTTCGCTTACTCCTACGATCTTCAGTATGACCGGAATGACACATGTGAGATATCAATTTGAGCAGAAAAATGTCCTGAATAGAATGAATATAATATTGTTGAATTTGGACCATTAGAAAATAGAATAATCGAGAAAAATGCTATTTTGGTAGGGGAAATCCTCTTAATATTTGAAACTGCTTTATCTAAGAAACTAGACGTGATAGGGGAAAACGGAAAGCATTTTTAAAAACAGCGCCCCAAATATAGTTAAAATCAAATCAAATATGAAAAACAACATGAAAAAAACTTTTTTTTGTTGCCCTGTGTTATCACAGCAGGAACCGATAAATTTTTTAATAATATTGCAAAAATAGCACCGTTTTTTACTTCGCATAAGAAAAATTAATATAAAATTAAGTCATCCTTTTCTAATTAATTTTAATTGTCACCATTTTGAAAATACCTACTATGTAGATGAATCATAGTAAAAAACACTGTTTTCCGGGTTGGTTTTTTAAAAATTAATTTTTAATTGCCATCAGTTCGAAAATACTAGATGGATTAGAGTAAAAACAATTATTTTTACAGGTTGATTTTTTACGAGGTAAATTTCTTAATATCATTTCTTTATATCAGACATAACTATTATTATTATAATGAACAGATAATTTAACTCCATTTATTCTCTAATGTTTGCAAATTCACATTATTCACTATTAATAATATCTAATATCCATTTCATATAAAAAGATGTACGCGTGTAAACATCAGGGAAGTTTTCCAGTGCACATCCTGATCCGAATGAAGTAACTCCTGCTAGAATCCAAGGACCATTTTTTGTCAGGCGGCATTGTAGTGGGCCACCAGAATCGCCCTGTGGAAGAGAATAGAAATTAGACTTACGTTAAACACTATACGGGTGTAATGTGACTTAAGACACTACAAGACCTATGTACAATCTTTTAAGCTTTGTGGAAAAAATGACAATGCGACAAAATGGTCCTCATGACTAATACGGACGAGACATCACATTTGTCATTAGATAGCTATTATAATGTACTCCAATCAGGGTTGCCGAGAGGGTGGGGCAAACGGGGCATAATGCTGCAGGCCACTAATTTTAGGAGGCCCCTCAAGCAGATCGCTTTTTTTTATTGCAGTTCGTTTTTCTATTTGGTCTGTTTTTTTTTAGTACAATACATTTATTTATACTTGTTAGATGCTCACTTAAACATTCATTCGGAAGAACAATCCACAAAATTCAAACAACATACAATCAGATGATTAAAACACAAGCTATGCGCCAAATGCATTCTTGCAATCAACTTGGCCTAACTTTTTGTATTCGATTAAATAGTATAAATAAAACTAATAAATTTAATTAAACCGCATTAATACATAACACGTACATCGTACGTATAGATAGCTATTATAATGTACTTCAATAACTAATATAGCAGCTCATTTCGATTGGCTGGGGAAAAAAGTTATTGCGATTCTAATTGCTGAATTTCTCCTGTGATTGGCTATATAGTATATAGCCATATAGACACGATACTGATAACTGCGGAAATTCACTTTGTTGATGATTTCCCAAAGATTTTAAGGCGCTTATCACAGGAAAAATAATGAAAAAATTCCTAAACAGTACCGTTTACGAGATATCCTTAGTAAAATAATCGGTTCATTCATATCACAAAAACCTTCAAAAATCGCTTGTTAAGTACTATACGTCATGGTTTAGAATTTCCTACACTCACCACACAAGTTCCGCCTTTTCCGTTGAGTTTTCCTGCGCACAGGTGCCCTTTGTGTATCCTTACGAAATTACCATAAGCGTCTCTACATCTAATCCATAAAAAAAAATACACATTTCAAGAACATAACTACCTGCTTACCTGGTACTGCTATGTAAAGGAACATTTATTTTAAGCAAAATGTCGGTGAGATCTCCTGTTACGTTGGACTTGCCCCATCCAGTTGCTACGCAATCAATGTAGGGTAAGTCGTTGTAGTCGCTAGAACTACTGTGTTTGCTTTCTCCAAACTTCTCTTCCAAGTCATCTATAAATCCTGCCATGATTTTATCATTTCTTCTGTGAGAATAAATATTCTTCTGATGTCTAGTTTTTAACATTAACCGGTTAGTAATTTTGGTTGCTAGTAACTCTTTCATGCTAGGTAACGTAAAATTTTTGTTTTTCAATCGAAATTTGCGCAGAAAGTTGTCGTCTTTCTCAAAATCATCTATTTCTTCTCCTTCGACTTCAGTGTTTGATTGAGACAGTTCATCAAAGACAAAAGGAAGACAAATTTTTCTAATGTTTGAATCATTAGATAGGTCTGCTGGCAGAGATAACTTCATTAAGACTAGATCATGCAGGAAATTGTGGTAGCTTTGATGAAGAATAATTTTGTCAACGGGAATTCGCTGTTCGTAGCCTGATTCCACATTCCTGTCGTATTCCCCTAACACAACTGTCCACAGTGGTGGTAATGGCAAGTTAAAAAGATCGCTTGATAGCATAAAGTTTAGGAATGTAGTTAATTTTAATCAATGGTAATGATTTTAGGATAAAATAACTTACTTGTGTACACAATGTGCTGCCGATAGAACCCAATACTGATGAATAAGAACTCCACCACACCAATGACCTAAGAAACCCATTGACGGATGCAACAGTTCTAATGATGCCTGCCATGGAAATTGGCCTTCCTTCGTAAGAGTGCCGGCAATAATTTTGGGTATTCGTCCATTGTAAAAGAATTGATCTGAATTAAAGGAACGAGGCTGTCGTCGTGCTGGTCGACTGCCACAATCTGTAGAAAATAGGTGGAATGAAAGCTCGTTCAATATTGCACGGAGTCTTAATGATCTAAAATCAAATGTTGATCCTAAAAGTTGGAAGAATTTATATGATGATCATTCGTGTGTCTTGCACATGAATCGCTCAGATCAAATCATGGTACCCCAGGCGGACACAACGCGGCACCAACGCAAACACATTTCGGTGGTATACCACTCGAGACTCGAGAGGACAACAAAATTTCAATATTGAATTAATCGATCAATTGATTAATCGCGTTACATAATAACTGTACCTTGAATCGCGATCATAACCGCGATTCGTGATCAAGTCGATGCAAAACAAGCGAGTAATGAGTTATTCGATGTACATTGATCAAATGATTGAGGATGTACAAAAACATATTAGCTCGGCAGGGACCAACCGAGCGCAGTTCAATCCAAGCTGTCCAATGTTCATTTTACATATATTTTCTTGATTTCTAAATTAAGATAACTTGTAACGGATTTTCCCTGCAGTTTGTACAACATAAATATTTTCAGAGTCAAGCCTGTCTCGCTGGGTTAGGTAATTAGGTTCAATGGAGGATAAGCAGGTGTTGTCCTCGTTTCCCATTCCCTTACAGGCTAATTAAAATTGCATTACAATGTAATACAATGGCAATAATTCTATCTAATTCAAGCGGGTTTTCGCTTTTCTACTCAACACGCGTACTCTTCCAACACGTAACAATACTGTACATACAATATACAGGATATACGCGGACGGAAGTATGAGGATATAAATTAATATGTTTTTTCTATGGGACCAATCTATCGTTTAAACCAAAAAAAATTGTCGTTGTATTTATTTCCAAGTTGCATATACATTTTGGAACAATCTTTCCTGAGCTATATCTTGCGAAACTTAAGTTTAGAATTGTCATTTCATGATTTCGAGTCGTTTTGAAAACGAAATTCGTTATGGGCATTCTCATACCAAAATTCATACAGCTGTGTGACTGATTCTGGCCAGTGCAGTGGCCACAACCCACCCCTATATGTTATCCTAAGTCCTAATAATACTACTAGGTGTAGTGTATGCTAAATATTTTGAAGCTATACTTAATTGACATCACTAAGTAATTATCATAACATAAAATGTACTCACCAGAACTTCGATGAGAAGTGGATGTGTAGGTTGGTGTCACTCCTCTAAATGAGGCGATGAGCGTAAATGTCAGCAGATAAGTCATTTTCGTTCATACTTGCTCGAATGTACATTGCTTTTATAATTCCGAACTCATAAAGTTTTTAAAACAAATTGAATTCAATAAATTGTTCACTAACACCTTTCCCACTCTTTTGCATCATAACGTGGTTATTTGTTCAACTTGATAACAAATCAAGGCGACTTTCGAGTCATGAGAAGCAATTATTTTACCCTAATGGAAGGGTATGTTAGTTCTGAGCGAACGTTTGCAACGCCAAGAAATAATGGTGATAGCAGAATAAGAATTATATATTTAAGATTGGGAAGTGAGAAGAAACCGTTTTGTGCATCTCCGTCTGTCTGTTGTCTGCCCAGACGATAACTAAAACGCTTGTAACAAGAGGATTGAAACTTGGTAAAAAGCACTTCATTAAAATTGCAAGGTCAAGTTCGAAAATGAGCAAAATCGGGCAACTCCTTCTTAGTGTTGCCACTTGCCATATAAGCCTGAATCGTTTTTATACAAAAATGTTGATTTTGTGTACTGAATATTTACATTTCGAATTTCTTTCGTTAAACATTGTTATAAATACGTATTACAATTGATTATTTGCGAGAAATTTTCTTTACACGGTTTCTTTTTACACGATAGTTTTATAGAAATGGAAGAAAACTTCGGCAGTTTTAGAGTAGTAAAAGTGGACATTGGGTTTTCTTATTTATTAAAATCGTCAAAATCGACTTCACATTCGATCTCCTCACCCTAAAAACCATAAAAAAAGACACCCCACATGCCCAAGTTCACAAAAACTTTAAAAATGCCTAATTTTACCTACACCCCTTTTCACCCCTAAAACCCTTCCCGTTCAAGCTGCCAACTAGGGCCCAAATGTAGCCTATGTGCAAAAGACGAAGAAAGATTTTTTTCGGCCGGAAATTAAGATAGATATCGCTGACACTGCGGACGGACATTGCATTTTACTAGGCTATAGTACTTAGTTAACGTATAAAACGAGAATTGACTAGACTGTGAAAATTTAGATTGATCAGCATTAATTTTACTGAAACTGAAGTACAAACTACAATCCCTATTTTTGAAACGATTGGAAACAGAAGTGCTCCTTTAAATATTTTAAAAAAGTGAATCAATTCAATAATAGCTTTTGCATCATTCAAAGCAAAGCTAAACCGTTTAATGTGTTTTCACTTTCACTTGTAGTGGCCGTCAACCAGGTTTTCAGTCGCCTTATGGTTGGAGTAAAAAACGAGCGCTGCTCTGGCTCTGATGAAATCATATTCCATGCTGAACTTCCAAAATCTTTCTGATATCAGGATGAAAAATCGCACAACATAACTGCAGAGAGGATCGTGTCATAGAACAGTTGAAGTTTTGTAAGATATTATCCCTTTGCATAAAGAAAAACGTAGGGAGGAACCATTGCATTGCAAAAATATATATATATAAGTAAATTTAGTCAAAATGGGCAATCTACTGTCGACCACGATCAAGGGTTGGTGCATTTTAACTTAGTCTATTTAAAAAAAAGCGATATAGTATTTCGACAGATTGATTTTTCGAGGTCTAGAAAAAGAAGGTAAAGGAGGTACGTCCCTCCAGAAGCTGTTCGACAGGATCAAGTTGGGAATTGGCCAGTATGGGTTGAGACGAGGATTCGCTGCAAATTTCCTAACTGTTCTGGCGTACCTATCACTGTCTGTGAAAAGTGTGGCGGATTATATGACAGTTAGTAATAGTTTATATTGTATACTGTATAGTAATTTGGAATGTGCGTAGCATCCGTAACAAGGAAATTAAATTTTATCTCTAACAATAAGTAAATGTTGCTCTATTTACTGAAATATGTAGATTGAAAATTCTTCATGAACCTTAGAAATTTATTGAAGTAATCGCAATTTTGATTGTTATCAATTATAGAAAATCAAAAGTGGATGGAAGTATAACAATTATAGAAAACAAAATTAAAGGAAAGCTGTTTCCATTATTTGTAATTACATATAACCATTGAAGAAAAAAACTAGTACCGAAAGTAAAATTGGTTTAGGCAACTTATGAAATAGCCTATATATGTAGAGCGGCATAGTTTTAACACAGAAGAAACGGATTTACGAAATCGCATAAAAAACTGTGCAATATTTTCCAATCACAAAAAAGGAAATTCGTTGTAAAGTATTGAAAAGGCATGTAGAAAAAAAAAGTTTTTTGTATCTGTAAAATTGCAAGATCGGCCGTGCAAGAAAAGTAATACGTATTTATATGCAGTATTTATAACAATTTTTAACGAAATAAAATTAATATGTAAATATATTCAGTAAAAAAATCAACATTTTTGTATAAAAATGATTCAGGCTTATATGGCAACACTAAGAAGGAGTAGCCCCATTTTACTCATATTCGAACTTGACCTTACAATAATAATCTTAATGAAGTATTATTGTAGGTATCTAATTTCAATATTCTAGCTACAAGTGTTCTGGACTTATTGTCTAATGTCTGGACAGAGTGACAAACAGACCACAGACAGACGGGCAAGCCATACAGCGGATTCTTTTCACTTGCCAAGCATGAGTGTATATTATATAATATATTTGTAGTTCTACTTTTTTCTGTCACCATTATTTCATTACGTTGCATCCCTTCGCTCAAAACTAATATACCTACTCAGCTACGTCCTTAACTCCCTATATGGCTATATCTAGGCAGGGTATTGCAATAGACTATAGATAGAGGGTGAACAATGATTATATTTCGATTAAAATGAACTTTTAAGTTTAAAAAATTGTTTGTCAATCATATTACTGGCGGGACTATTTTAACAATACAAAAGCTTGGTTTGTGCATAAAGCATAAAAGTTGCTTACATCCTACTGTTATCTGTTCTTAGAAATAGTAGGACAGCAGTCATTATACTTTCATCAATTCATCCGCCTGGTTACTTTTATCCTCGATCCACCCTACGTAATGTAAAAATCTAAGATCCATAACACTACTGGTGTCACAACTCCTAGTCACACCTTATTAACTGAGATTAATGCATTTTTATAAAACATCTGTAAAATTATGTGAGAATTATTAGATCGACGAAAGATTAAAATATAAAACACCGCTTGTCTGTTGATAATAAATAAAGAGATACTATTATATCTAGTATGTATCTAGGGTTGACTAAGTTATTACTGTTAAGTAATCTTATATTTTTCATTAGAACATCGTCGATTTTATGTAATTCGGAGCAGAAATGTATTTATGTACATATTAAATTTATATAGAAAAATAAAATAAGTACCTAGGAAAAAATAAGTACAATGTACTCCACTGAAAGATACTGAGAAATTATTTTTACTTTTTAAACTGATGAATAGTGAAATAGTTTTGAGTTTTAACGGCGTTGTTTTGAAAAGAGTTGAACGAAACTGGAGCTGCTGTTCCAATTTTTTGGTTCTGGACTTAATGATTGATTTCACTATGAGCAGTAATTACTTTCACACAGTTTCAACTCATTATAAATATTAAGGAAAATTGCGTTTCAAAACTCCACACATGAACAAAAAACATAAAAAAAACTTGTAATAAGTGCTAAGATTGAACCTTTCAAATTACTTCGTATTGACCCATAATCACTGCACTGTAACGAATCAATCGCCACACGTGTTACATCAATCGAACAACTAGGATTAGGAACAATTATCCCAATTCGAATTCACATGGGTTTTCACTTTCAAATTACACTCGGAGCTGTGTACGTTATACGTATGCAAATAATCAGTTATGCGGAATCTGCGGTCCACCAGGAGAATGCATCTTGGCGTACTTTCGGCTAGTAGAAGCTAAACCGCAAGACCGTAGAGAAACCTTGCTTCACTCGTGTCCACCTGATTCCGATTTCGTTTCTAGACTGACTAGGTGTCTTTGGGGATTTGTTAATAACAAATCTATCTAATCCACCATTGTTAACATTATCTATTGGAGTCCATCAAGACGGGAATGTGCTGCAAACAGGAGGTGGTACAATCTCCAGCTTGCCGAAGTACTTTTGTTTTCATCCACAGTATTTGGCACTTTCCCCTTCATAGAGGATAGAGAAGGTCTTCCCCCAGGCGATCATCTGCACTCTGGCTCGTACGCTTCTTCTAGTTTTTCTCGGCTGCCGGCAACATGCTTTTTATAATATGTTTGATAGTTATTGATTTGGGTCATTCTGCAGAGAACATCTCCAGCTGGCCATCCCATCTTAGTGGCTGAGAAACTCATTGCGGGGCATTGGCAAGAAGTGTGAAAGTGAAATAAGGAAAAGTTCGAGTTCGCTGCGCTCTGCTGCAGGCAACAGTTATGAAAGATATGAAGATTACTTACTACTATTCTTCTATTCGACAGGTTGCCAACCGGGGACAGCGAAGTGGAATTTGCTCAAACAAAAGCTCCTTTTGGGCATAACTTTTAGCTAACCTTTCAAATTTCAACACATTCATTTATGTTTAATTGCAAACGCCGGAGGACTCACTTTTCAAATCCGAACGAAAGTAACAAAACATGTGAGAGTTCTTTATAGTTTCTTTATGGTTTTTTTTACATTGATAGTTAACCACCAACGGTGGTAATAGTTGCAAACAATGATTTTTTATTTAATAAATAAATATTTATTTTTACAGAACAAAAAACATTAAAGAAAATCTTGAACTATTCTAATTTGGTTTGTTTCGCATTACAGGGCAAACACAATTATTTGACAATAAGTATCGCCACAATATTACCAAAAATTACAAATAAAAAAATTGCTCAAATATTTCTAAAATGTTTTTGTATGTTAAATGGACATGCAATCAAATGGTTTTTCTTTTTTTCTCGAAAACGAAGGAAGATACGTCAAAAATTCAACAGACCAAAAAGTTATATTTTTGTTGGCTTTATTTAAAATAATATCAAAATTAGAAAAACTTCAGTGGCGCACACATTTTTTGTCAATAATATTAGTTAAGGTGCCCCAACGCACGCCACTGGTCTTAATAATCTTAGATTAGTTAAGGCGAAATTAGCTCCTTATTACTATACACACAACGCTGCAAAATTTCAAAAAAATCGGCCAAAAGATATTTTAGATATTTTTAAAAAAAAGTTTAACACTCTCTATCTTGGAAATCATGCATTTCCGAACCTATGTTTATGAACTTTTTTTCAAAAAATGAACTGAGAAATCACCCCTTAAATATTGCCGCGTCTTTATTAAACACACTGTATAAATGGGTATACTTCTCTAAAGATTTTTTATTTTCAATTTCCGATGAGCTTATTTCATCTGTTGAGGTCATTTTCAAGGGGGTTCTAATAATTGATCTTTCTTTATTTAGAAACACCTGATTTTTTCATTAATAAGATTTTTGAAAAAAATAAAAAATTATTAGAAACAAATCTGAAGATTTTCTTTAAGTGAATGATTTGTTTGATTTGTAGTTTATCCGCTTCATACTATAGTACGAATTTTAACGCAAACAAGGATGCTAGTTTATCAGTTTGTTAAATTAACCAAATATAATTTTGGCCCTGCAAGTGGGTAAATTAAAGAGTAGTTCCTTAATTTATGTACCATTGAACCAAATTTGTATTATTTAAATATATACTGCAATATGTCTAACAGTCCGTGAAGCAGGTTGTTGCACTTATCTCGTGTACGTAATGAAGCAATTTGATCCACTCGGAGGCGGGAGCAGTGCATCGTTTCCCATCAAGATCAAGTGTTCCACGAAAAAGCAAAACTTTCACCCGCTCGTAGGGAGCATTGGCATTGTTTGCTGAATGAGTGCAAAAGTGTTTGGCCGCAGTGCTACAGCTAAACGCGATTCAATTACATCTGAAAGTGAAATTTTTCTTTTGCGCATATTGCCTTACATCGCGGGTTCACTGACTCAAAAATAAAAAAAATTCTAAAGGAACGCAATTAATGTTTTTACCAAGCCTGGAAATGTTTAAGGTACCTCGCGAATAATGCCCGTGGGTAACACACAGCCAAACAGTGACGCGAAGGTCCACGTAGCTGCGGAGTTTTTAAGATAAAAGCGAATGTGCGATTTTTCTGCAAAATTAACGTTTTTCGTTTCAAGGACTAATTCTAACTTTTCTTGTTAGGGGAAACCGGGGAACTTTTTTGAGTTTTATTTTTGTATTTTTTTCTGAAACTATTTCCAGGTAAAGAGAATATTATTGTATTCAGGATACCTTTCTCTGCAAATTGAAACAGATATTTTTCTAAAAAACAAGTATGGTTTTTAATAAAAAATGATTAAGTATGCTCACGTTATGCTGGAAAATGTACACCCCCCTGCATATTTTATTAAAATACTTGCAGGTCTGCCCGGTCTCACCCGGGACGGTGAAAATCATAATATAATGTACCTACTTCATATTACATTTTGAATTTACATCTACCCAAACGCGACGTATATTACATAGAACCGTTAGCTTATTATAAAATGCGAATTTAAAAGTATGCCACAATATGTTAAACCACCCATACACGCTCATTGTCAGTTTTATTGCACAATAATAACTGATGGAAAAACTGAAGAAAGCTAAGTTATTCGTTATTAGAACAACTTTTGACCTCCGCAAATACTTCGTGATTACATGAATTGCTTTCAATATAACTGTGCATGTATGGTTGGATTAGGTAGGTAACTTAAAATGAAATGTAAAATAAAAAAGATTTTGCATAAAAATTAAACTAATTTGTTTTGCTAAAAATTATAGTTTATATGTTTAAAATATTAATCCGTGTTGTACAATTTTTTGATCGTGTTACGCGTTAACGATTCGCGTTCTCCGCTATGGAGACCACTGACTTAGATTATACAAAAATTTTAGTATTTTTTTTATACAAACTCATTGTCAGTAACAACAAACCCGTTATGGAAGGCCTAGTGGCTACTGTGGAGTGTACTGCTTATAAAATGTAGATTGTGAAGGTTTGTTTAAAATATTCTATGAAGTAATCGAAACTTATCTCGCCAAATATTTATTTAAACAATATTAATCCTTGAACATTAACTTATAATTATAATTTCCGAAATGCACAATAATATTTCTTTGCTGTGAATTTTTTAATCTTCTCCACCTCCCTCTTCTTCATCGAATTCCCCTTCTTCGTCCGCAGTAGCTTCTTGATATTGCTGGTACTCCGTCACCAAGTCGTTCATATTTGATTCAGCCTCGGTGAATTCGATTTCATCCATTCCTTCTCCTGTATACCAATGAAGGAAAGCCTTCCTTCTGAACATAGCCGTAAATTGTTCCGAAACTCTCTTAAATAGCTCCTGAATACAAGTCGAATTTCCAATAAACGTGGCGGACATCTTTAAGCCTCTCGGGGGAATATCGCAAACAGCAGTTTTGCAATTATTTGGAATCCATTCCACAAAGAAGGTACTGTTCTTATTCTGAATGTTAAGCATCTGTTCATCTACCTCTTTCATCGACATTCTTCCACGGAATATAGCAGCCACAGTCAAATACCTTCCATGACGAGGGTCGCAAGCAGCCATCATGTTTTTAGAATCAAACATCTGCTGTGTAAGTTCAGGGACGGTCAAAGCTCTATATTGCTGGGACCCTCTAGAAGTCAGTGGAGCAAATCCTGGCATGAAAAAGTGCAAGCGGGGAAAGGGCACCATATTTACAGCTAATTTTCGTAAATCGGCGTTTAGCTGTCCCGGAAACCTTAAGCACGTTGTGACCCCTGACATTGTGGCAGACACCAAATGGTTGAGGTCGCCATATGTTGGTGTTGTTAACTTCAAAGTTCTGAAACAGATATCGTACAAGGCTTCATTGTCGATGCAATAGGTTTCATCGGTATTCTCCACAAGCTGATGAACACTTAATGTTGCATTGTAGGGCTCCACTACAGTATCGGATACTTTGGGTGATGGCACGACCGAAAATGTGTTCATTATTCGATCTGGATACTCTTCACGAATCTTGGAAATGAGCAAAGTTCCCATGCCTGATCCTGTGCCACCGCCCAGGGAGTGAGTCAGTTGAAAACCTTGCAAGCAGTCACATCCTTCTGCTTCTTTTCGCACTACATCTAGTACGGAGTCCACCAATTCAGCGCCTTCTGTATAGTGGCCTTTAGCCCAATTGTTTCCAGCGCCTGATTGTCCAAACACAAAATTATCAGGACGGAATATTTGGCCGAAAGCACCAGATCTAACAGAGTCCATGGTTCCCGGTTCTAGGTCAACTAAAATAGCCCTGGGGACGTATTTACCGCCGGTGGCTTCATTGTAATATACATTTATTCGTTCTAGCTGCAAGTCGCTATCTCCATAGTAGGTTCCTGAAGCATCGATGCAATGCTCGTCGGATATAACTTCCCAAAATTTGGCTCCAATTTGATTTCCACACTGCCCGGCTTGAAGGTGAACTATTTCCCTCATTTTTTAAAATTTAATGGTCTGTCGGTATCGAATAAATAATATTATCATACACGGAATCAGCCTGATCGGTGTGCTTCCCTATTTTGTACTCCAGTCGAAAAATTATATTCGCTAGTTTTGTTTGTGTACGCCAACTTGTGTTTGCTTTGCCTTTTTAGGCATGCTACTATTTCATACACAATGTTAAGTGTACACTGTACACTGTTAAGTGTTCACTGGAAAAGCCAAAAATATGTTTTTTTTTTTAAAATAAATGGGTCCCCTAATATGGCCAACCCTGTATATAGTTCTTTTTTCCTATCACCATTATTTCTTGGCGATTGCAAAAGTTCGCTCAAAACTAATATACCCTAAATCTAGGGTATAAAAAAGAATTGTTTGAAGACGACAAGTTTATAGAAACAACAATAAATATCATTTGAAATTTATTTGCAGTTATAAGCAAAAATTTTACATTCATAAGTTCCAGCCGTTCATGTTGATGAGTAGTAAAAAAGGATTTACTTAAAGTAGAGTGAAACAGAGCAGGTATAATTAACATCAGTGCATTGATTTATAATGTTCTTTTATTAATAGGATATTTCATTTAGATTGAATTTAAAAATTCGACATCACATTTATGAAAAGTAGAAAAAAGGGTTTTCTCCTTTATAGTTTCATTTTTCTAATTGATAATAATAGGAAAAATCTCTTACAACGATTTCATGCAAAATTTACGAATTTTTCTTACATACATATCTATATTAAAATTACAGTTAATCGCACTCATTCGCAATTGGATAATTTCTCTCAATTTGGTTAAGTTTTTACAATTATATGGAAAAGGCCATGTTTAAAAAGTGTTTGACATTTTTAAAATCCTCATTGTGTTTTTGTCACATTTTTGCTTTGTTTTGTATTTTACCCAATAGGTACATAATATGGCTATACTGCATAGTCGTTTTTTGCAATCCTGGATCTCTCTGTGCTATTGGTGAAATAGTAAACAGGTGAACATCGTCATATGCATTTCGTTAAATTTCGTTGGATATTTTTTTAAAGTTGTCTCTATATTTTGTATGATGAGACATCTATTGCAGCGTGCCAATTTCATACGACCAGCTATATAACGTCACCGAGGTCCAGCCAATTGAACATTCACCAAGAGAGCCAAATCATAACCTTAGAACAACATTATCGAAACGACAAATAATTACGAACATTCTTGAAAACGACATTCACGAAAACACAAAAGTACGAGAGACAATATCAACCAGTGGAACTGGATTCGGGATTTTCTACAAAATTTTATCATTGTTTTAAAATATTTTACAGTAATGACCTTAAGCGTTCAATAAATGATTTTAAATTGATCCTAAAAAGTGCTAAATTTACAAACTTAACGACCTGATTAATGATTGGTTTTTAAAGCTTTTTAGCGCCCAATTTCATTGGGCCTCTCTGCGCTCGGCGAGTCTCAAGTTCACGTTGACGTTGGATCTTTTTTTCTTCCCTCTTTCTTCTTGCTTCGTCTAGCTTTGGATTTCCTATAAAACATTCAAGGTATATTTCATATTTCTAATGCACTTAATAATGTACCAGTTAATGGTTCGTCTATAGGTTCGAATTCCCCATCAGCCCAAGAATCGCTGTTCCAGTTTGCGTTGGAATTGTTGGTGATGCCCTCATTTGCATCGCTGATCTCATTTAACTCATTTACAGGGCTAACGTTGTTACAATTATTTATTGCTGGCAGATCATTAGGCCGAGAAAATTCTTTAGTTTCTTCCTGACGGTCTTGCTCTTGCTCCTCATTCTATGCGTAATATATTAAATTATTGTATTTAATATTTGTATAACGACCAATAAATTTGAATGTATGTTACATGTGTAGTACTGTAATGGCTTATCAACCAGAAGCACGAATTGAACTTTTTTGCTTGGTTTTCTGTTCATGAAAGAACGTCCTCCAAAAGATTTAAAATTTACGGTGTTGATACCGTATAAAATAGAAGATATATTTGAGGCAGATAACCTAATTTACTTACGCGGTGTAGTAACTTACAAATCTCTGTAATTAGACCTTTCTACTACAAATGCACGAAGGAAGATAACAAAACGTTTTAAATTTTGCGCAAGCGATTTATCATAGGCATTACACTTACAGCGTGCAATTGAATGAGCCGTTTCAAAAACATACTTTCAGATAATAACTCTGCTTACAGTAGCAGGATTACCTACCGGCTCTTCTTCTAAACTGCCCCAGTCATCATCCCAGCCGTCTTTAATTTCTGCCAGGCCACTTGGTGCACTCAATTGGCCATTATTTGATGTTCCAGCTAAGGGACTGCTCGGATCCTGAGAAGTCTACATATAAAAGTTCAAATCAAAAACGTTCTTTCATTATAGCGGTCTATATGTACACTAACGTCCATCTCGCCCCAATTTTCGTTATCCCAATTATCTGCTCCATAGTCACTAGCCGAAGCGGAAGTGTCGTTACTTTCATGTTCCAGAGAAGTCATTGAGGTAACACTGGAAGTGGTCGTTGATAAGCTGCTACTTGAAGGTTGTTCTGAAACTTTAAATAGAATTTTGTGCACAAAATTTGTGATAAAAACTATTATACCTAAAGATGCTGGTTTAGACAAATTGCGACCCGTCAAGGGCGGTCGTGGTCTAGATGAGTCACTTTGACTCCTGTAGAATTTAGCAGTAACAGCAGTAACAGCCCATCCTGCCCAAGTAGCTGCTGCATTGCCTATCGACGGAGTTGCCGTATTTACATCGGCCTCTAAAAAATTCAATTGTAGATGAAAGTTTAAAATTGAAATAAATGTATAAAGATTTAGACTCACCCATGGTCTCTCTTAAGCTGGGATCTTCTGAAACTTTTTCTAATTTACCTAAGAAACCTCTAATTGTTTTGAATGCAGGATCACGTACAGTTTTCTCAGGATCTACAGTTAATGAGCAAAGTGCTGGCAGAACTCGATTTGCTACCTCACTGAAAATAAGTAGTAGAAAAATAGATTTCCATGTATATGGAATGATACCTTAGCAGAAAATATTGCTGCGTTGCAGCAAGTGCTAAAATTCCCGCAACTCTTGCTGGCGGAAATGGATCACGCATAGCTCTAATAAATGCTGACACTAATACTCTTTGCCGCACCTACAGGAATTATACTTGAAGATGTGAAATACAATTTTAAACTATTTTTTAATTTACTTGAGGATGTAAGTGTGGCGCTATTTTTCCTAAGCAAACAGTCGTATTAGTACGAATACCTCCTTGATCATCTCTAGCTTGTAGTCGAGCAAAATGTCTCAGCACTTCCACATTTAGATTATTGTAGTTTAATTTTGGAGCCAAATGGATTACAGACTGAAATTTCTTGTAAGTATAAACCAATTTAGGAGTACAATATTATTTACCTTAACTGTCTGCTCTCGGATTGTTGGGTTTGTATCTAGAAATCCGTGGGCAACTTGAGGAAAAATCTGTTCATTTACCACTTGTGGCTGCAAATGTGCGATAAATAATTCTAGTTGTTGCAAAAGCCTCGATCTGGTCACTCGATCCGTTGAAGCGAACAATTTGACAACACAAGGTACAATACGCTTTTGGTACTCGGTTTCATCTAACAGTTTACCAAGCTGCAAGCAATAGAAACATTATATTTAAACAAATGATGATAGTTTTTCCAAACTCCTCTTAAATCGTTAACAGTACAGTTAACAATATTCAAATGTGTTTACAATTTTTGGACAATTCTACAACATATCACAAATTAATTGCAGTGAACCGTAGAATAAAATAAAATGTTTAGTCAAAACTTTCCATTCGTCTGTAAGGTTCACGGTAGTTACTGTAATTTAAAGTGATATAAACACAAATAAAATATCGATTGACGCTTCAACAGCATAATATTATAAAAATATCAGTGAAGCTTTATATTTTTGATGATGAAAAGTATCAATTTAAGAAACTACATAGTAATAATCAAGCAAATGA
Organism: Leptogaster cylindrica; assembly: GCA_963082835.1. Lineage (NCBI taxonomy): Eukaryota > Metazoa > Arthropoda > Insecta > Diptera > Asilidae > Leptogaster > Leptogaster cylindrica. The sequence continues at coordinate 37,247,625 of OY720106.1, forward strand.
TTAAATAAAATAAGTACACATATGTTTGCATTTATAACAGAAATTATAAAGGGTCCCAAAATTAACGCAAGATCTAAATTAAATAAAAAACATATTTTTTTCTTTAAATTGTTATTTTTTTATTGAATGGTAAAGTAGATACACTGGGCAAATGGTCTCCACGGCTCTGCTTGCACATATGCATTCTTTTGTCGACATTTTCCATAAATGTGACTGAATTATGTTAATGCTTGTTTCTTCCTCCTTCAATGCACGCGGTCTTGCGGGCTTGTTGGCATAGACCTTTGACTTCAAATAACCCCAAAGAAAAAAGTCCAACGGCGTTAAATCGCATGATCTGGCCCTGGGCGACCAATTCCGATCACCAAATCGGGAAATGATTCATACAGGAATCGAACTGTTTCTTGCGCTGTGTGGCATGTGGCACGGTCTTGTTGAAACCATATGTCGTCCACATTAACCCTAAACTGTCTCCTGTTAAACTGTTTTCGTTTTTTGGTTGCCATCACTTTAGCGCACAAATGGCGGCAAGTTCAAATCTTGCTTTAATTTTGGGACACCCTTTATAACTTATAATATGTATAAAAGCTTCTATATCATACTAAACATGTCTACTGAATTGCTAAAATATGTTATTTATACAATTATTGCTTGTGCAATATATAATATTTGATCATTTTGCTGTAAGTATAATGACTAACAAAGTAGTCTTCGGCTGGGTCACTAGTAACGGTGGTGAAACAAAAATCTGCACGCACATCCCCGCAATAGTTTCCAGACTCTAGACATATCTAGTCATCACTTAAAGAGGTACCATTTGGTATTCTAAACCAGTTGAAAACATGTACAAATGTTGCTGTGGGAACTGTGTATTGAGCATTTTCTATCAAATTTGAGCAAAAGCCCAAGCAGCTACCGCTCAAACTTCTTTGACTCGAAATTTCGTGAGGGAACTGGGCATCTGAGCTTCCAGTTTTGTGGTAATAGTATTTGTATGGGACCTTTTCGCTTACCTTAAACATAGGCGCTAAAACAGCAGAGCCAGCATCACCATACTCATAAGCTGTTATTAATTGCGGTAATATTTTATGTCTAAAAATAATTCCATTATTTAAAATTATGGTTATACTTATTTAAGCTATTTTACTTGCAAACGTTATCCGGAAAATTATCTAAATGTATAACAAGTTGACTAAAAAATCGACTTTTCTCAGCTTTATCCTTGATCTGAATTTCTTCTAGAAAAAGGAGCGAATCGACCAAATCATTTTTAAAAAATCCTCCTGGTTTTCTACACCTAGTGATAATGTCCGCAGGATTGGGTCTATTCGAAGGTGACGCTCCTACTAGTTCACAGTATAATGGTGTGATGGACTTTGGTATTGCATCTAATTCTTTAAGATTACTTCGAACTTTCAAAGGTCCATTAAAAGATTCCCAAACTAAACAGCCCAGTCCCCACATATCAGTTGAGCTGCAATAAAGTGGAGTTCAAGGAAATATACTTTGCAAAGCATGCAAATTCACCATTTGGTTGCTAGCTTTAACTTGGCTTGATCATTTTTTTCAGGGGGGTCGTATATTTCTAAGGCTGGTGATATTTTCACTGGTGGAACTGGACTACCGTCAACTCCTGACACGTATTCTAAACTGCCTAATTTCCATTCTCCTGAAGCGTTTACAAATACTGACCAAATGCAAACATTGTTGTGCCTCAAATTTCCATCATTATTTAGAAAGGAAAGTGCCCGCTGGAAATGTAATATATAATTAAACAGTTACTGTATTATACATAATTAAGATCAGTTACTGTTATCTGAAATATTCCCCATGCAAGATAGAGATCCTTCTGAGGTCCATCTCTTGCTAGTTTTGATACATACGTCCCAAGAGGATCAACCGCTTCTGTGGCCACATAAAGTATTTTATCTGTTTCAAGGCTGTCCAGAAATTGCAATATACTGGGATGTCGGAGAGTTTTAATTCTCTTCAAAGCAGCTTTGGCCAACTCATATTTTGCATCTGACCCACTTTTAATATCGTAAACAAACACTGACACTTCATCATTTGTGTTTTTCCGTTTTGCTTTATGTAGACTCCAAATTGAGTGATTTTCGAATCCAGGCACTTGTTCACCGATATCATACGGAAAGTCTTTTGATGAGTCGCGCGAAAAGAACGACCACATAATGTGTTTGGCTCGTCTGGTGAGTATTTTTGAGGTATTTTCGTCCAACTATTTTTGATAAACAATTTTTCGAATCGCAAATTATTTGTATTACGGCGACTGTTCACAGATGTAATCATTAAGTATTGTGACAGAACCACTTTGTTACTTTGTACAATACTGCATCACGTTACCATTCAGAAAACAGAAAATAACAAAAGCGATTGCAATATAATAATAACAAGTGATTTTAGTATCAGTGGACTATTTGTCGTCAAGGCTTATTATATTTTTTTACGTTATGAAAATCCGTTCTTTTCTTCTAAACAAAAACCAACTTGCACTTGAAGTGACGTTACCAGAAAGAAACGTCAGATTTTGTCAAATGAAATCCAGATAAATAAATGTCAAAGTGAAATAAACAATATCAGAATTAGTTATAAACATATTATCTATTTATATCAAATTTCTGGCACAAAACTGTAAAATATATGTAGATGCAACAAACAGCAAAACTAACTAACAAACTGACAAATTATTTTGTTGTAGTAATATGTCACCCGTTAAATTTCCCTTGTCGTGGGCAATTTGCTGGAATTTTTCCACTTCAAAGAAGGATTCTTTCTTTTTATTTTATTCTCCGGCGAAATTTGAGTTGAGAATTTGAGATCGAAGGCTCATGTGAAAACTATCAAAAACTCTGGACCGGGCTTTGCAACGCCAAGAAATAATGGTGATGAAAAAAATAATTATACATTCATGATTGGGAAGTGAAAAGAAACCGTTTTATGCATGTCCGTCTGGCTATCTGCCTGTGTGTTTTTGTGACTGTCTGCCAGACGATAACGCTTGTGGCTAGAGACTTGGAATTTGGTACAATAATATTTCATGAAAATTGCAAGATCAAGTTCGAAGATGAGCATAATCGGGCAACTCGTTCTCGATTTTCGGAAATCTTGAATTCGGTCCGAAAATGCAAGAATCTCCGTTGGACTGAAAAATAAGAAATATTATTGAGAATAAAACATTTTTATGCAATTGTTTTACAAATCCACTTGGTAAAAGAAGAAAACCACATATTTTCCGAGGTAATCGGAAAGAGATAGACTAGCGAATTCAACATTTTGCTACAGCCTGAGCCGTCCCTTCGAAGTTCGGTGCTGGACGTGAGTATGAAATTGAAAGAAATGTGGTTCGTTAAAATGTCCAATTTCCACAGGCATCTGGGGGTTTTGTGACAAACAGAGAACCGTAATTTGTGGAATCCCCCGGTGGGCTCTGTCTGTCTGCTCTGCTTAATAATTATACTGATTCAAATGTTGATTACAAACCAATCAATCCCAATGTTTAAAGTTTTAATGTTGTTGCAATATTTAGTTATCCTGTGTATATAGGTTTAAGTGTTATAACTGTATACACAAGAAAGGTGAATCCTGAATTGTGAGAAAAATTAGTTGAAATCTAGTCATTTAGTACTATCATAGCGATAATATCAAATATGGCAATTCGCATCTTCACGACGCGTTTTATGTGACAGAAATTTGCACTCTCAACGAAAACAATCATTGGAACAAATGCGGCTTTTGTTTTAAGAGAGGCGAATGGATCCTCAAATCATGAGTTTACGTCACTCGGTGGTTCGCCGTCCACCGCGATATCGCCAGTGGTGAGTCATGCCGACCTGCAGCGGTCGCCAGATGAGGAATTTGAAGAATTTCCGGATACGCGAAGAAGTGCCTCTCGAGACTCACCCGGCTTGGAGTTGGTGTTGTTTTTCATGTGTTTAATCCAATTATAACATTAGTCGTGACAACGCAGTTGCGAAGGCGCGAACGCTTTCTAGTATAAAGTACAAAGTTTCTTGTGTTCTTGTGTTCTAGTGTGTATGACGGACAAGTTTGAGCAGACAGTTGAATTTGTTGTGTAATAGCAGTGATCGTCCGGGATATTGATAACGAATTTAAGCACCATGGACAATCACTACTGCAACGCATACAATTACTGGCAAATGGAAAATCCGCAATCTCCCTCGTTGTTTAGGAATCAAATGTATCCAACAAACCCAAATGACCGGGTAAGTGGCAACCGAAAAGGATTTCAGCAGCTAGCGGTGCAAAAGTTGCTAGTTCACTGTTCAGTTGTGCATTAATACTAATGATTCGTGCATTCACCAAATCTGTCACGGAAACTTGAGATAGTGCTAATAAATAGTTCCTGCAGCACAGTTAAGTGCAAGAATTATATTATTACCTATTTTGAAAATTGAATGTTCCCGTTAACTAACAAGTACAGAATAAGTATGTAAAGTAAATTTAATAGTGGAAACAGGATTTACTCAGTAAGTGTATGGACATGTTCCAGAGGTAATGAAAACCATGAAGGTATATTCAGTTTCAAGCCTGTGTTATCTGCTATATTATTGTACAAACCAATTTGCTTTATTTTGAAAGGGTTGTTAAAACATTTTTCCTTCTTGAAACTGATTTACTAATAAATTCTCAATTGAATTAATTTTAAAATATATTGTAATTTCGCAATTTTTGCCAAAAGCTCACAATTCTTCCAAAATTCAGGATCTCTATGTTATGTTCTACAAATAATTTAATTTAAAAAAATTTTATTTTTTAATGCATAGTTTTATTAACGAATTTAAAAGTTAAAAACTTCTTCAAAATTTTCAAATGATTTGATACTACGTATTTCGGATATTATATAGTCTTACAAAATCTAACAATATATGCGTAAATAGTTTTATAAATCATCTCAAACCAAATATGTATTTCGAAGTCGGCTCAAATATTATCTTAAACTTTTTATGTAGTTTTTCTATATTTTGCCTTCAGTTTCATATTCTTTTCATTATGATTTTTAGAATTTCGCCGAGAATTATAAAACCACACAAAAAAATGCCTTTCAAGCCAAGCCATCATCTCTGCAAGCTCTTCAACTCTCCGTTGGTCAACCACGAGCATGCAGGTAATCATAAATCAATTCTTATAAATATTAGAGACTAGAATTTTGTTTATCTTTTCGTTGAATTTTATCTCCGTGATTGACAAAACAGAATTCCAAAACTCAGGACGATTGTATAACTTCCGATAAGTAACTATTATAGGCAAGGGAGTCATAATGCCATATCCTATCACCTATCCAATCCATATCGGCAACCCCACCCTAAAATTGGGCAAGTGAATCGACAAAAAAAAATATTTAAAGCACTCGTTAAATCAGATTTTTTTTAAATTCGCAAAACGAAAATTAAAGGTGTTTGAAAAGGTTTTCGCTGCCTGTGAAAGTCTAAAGTGCACTTTCTACCAATCTAAAAAAAAATCGGAGAAAACCGTTTTACCCGTACTTCAAAAAATTCCCGCAGGCGTCTATGACTGGACGCCAGTATGTACTGACAGAGGCGCATTTGTATCTTGTAGATTTACATACAATATACATCAAAGGTTAAATTCGTGCTATTACAACCACAAACAAAAAAGTCATAACAATTTGAAAGTGAGACTAAGTGAGGGTAAATTGAAAAAAAAAAAAAATTTACGTCTATCACCGTGACACTTAGGACAGAGAGTCTATGGGTGAAATCTAACTAGCGACGCCCACAACCCCAAAATATTGTGTTGGTCCATGCGCCAAACACCTTGTTTATATATTGTATATATCAAATAAAAGGCCCTTAAAACTGAAGAATATGATTCCAATCTGAGTAGTGTAGGTAAATAATAGTTTCCGAGATATTGCCGTTTGAAAATACAAAACCGTGCTACAGTCTTCGAGTTTTTTGACGCAAAAGTTTATTGTAAAGCGGACTAACAGAATCAGACGATAGAAAAAAGCCAAAATCTATAAGCAAATATTTTTGTGACATATTTTTGTGGACATCGAGTTACACAAAGCAAATCTCTACTTTTCCTTGGCGGCCGGGACAAACCCTTAAAAATTCTTTGATCTCCTGAAAATGTGCGATTTTTGGTTTATTTAAAAGCGATAACCTTTTTATGAGCATATATGAAGGGAATTGTTTTAATAACATTTATGACACACGAATATAAAATAATTCAATATCAATTTGAAAATAATTTGTAATAACTTAAGGAAGGAATTCTTACTTCGTCTGTGATCCATGATCATAGCAAGACTAATTTTACATAAGCAAAGAGTACAAGAACATAGTAGAACTACATGGTATTGAAATAAATGAAGATGGGGTTGATTATGAAATTTTCCCGTACGTATATTAGACGAAACGGAAAGAAGAAAATCATGCAAACTCGACATCCGATCCGAAATCCTCCAGTTACAGTGTTCTTGTTTTTATTTTTGTTGTATAATCAAGCTGCTCAAATAAAAATGAATATGCGTTTGCGTGTCTCAAGTTTAGTCGAAATTTGATAAATGAGATAAATGCAAACATTGTCTCACAATTTAGTCAAAACTTTTGTCACGTGTTTTAAAAAAAAAAAAACGATTTTTCACTCGGTCAGTCTGAATCTAGTGAGTCCGCGAGCTTAGAGGGGCGCGATTGAGTATGCAAATTAAAATCGGTAGCACATGACTCACTCATTGGAGTGATAACAATAATTGCATATAGCCATATAGCAAACAAAATAGTGATAACCCGGCTAACAACTGCTCAGAAACATATTTATATCGTAATTTTTTCAGATTACAATGTAGCGCGGTTTTTTAATTCATGAGCGACGATAATTTCTTCGCACTGGTTTGGACGAATTACGCTAGCAATTCCAACCAATTGCAAAACAAACTCCATACACAAAACTTTACAACAGGTACTGACCTCCTTTAATTTGGTTCAAGTCACGGCCGGAATTACGGAGGGGAAGGGGTGCAGCATGCACTCCATCCAGAACAGCATGATATATAATATTATGCTGAATATCAATATGCTGTTATTGAACCAAAAATTATATTTTGCCAACACCCCCAGGGTTCATCTGCTAAATTAGTCTACGACTCAAGTTGAAGTTGTTTCAGACGCTAAAATTCATACATGTAGTACTTATTGTTAGTAGCAAAGATCTCTTCGGTAGTAGGTATACAATTATACGTTTTGATTTTTAAATTAAAATACAATTCTATAAACAAACAGTTTTGGTACATACATAAGACCGGCATAGTATAATAGTTTAATCTTTAATTCAGGTTTAACACATTCATTACTAAATTTTACCAATTCCGAACGGTACAAGATTTTATTGCCAATCTTTTGTGTTTTAATGTAGATTTTGTTCATTAATATGATCGAAGCACACTTCCATAGAAAAGTAAAAAGATATCAACGACGTACAATTTCCGTCTCAATCATAATATAATAAATATAAAAATAATTTCGAAAACAATTTCCTTAAACCTCCAATTTTATCCGTTTCACTTTTCATTGTCCAAAGTATTATATTACATTCGCAAAAACTAATGGTCACAGATCCCAAGTGCTTAATAAAGCTTATTAAAACTAGTACCTACGGAAAGCACAATAGCCCAATTATGAAATACCCGTGATCAAAGATTATAAATTAACTTATTCTATAAATGATGTAGGTTACATGTAGAACAGCACTGTTTTAACAGAAGAAAAGTTTGTTAAGAAATTGTTTAAAAAGAGTAATTACTTTAAAGTTATTAAAAAAGCACGTATCTAGCGGAATCACAGCCCGCCAAGCCAATATTTGTCACGTTTATCCACTGATTCCTTGCGACCCGCCTCGTTTGGGCAGTAATATTCGCTGAACTTTTTGGCCTTTTCGGTCCTTTCTTCGTGTCGTATTCAGTCCAGAATAATAAACTCATGTGTATTATGACTTTGCAGCGTTTTATTGACTTTAAAGTGGTTTAGTCCAATTGCTCTTGTAATTTTGTGCAAAGTTGCAATCCTCTGGGAAGAAGTGTTCTTGAGTTATCAGTTATTATCTGGACGGACAGACGGACATCGGTAAAACTTTTTATGTTTTTTTAGGGTGAGGAGATCGAATATGAATTCGATTTAGATTTTAGACGAAAGAGTGCAGAATTAAAAAAAATTTAAAAAATTGTTAAAATTTTTTTTATAAAATAAAAAAAATGCTGCTTGGGAGGATTACCAATATAATTGTATTCAGTCAGAGATAATAAACCCATGCACTTTGCAGAGTTTTTTCTGTCACCACTCACCATTGCTTTCTGGCATTGTAAAAGTTCGATCAAATCTAAAATACTTACAATATGCCCTACATACGGTATATAATTATTAATTATATAAAACTCGTCTGTAGTAGAACCTCTGCAAAACATCAAAATGTGAGCAGCTGTTATAGCTTTACAGTCTTTAAACAACAGCTTACAATCATTTGTTGTAAGTAAAGTAAGTTATGCGTAACAGTAAAACATCTGAAATGCTTCAGCCTTCAATAACTCAACTAATGCCAAGTACATTATTATATTATATTATGGGGCTGAATGTCTTTATCGTTCGACTACGTAAATTGTTTATAACTGAGATTTAAAAACAAAAACAGTTTTACTATTACTAGCACACCTCACGGTTATACTACTAGTAGTACGTTTTTTTTTTTTTTTTGAGAACGATTATAAACATTTATTAAATAATAATTCTTCTATGTATATGTTTCCACTTTGAGGGGAAAACGCAAAGAAGAAACAAGAAAAGTTAGACGCTTCCTGGAAAACAGAATGAAATCATCGCACACCTGAGGCAGTGACGTCAAATGAAAAAATGTACCTACAACATGATTCCAAATTCATAAGGTTTCAAATTTACAATACAAAGCTTTTGTTCAAATCAAACACTGAAGTAAACGCTTTTAGTACTTCCTCAAAAGCTCACTCTATCAAAATTGGTAACCAACTCTTCAGAATTGTAAGGAGTAAAATCGCAAGGTTAAAAATTTACCAAAATACCAACTAAAATAATTTCACAACTCTCAAAGAGGACATTAGAAGTATTCCTTCCTGTGGTATTGTTCAATTGTTGCGAATGAAAATGGGTGTTTTGTTTTTTGTCGGCCTTAATCGCGGGCTCGCACACTGCCGCACATCCCTATGTGTGATTTTAACCATTCCTTGTACGAACACTTGCACAACTACGCCCCCAAATAAATTCAGTTCCCCTGAACAGTGTAAAATCCGATGAGTCATCAGACGAAATCGTTCACGTCAAGTGTGTCGCTGTGTGGGTTAACCAGCAATCTCCCATATGCGTTCTGTCAAATCTTTTCATCAGAATTACTAGTTTGAAATTATTTTTTTAGTGCAAATTGTTTTTATTTTTAATTGCAATACAAAGTGATAAACATTAACCTTAATCTTGAGAGTAATAAAGAAACTGTGAACTGTTTGTGTCTGCAGCAAGGGTGTGGTTACGTGTCTCCCGAATTAGATGCTTAATATTTCTGCAAAATAGTTCCCGCGTAAACAATTAATTACAATTTCTTGATTAAGTGGCAAAAATGAAAGTTGAGATTGCCGATACAGTATCTGACGCTTCTTATAATAGCGAGAATAGCCAAAACTCAATAGATATGGGACAAAGGAATATAATCGTAAGTGTATCAGTATTGTGTTTTGTCAAATAGTTTTGTGTTATTATTCTTACATTTAAATCCTTCAAACGTCTTTTGTTTAAGAGATTTTATGGAAATACTTCTAAAAATTGCTTAAAACTATTATGTTTATAAATCATCACTTTGACATCTACCTTTTTTCGAATAGAATGACAGAACAGTGACTTACAAAATTAATAAGGCAATTTGCTGAATATTTCTCGACCAAACGACGTGCTTCAAAATATTAAAAGAAATTGCGAAATACTTATAAGCTTTGCTCTAGCGCTTATTTTTCCTACATTCTAGGCAACCGTGAAATTATAAACAGTATTATGTTATAAGAACGTGTACAACTGTACAATAGACCACTCTTTTGGTCGTAACTCTAAGATTGCTCCTCTAACTAACAAATAAATGGTGTTTATAAGAAACAACCGCAAGCAATGAAATTTGTTTACACTTTACATATAAACAAATTACAATATCAAATTCTGTTTTCGGGCTTGTTTTGGGACGCAGAGAAATAAATGTTTAGCATTAACGAGTCCTTCAGGACGACATAATTACTATGAGTTGGTATAAGTCCATTTTATTGGTTAGTATGTGATTTAACAAGAAAAGTATGTTCTTTTATATTTATCAACAGAGTCAATAGCATAAAGTTGTTCAAAAATGTTATAGCATTAACTCAAAGTTTTGGTAATATTATTAGAATATCTTTCTCTGCATTTTACGAATAATTACAATCAGAACGAAGTGGACCTGTACGACTTTCAAAAACAAGGGCTTTAATAAAAATAGGTACGTTCCGGTTCATATATAATATAAAAGGTACAGTCGTGCAAGAAAACTTGTTGGATAATAACGGACATAGATGGTTGATATTATATTTGAAACTCAATAACTTAGCACTTTGGATGTTTAAAAAAAATAAATAACAAACAAATGTTTGTACTTCATGGAGTTTTTTTCACCTTCCAAACTAGGAAGGAAGTCTTGCGGGTCCTTGTCTTTCGCGTACTATGAAATCTCACCAAATAATAGTAACCAAAATTATTTAGAACAATGCCAAAGAAAATGAGATTTAGGAAAATAACTGCCGCGAAAATGTATCTTAATCAATGGTCGAATTGTTCATTGGAGGATTCAATCCATGACTTTGTGCAAGGTATGGTTATATTTTTTTAAGTTCAAATCATTTGTTGTTAACAATTTCTTTTAACATCATAAAACAATTTGATGCGATTAACCCGATATTTGTAGGAAATCTGGTTATTTGTGTAAACAGAAATTTAATCTTTTACTTACAAATTCGGTAAATTATTTTATGGAAGCTTTGCTTTTACCCGCGGCTTTGCACTTACCTTACTTTAATTAGCTTATTATACGAAGCAAAGTCACTTTTTCCAGTCCTGTGTAAATTGTGTATCAGGTTAATCTTCAAATTACTCACTAAAGAGCACTTTTATAGTTGGAGGACCTTGTCCTGCTGTGATCCATTGATATAATTGCTTAAACCCATGCATTTCAAGAGCCCTGCTTTCTGGCCTCATTGAGGACTTTATTGAATGTCTTTCTCTTAGTTCAGTTTTGATTCGCTTGCTCCGTAGACAAAGTTTTTTAAAGTGTTTTAACATAGTTTCTGTGGAATTGGACAATAAATATTTTATACGTTATATTCCCAACAGTGAACCAAATTGAAACGACGAACAGTTGGCGCTGCCAACAAACAACAGATTCATTATATCTGAATCTCGCGATGTATCTTCTGTGCCACTGACGGATATAAAACCAATTGCACCAAACCTTATTCTTTGTGGCGATACAAGTCGTCAGAACGTCAGCATTACGGTCGAAGTGAACTCGTCCATCGATATGCAATAACTCAGTTATGAAGATACTATCAAACATCAGTGAAACTGTTTTTCAAACCTTATGTATATAAGTGCCTCTGAACAAAATATTATGTAGATGCATCACTATGAACTATGGGTGACTTACTGCCAACAGCCAACAGTGAGGCATTTGATACATGCGTATACTTTTCTAATTAATCATTATTGTCTAAAATGTAAAAAGAACTATGTATTGTTTGTAATGTGCAATGCGATACAGCAATCATCAACGAAATTTTTATAGTTAAAATCATTGAAAAAGGTTGAAAGTATTTTAAAATATGGCTCATGAAAAAAGTGGAGCTGCGTACTATACGAAACCATCTCATCTCTAGAGAGATTCTTTTAGCTGTAGGAATGCTATACAGAACCAGAACACGTGCCAAATTTTCAAATTGTGGCAGCAACACTGATTCATGGAGTTCACGAGGAGAAAATTCTCTCCAGCTTCAGTTCAACAAGATCTGCATTGCATCTGTAAAATAGACAGGGCAGGGAGTAACGGTTTATGACTCGAATAATCACGAATAGGTCTTCATTTCATCCTCATCGATCCTTGAGATGTCCTTCCACGTGGTAATCGAATTGGGAGAGTTGAGTAGTGTGAGCTGCATCGATTTTGGAAAACTGAACCATGACCAATGTTTTGTTCAACGATGAATCTAGATTTGGATTTCTCCCAGATTCAAGACGTCAGCAAATAAGCGATCTGGAAATTCAGAAAGCTTCAGAGTAGCTCAGGAAGGTCGTGATATGGCGACCAAGCATCTGTCCTTTTCCCGGAAAGCAACTTAAATTGAATTGGGTTTTGTTAGCGAAATACTGGAACACATTGTTCTTCCATGCGCACAAGAAATTGGTCCGGAATTCATGTTATACCATATTCAACACAGTTTAAGGAAAACCTTCATCCAGGGGGTGTAACCCACCCTCTCAGATTTTAATAAAAATTTGTGGGTGTATTCCTTGGGTCAATATAAGATAATTCCCAAAATTAAAAATTTTTTGGTACATAATTTCTGAGATATAGATTTTTGAAGTTTCGACCGTTTTTGTCGTTTTTTGCCCGTTTGCGAAACGAAGGTTTTTCTTCTCAAACGGTTATTTTTCACTCTACAAACGCAGTTTCGTTGAAAATTTCATGGACATTTGAATGCCACAATTATATTTGAAGTTGAGCCTCATTATCATGGTAAAATTTAAGTTTAAAATCAAAGAATATAATTTTTCTATAAACTTTACATGCATATAGAAAAGATCGTATAGCTCATTTTTATCTCTAAATAATACAATAAAACTAAATATTCTGAAAAGAGTACATTTACAGGTTTCAGAATATGGAATAAAAGCAGTGGGCTTTTGAGTTTACAAATTACTGTACAATTTTTAAAAAATTAACAAATTCTCAGATATTGTTTGGCTCTTTGTTTACTGCTCTGGCAATAAATCTAAAAGTGACATTGTAATTTTTACGACCAAACCATGCGAAATCTTAATTCGGTGTAATTGGCTCATTTTTCGTGGAATTACTTTTCCTTATTCTCAGAAAAACATAAGTCACTCCGCTGCCGCTCCGATGACTCATGGCACAATCATAAGGTGATTGAAAACGAGTTATCGCTCGATTTCAAAAGCACGTGCTGTTATGAAAATCTCCAAAGACGATATCGAATGTTTTTGGAAAGGTGGTTACCTGCCTGCCATTCAAAAATCCACCGGGAAACCCAACGCGCAAGAAATGCTTCGTAATATCAAAATATTGGGGCCACTCAATCCGGAATTTCCCGGATGCACAGGCTGACTGGCAGTGCTTGTCTGTTCGCAGTTTTGTTTTCTTTCCAAGAAGATGTCAATTCTAAGTCGGTTTCCTCTCTTCATTCGCTATGAAATATACATATATTACACATATATGGAGTACATCTCTTCAAGGAAGGACATCACTTTTCATTCTTAAACTAGTATTTCCTTATCACTTGACTCCGAGCTCGTTTTGTAGCGAAGCATAGCATCAAACCAATTGCCCATTATGACTCATCGAGAGCTAAACGAAGAATTTCGGACACGATGTAAACTACCTGGCAGAATTAAGAAACAATAAATTTCCGAAGAAATTTTCGCTTTATCATGTTTTAAGAATGTGTTTGTAATATTGTCAGTAGGAATGTTTCTTAACACAAAAGAATATCCAGGGTGCAAAGGACGTAAATGTGCTATAATGGTGTCATAACGCAGATTAGCATTTTTATCACAGAACAAAAAGATAAGCTCTGAAGTACGCAGGGATGTCCATAATGACTTTATTTGACTTGAAGCACGTCTGCCGTAATAAACCTGCAAGGTACTTCCAGTTCTGGTGCTCGCTGATGGTGACTCTGATACTCGTACCCAATGTTTATGTACATGTTACTTTTGCTTCAATCGTTGCAAACATTTTTGCAAGCTTTCAGTTCTTTGAACTTTTCAAATTGTTTGAATAATAAACAATAATGTTTTGTTATTATTTACCAACTTATTTATTTAATTCCAAAACGAATATATGTTTCTATTCCCTAGAAACAGACGAGGCTAAGTTTGAGCTCTAATGTTTGCAACGCCTTGAAAAAACATTAAGTAATTAATTATTATTTATATTTTCATTATTAGGGGTGAAAATAAAGCGTTTTATTTTATGTATGTAATATGTATATTGTATATGCCTGTCCAGACGAAAATTCAAGAACGCTCAAAAGTTAAAACTAAACGATTGAAATTTGATAGATACAATGATATTTCGTTAAAATTTTAGCCTCAAATTTGAAGATGAGCAGAAGCGGGACACATCTGCTTAGTGTTTCCATATAAAACTACAACATTTGTATACAAAAAATTTGTATGCAAAAAACATTGATTTTGTATAGGTAATAGGTATACATATTAACATTCTTTTCTTTAATATTGTACAATAAATAATATGTACATGTAGCGAATTTTTATCAGATTGTTATTCAAATTTATGATAACATTTCAATAAGGATGCATACTTCACATTTTTACTAATAGACGTCTAGTTAGCAATTTCTAAGTCTTGTTTAAAACTATTGAATGGGCACTTGGGCAATTAAAGAAAGGTGTAGGGTATACATATTAGTTTTGAGCGAATGTTTGCAACGCCAAGAAATAATGGTGAGGTAAATAATGGTATAAATAATAAATAATGGTGAAATAAGGTGGTAAACGTGGATAGATAGAGGTTTTGGGGATTTTTGATTTAGAATCTCCGGTGGGGTAAATTTTTTTACGTTTTTGAGGTTGTGGGGGTGGGGGTGGTAACCATCTCCCTTGGGGTTGTTCAATTTGGACCGTGTGTTATATCAAATTTAATTTAAGCTCTTCTTGAGTACTATCAAATGGCATTTTTTTTTCTTCAAATATCTTCCTTCTAGTACGTCTAGATTTTTATATAGAATGAGTATACTTTTCTACATCTAGGGTATCACGTAATTGGTGTGACCAATTGCTTCCTTACTAGTTATTTCAAAGATTTTGCAGGGTTTAAATAATGTGCGCTTTTTTACCGTTTACAGGAAAATATTTTAATTTAATGTATGTTAACTTTATGTTTTCGGAATGTGCGTATTTTACCTTTAATTTGATACCGAATTCGATACATTTGTAAATATTTTTCATTTTTTGGGTTTGGTTTTTTGTGTTTCTTAGCCGTCATATTAGATTCAACTAGACGTCATATAGCCTATGGTACGTGGAGTATTCATGCAAATCAACGACAGCTCATTTGATGACTAGTTTAGGAGGTACGAAGAAACAGATGAACATCCATACAGGGTGGTTCTTATTTTGCAGAAAAAAATTTTGCTTAGACATTTTAATGGGGCACCCCCAATATTTATTCTACTATGTAAGAAAGGAATACAGTATTTTTTCAGAATTAAAACCTAAAAACATTGTAAAAGCTAAAAATTTTTTTTTAATAATATTTTATTTATATTGTTATAAACTATAAAAATGCATAGTGTTACAATAAAAAATGACTCTTTTGCATTACTTTTTCTCATATTAAATATAATATAAAGGTTGCTCACAATACCCTATTCCTCACCATACCCTATTCCTCACCATACCTCTGAATAACAATGTTTACTATGTTGTTGTTTAGTAAAGTATACCTACTAATTAAAAGATATGAATTGTATGAAATTTAAAGAAAAATCCAACATTCAATGCTCTAAAACTAAAAATAAAATACAAATATTTTTCTGTTTAGTTTTAGTACTTTGGTAGTAAAACAAAAATACAGGGTACCCCATGCAAGTTTTTAATTTTTTTTCAAAAATCACGCTACACATACACATATATACATATTAAATAGACTGAGAGACACATAATACTCCTTTTGTGCCGAAGTCGGGTAAAACCGTAAAAAGGTGGTATATTGTGCAGATTGTTAATAAATTATAATAGATATGCGTGTTAAATATGAAGAGAACTTAGAAAAAGGGATTTTCGCCCCAAATAACTTTACATCTATGTAGGTAGATATATTATAGCAAAGGAAACAAATGAAGTTTTTCTCTGATATTGCAGTTACTCGTTTCCATTATCTGCTAGTTTAAAAAATCGTTGAGGCCTTGGTTTTGTAATGTTCTAATCTATGACTGCGAAGCTTGCTTAAAAATCTGGAAGCTAGAGTTTTGTTAAATATTTAAAATAATCCTATTGGTTGCGTTCATTTCAATCATTGCGACAATGGCAATAATTCGCATTTCTCAATTTAGTACCAGTTGCAGATTTGCAGTAATGTCGACTGCAAGCCTAATTTGAATCCGTCGCAAAGTAACTTCCATCACATTCCAGAAAGTGTCGTCAAACAACTCAGACTCTGCATCGAGGCTGCGGAAAGGTCAGCGCTGCATGCTCGAATCGAATGCTATTTGCCATCCAGTGAGAAATTCAGAAAAGCTCGAACGTGCTTTGTTTGAAAATTATGTTTTTCCTCACATCCCCGCTCGCCGTCCATTGGAACTCACACGAGCAAAACCAAAGCTAAAAGCATAAATTCAGCAATCAGCAGCACTCGTAGCAGCCGCCATTGAACGTTGGTTTGTAATTTGTTGCGAGCGGTTCGTATAAAACTCCTCGGTGCGATGACGCATTAAGCCAGTTCGATTCAGATCAGTTTGTGACGAGGACTTCGGAGCCACATTTGCGGTGATAGGCGATCTTAAGTTTTTTATGAGTGAAGTGAGGGAGGAAATATCTGTGTTTACTGTTTCATATATTGCATTCTTACGATTTACCGCGAGTACCTTCCCATGATTTCGGCATACAGTGAAATTATCATTCCGCGTGCCTTGCGTCAAAAACAGTGATTCCGGGAAGAGTGGTGCTGATCAACAAGTGGTCTTATCTCAATTGGTTGATACTGGTGTGGTGCTCTCTGCAGAGTTATATAACTAAAATTCGAATCTGAGTCTTATGACTCATTGTTATTTTTTGTGTGATCAGTCATACAGCTCATACTTGTTTGCGCACTCTGGAATAAATTCAACTGTCTTTCAATGACGCTGGATAATAATATTTTCAACGACGTTTTTCTCACCAGTTCGTGGACTACTACAAACAGTATGCCCTTAACACCAGTTTCGAAAATGGTAAGATTATTCGAATTAAAATGTTTGTTCAAAATTTGGAACAAGTAGCGGTTACGCCCAGTGTTTATTTAAACTTCCATTAGCGAATGCCAAATTTCCCTCTGATTTTCACTAAATCCCGGTTCAGTATCTAATAAATAATTCGATTTAAAGAACTCCTCAAATTAACAGTGATGCGTTATGTGCAGTTAGTATGAAATCGGATCAGAAACTATTTGCAAGATTTTGCAATTTTGACCGTTGGCATGACGTAGGTTGTCGTCGTCGTGAACCAATACGTGGCTTTGGGAATTTGTATACATGTTTCTTGGAAAGCATTTATTTGTTCAACTCATATATAAATTTCTCTCTTTCACTGACTTCTTGGAATTGGCCGCCGTGCTTTTCGTGTATTTCACAATTGTACAAAAAACTGCTGAAAGCCCTTGCCAGCAGCTGCCGTTGTTGGAGTTATACATATTTGTATAACTTGTCGCCTCAGTGTCCTCTTTCATGACACATTATCAAAGTTTTCCATTGATTTCTTCGAAATTCATGAATTATTTGGCGTGATTTCATGGTAAATGTCTTTTCCAAGAAATTTATTTATGCCGATTTTTGTGCGATAAGAGATTATTACTTTTCCCTACTTATGACCTTGAAGTAAATATGTATGTATTTATGTAATTATTCTAGTCGTTGCGTGTATGCAATATTTAATTTGTTTGCATACCAACCAAATCACAAAATCCGACATTTCTTGTGAATGGTGAATCAAATTTATGAATGAAGTTATCAATTTGTAGTTTTCATAAAATAACGTGCAGCAAGCTTTTTTGGAATGTAATTTTAAAAGAATTAATAAATTTGTGCAAATAATGGATGTAAATGGGCCCATGCGGTAATGATTGATGGATCAATACTCAATATAACAACACAGTTGTTATTTGTCCTAACATTTAATGTCAAAAATATAAAATGTTTTACTTCCGCCAATGCAACACTTTTTTGTTCAATTCTGCATATACAATTTGGTGAGTTAATCTTTGCCTCAAGCTGAACTACCCATACTTGAACCATGTTAAAGAATACAATGTGTGTCATTGAGAACATGCTAGTTCAAATGTTATCTATAAAATAATTTTTATTATGCGCCATTAATTGAATTCCTCAGAGATATTAGCGCGCATTGTGGTAATGTGCTACCCGCTTCGGCAGATAATTCAAATCTAGTAGGTCAATGTATTTTGTACTAAACTGTTTTACGATTACGATTATGTTCATAGGGATGTAACATCGATACACTAATTTACAAGAAAAATGACAACGCATGAGATCCAATTTTTCTAAATTCGAATTTTTCGTGGCATTAAAAAATGTTAATAGGTTAGCCCCCGTTCTTCAAATATTGGCCAAAAAGTAGGATTTGTGCAGGTCGGAGAACATGGAGGGACATATGGGTCTGCAAAAACGGTTCATTTGGTGATGGGCACGATAGTATGCAAAATTTAAAATCAATGTTTCATTTTCTACATTCTACATAGATTTTACAGCAAAAACTAAAAAGCATTCTATACGACTGATGCGTTTATTTCTATTTAAATGCAGTAAGTAGAAATTTTCCTTAATGTAACAAAATCTCTCATGAGAGCTAAATTTCTTTTGTATAAAAAGACTGAATTAAATTTAATTTTATACGTCAAATTCCTAAAATTTTTTAAAATTGTATGTTTGAAAATAGATAGATACGGTCGATTGGATGGAATCACATCTTCAATGTGCAAGAATCAAAAATATCGAACATCAGTGTGTTGCTTCCGATACTAAAGAATCATCGATGGTCGCCATTCGATAGTGATTTCGATGTTAATTAGCGTTGATTGCATTCAATGTCACTTCCCTACTCACGTATACCCTATAAAAATTTCATTATAATCTGAGAATGAGCTTAGAGCCCTTTGATGATAATATCATTCACCACATTTCTTTCTTATACGTACTCTAATGCTGCATTGCTCTATTGCTTAAACTCTTACATTTACATACATACTAACCAATAAAATGGACTTATACCACCTTCTCACATTAATTAAATAGTCGTCCCAAACGAGTCGTTACGAAATTGGGATTATTTCGCGCCAATTTTTCTGCCGTTAATATAATAGGGAGAGAACTTTCAAATGACGTCGTATACATACAACAAATTTTATTGTGTGTTAGATAACTCTCAACTAACTTCATTCCCGTTTCTTTTTTGTCAGACTGTATATATCTAAACGGTGAAAGCATATTTTGTTATAATCATTTTTGGGCGTCTCCGTTGCTGTTGAAAGTAAAGAACTACTTGAGATATTATATTTTTTGAATTATTCTTTTTCCCTAATATCAAAACCATCTTGGCGTTTTCGAATATATTTTAATTCCTACTAAAATTATAATTTAGACCGCAAATGGTAACTATTTATCACGCATAACGAGTTAAATCATAATAATACAAAGTACAGACTATTGCTATTTGTCCATCACGAATTATCTCGTCAATAACAGCTAACTGGTTAATGAACCTTGACCAGCTGCTAAGGTCGTGACAAAAAGAATTCCGCGCAGCTCCATAAATGCATACAAAGCTGCACAAAGACGCTATATTTGGGTATAGGTATGACTCATGGAAAGGCATAAAAAAATTATTCTCTTCTACATTTTTGTTTCTTTTTTTATATTTGTGCACCGAATTAAAAACAATTTAAAATTCTTCCGGATTCTGTTTACTACCTGCGGTACCTTTTTTTTAATACCCGAAATGATTGTTTAAGAAGTGCATTTTTTATGTTGTAGGTATACAACCTAATTTCTTATCACTAGACAGTATAATATACCATACTTATATGCTTTAACACACTACACAACACACATATAATATAAAATATTAGGGAAATGCGATTTTTGGGGGTCAATCGCTTTTTGAAACGTGTGCATGATCGTTTCGAAACAATCACCAACAACCATGCACAAGCTCAAGCATGAAGCACATTCCAACAATTATGTTTACAGTGACTCACAAGCACAACATCAATAATAAATAATAATGAAACTATACTTCGCGCTCCACATTCTATGAAAACGTGATTGTTTCGATTAGAATACTGGCACGTTCATAAAGATGGCAAAAATATTTTAATAAAATCGATCAATCGATAATTTCGAATAATCGGTAATCGATAATAGTTGTACCGCGATATAGTCAGTGCAAAATAATCCAGTAATAATGATTAGTCGAGTGTTGGATACATATTTTGTTCTAAGTTATTGAAAAAGCATGTAAAAAAGGAAAAAGAAATTGTATGTGTAAAATTTTAAGATTGTGTGAAAAAAGACCGCGCAAATAATTAATTAATTGTATTACGTATTAACAAAAATTTTTAATGAAAGAAAGTTAAAACGTAAATAATAATCAGTAAACAAAATTAAATATACATAAATATTGTTGTATAAAAATATTTATATATATGTATAACCTAAATATTGTTTTTTTTTTTTTTTTTTTTTTTGCGGACATAATGTGCATCCATAAAACACAAAATTACACATTCCGGCCTATGTTGATTTTTCTATTCTTTGTTAGTATTTTTTATTATGAATTTGCTTATTGCTTTTGATACATACTGTTCTGCACTTCGTCAAATATACAGCAACAGCATTATGTTTCAAATCGCCTTGACGATATGTAATGCATTGATGTTTAATATAAAATAGTCTGAACACTTTGCTTACTCAGACTTGATAAATACATTTTTCGAAGGTTTAAAGAATCTACGTTTTTGTTCTGGTGTCACTTTGCTTGGTTATCCTAAAATATTTGCTTATCTCAACACAATTGCCTGCTTGTTTGGTTTGTCGTAAAATTTCGCAACCTGTCGTATTGCACTATTGCAAAATGCTTTTATATCTTTTTTATGTTTTTTTTTCGTGATTAAGTATCATTTGAACAAAGATTGTTTTTTAATAGCATACATATCTATTTATTAATCTAAGTATAAGCGAAATTGTAAAAGTAAGAAAAAAGTCTGATCGTGCAGAAGTAGCTGACGGTTAACGTAAATACTTCCATAATTTCCATCTTCTTTTATAATTGTTTACATAGATCTTGATTTGGTTACATTAATTTATACTTTGCTTTTCAAGTTTTATACAGTTTCGTAATTCCACACAAATGCATAACTATCTTTCGTTCTTATAGGCTTTCTTGTCATTACTTGGGTTTTTTTTAAGATGGCCGTAAAGTTAATCGTGCAATATTTTCTTACAAGCTTTTTTGAGAAACATAAATTCTGCCATCTGCGAAGAAATAAAATTGAATGTAATGTTATATACCTATTATACGTCATACATACTATTGCATTGTAGGTAATAAGTATACTTTAAGCAAATTGACTATGCTAAGGCCGCTGGAATATCGTAATTGGTGTGTGCCTGTGTGGCTATCATTTCTTCCAATAAAGCAATTTTTACAAATATAAGTTTATTACAATAAACATATCAGGTTCATGAAAGCTTACATAAAGTTAAATTTTTAGAGTTTGACTTCTATGCAAATAATTTTTTTTTTTTTTGGATTTCGTTTTAAATTATAAGTACACTTTATTATATGTGGCACACTTTTACGTTTTAGTTAAAGATCTAATGAAGGATTTTTTCATGCAGCTTAACACAGATGAAGTGTGATTTTTTAATAACCTATTATTTTGCAAGTGTTTTAAACAGTACGCCGTATGTATACGTGCTACGTACATGAGTGTTTCTAAATGATATTTTTAGATACTTATGCAGAGATTGTCAACCTTATCTAAAAAGCTGACAAAAAGAAAATCATTATATCATATACTAAGTAGTTATGTATGTATTAAGTCATACATGGTTTCATCAACTCTCTGATTTTAAATTAAAAACAAATTTTAATAATTTGCAAAAATATCATTGGACTTTGTCCAGAAATAAAACAATAATAAATTAAAAATAAGAATGTGTTTAAGATTCTATATGATTGAAATGTAATTTAAAAAGGCTTATATAACAGATATTAGTTAAATAATGTAATTCGCAAATGTAGGTCAACTGCATAATCGACAATTTCACATGTAAAACTGAAAACAAAGCGCATATATTATGTAATAATAATATGTATATTATATATTATGTATAAATAGTGTTCCGTCATGCGATTAGTTGAATTAATCGGTTTTTCTTTTATCATTTCAAAAAAGGTTGAGCTCCCCTAAATAATTTCTGCAAAATTTTTGGCAGAGGTACTTAAAAAACAAAACACGAAAAGTGCTTTTGATGTGAAATATTTAGAAATTTGGCTTTTAGTCGAACACGAGCCTCTGAATGTTGAAAACGAAGCAAGAGGCGCACGAACGAACGAATTTGAAACATAATTGTATAGCAATTAATAAAAATCAAATTTTTAATAGAGTTTAGTAGATATCTTGGTTCGGGGATAAAAATAAAAAGGTGTACAGAGAGTGATAATATCGAAAAAATTATTGAAAAGATATTGTGATATAATAGATTGTTGGAAAGTGTGAAAAATCAAGATATATCTATTTAAAAAGCGATTATGTTTTCTATATATTTTTATCAACAACGTAAGCTTGTGAATAATTCGAAAAAAGTCGATAAAAAACTGTTCACTTGGAAGTTTGCCTACTTCAATAAAATTTTATGGAAGTTTAACTTTGCTCGTTCAGAACCTCCAGGAATTTGATTGAGTTAATTTTAACGAAGCTTTACAGTAAAACTTTGCTGCTGTTATATTCAACGACCATTTCTCATACACATACGACTCTAAGCATTAACGCAAATTGGAATCAACGAAATACATAAATTGTGATAATAAAACATTTTTATAGTTCCTAAGAATTTCGAGAGCAGCTGCTATAAACGTACCTGTGTGCTGAAAGTATTCGGAAACGAACAGCATGGATGCTTGTGAAATCGCCAATTTTCTCGCTACTGAGCTTTTTATGCAACAGGTACATTGCACAAAGATAAATTTATCCCAGCTCCTGCGCAGTGTGCTTTAAACAATTACTCAATTGCAATCGAGATATTTATTTTCAGTACTAGCAAAACCGCCGACAAGGCGCACCAGTTTCCCCTAACAGAAAAATAACCACAATAAACGACAATAACAATTAACACACACTAATTTAACTAAGTAATCATATTCCTATCGCTGCAACAGTACTTCTACATTTGTATCGTTAACGACGCGCTAATATTGCAGGCTGTGATTTCCCACGTCATTTTATGAAGCCAGGTCAACAATGCATTATGGAAAATTTGAAATTAATTAGTTTTCATTCTAATCTACTTCACGCAATTCAACTTAGTTATTTTTTTTATACTAAGTATACTTATACTATAAAATATTTTTTTTATTAATTTTCCATTAGTTTTATTATTACAAATTTTTTTAATAATATACATATAGTTATCCATTTTGTGGTTCCAAAAGTAAACGTACATAAAACACGCTTCTGATTAAGATTTCAATTAAGTTTTTATATCAATATATTGGTAGGACCTTGCCGTTATAAATAAAATACCATTCATATGTCCTCCACGGCATAAATCAAAGGACTGGATCCTTTAAATTTTAAGGTAATATTCTATGACTCGTCAGTAGATATCGGGCAATAACTCGGCCATAACTTTACGGATATTCCTTTTCAAAGATTTTCCTTGTCAAGATCCTTTGCTTAACCCCACAAAAGAAAGTCCAGCGGTGACAAATCACATGAACGTGAGGAATTTTCCACGCAATAAAGCCAAAACGGGAGGTGTTGTGTGGCTTGTGGCACCGTCCTGTTGGAACCACATATGGTCCACGCCAAAAAAAATTGGTAATTATGTCGACCATAATCTCCTCGTAATGCACGAAACGTACCTACTAGTGAATCACCATTTTTGTAGAAAGCTTTCACTATTTTAACACGTTCAGCAGTTGTTAAACAATCTATTTTGTAAAATGGCAGACCTTTAACTAAACACATATCACTTATGCTTCTGGATGACAGTTCCGTTTGACATATGTCAGTGAAACAGGGCTCCCAAATCCGGACCACGAATTGGATAACCCTGTATTATCCAATAATTTGAGTATTATTGAGCGGTTGGATCGTAGCAGAGGACCCCTATACATTTGACAGCCGCGGTTTTCACTAAAACTCTAAGAGAATACTTCCATGATCTACACCTAAAATAAGGACACTCGTCACGAACCATGGCATATCAGTAAACATAACTGTTGCCATTACCCTCTTAATAATTTTTTTTGATAATTATAGCATACTTTTTAGTCCGTCTTAAAAACGTGGTACGTACTGCATAGTACATAGTATTCGAATAATAATTAATTGTTTTCTGCTTTTTGTGTGCTTGTGTGGTTGAATTTTTTTGAATTAAAAGTCAAACTCCATAAGCCCAATCTTAAAATTTTCAATATTCAAGGTAAAAATGAAGGGATTAAACATTTTTCTTATTAGGTCTATTTCTTATAGCTATGCTTAAAACTTCAAGTCTCTGAAGCTGATCAGGAAGTTAGTTGAAAATCGATTCTAACTTTTGTACCGAACAGACAGACACGAAAGCAAGTTAAAAGAAACGTTTGTCTGAATCGATTTGATTTAAATCAATCCTGCTATTATTTATATCTTTGGTTAAGTTTTATGCATCATTATAATATTAGTTTCTTATTAAACTTATACGTTTTAGATAATAATATAACTTATTACATTGCATTCCAATTAAAATTTGTCCTCTTAATTTCCAGCTCGTATCTCTGGATGGTATTCAAAGTGGGGTCCCAACACTTACGACATCGACTCTCACACCAACCACCTTACGCAATATCGAACAAACATTCATTGAATTGACAAGCGATCCTCCAGTTTCCGCGCCTTACCAAGCAGGATTTGTGCCACCCTTAGCGCCATTTAATTTTGCAGATAGCAATGACAATAATAGCATGGGTTCGTCTGAGTCTGGCTCTCAAGGTTCTTGGCACACGCCAATTGTGCATGAAGAAAATTCGATGGCAACTACCGACACATGTAAGTCCAAGCCATTCTAATACTCTTGTAATAATCTAATAATCTTATATTTTATATTTCCAGCGAGTATTGCTACAACAATAAATCCAAACGGCAGTCCATCGCTGCCAATTGCCACAAGCACAGCTTCTGTTGCAGTTACGGCACCGAATGCTGCAACTTCGGCTCCAGTAACTACCTCACGGAGAAATTTAGGAGGCAGACGTCCAGCGAAACCCTCGAATCTTACGCCGGAAGAAGAAGAAAAACGCAAGGTTCGCAGGGAACGAAATAAATTAGCGGCCGCTCGATGTAGAAAACGTCGAGTGGACCAAACAAATGAACTAATTGAAAAAGTGGATCAACTTGAAAAAGAAAAGGAAGGTCTGAAAAAGAAAATAGAGGAACTCAATCTTCTAAAAGAGGATCTACAGCTGTGCTTGGAAACTCATAGGTCACGTTGTCGTTTAAACACTGACGGTCGTATTTCACCGCTTGATGTGAAGCCAACGATTTTGGCAGAATTTGATACCAAATGTATTAAGAGTGAGCCGTTGGATCCCATAGTAGATTCTCTTGATGGACCACCATCTCCCAAACGTATCATGCTTACGTCAAACAACCCCATAATACCGCCCTTACCAAATGTCTCAACAATTTCATCAACCATAGCCTCAGCCGCATCTATGCTCAATACACCAACCATTACCACGTCCCCTCCTCTAGAGAATTCAGCGAAGCCAAATCGTCCAAGGACTCTGAATGTGCCACTTACGATTACACCGTCGCAGGTGTTGGGTCTCAATAAGAACGTTTCAGATATAGCCGGTGTCCCCATTACTACTCCCTCCAGCGGTGTGATGTTCAACTTTGACAGCTTGATGGACGGTGGAACAGGGTTGACCCCAGTCACTGCACCATTAATGCCAACTTGCTCTTCACAAAATAAACATCCACTTGAGCTTACGACGCCCACTAGCGAGCCATCCAAACTGGTTAGCTTATAATAGTTCGCCTCAAGTCCCGCATCCTTTCCTTGTATTATTTTCTTGTTTATACATAGTTACGAATAAATGCAATTCTTATTTATACGAGAACAGTCAGTGGAAATGATTGCACCAATAAAAGAGGCGTTGTGATATTTAAAGTAGACAAGTGGAAACTTTCTTCTTTTATGTAGGTTTTAAGCATTATTTGAGTAAACATTTTTTACTTGTCGCTGTTTTGTACGAGATATTTGTCGTTATGTATTTTTTTATGATTATTTTAATTTCACAAATCTATTTGTAAGTAATGATGTTTTAAATAAACGTTAAAACTTTAAACAAATTTGCTTCTTCATTTTGCATCAAACCATATATAGCATAAATTTATCGTTATAGGCTTATTGTTAGTACATACACATTGCTAAACTTCCAAATGAGATTTCTGTGTAGTTTTATTTCAAGAGCATCACCACGATCACATCAAACCAAGTACAAAACTGAAAGCATTCGATTCCTGATAAATTATAATTGCTAGTGATATCCCGACATAAATTTTAAATTTTAATAAATCTCAGCGCTAGAGCAACGATTAACGGCAAACCCGATAATATAATCAAGGATTTCTTGTGTATGAAAATACACAAATTTGACGTTGTATGGCGCTGTTTGCAAACCACATGAAACTTGGAGGAAAAACTTTGAATGAAATCTCAATTGTTTGATATTGTAGCCTTTTTTAGGGGTTGGACGAGTTTCATGAGGGGGTTTCTTCTTAATAGTCTAGAAGAGAGTTAAAGCTGGCTAAGAACCAGATCAGCTGGAATATCAAATTCTTTGTAAATAAAATAATATGTGCGAACTAGTAGTCAGAATTTCGAATATTGAATTAAAAATATGAGATAAATAATCGTCACAGAAAAAATTTCCATTCAAGTTAAAATATGGTCAATTGAAAACCGATTTTCTTTATTATTTCCGGAAGGATCGTTTCATCAAAATTTTTTTTTTTTTTTTGTAATAATTGGTTTTGTTATTCAATTCAAGGTTGCGGAGTCACACAGGAAGGGCGATCGATTTCCAGGAAATTTGTTATCCTAGTCATCCTGATATGCGATAAATTATTTTGAAGGATATTTTATTTTCAATACATTTTACTTATTTTTAGAGTTTAGTATCATAATTTGAATTTTTGATCTAAATTTGATATTTGAATTCTTATATTTTTTTGTGTCAGTTATGTTTCTTAAAAACAATAGTTCATTTATTTAGACTATTTTAAATAATGCCATTATCAAAAGATGTAAACTACATCGATTCGATTTAAAAAATAAATAAAAAGTGATGAAATAAAAACCCGCGAATTCGATCAAGGATCGATTTTGTTTTGTATTTTTCTGATTAGATTATGGTTAGAATGCACGCAAGAAATGTTTTTGGCGGAAGAATTTAATGAAACCATTTTAAAAAATTTAACTTAGATGAAACAAAAATCTTGACCTCGTCAATAATATGTTACATCACATGTTACAATAATATGTATTAACATTATGAGTATCATTGATTGTTTGTGAATACCTTTAAAGTTTAAAATTAAATTACCAGAAACCATTAGTTTGTTTTATTCTTCGGTGAATACACCGGCATACTAACAAATTTATAAGTTAACCAGTCGCTCACTGACGTTGGAAAGAGACGAAATGCCAGATGATACATCGTGTACCTATTAGAAAAAATGTAATAATTTTAAATTTGCATGTGAATTATTCATATCAACCTTAACGGAGCATGCACGTAAGTCGCTCGCGGGGTTTCACTTAAGAGGGCATTTTTAAATTTGTTGAGGAGTTTCAAGTCTGCGATCAAACAGGGTTGTTTTTTCTCCGATATTATTTTCAGGTATTCATTATAACTTTTAAAGTATTGTTCAAAGAAATCTTTCTGCTCTTTGGTGAGCTCGTTCCACATTTCCGCCGCATACTGTTGTTGACTCGCAGCTATGTTTGTAGTTGCTACAAGTGAGCCGGGGATGAAATTCACTACTTTCACGCCATACTTTCCTAACTCTATTCGAAGGGCGTCATTCCAATAACGAAGTCCCGCTTTGGATGCTGCATAAGTGGCCAGGCCTGGGAGTGGCTGAAATAAAAAAGCAAATCAGTACCGTTTTCTCCACAGAAGTGAACACAGTAAAATATATATAATTTATTGTTTAATCTATTTTCGCTAATTTTTGAAGGTCCTGCTTTTTTGTTGGGGATTAACTATTAAACTTGATGTACAATTAAACTTGGCTGAACTCTCATGATGCTTCCGACTCTACATACTCAGACCTACTCCAGGTAACAGCTCGTTAGCGGAACAGAATTTAGACTAGAACATACTTGATTGTACGAATCCGAATAAGAGTCCTTCCGGATATCTTTTCATTAGAGTCGAAAGCACCAAAAGAAACCATTTTTACAAAGTTTTATTTAAATTTATATTCTGTTTTTCTGTATGTAATTGTGTTTGGGTAAAATATGGTAACTCATAACCCGGAACTTCTGCTGTAGGTAAGAGTACCAAACCAATTTTCTTGAAATTTCATAAGCGCATCACAATATATGTTTCTCAAAAATTTGTGTACTGCCCAAATCCTTATAGTTATCCGTAGTAATATTATAAATGCGAAAGTGATTTTGTATATTTGTTCCACTTTCATGGCTAAACGTTAAAAACCAAAGAATGTCTACTCGATAAAGAAAAAGCGACATTCTGACGTCATTCACTGTCTATCTATTATTATTATTGAACCAAAAACCATGTCTTGCCCCACAGGGTCTAGGAATTAAAAACCATGGCGAGAGGTCACAATTTTTCACCGTTCACAATGAAACTTTTAATAAACTTGGTATATATATAGCGCGAAAATATTAAAAATCGGAATTTTTCAGTGGGCGGACAAAGCCAGGGGCCAGAGTTTTTTACCTTTTTTATTGAAAATTTCTAAACATGTTACTAATCAGATGCTCTTGGGTTATTTTGTACAAATTTTTAATAAGTAAAAAATTACGGCAGTTATTGCAAAAAAGGCTCGAAAATGATTCAAAATCCAAATTTTTCAATAGTCGAACAACCCCAGAGGCCACAGTTTCTGTTCAAGAGTGAAAGTATTGCCGTCTTTTGATGTTCAGATTTTTTTATATTGTAGGCACTTAAATAAATTTTGTTGGAAAAACCGAAGTTTAATAAGTTTTACTCGCTTCTAAAGAAAACAGTGCAAAGCCCAAACTTACATGTAATCCGCAATGACTGGTTACGTTTATAATTCTACCCTTGTGGCGTCTAATGAGAGGAAGCAACTGTTTCGTCATCTGCATAGTGCCAACTAGATTGACTTGAATTTGCTTTTCAAATATCCGTTTCGTTTGCCATTCAAATTCACCAAAGCACATGACTCCAGCATTATTGACAAGAGCTGTGAATTGGTAATCGTTTCTTGAAACCAAATCCTGAATTACTGTCGCGGCCTGAGAGATAGTTTCGTCTCGCAATAAATCTATCTGAATTGTAATCATCCGACTTGAATCTTGAACAGCTTGAAGCAATTGCGCACCCTCAGATTGTATGTCGAGACATCCGGATATTACGGTCATATTCAAAGAATGACACAACAGAGCTAAATTGAACCTATAAGTATAAATATTTCTGTTAAATTCTTCAAAAATTCTTCTCTTTTATATAATACAGCATTAATTGTAAATATACACTTATTCATTATGAAAGCCGCATGTCTTCAAAAAAGCTTTAGCATTTCAAAATAATGATGCTGATGGAAAACATTCTTTTATTTCTTATTCAGTCGATGATCAGAAAACAACCTTTCGATTGCTAAACAAAACGAAATAGAGAGCATAGCATAGTAAACCAACAGGCCGTATACCTTAACGTTATACTATACACTATACAACTACCATAAAAAAATTGGAAAATTCAGTAAATCCTTTCTGATGACATCTTTTCATTACTCAAAGAATTTTCAAAATGTAACTTCTACTATACAACTACTTTATTCACTGCAAGTCCAATGCAAAGGAATTATGTAATTCGTTTATTAATTTTAAGTTAAATTATAATTATTTCCAACGCTACGAATCATTCTAATTTCTCATATCATATCATTCACCTATTAATAAAATTAATTCTTTTATCGCCACCCTGACAAAATTTTTCTGTAGGAAAGAGAAAAGTTTTTAAATGGCATTCGAATCATTACACCAAACAAGTAACAAAACGTTTTCTTCGATTTTACAATATACCTGTGGCACATATTTGTGGACAGGATGATCACCGAGATGATTACTCCGAGGATCACCCCTTGCACCCGGTCCATGCGGCACTACTTCGATCGCGAATTTCGGGAATTAGCACAATAGCACGATAGTTGAAGGCTTTAAAGGAGGTACGGATATTTATTTTTAATAAACACTTACCCGAATCCTGTATCACAGCCTGTGATAAACACCACTTGTTTCTGCGACACTTTTTGAAATGATCTTTGATAAAGCAAATTTGACCACAGAGCTGGTCGAAAGGCGCTGGTGTAAAATCGTCTGAATTTTAACACATTAATTTTACTCATTTTGCATTAAATTAATTATATAATTGGTTTTTCCATGAAACAAAATATTCAAATTATTTTCACTTATACACTGCGTTCAATAATTTTTGCACCTTCTTCATACAAATTTTCATGTTGTAAATTTTTAATATGTTATCAAACGTATGGTGAAAGTAAAAGTAAATTATAAGCATTTTATTTTGATTGACTTACAGCGAAGATATTTCATTTAATCACTGTTAATCACTGTTCTCTGCAGAATAATCTGTCTCAAATGAATAATAGCACACATCACTATATTTATAAACAAAAAGTGCAATTGCTTGTATTTCTGTTAGGTATAGATATTATTTTAAAGAATATTTTACCCAACACGCTCTGCGATAAAAGTATATTTACTTAACAAGACATAATCCCGGAGGCGGTTGCTGTCTCACTGCAAAATTCGGCGCTTTTTTCCCTTTCCTCCAGTTCGCAAACGACACTCGCTGCTCGTCTCTTGCCTCATCAGCAAAGACATCAAGTTACCGGCCAGTTCACGTGATTGTTTTTAAAACAGAAACGCCCAGCGAAGATGATCAGCTCGAACGATTAGTAAGTGGTGGAATATTGTGAGTTGGGACGAACACACAAACGACTTTTAATGTAATGCAGCGAACCAGTTTTCAAATATGAATTCTTCAATTTAGTGGGACCGCAATTCACATAAAAACATAAATATCCATTGTTTGGCAAACTAATAAACTGTTAATTTTAATTGAAAAGTATTATAATATTAATTAATTAAATTAATCAAACATTATATTTTAGTCATGGCTTGACGACTGATCATTGATAGGTCATTCAAAATTTAAACTGAAAACGTAATATTTTGTGACAAAATATAGGTAACCTAGCTAAACAGTCAACATACTAAACCGACATAATGAATTAAAAATCATGCCTCTTTTCTAAAAATTAATTCTTTAACTATGCCTATTATTACACGCGTTTTTACTTCTGTATTATACTATAGATGTAGGATATACATAATATTAGTTTTGAGCGAACGTTTGCAACGCCAATAAGGGAGGCAGAACAAAAGAATTGTATATTCATGATTGGGAAGTGAAAAGCAAACGTTTTATCTTTTGTGCATGTCCGTCTGTCTGCTTTTCAGACCACTGGAGGACGTTTATTAGAGGATTGAATTTTAATACACTTCGTAACTTCGTTAAGATTGTAAACTCAAGTTCGAAGATGACCCTTAAAAGCCTGAATGGTTTTTATTAAGTTTCTTTCGTTAATTAATAATTGAATATTATGTATAAAGTGGAACCCGACGGTATAACATGCATCCACCAATATTATGTAAATCGGTATAAAAACAATTATTCAAATTAAATATTGATATAATAAATACGCACTAACATTGTTATTACTGGATTTTACTTTGTGAAATAATATAATATGTACTAAAGTTTGTATTGCTTACATGAATTTAACAAAAAAAGAACAATACACACAAAAATGGAACAAGTGATACATATAAGCTAACCATCACGATTTCCGATTGCGTCGTTATTATCATCCCAGTCACTTGTAACAGATCCTCTACCAAATGTTGCCATTAAATATATAACAATTCCAAAAATTAAAAATCCAACTAAGACAAGAAACCATGTTCTTCGCCATGGAGGTCTTGATGATGGGGCATAAAATCGTCGTGACCATCTGGAGAATATTTCTGCTGGAGTTCTTCTTTTGTATTTGTTATCATCTCGGTCTGCACTACCAATAGGTGATTGTCGTGGTAATAACGGTCGCCTACTGCTGGCTGCAAAATAAGAAATATGAAAGAATTACATTGAAAATTAATTAGAAACATGTGTTCTTATTCGAGGTATTGTCCGTATCATACGATGATGAAATTTCAATTCTTAATACTTTAATATTAAATTAAACAATTTATACTATTCCGGAAAAGAATACGTTGCAAATAAGATTAGAAAAAGGTGCATTTTGCAAAGCAAAATGGCTTAGTTCCTTACCATGTAGATCAGATGATGGTGGGTTAAATGAGTCCATTAAAAGAACAGAATGTGGCCCGGAAAATTGTCCTCCTTTATTTACAAAAACACCATTCGTGTCTCTTTTCTCTGCATTAGTGCGATGCACATTTGTTACATCTGGATGCGAAGACGGCGATGCATTATTTTGATCCACTTTTTCTTCTGACAACTGTAATGGAATTGTTAGACTTATTAAAAACGTCTATACGTACTTTACTTACAAATGGTAATCCCAATTCATTTCTTCCCCAATTGACTTGTCCTAAGCGACCTTTCAGGACAGAAGCTACTGGAGATATTAGATTATTCGCCGGAAATATCGGATGCGAGCATATGGGACATGTGTGACCTCCAGGTGCTGTGTTTGGAGGTAAGGCGGATTGCCTCTCATTTAGACAAGCCCAATGGAACACATCTAACAGAAAAAATACTTGAAATAATCTGTGTGTTGCCAAATAATCGCTTACGGTAGCAGACTAATCTAACGCAGTCACCGTCTTCTAATGACGATCCGCATAAAGTGCATGACGAGATGTAATCACTATCTTTTAACCACTGGAGATATGATTGCACAATACACTACAAACGGAAATATTTATCGAAATAATTATAATTGCAAACAGAAATACAAGAGGCCGTCGAATATACCTTTGGGTGACTTGTAACCATGCAATGCTCGCAGACATTTACTCGATGTTCGAAGCAAAACTGATTAGTTACTTGTCGCTTTGGACATTTACACAGTCCCATTTTAAAAGTCAGTTATTTAATATAAATCATAAAATTTAGCTCAAAAAATAAATACTCAAACAATTTTATTGTATCGGCAAGTAGACAATTTGTATTTTTGACGTTTAATTTGATTATTACTAATGGCCACGTATTTTGGTGTATGTCTTTGCTGGAATTAGATTGTTGTACAGATTTCAGAAAATCGAACGCTTTTACTAACTTTCTCTGAATTCAAAAAAAGTTCTATCAATGTATTTTGTCAAAACTCAAATGTTTATCTAATTATCACAAAACAAATTGATGGAACCATTGATACTAATGCAAAAAGGTCAGCACTCTTCCATAAAAACAATTCATTTAAATTGGCACAAATCTTTGAAATGAAAATGAATGGACTGCGAAGGATTATTTTAACGGGTTGGTTTTTTACATCACAAACGCTCGATAAACAGTGGTTTTAGCTAGAGGAAGGGGAACAGATCAGTTTTCATCTGCATACCCTCTGGAGTCATATGTAAATGTGAACAAATAAATTTAATCCAACCACTGAGTCATATATTCACATAGTTTTGGAGTGACATGCCCACAATCTGCACAATTTTTGATAACAGGACAAATGCCACAAGGCGTTTGAATTAGTCCTGGCGGTAAGAGAGGGGAATCCACGGCACGATAAACGTAGGACCCGTTTGTTAGCATAATTCTTTCTGCATTACCATCGTAAACAACTGTTTTCAAAATAGTTTCTAAGTCGTCTTCATCTAAGCTTACCTAAAAATTCCACGTTTGTATAATTATTGAAATTAAATAATTGTATTACTTTGCTAATGCCTAAGTCCGAAATGAATTTGTGGACATCTTTTACTGTACATGTTGCCAATTCCTTCGCAGCTAATGGACCATCGCGTTTATCTTTCACAGAGTCCTTTACTAATTGCAAATATCGTAAGCATTGCTGATTTAGTACATCGACAAACTCGGCCTCGAAATCCTGATCTTGGTACCATGCTCCACCGGTAATTGATCTATCTGGTTCTAAGTTGTATAACATGTAAACCTTTTTTTTGCTTGCCTGAAATTAAAGTATGGTACATCAAATAAGTAAATGATTCCGAAAAAAACTTACATTTACAGATTTTACAGCTTTAATTAGTTTCTTATTTTCCAAATTCTTTAAAATCTTATTTAGCTGTGTCATATTGAGGTTTGACTTCAATCGGATATCTCGAATCCATATTCCTTTATTTCCACCTTCCTCAATGATACTGTAGACAATTTTCTCTTCGTTATCAGCGCCCTTAGGAGCTGTAGTTTTGCCTGGTGCCTTGGCTTTGTAAATAAGTTTTTCACCTTTTTGCAGTAGTTCTAATAAGCCTTGCTGTAAAAGTTTGTTCAAGGCGCTCAACCTCTGTTCAGCTGATACATTTGGGACTTGTTTAATTAATTCATCATTTGTTATGCCGTTGCCACTCGATTGTATTGCAGCTAAGAGTTTTATGGGAATTTCTGATTCATCAGTTGCCATTTCAGATATTTTACAATTGCAGCAACACTAATAAACCTGAGAAACAAATATAACTTAAAACAATTGCTCACCACAACGACGGGACGGTCGAAAATGTACGTATGGAAAAAATAAAAAACGGATCAAATCAAAATTGACAAAATTTAATAAACTGCAATCCGAAAAACCATTATATATCTTACAATTTTGGATGAAAAATATTTATAATTAAAAGTATAATTGATTAGGTGTTTAAGAAAAACATAATATCATGCTGCATAAAAGTTCTAAAAATTGCAACATTACTAGTAATATTTCGAAGTTTAAATATTTTACTTTGACTTTTCAATCTTCAAATTCAATCAACTGTCACTTTTGCCAACTGTTAAAAACCTTTTTACAAGTTTTCCAAGGTTATATTTTGCGGCGATGAACGCGAGTGAGTTGAACAATGTCGGGAAATAATACCAATAACACTGACGCGGAGTTTAAAAATGTAACTGACACCTCCTTTGGAAAAATATCATCCACTTTAACTAAGGTAAATCTATAAAAATTAAGCCAGATACGAACTATTGCGTGCAATTAATTGATGTTCAGTGTTCACCACAATTCTGATTAATTGACAGAAGTACTTTAGGTAAACACTTATTTTTAATTTGTAGATTGGCTATGCTGAGGGAGTATCCGCCGGCAAGGAAGCAGGGATTCAAACTGGTTTTGACCTAGGATATGCAAGGAGCTTGGAAACTAGTTTGCAAATAGCCGCAATTAAATCCTTTTTGCAAACAGCTTCGGATTGTGACAATGCAGAGGTCGTTTGTGAAGTCCTAAAATTTAAAAATATTTTCTCATCAACTTTCCATGAGAGCATCTCTGTTGACAACTTAAAGGCTGAAACTGTGATTCTCAATCAAATTTTAGACAAATTGAAACAAGAATTTCCTCAAATTCACTCGTTAATCATTATTAAATGAAGTATATTTACGCCAATACAATGGATTCTTATTATTTGTTTAAAGATAGAGACCTTCCGGTGTACCTTCCTTTTTACGGTAAAGTACACTCTCCTTGGATTTCTTAAAATCTTCATTTGTAACTTTCATTCGACGTTCGCGTAATGCCATGAGGCCCGCTTCTGTACAAATGGCTTTGATATCAGCGCCAGAGAGGTCATCTTTTGCCATAATTAGTTCGCTGAGATTAACGTCTTCAGCCAAAGTCATTCTTGAAGTGTGTATAGTGAAGATACGACGCTTCGTTTTTTCATCGGGAAGAGGAAATTCAATTTTCCGATCAATTCTTCCAGGTCGAATGAGAGCTGGATCCAATGTTTCTATGCGATTCGTTGCCATAATAACCTTAAAATTAGTATATAAGTTAAGCTTGGAAAAATTATGTAGGTACAAACAAATACCTTCACATCTCCACGAGAATCGAAACCGTCCAACTGATTTAGCAACTCAAGCATAGTTCTCTGAATTTCACGTTCTCCTCCGGAATTAGAATCGTATCGCTTCGTTCCTACGGCGTCGATTTCATCAATGAATACTATGGATGGGGCGTGCTCCTCGGCAACCCTGAATAGTTCGCGTACTAACTTTGGGCCGTCTCCTAAATATTTCTGAATCAGTTCCGAGCCAACAACCCTCAGGAAAGTTGCGGACGTTTGATTAGCTACAGCTTTTGCAAGGAGTGTTTTCCCGGTTCCTGGAGGACCATACAAGATAACACCCTTCGGCGGTTTTATACCCATTTCCTCATAATATTCTGGATGAGTTAACGGAAGCTCCACAGACTCTTTGATTTCCTGTATTTGAGTGTCCAGGCCACCAATATCAGCGTAAGTTTCCTGTGGGGCCTTTTCGAGCTTCATAACAGTGACCATTGGATCAGTATCGTCGCTGAGTACACCAACAACGGCGTGCACTTTGTGGTTTAACAAAACAGAGCAACCGGGCTCCAGTTGATCTTTGTCTACGAATGACAAAATACTCACATAATGCTCGCTCCCCACCGATGTAGATACAATAGCGTGATTGTCGTCGATAATTTCTTCCAAATTTCCAACAGACATGGGAGTTCCACGCAAATCATCAACTTTAGATCGTTCCTCTTCGTTTTTCTCATCCTGTGGCTTTAACCTCTCCTGATTTCTAATGAACTCTTCCTCCATTAATAGATAATCCTTGATTCTCTCCAATTTTAGTAGCTTTAATCTACATCTCGTATGAGGAGTCACTTGGGGTAGTTTCATTGCAGCATCAGGCCCCTTCGCTCGCCTTTTTTTCTTTCCAACGCGAGTGGGAATTGGGGGCTCATACTTTTTCTTTTTATCCTTGTCATCCTTTTTATCACCGCTTCCTCCTTGACCGGATTGATTTTGACCCTTATTATTAAAAGAGCATATTTAATGTTTGATGGATTACAAATTAAGCGTTGTATTTAAGTACAGTTTACTTACCATGTTCAGAGCTTTCCCTTTGATTTAGATATTTTTGATGTCAAATTCGTTGCTAAGAATTGTCCTAGTCACTGCTAATGAAGTTGGGCGCAATTGCCCATCGAAACAATTGCTTTAACTTGTGGCGCATATGTAAGTTAAGCAGCTGTTCACATTGCATGCATTGTAGAGTGGAAAAATGTGTATATGTATTATATACCTAAAATTTTTTTTGTAGATACACTGGAAATTGAGAAGCATTCTTTTATGTTATTTTATATCGAAGTACATATTTTGATATTTTACTTCCTTTATTTTGTACTTAGAATAATCAATCACCAATCAGAGACGTTTTATTTTTCGTTTTGGTAGTATGGCTTAAAATTTCGGTTAGTTCCATGTTAATATGTTATTATCCTAAAAGGATGGCCATACACGAACAGGACATCCCCTAGATTTTAAGTGTCAGTCTAGTGCGTTGTGATAGCTCGAGGTTGGTGGGGAAGTCTACAATATTGTGTATAGAAAAGGAAAACCATATGTTAATTTATAAATATATCTTACTGCAGATTTAAACTGCGCAGGTGAAGCCCAACGTATCGGACCGTGCGTCGGTGAAAACTTAAGGAAATTCTGCCTTTACGTACGTGTGTGCCCACCTTAAGTAAAGGTTAAATAAAAGAATGGAATTGCTAACTACTTCATTACTATTTATCTTTTTCAGGTTATGCTTTGTATATTTAATATTTATCGCAAAAAAATTTGTTCTTATAATCTGGACGGTGTTTTCAGTTTATTTATTAAGTTTAATTTATTGCGATGGCAAATAACTTCCGAACTACATTTAAATTACTACACAAAAGATCCATCCAGTGGTTTCCGGGCCATATGGGGAAAGGTCTTCGACAAATGCAACAAAAGTTAAAGTCTGTAGACTGTGTGATTGAGGTGCACGACGCAAGGATTCCCATGTCGGGTAGGAATCCCGAATTTAAATATACCATCGGTGGCGTCAAGCCACACTTGCTTGTACTAAATAAAATAGATCTAGCCAACACAGACAACATTGGAAATATTGTAAGAGCAATAAAAAGCGAGGAAGGAATTGACGAGGTGCTATTTACAAATTGCAAGGACCAGCAGAATCGAGGAGTACAGAAATTGGTCCCCACTGTTATAAAACTTATTAATAATTCAGATAGATTTAATAGATCAGAATTGCGGGAGTTTTCTGTTATGGTTATTGGAGTTCCCAATGTAGGAAAATCCTCAATTCTCAACATACTAAGGAATAAGCATTTGAGGAAAAAACGGGCTACAGCAGTCGGAGGTGTGGCGGGCATCACGAGAAGTGTTCTTAATCGCATAAAAATATGCGAAGATCCCTTAATCTACATGATCGACACACCTGGTATACTAACGCCTCACATTCAGAGTGACGAAGTGGGGATGAAATTGGCTCTGTGCAGCTGCTTCCAAGATCATCTTGTGGGCGAGGAAACTATCGCAGATTATTTGCTTTATTGGCTGAACAAACGCAGAATATTTGACTACGTGGATGCAATGGGGCTGGAGGAGCCCTCCGACTGTGTTATGCAGGTTTTAGTAGCTGGAGCAAATAAGCTGATGAAACATAGGAGAATCAAGAATTATGATGGGCAAATAGTGTTGAAACCAGACACGAATATTGCTGCTCAACATTTTATATCATTGTTCCGAAGTGGCGGCTTTGGCAAAGTGAATTTAGATGCTCATTGATCAGTGTTGTTTGTATGTATTTTCACTGATTTGGTTCCTTACAACTCAGCAGAAATAAAACGGTATTACTCCAGGATTTTAGTAATGAACCAGAGTAAGAACTTGAAAACTTTTAAAGCGAAACCATTATAGCATTATAGCAGATTGTAAAAGTAGGTAAGACACATACCTGTACTGTACATAAGAACTGTAGTGAAAAAATATATGAAAATATGTACTTTTTGCGGCATTTGAACATTGTTTATTATCATATTAATACTATTATCAAATTAATTCTATTTCACTTCACACATTCTTGATATGATTCCATTCGTTCTGCAAAAGATTTCGCTCTTTCAATTGCCTTTTTTCTCAACGGACAACGCTCTTCATAAAACGCGATAACAGTCTGCGGATCCCTTTCGTTTACTTCGCACGCTGGTAAAAGATCCAGTTCTTCACAGCCATTCCATTTAATTAAGAAGTTTATCTCTCCCGTGCAGTCTGTAGCTCCAACAATTTTACTGATTTTCAGACCTCGACTGTATCCTCTAGGCTTTTCTACTTCATCCAATTTCGCTTTCATTCCGCGACGTTTTCTTTTTGTGTTTATTTCTTGGACCTTTTTCTGATGTTCTTGCTCGAATTCTTTTATCAACTCAGGACAACTGAGATGCTCTTCGGGTTCCCAAGTATTGTATTCTCTAAGTATAGAAATACAAGTGACCACAATTAACATTAATTTAGTTCATCGAAGACAAGACATATTAGACTATTCCTTTTATAGATAACAACATAAGAGGAACATTTTGAACTCAGAATTTTTGACTGTTAATTTGAAAATTGATGTAATCAAATTCTTATGCGCACTTACTCAGAGTATCCTTTCCATTTTAGTAAATATTTAACTTTACCACCTGAGTTTACTTTTTTATCCAACACTTTCTCTACGGAATAACCTCCTCTCTTAGGAGCCATCCTATGTTGATATAAAAACACAAAACTGTTTATAAAACAAGAACAAAACTCAAAAATTTTACTTCAAAGTAAGTTGAGTGACGTTTTGCAATTCTTCGTTAAAGCCAGGGGTGGCAAAACTTACCGAAAAACCGAGAACCAGGTTTTTTCAGTTAACTAGTTTTTTCGGGTATTTTTGGTCCAGGTTTAACAGTATTATTAATTTATTATGATTATTATTTTTAATGGGTAAAAAACCGGCACAATTATAGCTTTGGAGACAAATAAAACTATTCAAGAAAATTCACCGCTGAAATTTGAAAA
Organism: Leptogaster cylindrica; assembly: GCA_963082835.1. Classification (NCBI taxonomy): domain Eukaryota; kingdom Metazoa; phylum Arthropoda; class Insecta; order Diptera; family Asilidae; genus Leptogaster; species Leptogaster cylindrica. The sequence goes on from OY720106.1 coordinate 37,288,306, forward strand.
ACAATCAAATTATTTTTTGCAAGGATTTGCGAGGAGGGAAAAACAAAGTATCGAGTGGAAATTTCTTATCTTCAAATGTTTTTTTTAAAATAAAAATAACGGAAATATGTTATTTCATTAGCAAATTTAATAAAACTTGACGAAACAATGTCTGTTGCCATTATGGTTCACGGATAGGTTTTGTTTTGGTATAGGAATGGGAAGTTTGGATATATTTTGGTGCTGAGCAGTATGCACATTATAATAAAGGCTTTAAAATTTATATAAATCAAGAACGAAATACGATATCGTTATCTGCCATTGTTATTTTGCAAACACATTTGGCAGGTTTAGTCGAGTAACGTCTACAATACTCGCTTTGATTCGATAAAACCACCATATTTTGATACTATAAGGTTGGTATACAGTTTTTGTACTTGACAGCACAGCTCAACTCAGTTTGATGTGTTGGTGGGGTGTTGTTTGTATTTTGGCCAGATCGTAGACGAAAGAAAAATAAAAACATTCCAAAAATAATCCGTGCAAGTGTAATCACTGTTTGTGCCATTGTAACCTTTTACAAAATATGTAAATTCGGAAAATACCAGTGGACTGCGGTTGTCAACATGCAAAGCTAAAATGACCAGCTGCAGGTAAGTGGAGCTTTGGAATCTGCATAGTAAAAGTTGTGTCACTCTTCAGATAAATAATACAACAAATAGTGAACTTTCGCCAGCTCGGGATTGATTGCTTCGGGATCATTTAATTTATTTCGGGGAGGTGTTCCAGTTACGGGAGAATTCTGTTATTTTTATTTTAAATATTTACCTACTGTTGTGTCTGACGAACCAAAGGGAGTGGGCGTTGTACAGTAACACCAATCTGTCTATTTATTGGAGGATATTTTGTTGGTTTGTTGGTTTTGGTTGGAGCGCTTACATGAAGTGTTGGCTTCAGAATTATTGATTTCAACTGCAATCGCAAATTTTTTTTTTTTACCGAAAATTGCTGGTAAATCAGTGTTTTTTATTGCATTTGATTTTTACTCTTCTGGTACGGTATATTATTAATTTCTTCGTACCATAGTACATTCAGTGGTTTAAATAACGATATGTTAATTCTATTTTATTGTTTAAAACACAGTTTATGAAAGCGAATTGCACTTAAACAAACGTCATTCAATACGGGTCCAACTAATAAAAAATTTCAGTCCGAGAAGAGTCTTTTGGACACATATTAAATTTTATATTGCTATTATATCCGTTAAAAAATTTTACAAACCATTGTTTTTATATGTTGATTATCTCGGAAATCTTAAAATACCATATATATAAACACTTTTATCAATTGTTTTCTGATGCATTTTTCGTGTGCTTTCCCAAGACACAGCATGACCTCAAACGTAACAAAAAACCTGGTTCGATTTGGGTTAGTGTGGGCAATGATTGTATAATGTAAATGGACATGAAAAAAAACAATATACTAAAAATGCTTGAATTTGGCGAAAAGTAGGTATTTGCCAAAGCCGTAAAAATGAGTTTTGATTTTTTACAAAATATATATATTCTTGGAAACTTATATCGTTCCTTCTATTGCATATTAAAGACGAAAATAATAAATTGAAAATCGCATAGGTGAAAGTCCCCATTTTATCTTTCCGACCCATTGACAAAGAGACCCCGCATTACATTTTCAAGAACTGCTCAAAATTTTCAGGGTAAGGAAAGTGAAATAATTTCAATGCTCACGAGCGAATGGAATTCGTGTGAGTTGAATTTTTAAATTACTCCTAATCTTAATGTTTCAGCTCATGAACTTGAAAATTTAACTCATGAAGATGGGTTGAAAAATTGAGTGCGAAAAATTTCCGTACACTGGAATTTTTTATATATATTTATTTGATTCCTTGCTGCTGTATGGGTCGCTACGTTGACTCGTTGGAAAATTCACAGTTTACTCTTAAACATTAATAAAATCACTAATCTGATTTCTCAGATAATCTGTCCAATCTTTTGAACGTACTATCCTAATCTTGAAGTCAATATTTTTTATGCTGTAAATTTGGTTTTTTTTTAACATTGAAAATCTAGCGCACTTTATTTTATCATCATAACTACTTTCGTCTAGCATTTTTTCTCTTGCAACATGAATGAAGGCGTTTTTAGCTCAAGAATAACAATGAAAATCCATACAAGTATACACTATGCAGCGAATGTATGTATGCATATAAAGCTTTTGAATCAAGGTAAAATCGTACTGCGTATTATATTGGTTCAAACGAATTTTGAAACACCATAGTTTTCAGAGTTATTTCCATAAAGATGTAAAGGACAATGCAGTTACGTACACTAAGTGTGGAAAGGAAACGCCTCACGTGATTATATTCGGGATGGCGGAATATATTTTAATGTAATTATTAGTTCTGAATTTTATAAAACAATGAAAAAACAATGTTTGGTGGGCCTCATTAACCGCTAAGGCCCTGGATTCAACTGCACTGTACACCTCAGTATCATTCCGAAATCAGAAGTCATCTCTCTTTCTTCAACAAAGCAACTGAGCAAGGGCCCGTTCTCGAATCGTGCGAGTTCAATTCGCATGCGATGGATAAGCTCGAAGCGTACAAAATTTTCGTATTGGAATTGCAGTGATCTGTCAAGTGGTCCTGAAATATTTGTTGTTTTCATTTTAGTTCTCGCCTTTTGGACAGAAATAGCAATTTTTTTTTTGGATTTCAAATCGTTTCATTTCATTTTGATTTATGTTTTGCTTATTTGTATAAATTTAAATTATTTTCAAAATTCCCGCCATAGATTAACCACCTCTTTCCGTCATAATAATATCATTCTGAAGTTGCTATCTAATTTCTTTCTTACGATCCGCAATCAAGCCGTATACAGACAGTTGTGACGTCACAGTGTGGTTCCAAGTCCTACGTTTATGCCGTGTAAATTAAGTTCACAAAATTATTATGAATAGGTATAGGACGACAAAAATAATATACAATGAACTCTTAATGCTGTTTTTGTTTTTTATGCATTTATGAAAAAAGCCAAAATATGTCCATAAAAATGATTCAGTCATAATATATGTCAACACTAAGATGTTGCCCGATTCGAACCATTTTCGAACTTTTATTCAAAATTTGAACGAAGTATCATAATATTGTACCAGAGATAAATCCTGTGTATCCTGGTAGGCTGGTATCCAGACCCTATGCAAAATTTCGTGCAAGCAAACTTGAACAAGCCCACCGTTCTTCAACAATTAAGGAAGCTTTCTAGCTTCCGATTTCCGAATTGATTTTTTTTCACTATTTTCTTTTTAATAGAAAGAATTAAAATATCTTTGTGAAATTTTTTATACTTTTTTTTATTGACCTTTGAAGTGTAAATAAATTTTTTTTGTGGTTTTTGAAAATGCCATCTTTAACCATGAATTGGTTTTCAAAAATGCTTGCATAAAAAAATGTTTTTGTCATGATTCCAGCTGCTTGGACCTTCAAAAAAACGTGTTATTATTTTTGTTTTTATCTGAAAATAACAAAACGGTGGACAATTTTAAAAACACGATGTTTTAGGTCGGAAAATCGACTGAAAACCGGAAAGTTTGTCATCGATCAAAAAGATTCTAGTCGGGGCTATAGCCATACATGCATGGGCGCCGGCAGACAAAATTCTTCGGGGGATAGGGGTGGGGGCAACATTTGTTTATCTGTTACACTTATAACTTACCCCGCGCACCAACAGCATCGAACTTTCCCTTCCTTAAGGTTCGATGTGTTCCGATCACATTCTTAACTAACTAAGGATGAATCATTATGCAACGCATTCCTAATTTTTGCAAATGGTTCAATTTTAGGTACTGGACGGTTTTCAGGATGGGTTCACGGCCCCCTGACGACGCCCATGCATTCATGTTTATAACATATTTAAAAATTAGATCAATCGGGTCAGTAGTTTGATTTTAATCATTTCAACCAGTCGAAAAAACACGGTTTTGATAAAAACGCGTTTCAAGCTCAATGAATAAACACATTATTCACTTGAGAACGAGCCAAGCCGAGGCCTAATGAGCATACGTATATTTTTTGTTGTGCGACGCCTCGGACCACGGCAATTCGAATCGGGATCGGATCGGCATTCGTTCGGCCTCGGCTGGCCTCGTTCACGTTCGTGCCCAAGTGAATACGCACCTTAAAACGCTCCGGCATGGCGTCATAAATTCTGCGTCTAGCGGTGTCTTACTGAATACTGAAGTATGTTTTCGATGATATTTACTATCAAAATAAACAATAAAAAAAGTTCTTTTTTGTTAAAGTAGGAAGTCCCTTTTTAAAGTATTTTTCTGCAGTATGTATTATTTTTGCAGTGTTCGTCGACTTTTGTCCAGTATTGTACGATTTCATTTCTGCTTATATCCGCAAGACGCTACTGCGAAAACTACTTTGAATTCAGGGTGAATCACTCTCGCGTGCACCCACACAATCGAAGCTTGTTGAGCATAACATCAATTTTCGTTATTCTCAATGTTTCTTTGCTTCAAATTGGCGAGCGTGAAAGCACAACCGTTCTAAACTCGATGCCTGTTTCGTAAAGGGGTTGAATAAGGAATATGTGAATTGGTCGAGAAATTGTTTTTCGGGAATATCCGTTTCAATCAACTTCTCCGGTGATTTTTGCGACCTCTCTGTGGACGCGAAATAAAGTGAATTGATTGTCGCTGACCGGGTGACGTATATCATGTGGGGTTCGGTGGTGACAGAGTTTTCTACTAGCTAAAATTTGTGTTCATCTGGACTAGCATTCTATAATACTGTAAAAAAATAATATAATATTGAAGTGTTATGTTCGCAAACGTAATTTCAAAAATCGATTGAATATAACTACTCCAAAAGATCTGCAATAGAGAACTTTGTACTGGAAATTGGATTGTGTAGTGATTATTGCTCAGCTGTCAAAATTCAATTGGTTTTCCTGAAGCGCATATAATCCAAGTTAATTAAAGTATACGACAATGTAAAGGCGTTCTGTTGCATTTTATAAGAACATCAAAACGGTAAAGGTTTGTACATCCTTTTCCAAGTTAACAGCAGTAATCAGTATTGAGATACAGATTTTCTTTGTGCAATGGGAAAAATCGATTCCAAGCATGTTTGTATAATATATGTGAGTGTTTCTGTTCCTTTTCAGAAATATATATTCAAGACAGTCTAGTAATATAGTAAGAAATCATTTTACAAATATACCAGTTTTACTATACTTTCTTGTTTTGATCTCATACCTAGAAAATGAAATCGATTTATCCCATTCTTACTTTTTCATTTTGTAGTACATACGTCATTTTGTTTTCGTTTGCTAACATGTGTTTTGAAAAATGTTCGTATATTTTCTCTGAATTCATTCCATATAACTATTTTATCAAATTTTAATATATAATTCTGAGACAAAGGAGGATTCCACAAAACTGCCATGTTACATCTTCTATAAAGCAGTTTTTTCTTGTCGCTTAAAAACCCTTCGTAGTGCTGCACGGCAGCGTTACTATAATTTTTGTTTTAAAATATACTTATGCAATAATATTTGAATAAATTTGCAGTTGGCACATAATAAATTGTCCCTTGATTATACTATAGTATATTGTGTTAAATGTTAATAATTTTTAAACTGAAAATATGGATGCAACAACTTATATGCGCCTAACAGCCTGCAATGGGGTCATCGCAAATTTAGCAGTGTCACAACGCTGCAGATGTCCCGGGGGTAGATAATTTTGAAAATACATTGTAACTGAGTTGTAATTGAAAATTAATTATTACTGAAACTATCCTCCTGGTACCTAGCAAACATTATCTTAATATTAAAGAAGTTTATCAATCTCTTCTTAGTAACAACTACTTCCTTCCATGTAAACGCGGATCTTTGCTATCTGGATCGAGTCGAGCAGTCGGGTTAAAACGTATGTAAACGTGGGTTGAGTAGTCGAGTTGACAGTTCGATAGTTTTTTCATGTTTTCTGAATAATTGGCTAAAATATATGATTTGATTCGAAATCGAATTTCTTGAAATGTCTATAAAATATAAATGGAACACGGCAAAATTGAAAAGTTCCGGTGTGGAGATAGCCACACATTATTTCCATGTTCATCATATTGTTGTTGCTAGACAAATCCGTTTGCAACGCCAAGAAATATTGGTAACAGAAAAAAAGAATTGGGGGCAGGGGTCGCTCATTTCGGACTGCCACTACTGCACGCACGACCATAACCTCAAAGATGCTAGACCCGTGGATCTATTTTTAGCTGTCGATTAGCTAAATCAAATTCGATCGAGCTCAAAATCAATAGGCATATGATTTCGTCATCCTATCAGACGTTTTGGAACCAATCGCAACAAATTTATCTTATTTTGGTGGCAGTTATCGTTGAAAATCGAAAAATTATAAAACCCGTTATAACTCCCTTATTTTACCACCTAGGGAAATTGTTGTACTTAATCTCAAACTGAAGAGATCAACGGAGCTGAACAAAACCCAAAAAGAAATTTTGAAAAATAAGGTTATAAGTTAAGTAAGAGCGTTTAATATAATCGTAAAATATATATACTTATTTAAAGGAGACAAAGACATAAGCGTTCTTCTGATATTGGATTGTCAAGTGAATTCATTTGTCTATGAATATTTTTTTGAGTCTTATGCTTATCACTAGTCCTTCCGAAGCCATTAGTGCATTCGGACCTTTAATTAAAATCAATACGTGGGGATCGGTATAAATCATCGATATTAGTCCTATATTAAGAACTTCCTATGAAATATCCGTATAGGTATTTCTCTTTTTTGGCCTTACGATTTTGAAATTTTAGGATCCGCCAGTGGGGTGCAACGTAAGGGGCTAAGTTGCCTTGGAGCCCGAAAGTCCTGTAATCGGCCTTGGTGAAGACGTCTTCATTCATCGCACTTCGTTAATACCAAGTGGTTGTATAAATGTATACACCCTTCCATTTCAAGCGATTGCTGTTGCCCATCCGACTTGCATTAGCTATGATTAATTAGATAGGGACAATCCCTCTGTGCAGCAATCACTTGGTAACTTGGAAACGCCATATTCTTCGAGGCGAATCGGCAAAACGGATAGTTACTTACACTACTAACGAACAAACGAAAAACAATATGCACCCTCAGTTTGCAATAAAAGGTTTTCAATGTGTAAAAAAGAATTTTATTTGTTTGTTTTATTTAAATAAAACATTTTTGTGTGAGTTCGAACTGGCCCATTACACAACTTTTTTTTACTAAGTGAAAATCGATTTTTTTTTTCATATTTCGGCCGGCCATTATGCTGGCCATATGTGTGTTACATTTCTAGCATCTGGGCGAAGTTTGGTACATTATATTGCTGTTGCCTTAAGATCTCGCCTTGTTCCATTTACGCCAGCTCCGGAGGTGTTCAAGTTGAAAGGTTTTCACTACAATAAAAATTAGGTACCCCATATTGGTTTAAAACGTCATCTATGTCCAAACGGTACCACGGAATCATAACTTCATCTTACTGCTCGAATCCATTTCGCACATTGCTATCATTCATTGACAAAATCCTTGCAATGAAGAAATGCATCTCCCATAAGAATTTAGTAGTTTAGTACGTGTACATATTATATATGTGGGTTATTATGCAGTATAGTATCTTAATAAATTATGCATACCTTACCTGTGCATTAGTCAGCTCAATATATAATGTTCTCTTTAATTTTGTACTATATTTACATCGTACAATATACTTTAATAAATTATTTTTTCTCATTTTATTTATTTCAGGCAAGGCTTTTTTAACAATAAATTGGAAGAAAAAGTTTTGTAAATGCATTATAACACTTGGATTACGGTTTTCTAGCGTGTTCACTCCATATTTTACAGGTTTGTTCACTATAATTAAATATACTTTAATTCAACATAAGTATTTTAAAATTTAAGGTTAAGATATTGTGCATTAACATAGAACCACTTGCGTTTCATATTCGTGGTTTAACTTCAGCATCCTATACCTGGCAAGCTATGGGGCCGATAAATTGTCGTCTCCTTCATGACGGAAATTTCGCAAATTTTTACATAATTTGCTCCATCATGACCCCTGCATCCCATAAGTAACGTCCGTTCGAATGTTTGTATTTTTTACATACACATAAATATAATTATATACCTATATAAAGTATTTTTTGGGACACGATGCCGAACGTAATTTTCAACAAATCGTTTTTGGTTACTGAGTTAGAGTCAGAGTTAGTGTCGAAAGCAGCGATGATCCTCAGCGATGCAAGAATGTGATTGTTTGATAGTATTAATTTATAGTACTAGTAAAAGGGAGTTGAATGATGCCCATATTGTACAGTACGACAGTGTGTTTTCAGATGTATGCGACACATTACAAATCTGTGCAGTAGAATTAATACTGATTTCTCTGTTCGACAAATAATATCAATAATAACGATGAAGTATCCCTAAAACTTTGTAATTAACAAATTGTGAAATCTACCTCAGCTCGTGGCTTGTCAAAGGGATATTTTATTATCAATTTTGGTATATGAGTTATTTTTATTTAAAAAAAATATCGGTCCTATAGCATGTCAGATTGTCAGATATAGGATGCAGAAGTTGACTCACGAACCTAATTCGCAAGTGAGCCTATGTTAATGCGCAATACTGTAGTATGGAATGTTTTTGAATTTAAAATTATAGTAATATTTATCGACAGAGTTCCAGAATTCATAGTTTTCAACTTAATTTACCTGTATTTCAGTTAAAGCAAACTAATACGGAAAGTATAATTGGTTTACGCCAATTATAAAATACTCTAAAGTCTAAATGTAACACGGCACAGTTTTAACAAAGAAGAACCGTTTGTTCAGTAATCGTGTAAAAAACCGTGCACAAACCGTTACTTCCCAACGAAAAAGGCGAAATTTGCTCCAAGTTATTAAAAAGATCGTGTAAGAAAGTTTCGCGGAAATAATTAATTGTAATACGTATTTATCGATAGCAATTTTTATCGAAAGAAAGTTAATAATATTAACATATTACTTATGTAAATATCCAGTAAACAAAACCAACATTTCTGGATAAAAATGAAGGTGATGACCGATTTCATTCAAATCCTTTCCAAGTTTTAATCTGAAATATCTCGATCTAATCTAGTAAACTCCTTACTTAAGAGTAGGATTTCTTTTTTTAAATAATCAGAATACTAATCTGCTCACTTCGCCCAGAATTGTAATCTGTTCGGATTTCCATCCACGTACTAATCTGATACAATTTTTTTTTTTTGTTTTAGCAATCACTACAGGAAAAATAAAGCAACAAAGTAGAAATTAAGAAAAACATTTATATACACATTTAAAAAATAAAAACTTATACACTTAATGAAATAAGCTCAGCTCATTTCTTGTGAATTCCTTAAGAACTTTGAATTTTTTTTTTTAAAAAACGGCATAATTTTGGCTTCAACAGAATCATAAATGAATTGCTGATTTTGCGATTTCAGACAACTTATCTCTGCTTCGGCGGCATCCTCCGAGAGGTTTCCAAGATAAGCTATTATTTTTCCTCCGGTTTTTTTTTTTTTTTTTGTTAACACAACAAAAATCAGCGCTTATTTCAACTGAGTCACTTTCTGCAGCTGCGATAGAAGTAATTTCAAATAAATGCGGGGCTATTTTCAATTACTGCCAATTGGCACTAATTCAACACTACAGTGTATGCGTATCTAATATACTCTTTCAGTCCGATCTACTAACCCACGACGCGGTAGGAGCAGAAACGATCTGCTCTTTCGGCCTGATTTAAGCATCCACAGAATTCAACATGGTCGCTCTCCACATGTAATATTTTCATCCCTAGCATGTTCCATCTTCTCCTGCAAAGACCCAAAACGATCATGCCTTGCAGTCAAAATTTCATCGTGAATAATTGAACATGTGTGATCTACAAAGTTTTAGTTCTCAAATGAGAAGTGTTTTTTTATTGTGAAATTTTACTGTTTCAATGAACAATTTAATTGTAAATATTAAGTAAAGTTTGTGATATATAGTACATATAAGTGTCATCACGACAACTTTTTACTTTCATCACTTAAAGAGTGTGTTAAGTCGATTATTTTAGTGACTCAGCCATGCGGAATTTATATAAGCATATTGAGTTTTAGTAATGAATAAGTGCTCTTCAAAATTGATACATATTCCTATAAAGTAACTGTGCTTCGGTATTGTGTCTATTTATCACCAATACAGTGCATTTCAAAAATGTGAATATATGAAATATATATTTTTCAAAATGAATAAAGATATATTGAAAATCTTTGGAAAAGTGTCAGGTTTTCTTCCATTTTATAAAAAATATAGCAATTTCAATTAAAGTTTTTAATATTTCAAAGTATTTTCAAAGTATGAGACTTTATATATATAATTATTAATTTTTTTTTATTGAAATATAAAGTCAATGCAACAAATTGAGGAGGATAAATACGGATGCCTCCTATGAGCATTAATGAAAAAAATACTCTTGCATTTAAAATAAATCATGTTGTTTAATAGTAATTGAAAAACCGAACAAAATGAAAGCATTACTTTCAATGTGTTAGTGGAAAATATTTCATAAATAATTAGAAATATCGCTTAGATGTGTTTCTAAGAAACCAAAACTGTGTTACTTATGCTCTAATGTTGTTGTTACTACTTGTATGCCTAATGAAAATTGTGGATATGTCAGCTCAAAATCGGCCTCGACGTTGCGGAGGCTCGAAGGAAAATTGTGAACAAAATTCTCAGCACTTAAAATTGTTCCAACATCAACAACAATTAATTTTACAGCATCACTTACAGCAGCAAATTAAAAAACGAGAGTGTCAAAAATATCAAAAACGCCACAATGGACACAGAACTTTTAAGCAAGGTATTTTGGCTCCAAAAAACTTTTTCAGTTATTTTTATTTAATTTTTGGGAGTGTTACAAACTTCCATTCTGAAAAAATTGGTTTTAATATATAGGTACAAAATTTGTTCCATTCACGAGTATCAAGATAAAATATGAAATCAAAATGGCTGATCTTCACAGAATAATTTTAGATTTGAACTCTAAAAAATTGAGTACTTTCATCATTTCATGAACATGTGCGAATTCGATGCAATAAAACAACGTTCCATCTCTTTAGCAACAAAAATCGTCCAATTGAGTGAGGTGTGCTTAGTTCTACAAAGCGGTGAGAGCTTAGCATTTTACGATCAGAGTTCTGCTTTTTAAACCTGAAGTACAAACACTTTCGTCTTATTGCAAAAACCAATCCATTTGTATTTCGCTAAAATGTTTGCAATGTGCAACAGCTATCAAAGAAGCTACAATCCAGGTTAATGCAGAAGTATTCGAAATCAAAAGTACAAATACAGTATTGGCAAAGTGTATTGCGTTTTTTTTCCAGTATTCCCATATAGTGCAAATAATTTTTGGAATGCGTATTAATGGTTTTCTTTAAGAATGAATTTGTAAAACAAAGTAGGTACATACTAACTATATATAAAGTGCAAAAAAGATAATATGTTGAATACTTGAGAGCAGACAAATTATTTTATTAGTTCACTTTTTAAAATCAAAAATGCTGAATTTAACTCGAGAACGCTTGCAGTGCAGAGGAATAGTGGTTCGTTCAAACTGTATAAGGTCAAGAATTTCAAAGATGAGCAAAATCGCAAAATACCTTCTTAATGTTACTAATTACTATAATATAAGCCTGAATCATTTTTATATAAAAATGTTGATTTTGTTTTATGGTTAAAAATAGCACTTCCAAAATCCACAAACAATTTTTATATACTCTTCAAAGATTAATAAATATGCATAAAAAACTTCACAAAGTATCATATTTCTTTCTATGAAAAAAAAAAAACCATTTTGTTGAAAAAATATTGCTTAAGACCCAGTACATACTGTTGTTAATTACGCTATGTATCTGAGAAATATGACGTGATAGAGAAAAACTGATTTTACCAGTAAATGCAACACCCCAAAATTAGTTAAATCCACGCACCTAGAGACCAGATACAGAAAAAAGTTGAATTTTGTTCCCCAATGTATTGTACCAAATTAATATTAGAAAACATTTTGTTAGTTTATAATATTTTATTATATGAACTATGTATTATATTCAACAAACCTGACTTCATATATGTAAAAATCTAACATATTCATTGCTACATAAATTATAAAATTTTATTTATTATTATTATTACCACTTGGTATTGAATGAAGTTTTTATGTATGCCTGATTTATGTAGAATTTCTGAGATTTCGTATAACGCGGTGCGAATTCATTAAATTTGTAGTAATTCTGAGTTTCTTATACGCGATTTCCATATAACACTATAGTGGTTTCCATATAACGCGGTATAAATTAATCTGATTTGTCTCATTTCTATGTTTTTCATAATGCTCACTCAAAAAGATGTATTTCCTGATTTCAATTAAAAGTTTCTTATAACACTGTTTCTATATAACGCGGTACGAATCATTTATATAGGAGACTTGATTGTTTCTGTAAGATTTTAGCTCGATTGGATGATGGGAAGGGGTTAATTTGCTGTCGAAAGATTTGCCCTCAAGATCGCAAGGTCACAAACTCATCGCTTCGGTCGGTCTGACGCGTACAAATTTTTGTGAAGTTAATACAGATGAATGAATATTATAGTAGTGGTAAAAATAATAATTGTAAAAATTAGGGTATACAACTTATCAACAGTTTCCTTAGCTAGTCTTTCAGACTATCTTATTTCTTTTAATTTGTCTGTTATAATAAGCAAAAATCCTCTTCTGAAAAAATTGTTCTAAAATTTAAAAATATTACCTCACACCTTAATATTACTGTTATTTATTGAAAAAACAATTGCTAATTTTCCACATTTTTGATGGGTGTCGCATTTACTATTTAGTAAGGATCAAGTATAAGCCTTAGACCTTAGTTCATAAACCATTAATAACCGTAAATTATTTTCACTGAAATCTCGACAGGGTTCTCGCGCATTATTTTAGAATTCTTTTGCTGTACCTTGATTACTAGGAATACCTAATAATAATATCCTTCGGCTTTTCACATTGGAAGCTAGAAAATAAATAAGATAACACAAAATTTAAAAAAAAAGGAAAGTAACAATAAATTGTAATTTATAATTTATCAAAGTTTACAATATTATATGATGCTTAATTAATGTACAAACAATTGATAATTACATTTTATGCGAACTACCGAAACTCAGTTGACACTCAATTTTACACTTTATAAAGCGTTATTTTCACTGTCCTTGTTCTTTTGCTATTGAAGTTTATATCAACATTCATTTGTATGTTTGGCTCCGTCGTCTAATTTTCCAGTGAAGACCCCTTTATTGAAAAAAATACAATATTTTTGTCCTACAACTTACCTTAAAGTATAACGTGTTTTTGTACATTTTCGTTTATTCTGTTAAACAATTTTTTAGACAAACGTACAAAACGTGTATGCAACAAAAACCACTAACAAAACTCATTGGAGTGAATTCGAAACATATTTCCATTACCCAAATTAAAAATAAAACATGCATCAATGCGTCTGCTGATTAAAAAAAGAATCCACCGTAGGAGACCACATGCTCTGAATATTTTTTTCCCTATATTCCTCGCCCAAACAAAAATTGTAGGCGATTCAAAATTGCTCATATTTTCTTGTATTTTTTAGCGAAACAAGCCTGCACTTTTCTACTTATATTTCAATCTGTATAATATACTTTGGTGAAGCGTTAAAGTTGATTTTTTGGATAATTTCCTTAGTTTAGATAATTTCCTCATTTGGTTATTTATTTACTGATTATTCAGACCATTGCTTAATTATTAGCTTCTTGATTCATTGATCCCGAAACTATTTTCTCTCCAATGTTGTTCATGTATGCGAACATTTTAACATGTGCTCAACATACCTATTCCATTTCCAACAAAGCAGTTGTAAATACATATTCTATTTTCGTGTTCTCATGATGTTACTTAAACAGTCTTGGAAAGTTTTATATGAAACATTTTGGAGTATTGATTCTATATATTAATGGGGGTAAAAAGCGGAATTGATCAATTCTCAAAAGAGTGACGAGTGTGGCGTTGCCAATGAAAACATCAATTAAAAATTAAGTTAAGTTAATTGGAGAGCTAAAGTGCTGAAATTTGAAATGCAGTGCTCGTATAGTATATGAGATATATGTGTATATGAGCCCTCATAACATGAACAGGCTGTATCATTTTTACTTTTTATACCAAAATATTGATTTCGTTAAATATTGTTATAAATACCTACATATTAAAAATAATTATTTGCACGCAATTTGTTTTACACGATGCATACTGAAATTTTACAGATATTAAAAACTTTCCTTGTTTACATGCCTTTTCTATAACTAAGAACTAATTTCTTTTCTTACCACGGGAAGACTGTTTTTGCACGGTTTGTTCTACACGATTTCTGAACAATCGTTTCTTCTGTGAAAACTGTGCCGTTCTACATCTAGAGTATTTTTATAAATTGGCCTAAGCCAATAAATACTTTCCGTACTAGTTAATTCAATGATTATGTGCAGTCTAGATTTGAGTTTTCCTACTCACAGATTTGTACATATAATAGGTATACAAATTACAAAGTAAACGAACTCAACCTGCTACAATATCTAAAAAACAGTAACCGCACCTAGAAACAATTTCAACAATGTTCTTTAAAAAATTGCATTGCAGTTAGTATTCAGGACATGATACTGCAAAAATAAAGTTATTTTTACAACAACGCACGTAAATGGTTAAAAGCAGTAACCTTTGAAGATCGAAATTTCTATTGAACTATAATATTAGTCTTTTGTTTACATGCAAATTGCTTTGTGAATTCATTTTAAACTTGGTGTATAGTTTTGAAACAGAGTGTATAATATATTATGTAACATGTATTGTAGTTAGTACTTATAGTTAAGAAACAAATTTTTGTTTATTACAATGTATACCAATTAGAACTTTTCTCTTACTTAATTTTGCGGTTTTTCAATTTTAATGTGAACTTTTGCCGTTATTGGAATTAAGTTTTTTGATAGACAAAGGATTCGAAGAATTCTTATTTATGACGCAGGCAAAAAAATTAGACAGGGGTGAATAAGCACACATGTATTCATAGATACTTACAAAGTTTTAAACTTGAAAATCACTTTCTTCAGAGCTTTGCTGAAATTTATTGTCTTTGCTGAGAATTAGTGGGGTATTAAATCATATTTATGTCAAAGACATTGCACGAAAACGAAATCTAGCTTTTTAAAACGCAATCTTATCTCCCAAATGCAATATCAGTTTTTAATTACAAAAATGGTAAATACAATTTAGAAAAACAATGCCAAAATTTGGACTATTGTTTCTAAACATTTCTGATAATAATTAATAGTCGAAAAATATTCAGTAGAAATTAGTAGTACTAATAGTAGAAAACTATTCAGAGGTTTTACAATTTATAATTAATTATGTTTTTTAATTCAGAAGCTGTACGATCTCAACAATGAATAAAGCTCAAGTTAATTGTAATCTGTTTTACGGCTAACTGTTCCATTCACTGCTATGCTCGACGATTTGCGTTGCGTTTTCATTTAAAAATTTTACAATCAAAATTAAAATTCATTTATTGAAATCCAAGAAAACACTACAATTGAGTACATTTCTTGATAGAACTGTGCTGTCGTGTTTTACAATATATATAAATTACGTTTGGCTTGCAATAAGATCTTATAAAAATTGAAACTCGTGTTACTTTGTTTTGTATATAGGCCATTGCCTAACTCATATTTAATTTAATTGGAAATTCCATCGAATCATATACTTTATAAAAAACCAAATGTTACCATTACAAGCTTGTATAGTGTGCATTACATTTCTTATTGACAAGCGTGAAGTGCGTTGACCAATATTATGCATACAAACATCATATGAGTAAAAAGCGCTATTTTAATTCTTTATTCATGCAAGCAATATATTCAAAACTTTTTAACTAATAGAATATTTTTCAACATTATGATTAAATTACAAAGTAGATTTATCTAGCAATACTTCGTCGTACACGTCCGCATTTATGTCATCAGGAACCGGAGATGATTCTTCCGGAACGATTTGAATGCCATTGCTGCCAATTCGAAAGCAAGCCAAATGCAGTGCAAAAATATCATTACGGCCCGCTCTCACTAGCCAATCCATGCACATTTGCACATTTCTATCAATAATAGTGATGTCTCGCAGTTTTATGCACAAAGACACAGGAAGTGGTAATGGAACAGGATAACATAGAGGTGGCGGATTTCTAGCCGAAATGTTGTACGATACAATTCTCCGGTCATTAATAAAAACCTTCATCTTCATATCTAAGGTGGTGATGTTATAAGCCATATTCGCACATACTAGTTAAAATTGTAATACAATTTTCAAAATATACTCTTTATTTTATTAGAACAAACCTTTTTGATCAATATTCAAACGATCTATTGCAATGCCGGCACAACATTTACATACACTATCCTTACAGGAGCAGAGTTCTCCTAAAGATGGCACCCGACGAATAAGTTTCAATGGCGAGGATACTGCAGGCCTTCGCATAATTTTTCTATTTTCGATATTATAAAACTTCAGTCCCTTTTCATTAAACCTCGCACTTTTTATGGATGTGAAGTTTAAAATAACAATTATTTGTACTAACAAAAACACAGTGCGACACATTTTAGCTAGATTTGAAGACTTCAAAATAAATCACACTTTTCTCAATCACTGATATTGTAACTTGTAAAGATCCTCAAGCAGTGAGGCTTCCCTAACGTATGTGAATTGTTTTGTTGCGAATAAGTTATGAACCTCGTCTACAACTGAGAAAGTAGCCAAATAGAATACGTGACGTTTTAAACAATAGCATGAAAATAGCTAAAAACTGCAGTGCTCTTTCGCTAAGACAGGTGAAGACAGGCGCTGGAGATAATTTTAAAATACTTCCTGCATTTTTTAACCGTATCTGCTGCACTTCATTGGAAAAGACAAATAATTTAATAGAGGTCGATGGAATTCAAACCCTGTTCGATTCGATTCTCACTTTCTTTGAATCCTACGCTACAAGCATAATTAATGTAAAAATCTTTAGCTTTACTGTTCATATTTCTTTACATTTATTAAAAAAAAGGGTAAACTCTGAGATTATTGCATTGAATGAGTGACTTCTATTGCTCTTCATATTGTAAGAGTACGTTAAAATTTGTTCAGGTATGCATTTAAATATAGCGCCTTTTTTCAATTCTGTCTGAATAAAAAATATTAAAATTTTAACAGGTACACAGAAAATGCCGTTAGGAAAAAGTAAACAAAGCCAATGGACATTCAAAATATCGTCACGCTTAAAATACGTAATTCAATAGAATCATCTTGATATTATTTAATACTTGTGATATCCCGTCAAAAAGGACGTCCACGCGAGCCATTTGAAGTAATTCTTCACGGGGTTAAACAATAAAATCATACAAATATATGCATCAAAATCTTGTTGGGGAAGTCCCAGCCCTCTTTGTCCTTTATATGGCGCCACTGGACAAATTGGCATGAGAAATGGTGAAAATACATAAAATTATAAGAAACCCTAATGAAAAATAGACAAGAAAATGAATTCTTTTTTTAAAATTATAAAAGTGGTTATAATTTTAGCATGGTATTTTTTGTTGATTTTTTATGACAATTCGTGAACCAGTTATACAATTGTAAATTGACGTGCAGAAATTAATTAAAAATTGCTGCTTAATTTTCAGATACAACAATATTAATCATGAATGATTTTCAAAATTTAGGAATCTGAGGTCTTGTTTACTTCAAAAAATTTTAAATTACTGTTTTTCTCCAGTAATCAAAAAATTCATTCTTGAAATTGCCCAGTAATTCATAATATATGTATGTTGTATTTGCATATAATTTTATTGCCGAACTCTTCACTGTATTTTATTTTATTTACACTGTATTTATATTATATATCATTCAAGAGAAGCTTATGAATTTGGATTTCTATTATTGCATTTTATACTGTTATGCGGATGAATAAACGTGTATGTTAAAATGTATTTTATTTAACTCATTTATGTTTTTAACTGACCTTGAGTTTACTCATACCTAGTAGGCTATTTTTTTTGGGAGGGAGGCGAAATGCATTTACGCACTTAGGAATTAACCCGTCGTGCCGGACTCCCTTTCGGACTACCGGCTAAAACACCTCCCTTGTCGCATCAGAGCACTAGCCTGGGACCGTTTACCACATTACTTCGGGCTAGGCTCCTTTGTTTCTAAGCCTGTTGGCTCACGCGCGCCGTTGTTAAAGGTCAGCTGTTCCCGGTCCAGGTCGACCTTCTTCGCTCGAAGTATGTTCCGCACCTGATGCGACACCGTCGTCCAACTTCCTTCCGTTCGTAACATGACCTCAATGGTGTTTTCTGGGGACATCCGGTCATTCTCCAGGTCCATACCCAATAATAACCTAATGGTAACAAAAATAAAAGTGTTGCAAATGGACATGTTCTTTTTTGCAATGGTTCCAGCCAGCAATTTAATGACACTATATAAGTACCTCATTTAGCGCTAAACCAAGAAAGCGCTTAGTAAACTAAGTAGTCTGTTTGTGGAACTGCATAATAGTTGTCTTAATTTAAGTTATTTACTTACTTTAGTTGATCGGCTATACCATTTCATTGAACCTGGAATCTATGATAGAGACTCACTGAAATATTTTATTTTTTACTTACAGAAATAAGACCACTGCGTGGAATGACAGAACATCTAACAAACGACAAAAATATATCACATTTGCCTCAGCTGAATCACAACTCTCATCACCATTCCTCTAACCAAAAGAAACCACAAACAAGCCCCAATACTCCTTATACTACTCATGGCTTTACGCAATTCAACTATCACAGTTATGACCACAACAAAAGCTCATTTAGTAACTTTCTTGATGATGGACTAACCGAAGAAAATCTCAAGAAAAATGTTCAAATCGTTTTGAAAAACTTGGACCGCTATAGCAACGTATTGCGAAGCATTATACTGAATGAGCAAAGTGGAATAATTTATAACAACAATAGCATGGCTAACATTATGTCAAGTCCCGAGTCAGATTTTAACAGCAATCCTCCACACCAGCCGTTCGGGACTTTAAATTGCTCTATTGCATCTTCTCATGACTTTACACATGATAACTCCGACTATCAGTGGTTCCTAGACTACGGTTATCGGGATGGGGTTTGTCATCAAAGTGTACTTTCTTCACTATCAGCATCATATAATGGTATTGGTGAATTTTCTTACTATGATGACTTTGCCAAAAATATTGATGCAAATCTGGCTGAAGTTGACATGGAAAGCTTTCGAGCAGAAGACATTCATTCGCTGCTCACACATATACCGTCGCTATGTAAAAATAAGCATAGAAGTGAACATAATGAAATAGATAGCTCCATATGCAAGTCCGAACTTCTCTTTTCACCTGTGAAAGAGTCTCACATTAGTATAGATTCTTTAGACCTGGAATCATATCCAGAAGATGGTGACATTATTCTCACTTGTAAGGCAAACAAGGATAACTACACTATCGCGTTCGAAGGAAGTGCATTGTATTCTGATGAAAGTTATTATGGTAATCAGTTGCATTCATTGTAAAAATCAGTTTACATTCAACAGTTCTTTTTACAGCGGAGCCAACCGAAAACCACAGAAAGAAGGAGAACTATATAAACCTTCATAGTAATCTCGACGACATTGTGAAGCAGAAATCCTTAGAAGTATCTATGTCGCGATCTGATCATGCATTTACTACTTGGAGCAAACTCAAAAAAGGCAGTACATCTCAATTGCAAAGGTAAGAAAATGTCGTTACTAAAATCGTTTAAAATTTCTTCATCTAACACTGTAGACGAAGAACACAATATATTAGATATAGATATAGAGAAGATATATGTATTATATGTATATTATATTGGTTTCTCTAAGATTTTATTGAAGAAATTGTTTTCTTCTGTCACCCGCTTCCGATTTGACGGTGATTTTTGGACACTGTATAGAGTGTATACTGGTATACAATATACCTAGACATTACATAATTGTACTGCTTTTCATAAACGTTATTATTTATTTTATTTTTATACTCCATGATTCTACTTTTCTTCAGATTTGAATATGAAATTATTTCAAATGTTCAACTTAGTGAATTTAGTCAATTTTTATATTGCAATATTACGAAATTTAATTAGAAATTTTAAACAAAATATTTTCAGATATCCTTCAGGTAACAATAATACATCTATAAGTAGTCTTTCACGTCACGCACCAAATTGTATAGTACATAAAAGTTTAAGCCTTCCCAATTTGCACATAAAGAAAGGAACTAGTCGGCAACTTAATGTTTCCCAAGCTATCAATAATTCGACGGTAAGCTACTGCTTTAATTTACCGCAATTTCATTAAAACCGTAAATTTCAGGCGACGTCATGTAAATCTCGAAATCTTCTTCCAATGTGTCAGATGCCCATATCGTCCTCCGGCAGCGAAAGTCCGCTCCAAACCTCAAATGCTCACAGCAGTGACTCATCATCCAAGCAAAATCAACCTGCTTTCAATTTAGTTAAATTATTTATAAAACAGAAAAGCGGATCTAGTGAAACATGTATGGATGTATCTTCTGGATGTTGGCCTAGTGACATTAGTTCTTCACTCGAGCAGCGAACACACAAGAAAAGTTTGAACGATTCGGGTAAAGGTTCGGCTTTAAGTCGGCATGAGGAAGAAGTTAATGGTAGAGATATAGATTCAAGCTATCAACTGGATAGTTTAGACACATGTGATCAAAATATGGAGAAAGAATGCACAATTACTAGCAGTACGTCTCGAAAAGGGCGCAACGATTTATACCAGGAAGTATTTGAGGCTCAAAACAATCGCCATTACATTAAAGAAAATGCTATGAATATGAGGAATCAAAAACTGCAAAATTTGCAAATACGTAACTTAACTATACACAATAACAACAATTCTGATGGAGAGAGCAACACAAACAAAAGTTTAACTGACACTAGCCGTACTTCGGAGAATATCACACAAGTATTTTGCAATAATAATTCTCATAATCGTATAAAAATTCCAGTTGATATGATAACGAGATCTATACAAACATCACTTGCTTTGAAGGATAAACTACGTTTTGTGCCGCCATCTTTCTTAGCAAATCTTAATAAGTTGGGGGAAGAAAAGAGCGCTAAGGTGTACGTAATCTACCCTAACTATGCCTTGCCTGATCTGGGATTTGTTAAAAATAATCTTTCTGATATTATATTAACGCCGTTCAATCATAAATATGCATCATATGGAAAAAAAAGACAAACTTCAACCATAAGTCACGAAGAAGAAGAAATATTGAAAAACTTAAATTATGATCATGTCACTGACTGGAAATCTTTGGTAACTTTGCTTCCTGTTGAATATCGAAAGCGTCTTAAACATATTCCAGAGGCTGATGTCGAATTAAGCTCTCAATATTGCCAACGGCCACTGTTTTGTATGACACCTCCTTTGCGAAGGAATGTTAAATCCAATTTCTGCGACTGCGCTGCTTATTTTCAAACTTGCACTTCCAGTTCAGGATCCAGCCAACCGCCGAGTTCCGGATATAGGGGATCATCCACCTTATTAACAGAGTCCGAATTGGAAAATGCCCCTGAGCATGGTCAAAATCGAACAGAAGGTGTTAATAAAAATATGTACATATACCAATACGATAATAATCGTATAGAAAATGAAGTTTTTGAGAGACCACCTCCCAGTGGGCGGACACCGCGAAGCATTTTGCGTAGAAATTTACGTTCAGCACGGATTAAGCGCAATAGTATGTTTGAAGATGACAACTCCGAATCCAACGTCAAAAATCTTGAAAAGCGCAGAAGTTTGCAAGAACCATATTACACTCCCGATGATCAAAATTATCTAGAATTCTATATGACGGAAGGAGATGACATCAGAACGCGTCAGTATTATGAAGGAAAGAATATTCACCAAACTGAAATGACAGAAACGAACTCTGCAGAAAACAATGTTCATAGAAGGGGAGAAGATGTAGACGCACGTGCCCGAGCAGAGAATTTCCTTTCTAGTGTACCTAGATCAGAGCTGAAATATTATGCTGAAATTGCAAACATTTTAGAATCAGCAGACTCTTCTTCAGTGCAGTACGATCCTGCCCAGTTAAAAAGTGAAGTGAGTAGGGCATTAAGTCAAAAGAAAGTGTCGTTTAACAAAAAGGCTGTTGGAAACTTAAACTACGGACATTTAGGGCACATGGCAAATTTCTCAACACCGCCAAACTCTCCTAATGTCTCTGTAGCTGCTTTGCGTGTAAATAGAACTGTTAATCATAAACATAGACTGAATCAAAAGAAAGAAATATCTGCCGCTGAGAGAGAAAAACAGGAGAAAATATCCAGCAATAAATTTAAGCGATTGCAAATTCAATGGGAACTTTTAAGCAAAGACTCCAGTATGATGCTAAAAGACTTAGCTAGAGAGAAACAAACTAAAAGCGGCGGATCTACGCCAACATCAATTGGCGCGCAAAAATCAAAAATTCCTAGGCCTGTAAGCTATCCATCTGCAAAGTAAGTTTTTCTTCCTTAAACTTTTTAAAATGAAATTTGTTATTTGTTTAAATTTTAATTATATAGTTGCACAGTTTATGGGGAAATGTATATATATTATATGTATAATAGTTTTAGTCAGAAATCAGAAAATTGATAAGTTGGGATATGAATTATGAAGTAACTTCAATCAAAAAATGAAAAATATCAAAGTAAGCGTTTAGGCGTAATGGATTCATCCTCTATTTCATTCCATTGACCATTAGGCCTTAGGGGATTCGTGTTGAGGTATATATACTGACGGACATTTTTCATTATTTGTACTGTAAAATATTTATGCAAAATTTTATGTAAATCTACTAAAGATAAAAGCTTCCCCACACAAACTTTCAAACCTAAATATTTCTACCTTTTGTGTATGAATTTCAATAAATACTATCTTTACTTGTGTAGCTCGTGGTAAGAACCTATCGTCCAATATTCATGTATTTGACTTCAGTATTTACGGCTCTCTGTTGATGAGTCAGGCAGTCACAACTTCTTTTTGTTATAATGTAGATTCTGATAATAGGTTACAACTTCCAAATACCTTGTTCCTTGATACAATTCAACATTTCATTTTATTTATTAATTTCAATTCATTCATCAAATAGCTGATTACTACAATTAAATGGCAAAATACAAAATAAAAAGAAAAAAACAGCATAAAAATTTAAAATAAAAATCTATACTCAAAAGAGCCGACTTTTCACTGAGACCTTCGACAAATGAAAATCAATAAACGCGAAACTGGAATTACTAAACTTTTCTATTAGTTCATTAATTTATTCTAAAAGAAAATCGAACGGATATCCCCACCCAACTATAAAGTTGCTATTACTTAATTGTATGTTCATCAGTAATGAGTTATAAAAACTTTAGTTTCTCTTTTTGTTACACTTCAAATCAAAGCTTGTTTTTAAAAACATGTTTTTATATTTATTGATTTAATTTGTTATTATTTTCTTTTAAAATAATAGGCAACAGTATAAAACAATTGTTCCTTCTAAAACCAGGAACACTTCAGAAACAAAAACTGTTCGCTCGCCCAGTCGGATTGTGCCGCCTAGAAAGTACAATTTGCCGCCAATGCCATCAGCAACTGTCGTGCAACCAGCAACGATCAAACCGAAAGCATCTTGCAAGCTGACCAATACTCCCAAAAAAAGGATTCCATCGCCCAGGTAAGACAAACTAATTTGATTATATCCCCAAATAAACGTGTTTCTTGCAGGGCTACAAACCGCAATCGATAAAAGTCATGGGAAAAGTAGACCTTTAATCTTAATGCAAGAAAAAATGTAGTTTTAAGAAGAAAGCCATGTGTAGCGGTTTAATATAACCTTATGTCATTTAACCATTAAAATAACAGTTTAAACTTCTTGTACTATACACAGATATAAATAAGTTTGAAATATATTGCAATATATAATAGCAGAGATAGTTCTATTCTCAATAATTCTAAATGGCTTTTGTCGAGTTTACTGCTCAAGTAAAAATTATAATTATATGAATTGAAAGTTTTAAATTATTAACGCAGTCACAATATATTCTGTAGATATTTTTGTTTTTTCTTATTTTTTTGGTAATAGTATCGTGTGAAATCTATTTTATTTAATTATATTACTCCTTTAGAAATTGTTAAATCAAACTTACATCAAACATGTAAACACATCAAACCAAAAATATAAGGTGTATAAATTATTCTAAGCTAAAATTATATGAAGATTGTTTTGAATGTATACTATAATACATGCATGCATTATCCATGCATAGTGATTTCTTATTATAAATTTTACTTGCAAAGAACTTTGATTTGTTAATAAAGATAACATTTATGTAAATATGCATATATCTTTGCAATTACTTACCCGATAGTTTTCCTTAAAGAGCGCTGTAAACGCTCGAACATTACGAGTAAACTTGGTTGAGAAACCATGTTCGAGTTGATGTTGGACGTCTCCGGGGTGGTTCGCGTACCAAATTTTTGGTGTCACCAATGGTTCGAGTAAAAATCAAAGTTGCTTTGATTTTTGTCGATGTTTGTGGGCGGGACTTCGTTTTGTCACGTCTGCGGACTGGTTTGACATAATTAACTCGAACATGTCCGAGGCTTAGTCGAACCAAGTTTACTCGTACCATGTTCGAGCGTTTACAGGGTGCTTAATATTGGAGTAGGCGTTCCTTTCGCGCTGCCAATGTTGCTCTGGGCGAGGCTCTTGATGTCTCTTATGAAGTTCTCTTACAGTATTTAGACTAGATTAACAGTGGGAATGGAATAATGGATGATTAGTTGAGCTGACTGCAGACTGGTGCAGAAACCGTAAATAGTCATGGTCATACAATCCGGTTTGATTGTGCACTTGGAGTTTATTAGAATACTTTCCCAGTGATAGAGAGCTAAAATCACATCTTTAAAATGATATCATAATTTTTTATAGGGCTGAGGTAAATGTTATTATAGTACGGGATAGGTTTGGATAATCTGTGGATAATTAGCGTGACTAGAAATAAAATGGCCGCCACCCTTAAACGGTTTAAGACAGAATTTTTTTCAAAAGTTTTGTTAATACCATATACAGGGTGTCCTGAAACTCAACGTTAAACCGAAAACGGGTGATAGACTAGGTAGTAACAGTTATCAGAAAAATAAAAAAAAAATTATTAGTCATGTTGTTTTCAAGTTATAAGGATTCAAAAAAAATCGTGAAAATTAACACCCTGTCAATTTTTGTCAAGTACTGTGACTACAAACCTTTACTTTTTTAATTTTTTTCTTTTTTTTGTGTAATCCTGAAGAGCCTTTCTACAAGTTGCAGTGTAAAATTAAAACACAACTGCATTAATTTTAGAGAAAATATCACTCGTTTGCACAACCATGTACTCAAAATTATTACATCGCTAAACTTTAACTAACTGTACTGAAAAAAAAGTACTACGCTACTTTGGCAAGTTACTTTAAAAGTTGGCGCATTTAGTCCTAATTCCAAAATGGTAGACATTTGATAGATTCTTTCATAATTATCAAACCGAGTTGTTTTAAGAAATATTGAGGAATTGTCGTTTATTCGCTTCTGGTTGTTCTATATCTACCTGAACGTAACCCGGATGACTAGATGTAGTAAATTTTTGGGAGCCTCTATCATGCTGAGAGTAAATTAATTATTTATGGCATCCGTTTGTTTTCAACAGTTTCCCCATATTACCGTTTATTTACTGACTCTCGGCGACCCGCCCCGTTTGGGCACTAATGTTCAGGATATGTGGATGGCTTCACTCAGGTCTCCAGTCCGGAATAATAAACTTATATCACAGATAAAATAACAAATATATAATATACATACATATGTTATTTTATCTGTGCTTATATGTAAGGACTTTGCAGCGTTTTTCAATAATGTAAGCTTTTATTCCTTTTCTTTCTGCTTCCTGGTGAAAAATGAGTTTGAAAATTTTTACGTGCTTCTTGCTTTCTGCAGAAGTGTTCGGGATGTGACATCTAGTTGTTCTGATATCTATGATATTGGGTATACTTAATACGAAATAAATACCCAATTCCGAAATATATCCAGTTTCTACGGAAGTCGAATATTACGCTGCTTATTAGGAGGGATTTGCAGGTACTGCAGGATGTTTTCCACAACAAACTGTCAAGAGAATTTCTTTAATAAAATTATATACACAAAGTTTAAGGTATCTGCAATTGTACTTATTTCATAAATTGATTTACAGTCATAATTTTAATATGTTGTTGTTTAATCTCAACACAAACCTCTTTACTGAATTCCACGTGAACACTTTGGATAGGCTCCACCTGAACGTAACCGTTTCGCGAGAGTTTGTAAGTTGTTATATCATCGTGAACGATTTCAATGTACACAAACAAAGCTGGAGCTTTGATCTTAATTGCTAGACTTGCACTATTAATTGGAGTTTGGCAAAATGTTGAGGAGATCTCAACCTAAATAAATCAAACTTTAATAAAACTCTCTTCACAAGTACACAGCGCTACCTCAATGCCAGGATCCATCATTCCTTCAGCATTTTTGATGTGATCCGGGAAATAGTAATTGCGATGAAGTACTTTTTGATTTTCGAATAAAGAAAATTCAAGGAAGCAATTGTGTTCATTTAATTCGCCTTCAATAATGTTGCTAAGACTGATTGACTTCACATGTTTCACGGTGTTTGAATTCTGTAAAAACACACAATAGTAATCGAAATTTCATCCGCTTATTGAATCTATACTTACAATTGCAATAGGCCAATGAAGCTCTTTCTTCGGTATTAATTGCGACCAAGAATATATCTTTAAGTGAACTGTTAAATTAAGCGTTTCCGGCTGAATTGTGTCTCTCACTACGTAAATATCTACTCGTTTGCTAGAAGAGTTTGAAGCCGAGTGAGCTATGATGCTGATGGGTGCCATGAATTCTTTCGCCCAGTAATGAAGAATCTGCAAAATTTTAAAATAATTTTGTTATACTAATTTAATAAAGTTATTATCATTAGTACTTATGCCAAAAAAACTTTGTAGATGCTGAAATTTTAAATTCAAAATGGCCGATTCGGTACTAATGTCGAATCTTCTATAAAGATTTGTTAATTCAAGATGGCAAATCGAATATGGCGACAATTATACTAATTCGACAAATGTAAGTGAAATATAGTATTAATGGTATTTTGAGACCACTGTTTTGAAATCTTCTATTGCAATCTTCTATTACAATCTTCTATTACGTTACATCGTAACGTAACCATTTTGCTTAAATTCAAGGAATTTTACTGATATGAGAAAATTAGGTAATTCAATGACTAATTTCGAATCTAATGTCACAATTATTTAATTCAAGCTGACGGATCTATTATGGTGTTAAAAAGTTATTATTCAAGTTTTAATGGTCACAATTTGTAACAAACATTATACAAATTGGTCCAACTTTGACCTACTGTACATTGGTAGGAGGCGGTTTAAAAAATTATTTCTTGATGTTATTCGACGCAAAATTTAATGCTCTACAACTTTTGTTTGGAGCAGTTTTTTTAAAGTTTGATATTTTAGAAGACATCAGCGTGAAACCGCAAAAACATCCCTTCTGAACCACATTTTTCCGAGATTGTGGCCGTTCCCCAACTGGGATTTCTTGGGACTTTAAGTTTTCCACCAATTTTTTCCTTGTTAACAATTTTGTACGGATTAAGGCAATTTTTTGTCTAATTGCATTGTAATACTAAAAGTAGTAGTAGGTCATTAAATTGTTCCAAACCTGTATTAGAAGGCCCGGTGAACTGTATGAAACTCAATGCATACAAGTTCGTTCGTTTAACTAACCTTATAATTTCCATTGAAATCTATACTAGACCAAGAAGGCGCGATCCAGACGTCATTCAACTGCCAATACAAAGCTCCCATTGTATTGTGTATAGTATTCCTTTGGCTGCGATAGACCTCTGTTTCCGTTTTGGTTACAACTGCTTGAGATATTTGGCTGAAGTAAATCAGTGCTGCTATATATATAGGATCATCTTTAGGCGGTAGCGGTAGATGCCGCAGAATCAATTCTAAAATTGGAATACTTCCAAAGGGAAAGTGCTGCCTGTGGTCCATTAATTTCGCCAAATCATCATTAGGTCCTAAAACTCTTTGCCACGAGTTTATAGCTGGAAAACTCTGAAATCCATATTCTGAAGAAAACCGTGGTTTTTTGTAAATGCTTGGGTCCCATCCATCCTTTATGTATTCATAAAAATGAACTTAATATTTAAAAATCATAAGAGATTTTGTGTATTTTTTTAAATTTCCAAGCTTACTGTCACCGTAATTCGGACTTTGTGGATCTTTAGAAAGATAACCTTCCTCCACCGTCTTGCGTCCATTCGAAGGAGAAGAAATTAACGGAATCGGTCGAGTACTGTGAGATACTACAGATGATAGTTCGTAATATATTGTTTCTACATAGAGTTTTTTATATTCATTGGAAAATCGTTCAAACTCCTTTGAAGTATTGTACCTATAGATATTGAATTATGCTAATATAAAAGTTCAAGTTGTGTTGCTTCAAATTGCATACCAATTTTGTACGAGGGCTGCTTCATTTTCATTATTTCCAGCCCATACAGCGATGCTAGGATGGAACGCAATTCTCCTCGCATTCTGAATAGTTTCCTGGCGAACGGATCTGAAGGAATGCTTATTTAGAATTAGTTACTCAAAACGCTACAACCAACTATTACTCTAGATATTTCGGAAATACTGGATACATAGCACACGCAAACATCATATCCTGCCAGATCAAAATGCCCAAGTAATCAGCCATATCGTAGAAATAATCTGATTCATAAATTCCACCTCCCCAAACTCTTATCATATTCATGTTCGCATCCTTGACTGATTCCAACAGATGTTTAACTAAATTCATTGCAGGAACACTCATTGGCAGCCTTCTCTTTAAAACTGTACATATTAAATAACTTACTTCGCACTTGATTATGCCCTTGTTCTGGTAAAATGTGCGACGGAATGTAGTTAGTTCCCTTCATGAATATACTTATGCCGTTCACGCGGAAGAAAAAGCTGTCTCCATTATCTTGTTAAAATAGTAAATGAATTCAATAAACCTGCTTAATTGAAAGTAAGTTAGGAATTGGTAAATTACAAATTTCATTCTGAACTAATTCCAAAGTACGAAATCCAATTCTGATGGATTTCTGGGAAACTGAAAGTTGTCTCGGGTCATCGCCAGATTGTAGCCATCCTTTCCATGTGAAATGAAGGTGGTATAGTTTTTGTTTTCCGTATCCATTTGGCCACCATAGTTGAACTCGTCGCTTTATAAAAAATAACAGAATTTTTTTTAAATATTCAAAACGTGATATTATGTTAAAACTAGCATTTACAGTAAAACTTCGCTAAACGATCCTCATTAAATATTTCGATAACCCCCTCTGTTATACGATACATTTTGTCAGTTCCCGGCTATATTATTTTATTATTAAGTTAACGTTAAATACCTTCCGGTATTACTATAATATTCTATACAATGACAACCTCCAATTCTGTAACTATATAAATATTTAGTCCTTGAAAACTTTTCCTCTAGGTACTAAAACGAATTTCAGAAAATACGGTATTGAAATATTTTCCAGCTTTTGTTGTTGCATTAATCTAGCCTAAGCTAAAGTGTGTTTCCATCCTCAACTCCTCATCATTTTTATCCCCACCCATAAGCGTGTTGCATAAAAGAACGTAATACTCACATATGTATGGGTGGGCCATCTGTTGCTGAGTTTTAAATTTGAAATTAAACACTATTTTAATGAGGGACAATCGACATTCTTAATTGAAAATGAAGCTGTTTCTATACCATTTATAAATAAAAAATAATATCATTCATATATCCGCTATGGCTTCTTTTACAGGAAATCGTGTAAAAAACCATGCAAAACTGTTTTCCATCGTAAAAAGAGAAATTATTATATTTCAAATGAAAATTTATAAAAAGTATAGGTAAAGGTAACTTATACGCTCGAGAGACTAAATTTAGTAGGTAAATATAAATTATATTACTCTTACCGCATCGACTGTTTTGGAAAATTGTAAAACTGGATTAGATGGTGAAATTGGTTTATCTTTGTAACTGATTTTAACAGGATCCCCGAAGAGCTCCCTAAAGCCATAAGTAATTTTGAAATTGTTAATAAATTAGCTAAATTAATGTTATTTACACTGCATAAAATACTAGTTCTCCAAAGAAGTTCTCTGAAAGTCCTGTTTCAAGAAAAACGCGGACATCCATTGTCCAGGATTTTTCTTCCTTTGTTAGAGTTACGTCAATATCTCGAATTATGGCGATATCATACATTTCCAATACCACAGGCTTCCTGTAAGTAGTCTATGAAATATCAACTAGAATTTTCTTTTCTTCGTGCTCACCATATTCCCATCGAAGGAGCGGAGAGACCCCAGTCCCATGAAAAGCTAGCCTGCATTTTTCGTAGGAAGTTCATGTGGCATTCTCCATGGTAGCGCGCAGGGGGGCAATTCGGTGGTGTATAATTCATTTCCTTAGATAAAGCTGCAGCAGAAATAACCGGGGAGGTTAAGTATACTTGCAATTGATTCGTTTCTTTAAGATGTTCCTTAATATTGTAGGAGTACCTAACGAACATATTGTCGGTCTCCCCCAAGGTAATGTTGTTCAGTATTATTTTTGCAATGGTGTCGATGCCATGAAATGTTAAATAAATAAATTTAACTTTATCATGTCCATCGGGTCCTGTGTATGAAGGAAATTGTTACAAGCATCGGAGTTAACTGAGCATAATTTACGATCGAATTCCACTGAAAATGTCCAATTGTCGTAAGCAATCCATTTCATATTTACATCGTTATATGAATACAAGACTTTGTCTGGATCCTTTTCGTCAAAAGCGCTGTATACTCCAGCCGGAATGTCAATGTGTGTTCTCGTTATTGCTGTGGATTTTATTTTGGAGGATAAATTTCATAATTAATATGAACTATGTGTATTGTGTATTACTGCATGCGAGGGGAGCTCCACAAGTTATCGGAATGAGGGGAAAAAGGCGGGGATAGAAATGCTCATTTAACACATAATAGTTTGGGACTCATCATTATAGTAAAGGGTTAGGGTTAGTAAAGGTTAATGAATATTGACCAATCAAATATTTAAGAAATCATAATTTCAAAACTGTTCAAGGTTTAATTTTTTTTTCACGGTTTTTTATACGATTTAAGTAACGTTTTCTCAGATAAAAAATTAATTCAGTACTTTAAGAATATATGCCGCAGTACATCTAGTATTTACATAATATGTAGATATATGCGGCATGCGATGTGTTGTGTAAAATATTATATCTATGCTATGTTAAAATATGTAAGTATTTTTCAATTGACTCTCTACATGTTCCTTTTAGATTTATGAAATGTGATAAACCATTCAGTAATTAAGAAAATAATAAAAAAGAGAATGAACTACTTAGGTACTTACAGCCATTCTGATTTTGCAATGTCCACCCTTTCATAAGTTCCACTTGACGTACTGGTGCACATAATGCCAAATAAGTAAATATTGAAATCGAGAAAGCCGTGTGTAAGATGAAATTCATTTTTTACGCCCCTTGCGGGTGGCACAAGGTTCAACTAAAAACAAATGCAAAGCTCCTGTGAACTTTGAGAAATTTATATTTCTCCGAGTCAAGACGATCATTACACAATCGTCAGCACCCAATTACTGAAGTTTTGGCATATCACTGTTTGCAAAACGAGACAACAGGCAATATAGAATTTTCTGATTTTTAACTTTGGGGATCACTTTCTTTGGCGGCTTTACCAAATGATTGACTGATTGTTGTGAATGAGTTCCATTTACTTTAGTTTAGATAAGATAGCACTTAAATGAATATGGTCATTGGACATTGACTGTATTTATCGGCTGCTCACAAAAGCAAGCAAGTACCAAGCTTAGTGTTATCAATTTATCATGAAAAAATATTAGTCAACAGAGTAACCGTACCATGGCACCAAGTCTTCTGCACATTGTTCGAAATAATTTCGAATTATTTTTAAACTAAAGTTAACATCAACATGTCATTATTTCCTTCCGAAAATGAGATCGCTATCGCATTGGAATTGCACGCTGTGGATTTCCGCGCCTCAACAAAGAACATCTAGATAAGAAATAAGAAGCGAAACTCTGAGTTCTGACGTTAACACTGTTTGTAAACCGCTTGATTGGGGAGTGTGTAAATCGTGCCCGACAGTAATTAGAAAGCAACAGAATGAAATATGACGGAACGAGATGCAGTGTGGTTCATATTTAACACGAATTTTCAAAAATCTTTAAAGAGTTTGGGTCAAAAGAGCGTGCAACCAAAAGAATTGAAATATAGTTTATATGAAATCTTATACGTAATTAGTAGTAGACCAGTAGTGTTAAACATCCAATTCGGAAATAATTCCGACAAAGGGCTTTTTTTGTTGTAATGGCTTCATTTTTGACCTAATAGAATGGAAGTATGGTGATGCTGCGCAAAATGGGTATCCGAAAAAATTATGGATTCGTAGTCACGAGTACCTAAAAACACATTTTGGAAGTTTTTAGTTTGACGTCGTCGCTTCGTAGCTCCGTTGTTTTTTCAAATGGTCACAATTTCCTTAAAAATCGGTCTTTTTCAAAATTTCTTTTTGCGTTTTATTCAGCTCGTTGGGCTACGTATTCAATTTTAGATTACAAGAAGTTCACTAAGTAGTCAAATAAGGGAGTTATAACGAGTTTTATTAAGTTAAGTTCTTTAATGAGCAAAATTCGCCCAAGGAGGTGGCTGGGGGAGGGGGTTGAAATTTTTTAAAAATTACATCTCGGCCCCTATAAAGTTTAGAGAGAAATTGTATTAGCATAAATGAGAGTACTCTCTATGAGGTTAACGGTGATACCACCGAATTAAGGGTGGTTGGGGTTCGAGTGGAGCTGGGGGTGAAAATTCGAATTTTTCTAAACCACGTCTTGTGGGGTGTCGTTGAAAAGCTCTCGATGATTAGTTTATCAATCCATAACTAGTTTATCGATTTTGAAATAAATAATCCCAATAAACGCAATCAAAATACTTCGAAATCTACCTTAGCCTATAATATATGTCTATACTGGACTTAATACATGTAATATAAAGATAATACTGTTTTGCTCCAGGAGCGAGGTGGACTTAATACTTTTTATAAAATGCTATTTCCGTCATTTTCAGTCCAATCGTCTTCTATTGTAAATCTCTGAATAGAGCGTGAAATTTAAATCTAGGTGAGCAAAAAAACTGAAAAATTGAAATTTTGGACTTAATACCCTTCTGCTCTGAGGTAGGGATATAGAGATATCTGAGGATGAGCAATCTGGAAGCCAGCTATGCAATGTTGAGCAACAGCAGTTTATGATGGACGACAATTTAGAGCAGGATCTGCAATGGCCTTCATCAGATGAAGATGAAGAAATGATAACTGAAAAACTCGAGAAAAAAACTAAAGAAGCTCCAAAGCCATCATCAAATGCGCAAGACGCACTGTATGGACACATATATAATGAGGCAAGTGGATGAGAAAAAGAACAACAGTGCAGTGAAAAAAGATGCTGTCGATTTATTTTTTGAAAGTATTGCTGCTACAGTTAAAACATTTCCCGCTATATTTATTGCTGAGGCCAAGATAGAAGTATTAAATGTTATAACTAAAATCGAACTTGCAGTATTAAATAACAAATCTTCTACCCCAATGGTAATGAAGTGTTACATTTGGCAGTTTTTCGTAAAATTCCTCCTTCACGCTTTCTTAAGGGTTGAAATTCTTTCCCCTGTGCAGGGAGGTGAGATAATAAAAAACGGTATAACTACCCTGAATATATTATAGTCCACGGTAGGACTATTCCACGTTTTGGATGGTTAAATAAATTTTATGAAATAAAAGTAATTACTTTGAAAATTATTTACGTTTATATTTATCTTAAAATTATAAAATTCTATGTGACTTGAACTAACGATTGATACATTTTTTGCACCGCGGTATTGACCACTTGTCGCAATGATTCGTCTTCTGGGCAACTCACAGTCTATAATTAAATTATGATTAAAAAATAAAATAGATACCAAAACATTATACATACAAGTGTAATAAGATCGACCTCTGCTTTTTTTCCGCTGACGGTAACTGGTAAAACATCACCTTTGAACAACTTGGGGACTGAGTGCTCTCCGAAAGTATCTTGAAATGTTTCAATTAAACACTCCTTAAAATGCGTTTTATCAGGTTTTATTCCAGAAGTAGCACCCTTGACACTAGCTCCTCCCATCTCCGTTTGCATAATACATGCCAATACTGAGTCTGCAAACATATCGTTGACTGGAGTAGCTTGCCATTCCAACACTATTATTTTCCCTTCCACTGTTAAATCTATGCAGTTGAAAGCTCGAAGTTTCTTATCTGTTTCTAGTATTTCAACGGTTCCAGGACCACCGACTCGATCAAGTAATAACTTCAAGGTGCTTAATGAGCCTGACCAGGAAATGCTTTGTCGTTGTGATACAATAGACATACTCATATCTGTGTATTCTATAGATAATAAAAGCATGGTTTATTGTAAATGTTAACTTTTTAAA
Source organism: Leptogaster cylindrica (assembly GCA_963082835.1). Classification (NCBI taxonomy): domain Eukaryota; kingdom Metazoa; phylum Arthropoda; class Insecta; order Diptera; family Asilidae; genus Leptogaster; species Leptogaster cylindrica. The sequence continues at coordinate 37,323,198 of OY720106.1, forward strand.
TATTTCAAAGTTATACTTGACAAATCTGACGCCGCCAATAGGTGATATTTGAAATCGCGTTTTACGAGAACTCCAGACAATTTGTTTCCAGGCTCTGGTTGAACGGCTGCCATACTGCCCATCACTTTCGCTGTCTTTTCCCCTCGAAAATATAATTCTACTGCATGAGTATTCCTAGGATTGTGAAAGGTAATATTTATGTTGGAATCGGTTTCATATTCTCTCTGTAGCGCTGACTTGAGTCTGCTCATTTCATTTTGTTCGCCATGGACTAACACCTTTAAAAAGGCATAATTTAAACTTTGAGAATGTTCTTAAATTCCATACAATATCCACTTACTACATGTGCCGGTTTCAAAAGCCTTATGAATTCACTAGTTTGCTGATAGTCAGTGTGAGCTGAAAATGATATATAGTCTACTGACATATTTAAGGGCAGCTTTTGTCCAGAGAGTGTGGTTATTTCTTCAGGCTCTGAAAGAATTGTTTTTGCTAATGTTCCTTCAACGCAATAGCCAGCAATAATGACGCCATTTTTCGGATCAGTGCACCAATTTTCAAAAAGTTCTCGTGACAAGCCACTTTGCATCATACCTGGAGACGCCATGACAACACAAGGCCCGATGTCTTCAAAGTGATCAATACCCTAAGGTACTTTCATGTTTAAATTATAACAAATTTTTATTTGGAAAAATAAATACGCACCTTCAAGTTGGATATATGACGGAAGACAAAAGGATTGTTAACGGCAATTTGTCTTCTTATTTTATCGTTCATGGCATTAATATAAGTCTGATATACAGCCATGCATTTTTTGGCAAGTGACGAAGCGTAATATATAGGTATATCTTGTAGTTCAGGGTTCTGACTCCAGTACTCATCTAAAATAAGAAGAAGCTCTTGTGCTCGACCTAAAGCGAAAACGGGAATGAGGCACCTCCCTCCTTGCGTCACAATTTTTTGCACTAAGGAGGTAAATCTATTTTCTCTATCCTCTCGTTTTTCATGAATATGGGTCCCATATGTTGATTCTGTTATCAAGACATCTGGTTTCATTGTGGGTATTTCGGCTGCCATTAAGTGACGATCCTCTTGCCTTGAAAAATCTCCTGTGTACAAAATTTTAACACCAGCTATTTCAATCATAAACATTGCGGCCCCGAGAACATGTCCTGCATTGTACGCCCAGAATCGAACACCCATTACATCTCTTTCTTCGTGGAAGTTGAGAGTTTCAATTTTCTCCATGCTTGCCTCAAGATCAGCTTCTGTGTACAACATTTGTTCGGTTGAAATGTTGCTAATTTTAATGTAATCAGACAACATCCATCTGTAAATGGCCTTCGTCGCATGAGTCATAAAACAACGTCCGCGAAAACTGGTTTTTTGTAGAAACCACGGCAAAGCGCCGCAGTGATCTAAGTGAAAACTAAATGAAAATGTAAGAAGGATTTTTTGCACATAAGTAGTTTGAGCTTACTGTGATACAAAGAGTAAATCTACTTGGTCCGCTTCTATTAAGTCAACGTAAGGAAGAGCATCCATACCCGAAAGTCCAGGGTGTATTCCACAGTCAAGCTACAAGTGAAGAAAGAAATATTTATTTATTTGTTAAGGAAGACATTTATATAAAATAAACCAATCATTTTACAAAAGTAAAACACGAACAGCGGGTTCAATGAGTCTTTGATTTAGTGTAGCTAACAGAAACAGAAATAAAGTTCCTCGAATGTTCCTACGAAATGTTTGCTAGACATTTTAGAAATTAAATTTAAACGAGTCGGTTTTACTTAAAAAAGGACAAGTATGTGGACTGTGTTCAATATAAACTTCTAGCTATTACCCGGTTGCACCCGATGCGATGAAAGTTACTACACGGCATTATGATGTACATTATATTAATAGGTGTTTCCTTACCATAATGTTTTTTCCTTTGAACTCTAACATGATACAAGACCGTCCAACTTCTTGACCGGCGCCGCTAAAATCAAAACAATTATGATTTCTGCAAACAGTATAAAATAAATAAATAATACTAACAGCGGACGGATTAATAGTAGGTCACTTTCCTCTGCTGGAATTAAGTTATCCGACTTCCTTTTTATACTCATTTTTAAAAAGTTAATTTATTTTACTTCTGCAGAATTATTCCAATGTGTGTGTGTGTGTCTCTGTTTGCTTCTGCTGTCAAAACTAATCCTAATCTAATATCATAAAGGTCTTCTTCTTGCTTAAGGCGCGTTCCGACGATTCAAGTTTGATTGAACGTTTATGATTGATAACAAAACTTGAATGTGTTTTCAGAAATTGTTGTTGAGAAATTATTTAAAATGACTAAAAGTTCTAGTTGTTTTATTAATAATGATTTGTGTGAAAACGGCTGTTATATATTTTACTGTCTATTACAATTTGCAAATATCTTTCAATTAATAAACAACTGAACCTTTATATTATAATCCATCATAAAAATATAATCATTATCAAATGAAATGTGTAATATATGTGTAGACGAAACAATAAAACAGTATTCTATTTTTCTATTTTTCTACAGTTCTATTTTTTATTTTTTTCTTAATTTCTATTTAAATATCTTATCTTTTATAAAATACATTCTACATCTAAAAAATAACTTCTTCACTTCTTCTTCTACATTCAACAATTATAATCGTTCAATTAAACTTGAACGCGCCTTAAAACTGCAATAAAGAAAGAAAGAAAGATTTCAGAAAGATTTTTATTAGTTGAGGTTTGAAGCTTGGATATTCTGAAGTGGTTCCGCAGTTGGGGAAACAACCAAAACAAAAAATCTTCATTAAGTTGCGGAATGGTTTGTTTTTATATTTCGATGTTGTCAACACTCAGCAATCAGCATATCTTTGGCGTCCCATTTGCTTGAGCAGTAGAGGTTTATTGCAGACAAAGAAACAAACTGATCCTTTGCAATTTTTTGATGAATTGTTTTAAGATTAAAGTTAAAATGAATCCATTTTTACACTTTATGACCGCACTCGGATAATTGGGAGTTGAAAAGCGATTGGCTAAACGATTTTGATTTTGAAAAAATTAAATCACGCACTTTTACTTGAAATAACTAGTCGAATTACTGTTGACAGGCTTATATCCTCTCCTAGGATTTTACCCGTGCTGGCTTTATCCAATTCAGTCCGACAAAACGACATGGGAAACCTTTACGTTAACCATTTCACAGGTCAATTTACAATTGTTAGGTTTTCCCATTATAGCAATTGTAGGCTTAATGTAAACGAATGTGGTTTTAGCTTTACATGGCTAATGTCAAAAGGACATTTCATATTAGATATGACGTGAGATTTGAAGTGAGTCAGGAGAATGAATTTCTTGGAGTTGTTGTGATTCTTTAATGTAATCAATGTGTTAGCATTTTTAAGGGCTTATTCGTGTAATAACTAATGGAGAAAATGCAACATGAATCTGACAGTTCAGAAGAGTTTTTCGACGCAGAGGATGTAACACCTGATAGATTAGTCAAGTAAATTGAATTTCATTTGCAACCTGATATATTGAAGATTCTAGATGTAAATATTTTCGAAATTATTATTACATACCTATACAAATTTACAGCGCTGTAGTGGATACATTAATATTGTGTAAAATTTCAACTTTTGCATTAAATTGTTTATCATAAAGTGTAATTAATTATAAGTCTTCTGGTAAAAATTATACACAAAATAAGTGTTTGGAAAAACAAAAAATCTATAGTACGGTACATACATAATTTTTTTTCGTAGTATATTATGGTGGAAGAAATGTCCTGTAGGAGGAGTAAACTTGATGTTTGCAGTAACTTCTTTCTTTTCTTTCTGGTGTTATTTTTTCGTTGATTATTAAACCCAATTTTTCAACTTATATATTAAGTATCGCAACTGTCCTTCAAAAAGCAATTTCCACCGAATGAGTTCAGTAAGGTAACTTGCATGTTCAGCCAAGCTTCAACTTCGAAAAATATGTTATTCTAAATAGAAGAATCAAAATCAAGGTATGTCACATTTTGTCCTTAAACCATTAATTACGGATAGCGTATTTACCGGTAGATAAGGTGTTATCACTTTCTATGTTTTACGAAATATTCCACTTTAACCTTGCAATAATGATGCAAAAATGAGAGCGGTCTGTACTGTTCATAAAAAAAAATTATCATAAAATCAAGTCCGCTTTGATCTTATTTAATTAATTTTAATTGTCACCATTTTGAAAATACCTAACGAATTATAGTAAAAAACTTTGTTTTTACGTATTGGTTTTATTCTGTTAATTCTCTATGTTTACCCATGACACATCGCAGCTTATTTAGTAATTAGCGTTAAAGAATCATTAAGTTTTGCGCGGTGTCTAGGGTACAATATATTAACTTATATCTAGGGTATATATAAATTATGTCGTGATGTGTTGATGTCTTATAAACCATGTGGCGCATATTCCAGCTTAGGATTGATTCTTCAAGCGAAACAAAAATCCGATATCCTATCTTAATAGAGAGTAAAGGAAAGGAGAGTTTATCATCATTTGCATGCGCCACATGTTTAAAAAAAAGCATAATACAAGGAACTTAAAGTAGTACGTATGAATTTTTGAAAGTTCCGGCACGCCAAATTCGTAAAAGTTTACTACTATGCAAAAAAGTTATATTTTCTGAAAGATATATAAAGTTCTTATAACATTAGATATAATTTCATGATGCACTTTCCCATTTTAAATAAAAGGAACTTTATAAAAGCCACAGATCGGCTTATTGGACGGACGGGCTTGCACTGTGGCTGAAGGCAAGCAATTTGAACATTTGGTATGATAAAGAAGATCAATAACATCTTTGTCCATGGACGAACTGCAGCGCATGGTTGACATGAGTCTTAGCAAGGAATTAATCACAGGTTCGATGTGACCAGGAGAATTTTAAAGAGATTTTGATTGCACAGATCTGACAAACTTGCGCACGAAGCTTTGAAAAATACCACTGTTTATTTATTTATTTATTTACATAAAGTTTACAGATAATGTGAATCCTACAGACTATTAAAAACTATTAAAAAATGGAGTTCTTACTTAAACATAGATCCTTACATGCTGATTCTCAAAAATTCATTCCTCGACATAGCAAAGTCCACGCAATTAGCAAAAGAATTAAAAATAGCTGTATAATTAGAAATAGGTTCATGACGGGCATAATTAGTTCTATGAGGAGGAACGCTCAGCAAAGGGCTCAAACGAATTGATCTTTCCTCCGGTGCATATGAACAGACAGACTGCTGACAATAGTTTAGGAGACTTAATTCGATAAGACAGAATTTCTGAATTTAGATAATTCTGACAAATTTCGAATTTAACATCACAATTATCAAATTCAAGTGGATCTATTATACTGTCAAGTATTTATTATTCAAGTAATTTTTGCGAACATACATACGTATATTAAAGTTTAAATAGTCACAATTTGTAAGAAACAAGAGGAACAGAATTATCAAAATGCGTTCCTCCGTAAAAAAATGTCCACTATCAGTATTTTTTTTTACCTATCAATCCTAAATTCATACCAATACGAGTACCATTTGATAACGCAAACGAGTGCATGTTAGCACAAGCCCAATGGTATGGATTCCGCCCATGGTGCGACTTTCAAACAGACATTTACAATTTTGGATGTGGGGAATACTTGTAGTTCCTTGTAGAACTACTAGAATAGAATGAATTCTATTTAATATGGCACATGATTTTTGAATTTTGGCGTTTTATGCCTAAAAAGACAAATTTTCATCTAATAGAATACCGAGATTTTTTATCGTTTTACAATATTCTTCGGTTTACTCATATCATTAATCCGACCATTTTACGAAGGATATTGCGTAAACGGTATGGTTTAGAATTTTTTCCTTATTATTCCTGTGATCAGCAACCCAAAATCCTTCGGAAATCATCAACACAGTGAATGGCCGCATTTATCAGTATCGTGCCCTTTCTCAATTTGCTTAAGAAATAAAATAAATACGATTCCGTTTTCCATATATATACATATACTATACATTATATATAAATATAACGTTTTTATTTCGTTTTAGGAGAGAAGCAAAGCTTAGTGAACATGAATTTATTTTTCCGGAACCAAAAATCAAAATTCAAACAATTGATGAAGACGAGGGAACTCCTTTAGCATGCGCAACACCATCCACAATTAGTCCTAGCACCAGTTTATCTGCTAGGTATTCAAAACAAGAAGAACATATATTCGTGGAGCCTAAATCTTTAGGAAAGGTAAATTTTTTTATTAGAGATTTGTGTAAATGCTTGCATAATAAACAAAATTTTGAAAATTACGCTTTGTCAATATAATGTGAGTGAGAACATTCTTCCTTCTTGAGTTTTGGGGTCAATTAATGTATTCTTCTCCTCAACCAGATAAAATGTTCTGCTTCACCTAAGTTATTTTATAATTCGTTAGTTTGAACCAATAATGGTTATTTTTATACGGCACCACTACATGGGATTGTAAACGTTAGATTAAGTATCATATAGGTACATACTTATTGCATAGGTACCTTAGAATGTGCAATATAAAAAACAAGTTTTTACTTGTGGAAGGTTACGAACAAAAATTATAAGAAATAGCTAGAATTAGTTAAAAAGCAGAAAGAAAGTTGCAATCATCGCTCACCATGGTTGCAATAAGCAACATATTGCAATAATTGAGGCCTGGAGAATGTTCTGTATTACAAATTCCTATAAAAATTCTTTCGTTTGATGTATAATTAGAATATTTTCTTTTATTTATCAATCAGTATGGAAGACAGCGTTTTCGGGAACTCCGGCAATGCATGCAAAACGATGAAGATGAGAATCTCGGGAATACATTAACACCAGACTCTCAAGTACAACGAATGTAACTGTTTTGAAACTAAACTATATTTGCTACTTACATTACAGAACAGTTCAGTTGATGGTGTATTTACCAACAGACCATCACATCCGTTCCGTGTAGTAGAAAATGATGCTCTGAGTCTCCAGAGTATGACATCACTTGGACGTGTGGGAAGAATTTTAGGAGGAAGTATTGATCCGTCTGGTAAAATAATTCTCATGGGGTAGTCAACACCTTAATAAATTTTTTTTTCAGCCATAAGTGCGGATCGTGACTCAACACAAAATTCGATTTCGTCAAGTTCGCAACAGTCTCAAACATTAGTTTCGGCTTCTGTATCTCCAGAAATCGCATTAACAACGTCTTCTGAAATGCAGACTTCCAATAGAATCGACAGTATGATTAAACTAAATGATAATCTGAAAGAAGACCTTTGCACAGAGAAGAAAGTGATTCTTCAAGAGCCCGATGTTATTGCAAGCACAAAACTAGCTCATTCAAAAACAACCGACAGTATATCATCCAGTGGTCCTGTTGCACCACCAAGACGAAAAAAGAAATTTCGAAAAATATCATCAAGTTCATCGGAACAATTTAATATGAACGAAGGAATGAAATTGCTACCAATAGAAAGTGATGATGCACAATCCGTCAAAAGCACCAATGATAGTCAGAGCCTTCAAGATGATTTGGTGAAAGAGTTAGAGAATTCTTGGAATGAGGTTGCCATTCCACCTTTAATCAATACTAATCGACAGCAACCTATAGGAGGATCAATGAGTCGAATTTCTCACTCACTTGGAAATTCATCAGTTTCTGTGTATTCCAAACCAAGCCCTTCAAATAGTTCAAAGAGCAATTCTGCTCCAGGGCGAGTGAGGTACGTAATAAGAACGAAGTTAAAGCATTTTTGTAGCACAGTTTATTTCAGTTCAATCGATCCTAATCAGGGCTTAAACTTGTACAAAGCAACGCAAGGAAGATATGTTGTGAAGCCAATAGATGAAGCGGCGAATAAAGCTGAAGGTCCTCCAAAGGCGGAGATAAATAGAATCGGAAAGATCGTTATTGATGACACACCGCGACCAAAATTGGCTGGAACGGGTTCGAATAGTTTAGGCAGTAGTTCCAGGTACACAATTATTTTTGGGTAATTCCATGAAATTTCAACATGGGCAGAGAAGACTGCTTCGGATTATCTTGAAATTTTGCTAATATAAATTAATTATTCGAATATATTATGAAATAGTTCGGGTAGTTGTTTTGGAAAATAACAAGATTGGAAAAGTGAAAACTTTGAAAATATCTGAGAATATTTAAGAAAAAACTGAAATTGCGAAATTTGCAAAACTTCTTTTTTTATTTTCGCATGCTAATGCAGTGGTGGGAGATGAGATAGATCCGAATGTTTGCCATTTTTGAAAAGACCATTGGGGTAGTATTTATTTGGCATGCGTTTGATAGCTTTGCGTTGTGCATATCAAAACAAATAACGATATTGTATATTGTATACTGTATATTGTATATTGTATTATATTATACGCGATCAATGCAGTATTCTTGACTAACATTTCTCTATAATAATCATTTTCTAATTGTGTTAATGTTAGTTATTTATTTATGCAGAAAGGTTGTTTTAAAGACAACGTGCAAAATGATTTTATTTTTAACAATAAGGGGTTTCTTTTATCCGTCCTTAACAATTACAATCTTTTGCAAACTCTTTATCCCTACGTCTTTTAAAATTGTTCCTTCTGTCTGGGTCATGAGTACGATTACTTCTCCAATTCGTGGTTGGATTCGGTATCGCTTTTGATTGTATAAAAATATTGAAAGCATCGGGCTTTCTTCTAGCGGTCCCTCAAGGAAATCTTTTATTTTCTTTACGGGCTCATTTTCAAAAAATTAATAATTATTATAACTAAGTATATTTCAAGGATTTCGTTTTAAAAAAATAGGTATGCGCCACTGATTCAAAGAACAAGCAGTGCAAAAGAGAGGCGTAAGTCTGCTGGTGATGAAGATGTTCTGAAACAAATGAATATTTATGTGAGAACTCGTACAGACTCGGGCAAAGAATTAACAGATATGGAAATTCTAGAGCAGGTTCCCGTAAAAAATTTGGATACTGGAGAAAACATGCCTTTATCAGCAGTAAAACCGCCTCCTCCTCCCGATGGATGGAATCCTTTGTCGCTTCATATTCATAAATTGACTAGTCATTTAGAGGTAAACCAGAAGGAGTCCGATGAAGAAAGTGTGATAGGAATACCAGCAAGTTCTGAAGCTCCCCCTGGAGAAGAAGAGGAATGCGAAATTGAAGAAGGAAATCGTTTGAAGAAGAAAACTGCAAAGATTAAGCGTTTTTTCGGGTCAACTGTGCGCAAAACTGTTGATAAAGCAAAATCAATTGCATCAGAAGTATCTCACGCTCGTCATAAGGAGGATGTTGCGGATATTGTTGATGTCGTGAATCCAGAACAAAATATTAAAATTAAAGCTTCCAGCACGAATAAGGGGCCATACGAGTTCACGAAATTGCAACATGTGCAAGTAAATTGTGTATTGGTTAATAAGCCTCCTTTAACTCTTAGTTTTGAAGGACCTTTCCGGGGAGCACACTGGAGCGGTTTGGTGTATGAAATTCAGTTCATGTGGGAGGTTGTTAGCCACTGCAGGTCAGGACAAAATTCTACGCATATGGGTTCTGAAAGATGCATATCCATTTTTTCAAGTACTTTTCTTTTAAACAAAATTTATTTTTCCAATATGATCAGTTGACTTTTAGGATATGCGTACGAAATACAATGCTGATCAGAAATCGTCCCCAACACCCTCACAAGAATCACTCGTGTCCCAACACTCCGCTGAAGAGGCAATGGCTATGGCCACTGCTGCTGAACGAACTTCAGGACCATTTATGCCGAAGGCGTTTTGTTCGTACACGGGACATACTTCTGATTTGTTGGATGTTTCATGGTCAAAAAATTACTTCATTTTATCTAGTTCCATGGATAAAACTGTTCGGTTATGGCATATTTCTAGAAGGGAATGTTTGTGTTGCTTTCAACACATAGACTTCGTGACAGCTATAGCATTCCATCCCAGGGATGACAGATATTTTCTTAGCGGTAGCTTAGACGGAAAATTACGTTTGTGGAACATTCCTGATAAGAAAGTTGCCTTGTGGAATGAAGTTGATGGTCAAACAAAATTAATTACAGCAGCTAATTTTTGTCAAAATGGCCAATTTGCGGTTGTAGGATCATATGATGGTCGCTGTATATTTTATAATACGGATCAATTGAAGTACCATACCCAAATTCATGTGAGATCGACTCGTGGAAAAAATAAAATTGGAAGAAAAATCAGTGGAATTGAACCAATGCCGGGGGAAGACAAAATCCTTGTTACTTCAAACGACAGCCGTGTTCGATTATACGACTTACGCGATCTAAACTTGAGCTGTAAATATAAGGGTTACTTAAATGTATCCTCACAAATAAAAGCGTCATTTAGTCATGATGGAAAGTATATAATAGCAGGATCAGAGAATCAATGCATATATATTTGGAAAACAAACCATGATTATTCAAAATTAAGCTCTGTAAGTTTCTATTCAAAATCACACGATATTTCTGTTGACCACGAGATTTAATACTTTTATTATTTGAGGTTCGGCGAGATCGGAGTGACTTCTGGGAAGGAATTAAAGCACATAATGCAACTGTAACTTGTGCCATTTTCGCACCACATCCTGAAGCTGTCATCAGACCCGATCCAGATGATGAAATATCTAATGATGCAGTAAGTACTTTACTTTCACATTCATTTTTTCTACTTGTTATTTTATTTTATTTTATTTTTTATTTTATTTTATCTTCAATGACTTCAAATAACATTAAGGCGATTTGCAAATAAAATCAGATCGTTTTTGATTTTTTTATAATTAACTTTAATTATCACCATTTTGAAAATTCTGGATGAATTATAATAAAATTTTGCGGGAATCGTTATGAAAACATTTGACTTTTCGGTGGAAATAATGTGGACTAATGCTTTAAAAATCTTTTATCTGCACAGAGATTAGTCAGCGATATTTAGATAAATACTAGTGTTCAACGGAAGGTGTGTTTTTTGCCGAAGCTGAAAACTTAGTTTAGCAAAACGAAGATTATAACCTTCGAAAAGGTTTTTAATTAAATTTTTTATGTCTATTAAGTCGTTAGAAAGGCAAAGATGCTTACTTTTGAAAAGAAAAGTAGATAATTAATTAAATTATAAGTTATGAACAAAAACCTTAGATAATACACACAGTCATTTTTATGTGCGCAGAAACAGCAAAATTCAAAGATCAGTATTCACATCTTTCTGTACCTTTTATGATTTATTTTAAATTTTAAAAGATATATTACAAAAAGTTTTGGAACCTAAAAGACGATTTCATCCTTTCATTTTTGCAATCGTTTACTTTTCGTTGTTTTAATGCTTTTATGAAGATATAAGTAATGCTATATCAGCAAATTATGAACATAAATAATTTGCATGTTACATAGTTTATGATAATAATTATATTAAAATATGCAAGTAATCAAAGTTTTTATTGAGCCATTTTCTTTGTAATAAATTTTCAGGTGCAGAAAAATCAACCTGACCCATTAGTTGAGCAGAGAAAAAAGGGTTGTGGATATGTTCTTGTTAGTGCTGATTTCAATGGAGCTATCAAAGTTTTCATCAATAAAACAAAACCAAAACACAGTAGTTTACCGTACACAGCAATTGAGGACTAAATATCTGAAAACCTTGGAAAGTTTATTTTTTAAGTATTGTTTCCACGATTTTTTTTTTAAAATATTATTTGTTTTTGGGATGTGCAATCGGTTTTAGTACTACAGCAAGATCAATGCAGTGGTCCGTAACATCGCGGAATCGTTATTTTTCCATTTGTGGACATAGGCTGCAAACAAACAAGATGCAATGTATAGCAATTTATTTAAATTGTTCTTTTAATTAATTATATTACTTTACTTTATTAATGAAGAACTTTTTGAATATTTTTACGCACAAACACTGCATACATTTGAATACAAACTTTTGTACCAAACCCATTTAGCAAGCCAATTTGAAATCAACAAAGAATTATTTCAAATGCTTATTTTTACTAAGAATAAAAGTTTTGAACAAAATCTTCAAACTCGTCCATTTATTCGCGAATATTTTTTCTATTTATCTGAATTTGAAATGTAATGTATTTATAGAATTTGCACATTAAATTAATCCAAAAACAAAACCATTGTCAAATGAAACTAATAGCCTGTTTGCTCACCTTTACGCTGCGTCAAAATCACATGATTTTGGAAAGCAAATTGCAAACCAACGTCATCCATTCGATTCGAACTGGTTTCTTAGGTGATTTTGTGTGTCAGATGGTTTGATTTTTGCAACCCAAATCTTTAACGCCATTTCCTTCTCTAGGAGCGAACACAATTTCTTTTTTCATACAATATTTTTTTTTCTTTTCTGTTTTTACAGCCATTTTCAAAACCTAAATTCAACATGTTTTTCACAGACTGTCAATTTAAAATTTAAAATGGTAATCAAATATCAAGAACAAAGCGCTGACTGAGATGAATTATTCTTCAGTGTGCACGGTTTTGAGATGATTTTGATTGTGTTTTTGACAAAATGAACTCGTTTGAGGAGAATTTGAAATCATTTCCATGTATGAAAATCAAGTTGTTTTTAGTATGTTTTTGATCAAAATCAAATAAACACGGGAAATCATGTGATTTTGGCTTACAATTAGTGTGAACACTAACAGGCTATAAGTAAAAAATGAATTACATAAAATTTAATTGTAAATAAATGGGATCTAAGCACAAACGTATTTAACCCATTGCCGATTCAAACATTGCGGTTTCACCGAAGCGAACATATTGTTGATCTATTTACAAATTCATAATTATGTTAAGTGCCATTAAAAAATGTTTATCCAAAGTGAAGATGCATGTCCGAAGAAATTTGTAAGCGTTGTAGCGGAGAATGCCATTTCTTTCCAATCATTGAAGATACAATATTTATTTACTATGAAGTTACAGCAATTTAGCTAGCCTTATTGCGGAACTTTGCAACGGTTAGTTTTCCTTAAGTTGTAAGGCAGCGGTTGGATAAAATGTGACTGATATATATGTACATGTATATGAAGTTTTAATTAAATTTGTGAAGAGTTTGCATTTTTTCCTGATTTGAATTAAATTACAGGTTCGGTCATGGAAGCTTCATTACGACACCACCTATTAAATTGAATATTCTCATCATTGAATATTCTCATTAAAAAAGTATAATAATTATATTTTATCCTTTAATTGAATTCTTTAACATTGTAGGTATAAATTTCTTACTGGTTTGAATGAAATACCCGACAAACCACAATGATCAATTAATTAATTTATTCATCAACTGTGGGCGGTTTGTGTTCAGGATGGAGCTTTTGGCGCCCACACAGCATTTCAATGTAAACGAAGTTGCTAGATGATCAGTTGATCACACACACTGATACACCTGTGTAAATAATTCAGGGTGAAAAATATAATTCTGCTGAGTTGCTAGGTATTTTGAAAAGATATTTCGGAGAGGTAGGGATAAATGCTGACGGTGCAGAAGAGGAGAATAAAAGGTGGTGAAATCTATACTTCCGCACAGTTCAAAATTGCATCCAGTGATTAAATCGAAATAAAATGGAACTACCGAAAAATTACGAAATTATTAATAAAATGGAATTACCGAATTGCGCAAAGTATACCCGTGTTTAGAACGTGGTAGAGTAGTTCAAAATACACGGTTAAATAAACTATGCCGCGCAACTGAAGATCCAGAATCATCGGGGAGCAGGTAGTAGCAGAGAGAAGAGAGCGAATGAGTGCGTTGGGAGGAGCTGCATAACGCATTTACGCTAAGGATCCAGGCTTTATAACATAAGTAACATAATGCATATAAACTATAGAGCCTAGATCCCACCAATTTTTTAGAAGAAGCTGCAGCGCTGTATACGATTTGCGTGGTCCTCAACCACCAAATCTACTAATATCAATCTAACTTAAATCAATTAGGAAATACTAATAAAAAATGTTAAAAACGGTAAAAATAATTTAATGTGATATCCTTAACTAATACTTATAAACAAATGCCTACTCAATTTTCATTTACATTATCTCACATTCAAACTTTTCAAGCGGTTATTCATTAAGAAATAAAAACGAAAACTAACCTGGAAAAATGTGATAAAAACCAATATAAAGGGATGTTATTGTTATATCGCTATGCTGAATTCGAAAATGGCCCTAATTTTGTTTCAACGCGAATTCGATTCAACGAAATTAAACAAAAATATATTCAATTTCAAATAAGAAATAGTAAAGAAAAGTAGGTAGATATTAGGTTGGCCCATAAGTAATAGCGTTTTTTTTAGTGAAAATTTTGCCTGGAGAAAAATATGCGTTTATGCGTTTTATGGCATTCGATAGAGAATTTTGTGCTCTACAAAATAGTGTTATGGTGGTATATATTCTGTTCTTGTAAGGTCATTAAAATGGACCGTCAAATCAAAAAATAAAGAATATTTTCGACAACTTATGCTTTTCCTGTTTCTTTTTTGTGGCATGATCATTCGCATTCTCCTAACTTGGATTCAGATTTCCATTTCTTTCGATTCCTCTCATTCAATAATGACGTGGAAATGAAGGCTTTTTGAACTTTGGACGACTTCTAGTCAAAACCAGGTGATTTCTACCGTCGCGTCGAGGGATTGAACGTTGGGAAGAAATCCGTAAATAACATCGTAGAATACGTTGTTGATTCATTAATTATTATTGTTCTTTTCTTATTTAATTTTGTGGAAGCCTGTATTCTTTCAGTTCCAGGAGGATATACCATGTATATTTAACGACTATTCTCATTTATGAAGGAGTAAAAAAACCTACTGAGCAAATGGCGAACACTTGTTGGTGCAAGGTCGGTATAAAATCACATCTCCCTAAACCATCTGGAGAGTCGGAGACGTCTCACTTTTTGCTGAAAAAAAGGTTGTTTACAGAGAAGGCATATATATTGACATATATTCTTTGGGTTAGTAAACATCATATGAAGTTACACAACATTTCAGCCTGCATCGAGCGGTAAAGAGATATGAATCAGTTACAGTGCGTCGACTTAAAATCGGTTATGGTTTAGTGATAAAATTCTTCGTAAGAGGATTAATGCCGATGGAATTCATTGGAAGATCGTACATTACGTATAGTGTACGCTTCTCCTTGACTACTTGAATTTCCACTGTGACGTCGGAGCTCAAACGTGATCCTAAAAGCATTCACGGTGAACCACATGAAGTACTTCCGAAAAGTGCATAATATGTTTTTGGCGTTCGCCCAAAAGTTTCCGAAGAGTACCAGGCGCGTTTAACGAAGAACGTGAGTGATTGTTGCACCGATTTTTAACAAACAATGGATGAAACTTGGATTTATTTTATCACTACACACCAGAATCGAAACAACAATGGGAAAATTAAGGGACTTATAATATGAAGTTTCGGAATATCCACCCTATTCCCAAGATCTTTCTCTCTCGAATTTCCATCTCTTCCCAGAATTAAATCTTGCTTGGTGTAGACTTGTAGAGGTTTTTCATCCTATGAAGAAGCGATTTCGGGTACTTTGCAGCACATCCAGGGGAACACTACAGAGGCAGGATGGTATCCATTGGCATCGCTGAACTAAATATGTTAACATAAAAAGGAATTATGTTGAAAAATATAAAGTTTTTGCAAACATAAATTGGCATTTTCACTAGCAGATCTTTTCAGACCAACCTCATAGCTTAGGAAAAGAGTAAAATTAGCTTGTATAACCGAAATTGGAGTTAATTTGCATTATAAGAAAGTAATACGGCTACAATTATTACTGTATAAATCAATTTAAGGCATAAAATCACATCGGGTTATAATTAATGGAAATGCATTCTAACAGCTTGCAATGAAACGATTGCTTATAAAACAGACGCGACGAGCAGAAACGAACATTTTCGAAATCAGGGAATTCGCCAGCTATTAAAATAACATCTATTCAGTTTTACACGAAACGACTATTTTACAGTTAAGACTTAATGTAAAAAATATCTAAAATTATGATTGAGTCATTCCATGCCAATTCAAGCAATGGAATTCGCTCCATATCTCCGATTTCGTTGAATTTTGGTACAAGTGTTCTATGTGAAGGAAAAAAACCCTTTCGGCAGGCCTACAGGCTGAGGTGATAGAAAGTCATTATGATTGCATTTATGAAGAAAAGCAACCTATTTGCATAAAAATGATGTATGCTGATGCTGATGTATGAACACTAAGAATGTTACCTGATTTTGCTCATCTTGACCTTCCCAATTTAACGAAGTATTACTGTACCAAATTTCAATCTTCTAGCTATAGGATTTCTCGAGTTATCGTCTGGACTGATTTGCGGACCCGGACGAACAGCGCGATTGGCTTAAATCCGCCGTTTCTGTTAAAACAAAAAAAACCCTAAAGCGCTTTTAGGGGATTGTTAAAGAGTACAAAATCTTGAAAATAACTTTAAAAAAAATTATCCACAAAAAAATGACGAGATGTGTTTTTTTTCACATAGTACCAAATTTGAACGAAATCCATTGGTTGAATTGGCATGGAATGACCCAATTCGTAAAAGCAGATTTCAGTACTGTGGCAATGAACTGATTTACTTTACAAATCTCAATTGATTAATAAATATCTTATAGATGTTAGAATTTCTAACTTAGAAATTTCGTGTAATTATAAAAAACATGCGTACCTCTCGTGATTAGTTTTAAGAGATAAACACCTTTATTTGGAATTAAAACATTAAAAAAAACAAAAGACATGAGTCTTAGGAGTCTACTGAAAAAAGATATTCTGAAGTGTAATCAGTTGGCACCGACCTTACAAAGGAATGTATGTAATTTCACATAACCATGGGACTAGTGTTAATTAATTAAACAAATTAAAATCATTGCATTAATTTAACAAATCTTAATTATTTCTTACAATTCGTTATCACGTATCTAACTTTGTCTGTAGACATCTTTTCTGTATCATTTTAAAACTTTCTTCCAGAATTGTGCTTTCCTCAGCTAAAAATTTAAGTTATACAGAATTAAAAATAATTTAAAAAAATAATCATATTGCACTAAATAAAATGATTTTTGTTTGCAATTAGCAGACTAAACTCAATAAATTAAACTATCATTAGTAATACATAATATGCGTATGATTTGTTGTCCAGGTGAAATAAAATATAATATTGGAGAATTTTACGTTTCTGTTGTGAAGGGATCACGAGAATGATGAATTTTCAAATGTTTGTTATGATTTGTTTTTGTTGTTGAACTTTTTCCACAAATTGTACATAGAAATGGCCGCTCCCCAGTGTGCGTTCGTCTGTGCTCTATCAAATAGTAGTGCCTATGAAATAATTTACCGCATAAATCACAACCAAACTTTTTTTGACCGTGATGCTCTCGACTATGGCGCATATAGTTGTATTTCCTTATAAATTTGCATCCACAATACTCACAGGTGTATGGTTTAATTTGCTTGTGAGCGTTCATATGATTCTTGTAATCTATTTCCCGCACAAATGCCTTAACGCACAAGTCGCATTTAAAGGGTTTCGCAGTTCTGTTGGCATGTACCCAACTGTGGATCTTTAAATTCCATTTGGTGCTAAATGACTTATTGCAAATCATACATTCGTGCTGAGTGTCCATTGAATGGGTGCTCATGTGCGCTTTTAGACTAGTTTTGGCATACACCTGATTACACACCGAACATTCCGCAGGTTCAGCGTAACAAAATTTATCCGAATGAGCTAATCGAATATGACGTCGTAGGCTATTTGAATGCACAAATCTATCTCGGCAATAAGGACAACACTTTGGTTTCGTATCATGTGTTTCCTTGTGCCAGAAAAAACGTGCTTTTGAAGGTAGTACTTCACCGCAGTGACAAACATAATCCTTTTTCTTCTTATTTTTCGTTTGGTGGCACACACGTTTGTGTTGGGTTAAATTGGAGTATCTCTTAAAGTGTTTATCGCAAAATTTGCATTTCAGCGGAGCGATGCCCGTATGCATTCGCATATGCTCGATTAGTGCACTTCTAATTACAAATTTCTTACTGCAGACGGTACAACCAAAATCTTTCCAACCTAAGTGTCGTTTGAGATGTAAAGACAAATATGTCCACCGACAAAATTTTTTACTGCATGTGAAACACTCGGCTGGATGTTCTGCTAGGTGTTCATCAAAAGACTTTACACTTATAAAGTCTCTTTTACAGGTGTAGCAACAAAAAGATTTCGAATCAAACAGTGCCTTGTCAACATCCACATTTTTCTTTTGCTGCAGCACGCTCAGATTGAAGTTCATCAGCATGCGGTAGACTCCTGCCCGAAGTGAATCATATTTAGTGCGAGGCAAATGAGTGACCTCCACCGTTGTCAATGCCGACATTTCTGTTTTTTTCACGTCTGAACTGTCGACACATGTCGCCGACGAAATTTCTTCTATTTGACCAGTAGTTATTGTTGCTGGAGGAAAATCACGAATCAGTCGCCGGTTCACTCTTTTGTAGTTGTGTTGTTGAATTAAATGCGAGTTCCTTTCTTTCAATTTAGGAAATACGGAAGGACAATGATCACATCGAAATGTTTTTCGGTTTGATGTGGTTTTCTTCCCTTTCAATCTTGGCAGTCTAATATTTGCGGTTTCTTCGGCTTTCGAATTTTCGGCAGTTCTGAAAAAGTATAAAAAAAGTTCTTAATATGCTTCTTCTCTAATCGAACTTTAGAACACTGTAATTGCTCTTATTTTTATTTTTTTTTTAAATAATTTTATGACAATTTTTATGATTTAACATGTAAGAAACCGTGTATGGTCTTTTAAAGCCCACTTTTTAAATACACAATTTGAAAAAAATTGGGGCCAAAACCAATTTCGGCTCAGAGCCTAAAAATGGTATCCTTGATCCCTTTCTGGCTAAGTCATCCGCAATCTCGTTGCCTTCGATATTGCAATGGCCAGATACCCAAGTGATCGTTACATTGAGTGTAGGGATTAGGTTGAACGAGATGCAGCATCCGCTTACGAGTTTCGAGAAGAAAACGTACGAGAACATATGTCCGAGAAGATGAAAATGTTCTTCCCGCGAACGTTCTTCTCCTGGATTAAGGTGGAACATGTCAGAAGGCCTAGAATCTCAGTGTAGAATATAGTGTTGAAACGTCTGGCTGATATGGAGATATATAATACAAGTCTTCTGTGAGGCCTTAAACTCCAACACCAGCGAGACCACACAGGGTTGTTGGCTGACATATATTCCTGAGATATCTTGCTTTTCAATCCTTTCTGGAGGGGAGAACTATTTGCTCCAGATATTTGAATGCCAAAACCTAGCTTTTGACCAGTCAAAGTTTGTTTGATTTTAAACGAAAGTATGATTCCATCGATAATTTTAATCGGAACAAGTGAGAGTGCAAGCTCGATTGCTGCGGCTGTTGTGGCTCTCACAGGTCCCGTAATGCTCAAGCATGCCATTATTTGAACCTTTGAGAGTGCTTTTTGGAATATACCTACTTTAGTTTTATGTCACAAAACTGGTACTAGTCTGCAAATCATGATTGGGAATTGCTGGATTTAACTATTGTTTAATCATTTGTGTAAATTTAGAAATATAATACGGCAAAAATGTTAATTAATATAAAATAGCATAAAAAAGCTAAAGTTTAAAATTAATATTTCTTACCTAAATGCTTTAGTATCGGTCGTTAAGTTTTGGGGACAAAAGAAAAAATTGTCATTGCTGTAACTTCCACTTTCTTGAGTTCCATAATTTTCCATTTGATTTTGAAAACGTTGACTGTCGTTGCAAAACTGCAAGGAATGATGTATTTTTAAACAAATAAATAAATATACTTTCAATAAATTCGAAAAAAAAACTTACGGTTTGGCCCCATGAAAGATCAATTTCACCATTACTTTCCTGCTCGGAAATTTCGCCCTTCGCTGGCATTTTCTCGTCTGTGTGTATGTTAAAGGTATCAACCGAAGGAACTGTATCAGTATTGATGTTCTTCTTGCAAGCATCTAAGTCCAAATAACTATTCCTCTCAGTATCCACATCAGTGGATTGAACATAAGGATGTGGCTGGAACGGCGGCGTAGCTAACTTGTGCCATGATTGCTCCTCAGATGGGTATGCTGGTGATAAGCATGCCTTCTCGGCCTTATTTGTGTACATAAAACTAAATGGATAATCGGTAAAACTATGACAACTGTGGAAATCAGTCTGTTCACGTGATCCAAAGGAACTAGGTTTTGAGAAAGAAGTTGAAGGAAAGGAATTCGACATTCCTGAAAAATCTCTTTGCAATTCCGAATCATTATTTGCTGTTTTCTGTATCCTATTTGGCGAGGATTCATCTGCACAATCAGGAATAGAATTAATGGTAGACAAGTGGATTGTATAAGAATCTGGCTTATGACCTTTGGTCGAGTCATCTAATATATTTGTAAATTCAATAGCCTTCATTTCAGTCTCCTGTGTTTGTTCTAAGTTTTTCTCTTTATTATTTTCTAAAGGAATTTCATCTAAGAGGGATGGTTCATGCACAATGACAACAGGCAGCCTAGGATCATCTACGTCTACATCCATATTGTGTTTTGCTTTTTCTCGCATGGTACCTTCATCTTTCGAAACCAATGAAATAGAATCTGTTCTCTGAAGTATTACGGAAGTGGATTCTTTCTCCAACGGTTCCTGTACTTTATCATTGATTTTCTCGATATGGCTTTCCGTAGATTCATTCGTCTGCATTTTTTCCACTTCTTTGTCACTAGTATCTTGTACCGGAACGTCTGTACTTCTGTCCAGTAAGTTTTCTGTGGTTCCATTTTTTTCTTGTTCCTTTTCCAAAGTCTCAGCACCTGTAACTTCAGCTGCTGCGTCTGTGATGTTAAAATTTTTTTGGACTGCTTTTTCTATGTCCTTTGAAGTGCTGGCCAAACAACTTTCATCGTTATTCTCGCAGACATTTATGCTTGGGGGTTGTTTGAATTTAACCACGAGCTTTTTTGGCATCTTTCTGTAAGGGCGCTTAACCTGTTCGCGTTGAAAAACATGTTTGGACGACTTCGAACTTCGCTCGACATTTTTAGACGTAGTATTGTCTTTAATAGTGGAATTTTTCAAGTTTGTTGCTAACCGAATAACACTAGTAGCAGCCGAAGATGACGGTTGAATTCTACTTTTATTTTGAGCAGCATGCTCATAAATATCTTCCTCGAAGTCATCTTTGTCATAATTCCCCTCGTTTGTGATACCAATGTTTTCTATTTCCTGTTTTACTTCGAAAGCATCTGGTTCAACCAAACTATTCCAAAGTAATTCCACTCCTGGTGGTTTTGAGCTTAATCCCATTATATTTTCCATTAAATCTAAAGATTCTCTAGGCGCTAATTTTACATTACTTAAAACTGTTACAGTGGATGCAACGTCGTCTTGACAAATATGTGGTTCTTCCCTGAAAGTAAAGGGCTCATGGTCTCCGTCAACGCAACTGTTGTTATCGTTATTAGCAATATCCAATTCAGTAGGATCAATGCTTTCCCCATCAGTGAACTGAACAACACTAGGCGGAGATTTTATTACTTTCTCTGTGACAGAAAATTCACCATCGTCTTTTTCAATACATTCAACCACATGCCGAGGAGTTTCTTGAACTATAAAATCTCCATTTTCACGCTCCACGTAATGCGCAGTAATTGGACTTTCAGCATACCTAAGCACTGAAGGCGATGGTGTTGGTCTAGGGGATGACGTCCGCGATGAGAACTGCAGTTGAGGAGTTTTTCTGCTTTGGGGATCTATGAGCTGATTTGATATGCCTTCGAAAGGACACTCAGAATGTAGATTGTTTTGTGATCGATCGTTTGAATCGTGGATGTTGTGAGATCGATTGTGATCCGTCGAGGTGCAATAACTTGTGGGTGATTGAAAGAATTTCCCATTTCGCGACGAATCATATAACTGAAACAGAAAAATCATTATTTTGCAAACTTATGCAGTGTGTATACAAAAATGTTTATTTTTTTTATGAGCAACCCCACCAAGCCAATTCAGAAAACCTTACTCTATCGAAATGCAAGGTACAACAACTAATATTAGGAAACTACTTTAAGTTTAAATATTTCATATTAGTTGTTAATAAAAGTACATAATTAAGTATATATTATATATGTATGTACTTTCATTTTTAAGTTTAATCTGGAAATTAATCAATTCACACAGTATCTATCTGTGTTTAGCTAGGAATGGGGCTTCATATGAAACCATCGATGATCAATATCGCAACCATTGAAGGGTTACCATCGATGTCCGATGCTATCAGGCTCCTCACTATCAATGGCGAAAAGATCGAATGTGGCATTAAGAACCATCGATACTTTCGATAGTCGATGCCCCATCCCTACTCTAAGAAGATTCTCATGAAGTGGAAACAGCCATGCGTAATAAAAAGAAATTGCATTCTGAGAGAAAATGAGAGTAAAAAGTAGTATTACAATAACACGATTTCTACCTGATGTTAAACAAATCAAAACTATTTTTCCCAATAGAAATATGTACATGTGCATTGTACAAGCACGTTAAGAACATCATCCATTTCCACCGATAATTTAGTAAAAAAATTACAAAATCAATTTGGAAATCTGTTTTAGTTTCAACAAATCGATTGATACATAAAAAACCTTTATATCAATATCGGTAATATATCGATGTTTTTTAATCAAGGCAACTACATCACAATGGCATAAGTAACACATCACAATTGCTAGTAACATATTATCATATTATAGTGTCGACCATTGACGACACGAATGCCTTAATTGGGGAAAATTTGTGTTTAAAAAGTAACGGTATTCTTAGAAAAAGTTGACGTTTTAATTCTCAAAAACAACTGGACAAACTTGAAGTTATATCTTTGACTTTTTTTTTATTGATCAAATTTGCATTTAAATTCTGCAGACGACATTTCGTACATTTTTAATAATAATGGACAAGAAAATTGAGGCCATTTTGCCATGTTTATAGCTTGCTACGGTCAAACCCCTATTGTGAGGAAGTCGAACCGAGAAATTCGGAAAATTCAATTTCACCTTTTAAGCTGAAGTGTTTACAAGCAAAATTTTGACATTTCAACGCGGAGTTTTTTCATTTAATGTAAAAATGAATACAAAAAAAACAACATTTCATCCCTATAAAATAATTAGTAATTTCCCGTCATTTGAACTTCTTTTGTAATTAACTTGTCCCCACCTTTTGATAGGTACGTTTGCTATATTTCAATATTCTTTAGCCTAAGACGTTTTATGCTGAGTATTGTACCCCATACTAAGAATCCTACCAGTCAAACATTCAATAATGAATAAGCGATGTCTAATTTTGCCCATACCAGAAATGACTCTTGCTTCCTCTCTCAAATTGACGTGATCTTAACATAGAAAAAGTTTTCAATCAGTGCTGGAGTGTTTGAGATCCGGAAGAATGACGGTGAACAATTTTCGGTATTATAAATGAAGATTCTTAAAAAAAGTGAATATTTACTTTCATATTTTAATTGGTGGTATTTAATGAATAAGGCATTTTATTTTTTAGCTGCTGGTGTTTTCTTATCGTAATTAAATAAGTTTTAGCCCCAATTTAAGCAGAATTATTCAAAAAGATGGCAATCAGAACAGAAATATATTAATTAGAAATTTTTCTGATGCAAACTTACCTCTAACGCGGGAGGGGGCAATGGCAACGGCTGTCTAAGCATTCGCTGGTCGCTCTCCGTGCTGTGGTACACCATGGTGCTTTGGCGGTTGAAAATCATCACATTGCGATGACTTGGAGCTATGAATCCCATTTTTGACTCAGTGGAGGATATAACGCCGGTGTTGTGTCTAGCTTCCAAGGACGAAGCACTGTGATGCACGAGCTGTGTTGCTGATGTTGCCGGGTACATCGACTGTCCCGATGCAAGGGCTACCAAAGCTTTTATGACCTGATCCTTTGGATGAGTTTCCAAGTGCTCCTCAAGAGTCATCCCAGGGTGCAAAAACAATGTGCACACCGGGCACGGAATTTGTTCACCCATTTTGTTGAGAGCTTTTCCAAAGTTTAATCAGTTCAAAATATATTTCGTCTGGATGCAGCTTTCGGGGGTGTACACTACCACACTCTCTCGTCGTGTACAAATCAATAGCTAACGTCACAAAGTCCTCATATCTTTCTTTAAATTTTTTAAAATGGGCAGGACAAATTAAACTTCTCTTCCCGTTGCTTAATGCCCCAGTCGTCCATGTAGCCACACAAAAAATTACCGTCCTCGACTTACTGGTGTCACTTTGTCTTTGCACAGAATCTCGATTTATTTAATTGGAAAGATTTCACCTAATAATCTGATTTACCTTTTGCGCAATTAAGTTTTGATGGTTTCAAATAAAATAGGAACCTCGCATCCCCTCAGAGCTGTGCAAATTGTTTCACCTTCACTTATTAAGCAGGGATCGATTTCGAATAATGGCCTCAATGACAATGACCAATATTCACAAAGAAATCTCATGTACAACCCCGACTTTTATCTAAAAATATATTAATTGTTTTGTCATCATACAACAAATTTTAAGAAATAGCCACTCAGTTTCACAAGTTCTACTAAGCACTCTACAGAATTAATAAAAATTTGTTTCCCATATCCGTATCCATCAGACATGTTTATTCACAAAGTTGAGGAGTACTAGAATAAGCAAACTTGTACTAAAGCCAATCAAAAGAAGTTGTACTGCCAGGAAAGTGGTCGAGTTCTAAAATTCTTATGTGCAGTGAAATTCAAAATATCCAATTGAGGAAATTTTAAAAATAACTTAATACCTATTAAGAGAAGTGAAATAAATAACGTTCAGTTCAGACCGACCCACCCATCACAAATCAATAGGTGAAATTTTAAAAATTGTGTCTGAAATCGATAAAGGCTTCAATGAGAATACTCTAGATATGCTTCATGTAATTTTCCGGCCCCAATTTCCTTGGGCTTTTTTAGTCAAAAAAAAAATTAAAAAACCAGTTATTTTCGGTTCCTGATTTAAATACATAATCGATTAAAAATTATTAATTAGTGATTTCCCTAAATTATCCTACATTTCCCAATGATTGTGAATTTTCACAAAGAGTGGGTAATTACCCAGGGAATGGCAACGCCGTAGTACATCAGTTTGTAATGTTTAATGTGTAGCTGTCAAGTGTCAATATCCAGCGCGGAGTTTTGTTGTTAGGATTAGATTTATTTTGGGAAAAAGCAGTAAAATTTAAAACACAATGGTTGAAAAGAACTCTGACCAAAGTATTATGGACAAGTCCATGCGATCTGTTTTCGGTAAGGCAATATTGTTTCAACACTTCACGAAAATAACGATCATTTTTCAGTGGGCAACATTCCATATGAAGCGACCGAAGAAAAATTGAAGGAGATTTTTAGTGAAGTGGGACCGGTGATATCTTTGAAGTAAGTCCACATTTCTTAAATCAAGAGTACGAGTACGACCCTCAATTTATTACTTTTATTTGGTAAACATACCTAAGAGTAAGCTCAACTTTTGTCCCACCTATTGCTACAGGTTCTTCGACTCCAAAAATAAAAAAAAACAGCGTAAGATTTTAAGAACTATAACATTTTTAATTATCTTTACAAATCGAATAACGTAAGTGGTTAAGAAGGTCCAATCAACAATCTAATGTTTATAAGCAGAGAAATGTTATACTAAATATACTAAATAAATTATATCAATATTAAAACGGAATATAACAATAGCGTACCTAAGTAAAACATAAAAACAAGAAAAGACACAGAATAAAATTTGTTTTACCATTATACCGAATAAGTTAGTTTCATTGAACCGATAAAAGTTAAACGTTTCTTATTTCTCTTATTTTCAAATTGAGGAAATTGTAATATATTGGTATTAATCCAGAAATTTATCGTAAATAATACTTGCTTTTTCAGGTTGGTTTTCGATAGAGAAAGTGGCAAGCCAAAAGGGTATGGGTTTTGTGAATACAAGGACCAGGAAACTGCGTTAAGTGCCATGCGAAATTTGAACGGCTATGAAATCGGTGGACGAACTCTTCGTGTTGACAATGCTTGTACGGAGAAATCTCGAATGGAAATGCAACAGCTTCTGCAAGGACCACAAGTCGAAAATCCTTATGGTGAACATTGTGAACCTGAAAATGCCCCCGAAATTATCACAAAGACAGTTGCCTCTCTTCCCCCTGAGCAAATGTATGAGCTCATGAAGCAGATGAAACTTTGCATCCAGAATAATCCTGCCGAGGCGCGTCAAATGTTGCTTCTGAATCCACAACTGTCCTACGCCCTTCTTCAGGCACAGGTTGTGATGCGGATTGTTGATCCCCAAACAGCATTAGTAAGTTCAATGTTTTATAAAAAAAATTTTGTAACATACACGCCAAATTTTTTTAGTCGATGCTCTTCAAAGCGAATCCAATGCCCCCTGTTCTGAGCATTAATCCATCAACAGGACAGCCGCAGCAATTGAGCCCAATGCAACAGTCGATCACTATTCCAAACCAAGCACCCAATAACATACCTTCCCTGTTGACTAATTCATTCCCCAATCCTGGTCAAGATATTGACTTGAGATCTGTAGATCCTAGAAACGTTGATCATAGAGCAATTGATCCACGAACAATGGACCCTAGGGCCATCGAGCCTCGCACTTTAGATCAAAGAGCAATCGATCGTAATATCGATCCACGTATACTGGATGCGAGAAACGTGGATCCTCGAATACTGCGCAATTTGGATCAAGATATGCGATCTGTACCAAATCCTGTGCCACCTATTACAAGCCAATTGGATTCTAGAAATCTGAGACCTCTTCCACAACCAGTGGCACCTCCCTTCCAAGGTGATCCACGTCAAAGACAAGGTGACCCGCGTCTTAGGCCTGGAGGACCCAATATCCCTGCTCCTGTTCCACCAGTTCCACAACACAGGCTTCCATCCAACGGAATACCAAATGATGCGACAGACCATGAGAAAGCTGCTCTCATTATGCAGGTGCTTCAGCTATCCGATGAACAGATCGCAATGCTACCTCCAGAACAACGTGCTAGCATTTTAGTTCTCAAGGAACAAATCGCTAAAAGTACGCAGCAGCGATAATTTGTGCGCACGCTTTTCAATTGTATGGTAATTCGAAATAAAGTTTCATTAAATATGGAAACTGCATTTTTTTCTGCTCCAAGACGGTTAAGTTTGATCTATTGGCCATCGATTAAAAACAGTACTGAACATTCTGGTGTCATTTATTGTAAATTTACATGAATTCAGGCAAATTGAAATGTTTATAAAGTGGACTTCATTCTCTTGAGTTTTGTTTTAACAATCTTAAAATTAAACAATGGTTAACATATACCTATATATATAGTATATTCTGTAAACGTTTTCGACGCTATTTGAGCGCGGTTGGAAGTAAACGAAAATTTCCAATACTTTTAGGTTTTTATTATTACTGACAAACGTTTTTGGAATTCAAGCTTAAAAAGTAGAATTTGCCCTTACAAAACTTTATTTACAAACAGTGGGCTGTGCTTTCATTTGATTTCTTGGGAAATTGAAATTCAATGTCAATCCACCTACGTCATAATGTAATACATATTATGAATAACGTAATATTAAAAATAAAAAAGTAAATAATATGTGTACTATAATTGTTTATATGTACACAAATAAAAATATAAAACGACAATAATGCAGATTTAGAGCACTATTTACTTGCGCTGTAAATAAAACTTGTCCTGGATTAATTCATTATAAATAACAGTGTCTGCATCCTGCGACGCATATAGTTCCACCTCTGGAATTCTTCCAGGCTTGATTATTCTTACGAAAATCTTGTCATGTTCAGATAGGAGTATTGAGAGTTTTTTCTGGATATCTGCTTCTCTCCAACGAATATTTGCTTTTATGCCGCTCAGTGTTACGAAAATATTTCTTAGAGAATATTTCAAAAGATGTTTTGGAAACTTCCTAACCAATTCCGTAGGTACTGTTTCAGCATTCAGGAAGTCCACGAAGAGAACATCTACCGTGTTCGATTCCTCAGAATATGATCGAATTATTGCCCTATACCACAGCTTATCCGCAGTGTATACGGCCAAACAAATGGTGTCTGGATCAAATGATAACAATGGCTTCGCATTTTTAGCGGCTATTTGTAGTTGGTTGGACATGTCAGAAAAACTTTGCTGATGTTCGGTCAAAAACGGTGATAAATATAAGGAACACGAATTTGAAATCAAGCTTATCTCAGCGTAAAATTTCAATACGCCTTGTGGAATGACTGGAGAAAGAAATTTATTCAAACCTTTGATGCGCGATGTCGTCATGGATGCAGTAGCATCAGATACAACAGATGGCGTAGTTGTTGAGCTGGAGGAACTGTCCAGAATTTCAGTGTGAACGTCCTCATTATTACATTGATTCCAGTACCCCGTTCGATATTTTAGCACCGATTCAATATCTTCTTCAGCGCTATCTTCACCAGATAAAACAAAATCCGAATTAAATAAATTCTCTAATTCTTTCTTTTCAAACATCTTTTTGTATTCGGCGTCATTAAGTTGATCCAGTTCAGGCGATTTACTTGGTTCAATAATATAATCGTCGTCAGAATCGTCCTCTTCAGATAAATTTTTGTTAGCAGATACGTTTATATCAGGGCTTTCATGTCTATTCAAATTTCTCTTCAATCTACTTATAGCCATTTTATTATTCAACAGAAGTTGTGCAATATCAAAACTTTCAAAACGAATGCTGCATTTCTGTATTGGTTGATTTTCCTGGTTTGGAATGAGTCTAATTGTGCAAACTTTCCCCACGATTTGTGCATGAATAAAATCAAGAGTGCTTATTGGCCATACATCCGTACCATCTGCTGGACCAATTTGATCGATTTCGAATTTATTACTCATAATTTGAATTTCAGGCAACATAGTATCGAAACTGACGTCTTTGGTAGAAACATCTTCAGTATTTCCATAGTCAACGAATGTCACAGACATTTCCTTTTCTGATTTGATCTTTCGCACTACTGCTCTGTAAAACTTTCCATCTAAATGAAAGCGAGCAAGGCAAGTTTGTCCAATTTGCCAGTTATAATTTTCATCTATTTTTAAATCATCTGCACGAAGTTGCATTGTATATTTCATTTTTTCCAAAAAATCGTGGTTCTCGAAATCATGACCGTAAATGGTACCTTGATTATCTATGTACGTAATATAAGCTTTAAAAATTTGCTTTTCAATAGGCTTTGACGGTAGCCAAGCCTTCAGTGTTTTTTCAATTTTTGGCGTTATACTTTTGAAATCCAGCGTTGAAGTTTCTTCGACGTCTTCATAATCATGGTTTTCTAGGGCTGCATTACAATTTTCAATCCACTTCTCGATCGTTTCTTCGCCCTCCAACAGACCATAATTCATGACTGTAAAGAAAAAAAAAACAATATTACCTACCTTAAAGTTGTTTACTTACATTCACTTATTATTGCAAATACCAGTATGTTCTACATTTAAAGTGATTTTACTTTCTCATTTCTCTACGACTAAATCATTAATCACAACATTTTATCATTGGTTTTTCAATGATGCTAATACGTTGTGATTAATGCCGGAGTACTGCTATAAATATCCAATGCTTGGGATTGTATACCGTCATCCACTCATGCACATATAGTACTGCAGATACCACAACGGCATAACCGGACCCTTATACTAGAAAATTTCCGTTTGCAAACGGATTTGAGCATTTGACTACACGGTCAATCTTTTACCCAAATTGTTTTTCCGTTCTGTACTTTTTAGCAATGCGCGGTGCACCTCTCATAAAACTCGTCAAGTCCTTAAACTATTGAACAATGTCGATTTCTCTTAAACTGTTCCTCAAATCTTCGAGTGGCTCGCAAACAGCTCCGCTGGAAACTGTACATTTGAAAAAGTATAGCCTTTAGGTATAGGATATGTCGGATGTTCCGTAAAAAATGACACGGAAAAAATTGACAAGGGGTGAA
The DNA here is from genome assembly GCA_963082835.1 of Leptogaster cylindrica. NCBI lineage: Eukaryota > Metazoa > Arthropoda > Insecta > Diptera > Asilidae > Leptogaster > Leptogaster cylindrica. Next base: position 37,353,316 of record OY720106.1, read on the forward strand.
GTTTTTCAAGAAAAAAGTTCCCCGTTCAAAATAGACCCCTCAATTGAATTTTTACGTAAAGCAAGGAATACTTAGTAATTAGATTTAGATGGGCATGATCTCGACATTCTGCCAGATATTTTGGTATCGATCGCATCCAATTTAGTCCACTTTCACGGCAGTTATCGTTGAAAATCCGAAATTTTCAAAACTCGTAATAACTCCCTTACTTTAGCACGGAGAGAGATCGTTGTAATCTCGAACTGAAGAGATCAACGAGCTGAATAAAACGCAAAAAGAAATTTTGGAAAAGACCGATTTTTAAGGAAATTATGACCATTTGTATAACGACGTTAAGCTGAAATCTTCCAGACCATTTTTAGGCACTTTCGACAAAGAAGATTCCATGGTTTCTTTCCGGACACCCACCTTTAGCAGCATTACCATACTTCCATTCATATATAATAGGAACATGGAAGTAAAGGAAGAAAGTACGAATATGCTACTTAAGGTCAAAATTACTTTACCTGATAGGGCTATATTGAGATCCGTCCAAGGTTAACGGTTCATCTACTATGTACGGAGCACCCCGTATGAATGTTCTTAAGTATTTAGAAATAGTTGCGGGATGTGGAATGTGGATAAAAATGGTATTTTTTTTCATAACATTTAGAACAGTTGATAGTATTTGTGCAGTTTTTTCAGTAAATTAGAAATTTTGAACAAACTTGCGGTAAATAATAGTTAATACAATATGAAGTTTTTATTAAACATTTGATTTGTACGATATTTAGTTTAACATCTTTTAAATTTAAATAAAATGAGATATATCGTAGCGAAGACCCGAAAGCTGAAAGTTTATCAATTGTCATATTTTTTTGATACATTGTGAGTCACAAGTTCCTTCATAATTTCTTTTGAGGTAAAATAATAAACTTTATACTAATACAGATTGCAATTACTTCAAAGGATGAAAATAGAATCACTGGAAATATGAATATCTACTGTTGGGCACGGTCACGGGTTGTCAAAAATGTGCAGTGTTATAAATCTAAATCAAAAGAAACTAAAATTAAGAACATACCTTCAGTTTGTAGATTTGGGTCGAATTTTTCAGTTAAATGTGCTAAACCGCAATTAACCATAGACTTGTTAATGTTTATCCACTTCGAAATACTCGGAGACAGAGGGCCTGTGAATTCCGTTGTCATTCCCCATAAAACGATTGGAATCGAGCGCTCATACCGTTTGCCCTGAATTGTAGCTTCAAAAGAATTATATTTCTTAGTTATTGTTTTGAATTCATCTATAGATGAATAGGACCAAGTATTTAAGCCTCCAGTTGGTTGTACACAAGCCATATGGCAAGTTATCACTCCGTTGCAAATACGGCTGTCTTCAACGGAAATCTTTGCCAATTGTTGTGGGGGAATATTGGATACCTGATTTCCATCATCACAAAGAAATACAGTGTACAAAGCGTCATTTTCTGAAGTATCGACGTCTTGAATAATTCCTCTGTACCATTGCTTGCATGTATCTGGTCGTATAGAAGCATACACTAAGCATTTATCATTTTTTTTCCATTCGATTATCTCAGTGTCCTTTGTTGGCAATTGAGTTTGCTGTATTTTATTGTGAACCCGTGCTATTCCATCAAGGTGTTCCACTTTTTTAATATAAAATTCACCGGGTGAAACAATATGACTTATTTTAACTGGCTCTTTCTTAATCTGATTGTCCGCGATTTCCTGGGTTGCTATTTTCTCAGTATTGACAATCCGTTTCTCTTTACCTTCCTGATTCTTTGAAATGATCATACAAAGTGCTTCAGGTCCAGTAGCAATTGCGTGTTTTAAGTAAACTAACTTAGCATTAATGTTTACGTCTGCACGTGGTTTGATCATAAGTAGAACGACCTTGTAGCGAAAATCCTTAGAGCGATGAATAAAAATTTGTATGCCAGGATTTTTTGTCATTCTTTTAAATTCTGCGGTTGCTTCATCAGTCCAAGTGTAGTCATTTTCCTGAAGTGGCTCAATATCTGTTAAGGAGCATTGAAATGCAAATTCACTATTATTTAAGAATTTTTCAGACAGGACACGAATCTGCTTCCAATGTACAATTTCCGCATATCCATAATCAACCAGCCTAATTTTATTGTTTCCTGAAAGTAACAATACTTAAATAGTAATAAAAAATGTTAAATTTCAGGACAATAACCTTTCCCCAATGATTTTAAATATCTTGCTCGAAACCAATTACCACTGATGAAAACTGCGCATGGAGTTCCGGGTTGCGGTGCAAACAATTTCTGTTGCGGTTTTTCGTATTCTTCATTAAATTCTCTTTGCATTTTAAGGCGATCTGCCTTGTGGTCGTTCTGTATAAATATAAATCTTTATTTTTTGTTGAAAGTGGCAAAACTATGATTTGCAGTGCCTACCTTTATTACGTAGAATTCTTGCGGATGGTCGACATGTAAAACCGTTACACTAAAATTTTCCCCATATTTGAAGGAATGGCGATAAAAACATTGGTTTTCTCCAGACAATAAAATTTTCTGAAATAAAAATTTTCATAAGATCTACACTAAAGTCCATAGATTATTTCAAAGTCTTGCTAATTATAATATCTCGGTTATTGTAATCATGTTTTTATCTCAATGTTTTCGATAAAATTGGAACGATAATAGAAGGCGTTTCCGATTTTTGCGACTTTTTTTCTATTTAAATTAATTTTCTAACTAATATCACATAAACAAAATTTTCCAGATAAAAATTAAAATAAATATTCAAATTAGCAAACACAATTTTCTTGTAATACCCCAAATTCTAAACGAGTCTTCAACCAACAATAAGTATGCAACTTCAATCTACATATTGTAGTACTGTATGTTTGAATATCTTGAACTGCATATAATGCCGTATTCACATTGCACAAATCAAACTCAAACAAATGTATTTGCATTCGCATATGTTATGTGTGGACGTCTTTTCAAACAATTACAAGCGGTGTAAAATGATTGCTAGACTGATTTTTAATGTTTGTCTCGGTTTTTGGATGTGAATTTGAGGCCAATTTTCAAACAATACGACAAATCAATTTGAAAAGTTTAGACGCTATCACAAACTTTTTAAAAACAAATTTGAAGTAAGCGATTAAGAGTTTAAACGTTCGCTAAAAGTCGACAAATCAACACAAGTTTATCTGAATTTCCAAATGTAAAAAGACGCTGCGCTATATTTGCCCTCCATGGTCAAATCTAACTTTCCAATTATATACCTAAACCATGAAAATTATTTCGTACTTTTTTTTTTGTAAGAATTGCATAGTTCCTGTATAAATTCGTTAAATTTTTAGTAGACGTAATTTAAGTATATACTTTGACATAGATTTAAGGTACTTTGGTCACATTATAGCCTCCACAAATAGATCTTCAAGAGAGTACATTTCAATAGCAATTAATTAAAAACAATTTATCTTACAAAGATATTTCTAAAAGCCAGGAGCAAATCGTGTTCCTTTTATACTGGGAAGTATTCGAAGCATCATTATTGTAACAATTTTCAATTATATAATATATGAAATACATAATATTATTATCTGTATTATTGAACTACATTTCGAATAATTACCTTTTACTAATTATTTATAAAGAATTGTTGCCACTGAAAAATATATAATTTTTGTTGGAAAGTTTCACAAAATGAAAAACGTAATATATCTTGAATATTGAATGCTCCAAAATCCAACATTACATATTAAACGAGTGTATAATATTTTTAAATAACAGTACCTTTTTATTCTGTAGTGTAGCAAAATTTTGTTTTAATTCTTCGCACAATTCTTGTTGTTCAACTAAATCTGCATAAATCAATGCATCTCGGAGGGATGTTTTATATTTACCACGGGGGACAATTATATCAACAAAGTTTACCGAATTGCTGGTCATCAACGTGAGCATATCAACGATTTGGCTAGAAAAATAAAAATTGCAGCTTTCACTACATTACTGACTGTAGATTTAGTTACTTGTTCACAATTTCTACTATCAAGTTCTTTGCTTCCTCGTCCAATTTTTGTGATTTAGATTTGATTCCAAAAATCGAACATTCAAAAGCGCCAGGAGGTTGAATTCTTAAATCTTCTGAAATTTCCCGAAATCTAAAAGAAATATTCTTGTTTCTGAGATAATTTTAGATATTTGAAATAAAATTACCTTTTTTGTGGAAGGTCTAACTTGTTTCCATCATCTATTAAAGACACCTCAAATTTATCTTCTTTAACGGCCAAAACTTTTGCACGATACCATGTTTTGTCGGAGACATTGCAAATAAGATAGGTTTCGTTTATCTCAATTGAATCGGGCATTGACGCATAACCGCCTTCTTCAGAACATAAATTTTTAAATTCCTCAAACTTTGATAGAAATATTTCACTCTGTACGAAAAATTGTAAAGGAGTTTTAATGCAAGAAATGTGCACCTTCTGTGAAGCGGGCTGTTCGGAATCAAGATCTTGTACTAAAGTGAATATTGATGATTGAGAACCCATAACTCCTTGTTTTGGATTTTCGTTTTCTTTCAGTGCTGGCGCATTTATGATTTCATAATAACTGCGCATTTGCGGTTTCAACTGCACCTCTTCAAAATTTAAATCAACGTAGTCTTGAATGTCGTCCATATGATTATTGAATTGCATAAACTTGAAAGGGTCGTCCATATTATTTTCGAAGTCGACACAGCAAGGAATGTCTTTTAAACCCGATTGAGCTCTATTGATTATTTCAGGGGCATACAAATGTTTTTCTTTATTATCAGAATTTTGCATTAATTTTAAAAGCTCCTAAAAATGGTCATGTATTGCTTTAGATACATAAATAAATAAAATCAAGACGTATTACCTCAAACGTTTTTGCACTTTGGGTGATAGTAGCATGTAAGATATTCATTCTGTTTATGGTACCTTCAACATTATTTTTAATATCCATCAAAATTTTCTTTTCCTGCTTTTGCAATTTAGCGTGTAATATCAAAAAATAATTAGATACGGCATCGATGGTATTCAAAGCATAATTTTCGTACGTTTTTTCGATTTGTTTTATCTCCTGAAATTGCAGAAAAAAAAGTAATTAAATTTAATGTAATTTTGAATCCGTTATCTAAGGAATTCTTATTCTAAAAGTGAAGAAGAAAAAAACAGGCGTTATTATTTTTATTTAACGAACAAATCCGATTGCATTATTTTAAAATGTGAATTATACACAGAAATTAAGAACTAATTGTTCGACTTTAAGCGAGATGTACACATATGGCCACAAGGAAAAACATTAATTGGTCTTATATTAATGAAAACTACAATCATTCCTCCATTTTCTGCGTATGTATTGTATTTAATTACTTCTTCATAGATTTAAAATTTTTTAATCCAAGGCTTTCTGTAAAAAAACTGTTTAATGCAACTATACTACTTGTGATCAATTTCATAATTGATAGCAAAATGTTTTTGAGATTTTTAGTATTTCACTAAACTTGACTTTCAAGAGTCAACCCAAACAATAAACAAAAATGTTTGTTGCCAGCAAATTAGCTTGCATCCCCTTTGCATGTTTGCAAACATTTTTCGAATGGAGATATGAATTAAAAATTCGAAAAATAGCAATGCATATTAATTTTAGTATATTATATGAAATTGCAAAGTAGATAAGAGGTAAAAAACTGTATCTTCATTTCCATAAATGGAAATTTTGCAGCGCAGCAAAAAGAAGACTATTTTTAACATCAATGATAATTTTATGCGGCATTTACATTTTACTATTTAATATCACCTGAGCACGATCTTATAGAAAGGAGAAGATTATGTTTCTGCGGGTGCAAAACTGTCATTACCCCCAAATGTGAAAATTTGGACATACGATCATTTACCTCTCACCTGCAGGTCTGTAGAATGGTGATGGTTTCATGATCATGATTTTTATTTACCTGATCGGTCGTCGAAAACCTATGGAAACTGCTATCAATAAAATATTGCCCAGAAGCGAGGCAAGTTGGTCCAAAAATGCATTCCATGAAATTTTGAATAAAAACCTCGTATAAAGCCAGTATTGTGGAGATCATGGTTATTTGATACTTTCGTACCAGTATCTCAAAAGGAATTTATCGAATTACTAATAATAAATAATTCAAATATAAAATTATAAAATATAATGAAGAAAAAATTGTCAACCTGTGCTTGAAAAAGTAATCATCAAAACGAAACTGCTTAAGAAAGAGAAACAACATACGGAGCTTCGGTACGTTAAATGACTGCAGTGAAGGTAACTTCGTTGCTTCATCCAACGAACGGTTATCATAGGTAATCGACGTTTGATCATCTTCTGCGTGCAAGTCTGCGTACAGAGTACTCCCTCTGTCTAGCGTAATGCTGCCAACTGTGATTAACAACATTCGTTATTGAAAAAGATTGGAGGAGGCTCGCACCGATCAAGTTCGCGAGAGTAAAAGTAAAAGGAGATGACTGTTGAAAGTGGCTCAATTCCTAAGAATGATACCATGCAAGAGTACTGACGCTAAAATCAGTCTTATCGTACTCATGTACATAATATGTAACTAGGTCATTTCTAGTGGACAGGTGTATTTATTGCAATTACTCTGAATTGCCTCATTTAGCGATTCCGGGCGCTGCGTTTTTTATGTACAGCTCTGGGAAACAACATATTCGGAGATGAGCGGGCACAAAGATTAAATGTTCGACAATCCAGGTTAGTGGTTGATAAAGATAACTTTTTGCAGCTTTATGGTATTTGTTGATGAGAACTTCTTATTCTCTTTGCTGATTATATTTGGCCACACATTGTATATGGGGAAAAATAGCCAAGATCAAAGCAATTTTTATGATTTTTTTTAATAATAATTGTTGTGCTCATAATACATATTTAAATATTTGATAGATTTTATTTGTTTAACCAAGTTTTACTGCTTTAATTTTATAAAATTAATTTGCGGGCGTTCTCAACTGTTTTAAGGTGATTCATAATTTGGCAATGTTCACGGTGTATACATTGTTATTCAATATTTTTCTTTATACAACAACGCAGAGACATCAAATTTATTCCAAAAAAAATACTATGGATTTTCCAAAAAAAAAGCCAGCCATTTGCATCTACTTCCTACCAATACTGGAACATTCACTTTCGATTTTGGAATAAATGTTTTGCAAACTCCGAAAATTTAGATTTTCTCCAAAACTTAACGTATTGGTTTTGACGTTTTGTATTTTTATTTAGTTACAGTGGTCGTTCAAAATTCTAAAATATCCCAATTACTTAAGACGATTTTACCCACAATGCAAACATCTTGCTTTGAGTTAAGTTTTTCAAATAAATTTATTTCATTTAAAATTCAAATATTAATTGAAATTAATTGCTGTTTAAACAATTAGATAAATTCTAAACTATCTAAATATTACCTATTAGAGATAAAATCTACCCATAAAAATTAGCATTTTTTGCCAATATATTTTAGAATAAATTTAGAAAATAGGATTTAAGAATTCTTAAATAGTTGAAATACAAATTAATTAAGGATTCTGAACATCCACTGCAATTTAATTAATTATTACAACAGAATTGACAAAAACAAGTTTTTTGTAGACCTTTTCATCTTCTTTTGAATTTTACGTAGTCATGGTTTCTAATAATTGGTATCCAGTTTGTATATCTAAAATGTGGATATTATGCTTTATCAAAATCTCGAGAATTTGGCCGAATTCGAACTGTGAACTTTCATCGAAATGGTGCAAGGGTAACCTGAAAATTCGATTGGATTTGGTACAGCTGCGGGTACAGATGAAGAAGTAAGCGAAGGCACCCTTGTTAGTAATACATTAAAGCGATCTTTTTGGCGTGAAAATCCTTCAGAGCATAATGAGCCATTTGAACATAGTGAACGAAGCGGTACTCATACCCAATGCGCGACCGGCAACGTTGGAAAGGTTTGTCGTGCAACGCGATGGCATATGAACGGTTCACGTATCCAAGTAAGTAGTACGGTGCCCCCACTCGGATGTGAGTTCCCCTGCTGCGAGAAGGCAGACAATCTGCGCGCGCCTATAGATCGCGCGGATATTTATTTTTGAAAAATAATTTTTAAAGTCGCCGCGGCTTGGGTTCGCGGCTTCAAGAAGTCATCCAAGTGTCTGTTTAGAGCGCAAGACTTCATCAGTTCTCATTTGGAAGCCATGTGGATTTCAACCTACCGTCGTTAGTAGAGGAGTCGTGATACGCAAATAGGCGAATCCAGCAGGCAAAATCATATTACACCTAAAACCAGCGCTGGGCTTGGCTCTTTCGGCAGCAACTAGTACTACACTATTGGCAGTGCGTCGTCGGATCAATACAATTCCAGTTTCGGCATGATATATGCACAACAAATTTCAGAACTTTAGGATTAATATCAGTTGTTTGAAACGAAAGGGTGGAGTTGTAGACCTACTTGGATACGTTCCCTGCGTCAACAATTGGCTATTTTGTGTGCTCGTCGTACGTTTCATTTGATAATCGGTTCACAGAGAAATGCTTGTGCGGTTGGTGGTGTTGTTATAGTGCTCTTCAAAAATAAATCACAACACGAGCTTGTTGAACGAGTTTAAAGATTTCTAAGGCAAATACCGAGCTTCGGGAATATATAATAGCTGGAAAAAAGTGAAACTTGTGAGAATTACATAAAATTAAACAAAATCCAATATGTTCAGCAAGTTGTTGTTCCTGGTTTTCATAGTTTGTGGATACCTTCTTATAACAGGTTAGAAAAGATGTCCGCAATGTTATTTCATTGAACATTAAAACGTTACCATGGGAAGAACTGATCTCCTCCATGACCTAATAAATGATACAAACGAATCAGAAGCAGAGTACGGATGGTATATTTAATGATTCATTGAAAACGTGTTTTTCTACACAAGCCAGATCACTGGGAGAAGTACGCTCACTCTAGTAGTGCAGTAATGCAAATTCACAGCAGAAACCCGCTTTCAAGTCTCTTTCAGAAAATATTAATGGCCGGGAGATTGCATAATACCCATAGACCTTTTGATTAATTCCAGTTTGGTAATAATATTAGTATTTTTCCTTGAATTTTCTTTAAGTTTGGTACTCTTATGTTAAAATATGCACATTTTGAACTTTTTTAAATACAAATCAAATAATTTCGTTTTTGCTAATCCTCATCCATTGATTTTATAAAATATTAGTCGCTATTTATTTAATGGAGGTACCTATGTCGTGCAAACTTTGTTCTGGAAATAATTTAATAAATTCCTTTTTTAGATAATATAATTTTCGGTTCTACTGAAAAAAACTAGTTTTATAAATCTCATCCTCAAATGGATTAGTCTCTATTGTTTTTGTTAAACATACAAGACATTGTAGCTTTTTAAAAGGCAACAGTCAACGCAGTCTTTACCTAGTTTTCTACGTGTAAAGACTTCAGATGGGAGTGTAACTAAGTTTCGCTTAATACATCTGCATTTCAGATATCTTCACTATAGTGTGCAATGGATTGAGAGAAGCTATAGACTTCAAAATATGTATAACTATAAATAGACAGTTCGTTTTATATTATATCTACACAATACATATTATGCATACAGTTAGTGCATTAATATTTAGTATTATCTTATAAAATGAAGTGCTTTAAATTCTGTTCATTACTGCACAAACAACGATACATAGATCTTCCATTATTTTTTGTATAATATAAGATCCTTGATAGGTATATATTTAAAAAAAAAATTAAATAAAAAATTCTCGACCAGAAAAAATAGTCATTCCAAAGAGTAAATAAGACAAATTGGTTGAGTAGTTTTGGAATTTTAATGAACCGCGCTCGGCTCGTCCTTGGGCCTAAGGAGTCGACCTTCGTCCTTCAACTCTCACGCCCTTGAAAATAAACGAAATAATACATTTGGGATATTAATTTGTGCAAAAAACGATCCTGAACAAAATGAATGCAAAATTGTAGAATTCGGACCATGAGTTCCAGAAATATTAGAATATGGTTTTTGTTAGTCGCAGTTTCGTAATCAAGCAAAAAGTAACGTATTTAAATAACCAGTAATATTCTTTCCTTTTCTATGCAATTTCTTTAGATTGCTCGTAGGAAGTAGTGCCCTCTTATTAAACGAATGGAACGATTTTCTTTTTTATTTTTGATAAAAAAATTTTCTATACATACTTAAATAGAGTGTCTCTTCTTATTGAGTAGATATCATTTGATGCTACTTACCAAAAAGTAAAAAAAAAAAACTAATGGGTTTTTTATAAGAAATCCCGCAGGACATTTTATTCTCCCTCCAGTGGGACAATGGCTGAACCAAAAGCAGCGGCAGAACGTGAGGAATTTGACCAGATAATTTGTATATCATTCAGATGCAAAAAACCTCCCTAACAGTTTTGGTGCATTCTTGTGCAAGACTGCAAATCCTAATTCTGACTTTAAAAATCCATTGCTTTCGAATTATTTTTCGTTTTCAATTAAAGCTGTATAACGGTTAATTAACATAGGTTTCCTTGAAGAGCAGCAAAATGTTGACTACAGATTTCCTATGCTGCACCTAAATCATTTTTTAGAACTTTTATTTATAAAAAAAAAATTGTGCTTTAGGATTGCAATGCAATAAACAGCCACCAGATAATTGATCATTTGATGGGACATCGGTTTTTAACTAGACATAGACTTGATTTCATGATAATTATGACTTCTTTAGAAGTCTGATTTAATGTCTTCAATGGGTTATTTAATGTCAACGAATGGCAATGAAAAGACGTAACACACGTAATATGGAATTGAGAATTTCGTGTGGGTCGACGATGCAGAAAAGCGTCAGCATGCGTTTTAAAATACATTGGTATATGAAAACCTTACATCTACGATTATAAAATAAACCTACCATGAGAAATTTTAATTTCGCAGTAGTTGACTTAACAGAAACTATAATATCTTGGTGACCAAAGACCAACAGCAAAGAAATGCAGATTTCGCACTAGAATCCTCACCTAGCAAATGAATGCTTTCAAATTTATTCCTTTCCAAACAAACTAAAATTCTTCAACGCTGAACTAAGTCTTTAAAGGATTTAATAAATTAATAGAAAGAAATTGCACTTTCATGCATATTTTGCTTATTGGACACACATTACACAACAAAATGGAAATTATATCTGCCTTCAGCAAATATTCGAAAATCTCTTTGGGGTATTCCATGCCAAATCAACCATAAGAAATTATTTTTCACTCGACCATCTTAGATTTCGTCGAAACTTTTATTAACTGTACTATTTTAAAACTATAAGAGATAGAAAATGTAATTTCCATTGGGAATGTAAAAGCGTACAGTTCCAAATGTGATCTAAGATATTAAAAAATCCCTTTCGGAAGGCCTACAGGCTGAGGTAGAGTTCGAATTGTTTTTGATTGCATTTTTTGTGTATTTTTTTTCAAAATCGAGAAACTCGTTATTAATTTATAAACTACTCATCAAGAGCTTTTCATCGATATCTCACAAGACGTGGTTCTAAAAATGTCGAATATTCACCCCCACCCCCTTAAATCGGTGGTGTCACCGTAAACTTCGTAGAGAATACTCTAATTTATGCAGATAGTGGTTTCAGACTCAGGGAGGCATGAAAAAAAAACTATGAAAGAATTTTTCAAAAGTCGTAACATGGTGCAAATCTCATAGGTAAATTATTCTTCGAAAAAACCATGCAAAAGAGGAAAGTTTTTTGTGTCTGTAAAAATTCCAATATCGTGTAAAAAAATTTTAATCTTACAATTTAAATAATTTATTATTGTACCAAGTGTCAATCATCAATCGCTTGTGGCGTTCTCGAGTTATCGTCTGGACATATATAAAGATAGGCAGACGGCATTTCATAAAACTTCCACTTTTCAATAATGAATATTTGAGTAGTTCTGTTTTTCGGTTACCATTATGACGTCAGTGTGTTACACACGTTCGTTCAAAACTAATATACTCCTAAACCTATGTTATAATAAATATATACCAAAGTTTATACTTTCCTAATTAAAAGTAAATACAAAAGATTATTCACTATTCAGCCATTGTTGAACAGCAAGTCTATCGTTGAATTTATTTTATGTTCGTTTAATAAACAATTTGAAGAAAACAAAATGTTGAACAGAAAACATTTTTCACGAAAAGTGAAACAACTGCATTTATATTAACTTTCTATGAAATGCAGTAAATTAAATGGAATAATTCCTCATTTGTTGGCCGTCAGGAAAGCCTTGTCGAAGGTTAGCAATAAGAATTTCCATAAAACCGACTTTTCTGACATTCAGATACCAAACTTGACCTACAAAGTTGGGTAGGACCTGATGAGTCAGAAAGGTGTCAATGCTTTCGAAAACAAAACAAAACATAAATTCGACAACATTATTAAGTAGCACATTTCTGAATTTTAATAATTTCATTAAATGCATTTTATAAAGTTGCACAATAATGTACATTGCGTGGTCGTTTTACGACCTTAATCGAAAATTGTTTCAGCGTGCGATTGCATGCCTTCGTGTACACCAACCTATTGTTCGTGTCATAATGGTAAATTTTACTTGTGATCATTAAATATGCAAACGATTACTGGGGGAAACCTCGTTACAAGGGGTTATGACAAAAGACAATAAAGTTTTCAAAGCTAACCGTTCTTCAAAAGATCTTCACGATCGCAAACTTCCTTGAAAGATGTGAACGGGGAATAGTTCCACAACCAATGTACGATAAGTACATAGCAAACTGATGAGATAATTTAAGCTGACCCACAGATGTATTTTGTATGTGTATATTTATGTATTTATAGTGTACAACATACAGTTACTGGTTTTACCAGGTGCGATGAAAGTTATTATGACATTATGATATACACATACGTACAAATCTATGTCGATATGATTAAAAAGCATCGCTAAGGGAACTTTTTTTTGGGAACCGCTGAAATGATTTTTAGATTAAAATATTATAAGTATAGTGTACAGTGTACACGTAAATGGGAAATTGAAAGGAATAAAATTACATAAATACATATTTTATTTTTGAAGAACATAAAAACCAACCCAAAAGGTATTCTATGTCTCATTCCGAATAAGTAAATTAGCAATACTGCACAATCTGTCGTAAATTTTTAATTCATCTATATTAACTACTTCACGAAAACTTTGCCATAAAGGCAAATTTTTCGACGGCTAATTAACACACTTCCCGTTATCCAATCGAGCTAAAACTGCACAGATAGGTTCGTAGTCAATGACAATGCATTCTTTCAAATTTTTATCCCTCTATCACAGAAGGAACGGATAAAATCTTTAATAATAATACAAAGATGACAGCGTTCTGTACTGTGCATAGAATCTTGCACTGTACTTATCATAAAATCAAGCCATCTTTTCGTTTTTTTTTTAATTAATTTTAATTGTCACCATTTTGAAAATACCTACTATATAAATGAATAAAGTAATAGTAAAAACATTGTTTTTACGGGGTGGTTTTTTTATTATTATAATAGGGTGGTATCGTTGAACAACTCACTACGCCAAAAACACACTATTATAAAATAAGTAGAGTACGGTACTTTACATAAAAGATAAGAAAAACTAACTAAGCTGTGAAATATGTAAATGTGTTTTTGACACTAATGCGAGATATACTCCTTTTTAGATTAAACAAAACCAACTATATGAACTATTTTCAAAAGTACTTGCAACCAAATAATCATTACTGAAACAGAAAATTTTAAACCTATAAATAATAACTATAGTATAAGCTATAGTAAGAAGAAACTCTTGACTTTAAAACGGGTAAATCTTATGCCGAATTTACACGACTAAAAAACTTGTTATAATTTTTTTCGATAGTCGTTAAATGCTTAATTTTTGAATATTGCAAAGAGTTATACTAATACCGAAAGTGGTAAATTCCTTATCATTCTTGTGTATACAAAGTTACATGGTAAAACAATAAAAAATAATTACAGAATAGTGCCAGAATTTTATCAATATAAATAAAATTAGTTTATAATTTAATTTTTATTATTCTAAGTTGTAACTTCTTCAATGATCACGGAAATACGAAGATCATTGTAATAAATTACTCCTTTCTCGCTTCACGCGTATTCTTGGTCTTCACCTTTTGCGATGGTCGCTCCACGAAGAGATCTATTCATTAATTCCGGCTTTGTAATGGATACGCGGTGTAGGTGGCACCTCGTTCCGCTGATGAGAAAATCCATCGTTAGCTACTTCTGGGCACAAGAAATAATAGAATTTTAATTACGCGGAACTTAGAAAAGGACCTTGACTAGAATTCATTTTGAGAAACTATTGTCTGCTTAAGTCAGATAACCTTTTCTTGAAAATTACAATAAATCGGATGAAATGGTTGAAAGATAAACAGTACCTAGGAACTGTACGTCAAGACGTAAAGTACGTAAAGCTGCATAGCACCGGGAGGTGTAATCTTGATTTTTAGAAAAACAGAAATCACCACGAATTAGGTTGTTGTTAAAATAAGTGTTATGCAACGCCAAGGTTTTCGGAGAATAAGAAAATATTTTAGTATTACAAAATTTAGAAAATAAATGTGCTTTTAACAAACACCATAATATGATATATTGAATATGATACATAATGAATTCTGAAATTTCAAGTTGTAATAGGTAAATCTAAAAATCTACAAATAAAAACATATTATTTTTAATAGAATATTTTCTTTTTCCGTACCTATTATTTTCATTTTCAATGCAATTATGTACATTTCCATATCTATTGTTATTTATATGGATAGTCGAATCCTGAACTGAAGTGTTATTGAATCTTATTCCACAGGAATGTAAAATGTTTTTCATTCCCTAGAGGTATTGTAGGGTATATTAGTTTTGGGCGAACGTTTGCAGCTATGTGTAGCTATTGTATTACTTATATATTGTATTCAAATCGTAAGGCCAAGTTCGAAGATGAGCAAAATCGGGCAACACCCTATTAGTTTTGGCATATAGGGCTGAATTATTTTTATACAAAAATGCTGATTTTGTTTACTGAATATTAACATATTAACTTTCTTTCGTTAAATATTGTTATACCCTTATAGGTAAATACGTTTTACAATAATAATGAATTAATTATTTCAACGAAACAGTTTTTACACGATCTTGAAATTTTACTGGTACCAAAAACTTTCCTTTTTTACATGCCTTTTTAATAATTTAGAACGAAATTCTCTATTTACGATGGGAAAGCAGTTTTTTGCACGGTTTTTTCCACGAGTTCTGAACATCTTTTGGTTCTGTGTTAAAACTTTGCCGTTTTCATCTGGGATATTACATATTTGATCTAAACCAATTATACTTCCGTACTATAGTTTCTCCTACGATTTTCAAATGCAGATTCCATTCCTAGCCTCCCCCAAAATTAAATCCGAGCCGCCAGTGGTCGTAGAACGTGAAATTTATGAACTTTAACTGATTCTTTTACAATTCATTCAGGCGGAGTATTGAAGTATTTCTGTATTTCAATATCAACCATGAAATCAAATTTCAAACTTTGACATTGGCGAAAAGCGAATGATGTGCAAGTCACTTCATTGTGATAAATAAGGCTTAGGATTAAACATTCGCAAAGTTTTGGGCACTGGAATCATTGATCTTCTATGGTCTATGCAATTTGATTGCAGCAAAAGTTACACGAATTTATGGGTGCGACAGTAGAAAGTGAGTATGCCGCATTATAGATTCGAAAACGCACACGCAACTGGAATGCGCTATTAAAGACACTTGCCGCTATGCTTCAAAGCAATTGCAGTTGAACTCTTCCTGCCGATAGTCTTGGCTAATTTAAAATTGGTGAACATTCCCGCTAATTTTGATCTTGCGTGTTTTTCTTCAATACATCTTTTCGCCCGTCAAAATAGTTTATTAAGCAAATCTCTCTTCCGGTGCGTTACATCTCGAACGAGTTTTGCATCGGCGTCAAAAGCAATGTCACCCTAAAATGGTTATTCGTCTTGATCTTGATAAAAGGCTGGCGACCCCATAACAATCTACACCTAAGTAAATGTACTTCTGGGTATTCTGTATTTGCCTTGGTTTCTATCATCCCAGCATTTACTGCTCCGTGAATCATTCTAAATGTTTGACAGTTCAGTTAGTGACACAGAATTGAAAGTTCCGAATGGAGCTGTGGAAGCCCAGCGCAATTGAGCATATTTATTTTAGCTGAAACATTTCCTTTAAATTTCGAATTGATTTCAAATCAAAAGTCCATCCGTCACACATGCCTTTATTCGCATTTTGCGGACGAAGCTTGCATAGAGAAGTGTCAAGCACTTTTCATTGGAGATGAGATGGATTCTCATCTGCAAAATCAAGATTAGTTCAGAATTTCAAACCAATAAGCATTAATGTGTTTAAGCCCACCTGAAGTTCGCTGCACGCTCTCTGTGATGTAAGGAAATTTGCGGAAAGTAAGAATCCCCCATTTTCTGACAGCACAGACTCAGAAACTCAAACTCTTAGTATTACTAATGAATTCTTTACAGCAACTTCAATCAAACTTTTCGAACTACTCGTATGCATTAATTTCTCAAGTTGTGCACATTGATCGTCTATTTTAATTCTGTGTTGAAATAATTTTGCAAAACATTGAAGGAATCCAACCATTTTATATTACGTATTTCTTCTATGTTCTGCTATAAAAATATTGGTACCTACTTGTATTTTCAATGTGCATTTCAATAATGTGAAAATTTGTATCTTCAGCTGCCTTTAAGTGATAAAATAAAATAATATTCGTAAATTACAGCACATTTACAATATACCTACATACTATACATTCTATAGACGATTTAGTTTTCAGAGAAATAGTTTCTTCCTTCAAACGTACCAATAGCCAACAGATGGCACTCAATGTGATTTCGATAACTGCCGGTTGTCCCCTAACTTATTCATTATTAACATACAACTGTATATAACAAATAACAGATACTTGCGATTATGCATAATTTTTTGTTCAGGGGTCGTTGAAGTTTGAAGATTGGAAACAACAGGAAATAATTTATCATTGCTTAGGTTTTTAAAAGTATACCTAGATATGTGTATTATAAATTATAATATTCAACTTTGCTTTTGACACAGAAGAAATGTTTCTTAAAATATCATTGAAAAAAGTTGTGCCATTTTAAATTTCGGGTACAAAAACATCGAATGACTGGTTCAGTTACATACATTTCGAGTTAAGGTAAACATTTTTGCATTTCAAAATAAATCTAAATCTCGATTTGTAATCATTGGATTTGTTGTTTCCGTTAAAAAAAATGCTGAAGAAATGCGAACGATTTTCGGTCTAAACAAACACAAATATTTAAGTTTATGCAAGTATTATAGACTTTAAACGCTACTTTTACTTAATTTTCTTTTAGATTGCCGGGAAACAGTTCGATCGAAAAGAGCGAAACGTCCTCGTGCTCCAGAAGTGTTAGACTTCCAAAGTGAACCCGAACAGGACTTAGACAACGATGGAGGAAGCCAAGAGAAAAGTCCTCCTGCAATACCTTCAAGTTTTCTGAGCGCATCAGTACGAGAATATCTAGAATTGGGAAAATCAATTCCAGGTGAATTAGGTTTACCTTAAAGTTTTTTATAGAATATATTTCATAAATAATTATGAATTGTATAATGATGAAGAGCGAGTTAACCTTAACCAAAAACTGTTCAAAATATGTATATGTCGCGAAATTAGGATAAATCACATTTGTACTGTTACCCTCTAATTGTAAGGGTTTCAAAACAAATTACAAACTCAAAATATGGCATCGACAAAATGAATTTATGTTCATGCATGCGGCTCTCTATTACTTTAAATTTTGCGCTTACGAGGTGAAATGGGTATGTGGCCAAAAATTGAGCTTTTAACCGCAATAACCGCGGCTCGATGCACCCTGGATATGTATTTAGATCACAAAATCTTTTCAGATATGTACATCCAAAAAAAAATTTATGTGATACATAAAGTTTTGGTAATGGATAAACCTTAATATAGAGAAAATTCAGAAATGATTTGATGACGTAAAATTCACAACGAAAATCCTTTTTTACGTTTGATTAATACATTCACTCTGAATGAAAATGCATATTACTATTGGGATTTCCATTAATCCTGAAAGCAATAAATCAATTGATTTCTATTTGAATTTTTAAATAATGCCATATAAAAGTGCCAGATGTGCGCCACAAAATTATATCCGCAGCCAACTTTTGAAAGGTTTTTAAATTATATTTACGTTCCGTTCCGTATATTAACCTATTTGTAAGCAAATCATGGGAAAACATATTGTATAGTAGCCACATAAAAAATACGCATATATAATATTTGATTTGACTGCAAAGTGCAAACATAAACACACTATTAGTGTATGCCATACTTCGCAGTTATATCCGCATTACATAACATTACATTTAATTTAGTTTTAGGGCGACAGAAATTATTCTCACTTGCTAAGTATTATTTTCAAATTTTGATATGGAAATGAAATGATAAATTGCAAATGTAAACTCAAATTCTAGGAAAAACTATAAATACCTACAATATGTTTTTTAAATATAGAATCGTTGTACGTTGAGGGCTGAAACCTGTATGTATCTATGCTGAATGTAAAATCTTTAGAAATTTGTATTATACATGTATATTGTTTAGTACTTTGTAAATTATTCCGCATATTTTATTTCAGTTAGGGTTTGAAATGTGCTTCTAAATTAAAACAGTAAAACATAAAACTTTATCCAAGGAATGATTTTTTTTTTATAAAACTGTAATTTCATGCAGAAGAAAGAAACATTAGAAAACATGTAGTTGTAGTTTTAAGCCTCAATTACCTATTTATTTAATATTTATAATACGTACTAATTTTAATGTACCTAAGCAGAAACGCCTAGAAATTTGTTTATAAAGAAAACGTTATTTTATAATGTTAGAACACAAGTTTATATATAGTCAACTTTACTTAGCTCTTTCTTATAGTTAAAAAATCTCGTACTGTTAAGATGTATAAACATTTATAAATAATTTTTAGGTGGCTTTTCTTTACTTAACAAATAATTAAACAATATTTTTTAGGTCGACCGGGAACGGACTATCCAATACTTTCAGCGATACCTTATACAAATTTCTACTGTGACGAGCAACCATATCCTGGATTTTTTGCAGATATGGAAACGAGATGCCAAGGTTAAATGAAAATAATTTCAAAACTTTTTTGGCGAGCACATTTTTCTGCTTTTTAATTAGTAGTGGACAAATAGAATTCGGGTTTGTTTCACTTTTAATGCCGAGCACATAGAATTTGTTTCTAGTTAGCTGTTAGGTTTGTGAAAGGATCAGTGAGTTGTTTTAACATTCAGAATATTGAAATTTCAAAACAAATTCGTCTTTGTCCGTTCAATTATGTTTTTAAACTCCACTCCTGAACAAATTTAGAAGAATCAGGCTGGACTGGAAAAGAATTCTGTGTGTTCCACACTTTATCTCGCTGTTAATAGGTATCCTTTTCTGGACCTCCTCCGCCATCAAAGTGTTAAAATGTGTTTGTATAATATATAGTATTTGGAATTACTAAAGGTGCGCTCTGTTTTAGGATGGCACTATTGCGATATAGACGGACGTCAAGCTAGTTTCTTATGCCCTAATGGAACGCAATTTTCGCAAGCAGTGTTTGTGTGTGACTGGTGGTTCAATGTACGTTGTTACTTGTCACCCCGACTCTACGCCATCAACGCCCGCCTGTACCAACGTCCAAAGGTCAACCCAACCAGGCCACACCGAATAATCACAAAGCAATTAGTTGATGATATTTTTAATTAAGCATTTTAGATTTAATCGTTTAAGTTTCGAATTTCAAAACCAATTCCATGTACATTCATTTGACATCGGTATTTAAGAACTCAGTGTGGTGCTTTGACATTCAAAGCAAGTATGACTCGGAAGGATTAAAAACATCAAACAGCAATGGAATACTAAAAAGACTTTGAAAGCATCAGTTTTTGCTCCGAATGTTTGTCCACTTGTACAGTTTACCAACTATTAGACAAATATTGTATTTAAAATATAATTTTATTCATTAAACTTCTTGAGTTTTCATTAGGTTTAATCATAAGAACGAACATTATTACATGCACAATATTTTTTATCACTTGATATGTAGTATTAATACATACGAGAGCCCACGACCAAAATTTTTGTCTCATTAAAGTACGGCCAAAACCATATAAAATCAACAGATTTGATCATTCTGAAAATATTAATTTCAGATATTGACTACGTCGGGTCTGACCTGAGCGCATTTTCAAAAACGTCAAAAAATTTAGCCGCACTATATCATACGTCATCGATACGTCTGAAAATTGTATCAGACAAATTTAGTGTCGGATCCGGATCTTACTAATCAGACAAATAAACCAGTATTTGACAGCAGAAGCAAGTTTGTATGGCAGATCAGCTGCTTTTTGTTGAACTGTCTAACGAATTTGCTTCTACTTTCATACGTTGCTCCGAAACGTTCTGTATTGTACTAATACCGTCTGTCTTTTTTGCTTACATGAAAGTCCGACATTTTTGACCGTTACTTTCCATCTAGTCGGATTGAGAATCGTCTAATATATCAATTTTATATGGTTTTGGCCGAATTCCGATGATACAGTGTTTTGGTCGTGGGCTCTTGTACTATATAGACATAGTTCAATTTGCGATATGTTTACAGGTTGTCAAATCATGAATTTGGTCGCAGCTTTGTTGGATTACTTCCTCGTTGTAAAGGAATCAAAAAAGTTAACGATGGAGGGTAAATTCATCCGATTTCCGTGAAAAGAATATTTGAATATTTTTTCTGGAAACGCATTGAGAAATAACGATTTCTACTTCATTATGCCCATACTAAAGGATTGAAATTTGGTACAATGATACATCGTAAATATTATCCAACAAAATCAGACAACACCTTCTTAGGGATGTCAAATAAGCCTGAATCATGTTTGTACGAAATGTTGATTTTGTTTACTGAACATTTGTCTATAACTACAATACATGTTAAATTTTGTTATAAATACCTACATATTAGAATTAGGTAGAATTAATTATATTTGGACAGATTTTTTTTTTAGACAATCTCAAAATTTTCCAGATAGATGCAAAAAACTTTCCTTTTTTACATGCCTTTTTAATAACTTGGCGGAAATTTCTCTTTTGACGATGGGAAAACTGTTTTTGCACAGTCTTTTTACATAATTTCTAAACAAACGTTGCTACTGTGTGCTAGTTTTTAGTTATACCTTACAAATTTAAACAATTAAAAATACACTGCTCTTGGCATTCTTAACAAATACGTAGAGAGGCGGCATATTGCGTTTTGACCCCCTAAAGAATGAATTTTGACGTAAAGAGAATCTTACAGGAATGAGAGTAAGCAAAATGATAACAGCCCTCAAGTAAGTAACGACTCATTCGCCTACATGCAACACTAGTATATACAATACAGAATACAGATAGATATTTAATTTTCGAGAAATTATGTTCCAATGTTTTCAAAGATATCTCAAGTAGTTATTCGTTAAAAGGTAAGGTTTTTTCGATAACAATGAGACCCATGAGTTCCCACATTAGCTCAAGTACAACCGATGCTGTAAGCTCTGGGAAAAACAATAGATTTGTCTGCTTTAATTATAATGTAGACCTTGGGAAACAAAAACAAAATGTCGGGAATAGTTTGAATCCATGCGACCTAATTTCATTACTCTTTTAAACATAAATTTATGAAAAATCTCAATGGTCTCTTTTATTTTTATTGGCAAAAAATTCCCCATATTCTTCCTTTCCAAAAAGGTATATGTCCATTGTCCAGGCTTAGAAACATATGTACGTATTATCAGTACAATCAGAAAATATATTCTATTTTCATCATTAATAAAGAAGTTCACTTCCAATGCATCCCTCAAATGTGCACTTCGTGTAATGGAAAACATCAGTGATTTGAAAATTCTATTTTACATGAGTTACAATTCCAAAAGAACGAATAAAGCCCTAACTAAAAATTTTCAGGTAGTAATACCTATATGCATTCTATGTATATTACAAAAAACTAAAGACCAAGCCGAGAAAAATTGTTTAAAAAACTACTGTGGACCTGGACCTACATAATTGATAACTATCTTCAAAGAGGCAAATGAGCCAGTTAGCGATCACAGTCTGCCAGCCCAGCCCACGGCTACAGAAGCCCATTAGTCGCTAGGCTGAAGTGTTTGTTTACTTTCGCTTTGGGCATTTCTCTGCATTTGTTTTCCGCGAAACTTTTTGTTTTCGCTTAATGTTTCGAAACAGTATCGTTTGGTTGACAGCTTTTAGTGGGAGCTGGGCTAGAACAACTCATTCGAGCTTCCTCAGCTGCAGCACGACACAACATCTTATAAGTTGAGTCAACAGCTCGTTTCGAACTATTATAATCTTTAATTGTGTTTATTCACAAAAGATTTCAAACGCCTTGAAACTAGTTGATTGAAATCTTGGAGTATTGGGTCAAAGCGAAAGACAAAAGCGAAATTGGGGTGTAAACATAATAATTCAAAGCATTTTGTGGAAATTTTTTGATTCGGTTACCTAGGCATTCGTATGAGTGTTTCTCTTTTCTATAAGAACTATATCAAACCAAAACTGATTTCACAAATCATTTCATTATTTACAAAACGGTTTTAATAAATAATTTGACAGTAGATTTTACAATATAACTGAATAATTATTTAAAAACAATTTTATTTTAATATTGGTTTCACGTTTTTAAAACGAATTAAAAAGTATAAAATAATAAATCGATAAATTTTATCCTAGTCCTAATTAGTGGTTTACAAATTTCGGTCAACTTTTTGACCCAAGAAGAGGAAGAGAGATATTCTTAACGTATTTCGGGACGCTGAATTCGAATCCGATGTCAGTTTGTCGAAATTGGTTCTATTTTTAATTCATCTATATTAACTTCGCGAAAACTTGCTTGTTTGTTTATTTATTTGACGTCAAGCTAAAATCTTCCAGAAAGTGTTTAGGCACTTCCGACAAAGATTCCATGGTGTTTTCGGACACCCATTTTTCGCAGCATTACCATACTTCCATTCGTATATAATAGGAACATGGAAGAGTAAATGCAAATACTTCCAGTCTTTCATATACAAATAGTTATTATGGACTATTTCTCTCCATTGTCGTATCTTTTCGTCGCACCGGTTTTTCATGAAATGTTAAAAAAATCTTCCAAAAATGTGTCCCTCTATTTTGGTCAAAATTTCTGCAAAGGTTCTTTTATACTAACCCTTTACTGCAGGTAATAACTCATTCCCACATTTGTTCGGAGAATTCAAAAAATTATGAAGTTGTCGTATTTTTTTTTGTCGCCAGTGCACGTTAACATAAGTAAATATTATGTATGCATTGCATTTTAAAATGTATATGTTGCGTTAAACACATAAAAAGTTTTGTTTATGTTATATTTGATATTTGTTTTAAATTACAAATGAATTTCTAGCAATACTAAATTAATAAGATATGATTGTAAGATAAAATTAAATTACCTGTAAAGAAAACTGTTGCCGAATACAAGGTAGTTAAGTACAAGCAGTTTAAAAAAATTTGAAATGCCTTTTTGGACTTTTAGTGGACAGATTAGATCAATTAATGTGTTTTTATTTTATTTGAACTTCTTATTAAATTTCAATCGTTAAAAATTCAATTCGGTTTTTTCTGCTTTCGATTAAATTTCAATATTGTGGGTGTGCGAACTGAGCAGCAGCTCTAGTGGCAAGGTTTGTAACACGCCGAAGACAGGTGAAAAATGCCTTGAATCGTTGGCATTAGTGGCGGAAATTCTCATTTAGTGTCGCCGCAGCTGGGAAAAAGCAAGTCTTCAAAATGAATGGCATGAAAAGGGACGCCATTTCACTTCAAACGTAGGAATTTTATCAAAGGTGAAAAGGTTTTTAACAGCTAAGCTATTTCACCGAGTCCTTATCACGATTGCGGTTTCCTTGCTTGCCGGTGACAATCTTGCACACAAAAAGCAAAAATCGTGAATTTCTAGTTGCCACTGCTATTAACCGTTTCTGGAAACGTGTACGATGACTGTCTTGGCGAAAATACTATGACAGAGTTGCAACTTGGAACACACAGAGCCAAGACAGGATTGACCGATGCCCGCGGTTTGAAGTACCTACAAAAATGCACCTCTAACTATTAAAATCTTGTTTTTGTTCTTTTGACCTTTTCTGTGAATGCACTTGCCAGGAATCATATTTGAATCCAATATTTTCATAGAAGTGGGCAGTGCAGCTGGTTGATCTCCGACCTGCCTCCATGCAATTCTGTGCAAGTGTGTTTGATTTCATAACAGGAGCAAATTTTATTTTTAATTTGCACAGCATTTGAATGGCAATCAAGGCCAGATGGAAAAAAGGCATCGGTCTGAGGTTGTTTTCAATTACGAACGTGGCGCTCGCTTTGGTAACTGTCAGTGCGTTAGGTGGGGAAATAACTTTATAGCAATTGAAAACCAACGGTAAAAGGTTTTAGAACCAACCATAAACCTATTTGCGATCTCAAAGAACCGATTAAATTGTTAGATTTTTTTCCGTGCTCCCTTTTTACTGTGCAATCGACGGTTAGAAATTTTATTTGCTTTGAGAGACATCGGGTTGGATATTCCACAAGCATTAGAAGGTACGAATAGTTTTCTGGGATCTAGTCCCTGTAAAATCGAATTACTTTTTTCCACATAACTACGCCTATCAGATCAGCACGTGCAAACATAGAGATATGTGCACAACCCAATTATTGTTGCTTCTTTAAAATTTGATTCACCTTCATTATTTTATTTTTAATTTACAAAAATGCAGTAACATGCGCGATAAAAATATCGAACCAAATTAATTGGTGGAAGAGGAAGTCCTTTTTGCATAATAATACATAATAGTGACTTTATTTCGTTAAATTATTTTTTAAATATTTATTTTAATTGATTCATGCACTTTTCTTGTTTTACAAAGTTTTTTTTTTATAATTTTTATTTTTAACGTATGGAAAGATTTTTAAGTGACGATTTGTAGGAAAAAATGTGCCGTACTACGTGTAGGGATTTTTATAATAAGCTTTAAAAATATTAATTAAGTAATTCTTTTGTCATAAGGAAACCTAATTTCAAAGATGATTGCTTAATTCCATCAAATTAATTAATTTGGTACAAAGCATGAAATAATTTCTTCCCCTCTCTCCGTCTTTGTTAAGTGTTCGTTTTCCTATAATTAGTCATTATTATTGCTCAGAAACATTACATTAACATTCCAGCAACCGATGGCAGGAAGACAGGCACCCTTCGTTTTCCTTCACAGATTTGTTTACATAGTTATAAGCAATTGACAATGGTGTTTGCATGTTGCTCACTGCACTTCAGAAAAACTAAGTCATCTTGCATTTGTGCTACACATACCACGTGATCGTAATTGTCTTCTTACATGTGCTGCAGTTACCTGAGGTGTTACGGATGCATGCTTTTCACATCGGTTTGGCATCTCAATGCGCAAGTTACCTGAATATTGTCTCATATTTCCTTAATTCCGCATTGTAAACATTCAGGAGAAATTTCATAATGTGCTTATATTTTTG
This sequence comes from Leptogaster cylindrica, assembly GCA_963082835.1. NCBI lineage: Eukaryota > Metazoa > Arthropoda > Insecta > Diptera > Asilidae > Leptogaster > Leptogaster cylindrica. The sequence goes on from OY720106.1 coordinate 37,379,048, forward strand.
CCTATAAATACTGCTTTTTAATACAGTCGGAACTTACACATAATTAATTTTTCGAAATCGAATTATAGCACATGTGTATAGTAAAAATAATTATAAAAGAAAGCTAATAATATTTATGTTGTTATTGAAAAATTTTATGAAAATTATAATATTAATAATATTGGAAATAGCAATGAAAAACAATCTTTAACGATTGACAACAACAACAAGAACGTAGATTCAGTTATCAAAAGTTTACATGACCATGAGACAACAAAAACTGCCTTAAGATGATAGAAGTAGTGTTTAATCATTATTGTATATTTAAAATTTCTCATTCTGAAAATTTTTGGATTTTCGGCCTTAGAAGAAAGGGCCAACGATAATAACTACAAATTGCAAGACATGCATACTGATTTCTACTTAAAGACTCATTGTTTAGTTGTGTTATTACGTGACAACTCGATAAATAGGTTCAGAAAAACCCACGTGAATATGCTGCTATGATGCAAGCGTGGAAACATTATTTGCACGCGGCTGTTGCTGGGTGTTTGGCCGTCCCCTTTAGTTTATTACCATCACTCTATTCCCATGTAAACCAGGTTTGTAGAGTTCATAGCTTTAGATACCAGAACTCAGGTATATTGAATATTAAACAATAACTAGTACGGAAGTATTTTTGTTTTAAGCCAATTATGAAATACCTTAGATTTAAAACGGTAGAGTTTTAATACAAACGCAACGTTTGCTAAGAAATCGTGTAAAAAATCGTGTGAAAAAAGTTTTCAATCGTAAAAAGAGAAATTCGTTCTATATTATTGAAAAGACATGTAAAAAAATGGAAATTTTTGGCATCTGTAAAATGTGAAGATCGTGTAAAAAAAATTTCATTCAAATAATAAAATTATTAACTGTAACATTTATAAAAATATTTTACGAATGAAAGTAAGTACTCAGTAAAGAAAATTAGCATTTTTGGACAAAAATGGTGCACCCAAATATGGCAACTCTAAGAAAGGCTTGTACCGATCTATTTGTACAATTTTTACTTGAGCTTGACCTTACAACTTTCAAGGAGATATTATTGTACCAAATTTCAATTTTCTAGCTACAAGGGTTCTTGAATTATGGTGTGGACAGACAGACGGCAGACGGACATCCATAAAATGGTTTCTTTTCACTTCCGCATTATAAATACCTATTGGTATAGTTCTTTTTTCTGTCATCATTATTTCAAACGTTGCAAACGTTCGCTGAAAACTAGGTATGTATGTACTAAGTATTTTGTGTTTGGGCCTTTTATAGAAATATTTAAGCAGTTTCAAATGGTGTCAATATGTTTGAATAATCTGGGAGAAATTCTGAAACAATACAGTTAACCATTAGCATAGAGTCTATGCCGTAGAAATAGATCAACCGCCATTTATTGATTCTGGAACAAAACATAAAGCATATACTGGCCATCAATAAAAAGTGTTCGCTACCGAATCTTTATTTCGTAAAAGTATCTTACAAAATGCCATGTATTTCGTGCAGAAATACCGAAACTGTTGAACCATAAAACAATATCCAGAAACACAAGCTGCTAAATTATAGGAAGGAAAATCACGATGTGCTTAAGTACAAAAATCAAGGTTGATGGAAGAAAATTACATCGAAAAACTCCTCAAATGAAGAATAATTAATCAATCCGAGTCCTGTATCGTTTAGATTGTTCCAAATTTATGCAACATCTATTAAGTTGATCGTTCAATCAGCATTTACAGAAGGGCGCACGAAATCCATGCTTCCAAATTACGAGAAAGGTCAGTTAAAAGCGAGTGTCAATTGCAGTTATTAATTAATTTTCCCAAAACCCATTTTTGATCACGAATTATAAGATGACGTAAATGGCTGTTCGATTTAAGACTAAGAATTGTACATTATGGTACATTGAATTTTTACATGCTTTTATTTAGCTTGACCTGTCTGGATGTCTGTATCTTGTTTTAAATCTTGAAACCAAATTGGATTATCCAATAGCAATCAAAAGTTGCGTGTTATGCTGTATAAAAAAAAATTACGAATTTCAGAATTTTTGAAATATAATATGTATATTGTATATAGACTTATAGAGGGTCCACTATTGCTCCAAAGTTTCATAAAACTCGATGAAATTGTCTCTCTTACTTGGCAATAGTAAAAAAAGACTAGATAAGTGTTTTTAGGGCCTGCGTAAAATGTTAATGCTATCATAAAATATCTTGAGGGTCCACTGCAATGATCTAAATTAGGAAACTAGGAGTTAGTAGTTTCATAACCCACGATATCCCCGATAGTATATTAGGTTTGAGCGGACAAATGCAACGTCTTAAATAAGGGGCGATAAAAAACAATAAATAATTGGAACATGAAAAGAAAACCTTTTATGGATGTCCGTCAAGATGATAATTGAAGAAGTTTATAACTAAAGCTTTAAGGTTTTAGCTGAATGATACTTCATTGAAATTGTAGGTAAAGATGAGACTGCGTCATTTTTATTCACGAATAGGTATTCATGGTTTTCATAAATTTTAAATATCAAATTTCTTTCGTTAAATATTGCAATAAATACAATAATACATAGTGAAATTTATTATATAACAAGATTTTTAGCGGTCTTTTTATAACTATATAAGAACGTTTTTCCCATGAAGTTACGATTGAAAGACATCTAGTATTATATTAATTTTGCACGATCTTTTACACAACTTTTTAAATTTTCTATATAAAAGTAAAAACTAAAGTTGAATGTATTTTATACTTATATTACGAAGACGCGTTATTCTTATAACGCAGTCTATTGTTATAAAGAATAATCTATAACCAATAGTAATGTAAAATTAAAGGTGTAGGAAACTAATATTTATTTACTTGCTAGGCATTTTGGTCTTAAAATATAAACAATGGATTTCATACGCGATGGAAATATTACGAAGTGAACGCAATAAATCGGAAAAAGTATATTTCTTAGTTTCTCTATTGACAAAAGATTAACTCTCATTTGCCAAGATCACGTTCAAAGCGGATTACAAACGGAAATTTCCAATTTATGTTCCAAAAGGAGAAAAATGTTGCTGCAGACTTCGCCAGAGAAACCTCAAGATCGTCACAATCTCTTTCCGATTGAAAGGTGGGAATGTGCGCAATCAAGATCTTGACCTGCCGCAAGTTATCATCGCAGGTTTCGAAAGCTGGCTCCCCGAAGAATGAATGAAACCGCGGAGCTGACTCGTCATGACAACTACATCACGGGACGGGGGATCTAGTAATTAGTTTGGACCATTTGCCCGAAGAAGTGGAGGAAGCATACAAAGCGTCGCTTGTGGTAAGGGTAACAAAAGCACGCTGAAGAATTATGCAGCACACCTGAGTATAGCAGAGCACTTATCAGCCGCGCGGCCGACGAAAGAAGCAGTTAACGGCTTACTGAACAGAGTGCGACCTAGAGCCTGTCGGACTTTCATTATTCACCAGCTCTGGAATAAAAAGTCAGTGTTTCTTGGAAGAAACTGAAACAGTCTTCAACAGAATGACACTCGCGAGTTGCTGGCCAACTCGGACAATCTTCAATCGTTTATCATAAGCGCTTTTGCAGAACTTGTAGTGAAATTGACAATTTTATACCCTTTCAAACGTTATGTTTTTACAGAATTTTCGCAGTGGCAGAGAAGTGAAATTTTGCCTATGCTGGGCAGTGGCTTAGTGGTGATCCGATATGTGTAGAGCGAAATATGCGTAAAGTTATCAGGAAGTGATATTAAAGTGCCATAGAAAAATATATTGAACAATAAGTGCAGAAATAATAAATAATAACCCTTTGCAAAAGTCCAAACGTTTTGATATGTTTGTCGTACTCGCTGCACTATGGATTTCTATAGGTGAGTTACGGCCTGAGCAGTTTCATAAACATTCCGCGAAATACGAATGCAATAAAATCCAACAAAAAAATTCATACTCGAATCTGGTGCATTGCAGTTTTATGCAATTCGACGGCTTCAGATACACATTTGTCAATTAAAAACCTTCAGATCAGTATTAAATTAAGAAAATAGTCATTTTAAAAATGTATGATGTTTGCGTGATCCAGTTCTCAGTGACTGCCTTTAATCTTGTGGAAATGCATTTTTACTTGACTTTTTATACATTATTTAAAAATACTTAAGTAAATACCACATTCTTTTATCTTGTATTTTATTACATGATATAATATATCGCCAATGAAAATAAAACGTTGGTTAATATAATAATAATCTAAGAAGTATGACCATTGTACCTACACATAGTAAAAAAAAATTGATGCTATTTAAAGAACGATAAATAAAAGCATATTCAAGCCATAAATTTCAAATTATTATTATTTAAATTTAACTCGAGAAATATATCCTGGTATATTTATTTTCAAATTTACTCTTTCGTTTTAAAATGCTTAAATCATAATGCACCACATAACCTCACAATGTCTCCTTCAAAAATGAATATGAATACGAAGTCATCATTATTTTTTTTTTCTATTTGATTGTTCTTACAATATGCAGATTATGCAAAACTATATATAACATAATCCATTTTAATTGAAACAACACAACACAATTGCAAGGTTTTAGTTGAGCAATAAGCCCAATTTCATTATTTATAATACTAAAATATGTGTGAAAAAAGTGCGAAGGTTAATTATAGCACTTTCTCAGCGCTTTACATTTAATGTAATTATAGGCCGTATACTTAAAATAAATAAAACCTTCTCATGAATAGTGAGTTTGATATTAGATCCAAGTCATTAGATTTTTATACCCTAGATGTAGAGTATTTTATAATAGTTTAAAGCGGGCGTGTGCAATGCTAAGAAATAATGGTGACAGAAAAAAAAAGAACTATCTATATATTAATGAGTGGGAAGTGAAAAGAAACCGTTTTATGGATGTCCGTCTATTCGTCCAGAGGAATAACATGCTTCGTTAAAATTATAAGGTTAATTTCGAAGATGAACAAAATCGGGCAACTCCTGCATAGTGTTGCCATATAAAGCTGAATTATTGTAATACAAAAATGTTGATTTTGTTTACCAATTTTAATTACCAATAAACTTTCTTTCGTTAAATATTGATTTATACTGTTTTTACCAAGAACTTTCCTTCTTTACATGAGTTTTGAATAATTTAGAACGAACTTTTCTTTTGACGAAGGAAAAAATCTTTTTCGGTTTTCGGTTTTTTACACAATGACTTAACAAACTTTGCTTAACTGCAAGGTTAAGTATGCCGTTCCACCATCTAGAGTATTTAAGAAGTGGCCTAAGCCAATTATACTTCCGTAATAAAAATAAAAATATGAATGAGAAAGCGGACTAATGAATAATGAACAGCGTAAATTAGAATTCAATAAAATAAAACAGAAAACAAAAATGGTGATCGGAAAATATTATGTATTTAAAGTAAGGGCACAAAATATGGCAAATCTGCTGGTGTTAACTACTTGACTTCATGGAACATTCTGAAACCGTTCGCACCAAGTCCAGCAACCCAATTCGTTGTTGGCCGCATCCAGCACTTCCAGGTGAACTCAGTTATCCTCTTACCGTGAGCCTTTGAATGCGAATTAAATCCAAGCTGAATGAACACAGCTGGAACAAACTCCTAAAGCCGTCGACAGATTCCCTTCTTTTGGCAAATTATCTCGTCGTCGGAATCCGTACAGTACATGTCCGGGGTTTGTGCAACTAAATTTGTCCACTTATTGCCAATTCGTGATGATGAATGTGCGCCATGGATATCCACAGAGGCCAATTACGTGTACAAAAGTAGATTCTGGTACCCGCAGCTATATTGTTTTCCAGTTGTGGTAAAATATTTCCATTTGCCAGTTGCACGTATTTTGGATTTTTGTATGTTAATCATTGTGTACAATTCATTTGGAATACTATATTTCAAAGCTGCTAACAGAATTACGGATTATTTAAAGGGATAGAAATGGTTTTATCGAAGTTAATGGCAATAGACACGATAACGACACAATGTCAACGCGAGATTAAGAGTGAGAGGCGCTATGAATATTAGGAAATGCCATTTTTTGGAAGGATGAAATCTCTTAAGTGTAGAAAGTGGAATTTCATTTTCGAAATCGATCCCAAATCTCTTTAAGGTGCACGTTTTCTTTCCTATTAATGGTGATGCATGGAGTGCAATTGGTATGCAAAGGAATTAAAAGTAAAACAAAAACAAATGTTTTGCATTTTATCATGAAAGAAAAAACATGTGGAGATTAAATCAAAGCGTGCAGATTTTGTACCAATAATTCGAGGCGCTTGCTGTTTCAATGTTGTTTCCGTAACTGAAAAACGAGGGAACGTAAGATAAAAAGCCAATCAAGTAACTGCAGTAATTTGTGAACTTGTTGTTACTTAAAAAGTACAGTTGATCAAATCGAACTAAGTATATTAATGGATTTCTTATTCGCTTGCAAAACTGCTATAAAACAACAAGGTCAAATTCTGCAGGTTGTTACTAGTGGTTAGATTGGTGGACGAAGTTTCATTTTTAGCAACAAACTGGTTCCGCATGAGACTTTTACAATATAAAACAGGATTCGAACTCGGATAGAGAAAACTTGTTCCATCTTTCTGCCTCAATTTTCCAAACCGTTTTCACTTAAATTAGAAAATGACCTTGTATTAAATCAATGCAAAGCTTTCCTTTTCAACCCTCATTAAACAATATGATGTGAGAGATAAGTACATTAATTGTTTATCACACTACTTGATTACTAGTTGGAAACTATTACTCGTGGAATGAATGACTTTTTGCACCCATATAATTTTTCAAGAATATTTGAGGGTAAATTTTTTTTATTTGAATGCAATTTTTTGTCTATTCTTATTTGAATGTAAAGGACATCATCCGGGTGTCATACATTTTTGGTCCTATCAGAATACAGCACCCTTTTTTGGCCGGCACTTTCACATTTGGTCCAAAATGGATGATATCCTTTAGCCACTGTGTATTTAGCGCATCACCGACAGACACGGCAGGTAAGTAAGAGAGGAATGTAGGATTCGTAAAGAATTATCTTGAATTAATAGTTAAGTTAATTGAACATTTTAACAAGGAAGTTGTTTCGTTTGTCCTGCAATCAATTGTAGAACAGCAAATTCAGGACCTATGCGTGTTCTGGAACAACTGCACAAAAGAAAACAGCTATTTATTGTATTCTAATGTACAATTTACGCGATTCTCTTCAACAAGGGAACTTTCTACCTTCAATATTCAAAGTGATTTTTCTTCAGTAATTTTTTCCATAGAAAGAAGCAAGATATTCCGAACTTTTTTATGGATGCATCTTCGAATTTTAAACAAAAATTTTGTGCTGATTTTGAAAGCGCCTTGTTTAACCATAAATTGGTTATCAAAAATACGAAACCAGATATCGTTTTGTATCGAAATAGCTGCAGTTTGATTTAGAAGAAGTTGTATTCATTTGAAAATAACAAAATAGCGAACATTTAAAAAACGTCCTTCGTTTTAGTTCAGAAAATCGACTGAAAATTGGAAAATGGTCTCCAATCGACATAATTTTAGTTCGGGTTATAATAGCCATATGTATTGTGCAATGTAAATATGCACTCGGCATAACAACATATTAAAAAGTAGAGCAATCGGGTGGGAAATTTTTTCTTCATCAGTTAACCAGTTCAAAACACATGATTTCGATAAGAACGCGTTTCAAGTTCAAGTGACACAAATAAACACATTACAAAGCGAGCTGTAAAAACGTTGTGGAGTGAAAAATTCTGTGTAACATTGCCTTACTGAACACTGGATCATACTTTTGAGAGTAAAAAAAAATTGATTTCTTGAAAATCTGAAGACAGAAAACTCCCTAAACGAAAAAAAAACACCGCAAATATCCTCAAAAACTTAATTAAATCTTAGTAAATTATTCTGTAAAAACGAAAATTTTAATACGTACAATTCAAAATGATAACAATGTAAACTACTTTTAAAAATATCAAAAATGATTCGATTTTACGATAATTTTTTATGCCAGTGCAAAGTGGTGTATTATTAATGACTCCACCAATTCCTTATGTGGAAACAGGATACAAATTTTATAGAATGCATTGTCATCGATAACATGTGTATCTGTATCTGAAGACTTTTAGCTCGATTGGATGACGAGAAGTGTGTTAATTAGCCGTCGCAAGATTTGGCACAAATACACAAGCAAGTTTTCGCGAAATTAATATAGATGAATTAAAAATGGTGTTTATTTTTGGAGCGCCTCTTAGAGAACCTTATGCCCACCGCTGCAGGAAATGTTGGGAAACTATGATCCTGGGCATTTCCTAATTAGTTTGAATCAATTATACTTTTCATTCTATAGATATTTTTATTTTTATGTGTCCTATCGAATTATGCTAATTTGGAGTGGTGTGATGTGAGAACATTAATACTACTTCTTCGACTGGAATAAAAGGGTTGGGACAGGACTCGTATGCCGTATATTACGGTAGCACAAAAATTAAATTCCTGCAATTATATTTATTATATATATCCTATATAGCTGCATAAAAAAACTTTAATATACAGACATCTCGTTACAATTCATTCCCACAGTGCAATCAATTAGAAGTGCTGGGAATTGCAAAACTTAAAATGTAAGGCATGTACTTTTTTATTTATTCGGGCAAACTCTAAGGCTGTAGATTTATATTTAAAAAACAACATATGTGGCATGCACGCAAACGAATCTGCAACACAAAGACCGTCTCAGACTGTCCGCTTGCCCGCGCTGGAAAGTGAGAGGTTCGTTGCCGTTGCTTGTTTCGTAAGATTGTTAAATAGAACAATTTTGCATTTTGGAGCCGATTGAATGCACGATCATTTCACATAACACTTGAAAAGTGCTCTGTTCTTTTACAGTTGGTTGACCAAGTGTAGGTAGGCGATGCGATTCCTTACATGGTCACGACAAGTCCTTCAACATTATCGTAATTAATTAGTATGGTAAAATTAACTAAAACTTGTTGCATGAGATGGTAAAAGAAGCTGTTTCTATTGACGGAGGCATAAAATGTGAAAATTCAAAATTAGTATCCTTGTGAGTGAATTGGACAATCGTTCAAGTGTAATTGGTGTGCGGCCTGTTCGTAATTATAAATGGAACTCGTGCTACAAGAAATCCTACTCAAGTAATTGGATTTCTCCTGGCATTGGCAATGTTAGTTTTCTTCCTTTAGTGGTTCAAGTCGTGCAATGTAATCAAGATAAATATGCAAAATCTTAGGAAAACGACCAATACAACTTCAGCTCATCGTATTAACGACACGTGCTTGTTATCGTAGTCAATCAAGTAAAGTGGCTGCGATCGACTAGAGACTAAGTTTATGTTATTCCTCGTCCCTTTCGAATTCAATAGCATCAAAGCATAAGAAAAGTATTCGGAAAAGTTTCAGCTATTGCATTTGCAGCCCTCCTTCCAACTGCACAGTAGACAATTTTCAGGTCATCTGATTTTTCCTATGGAATTTCCCTAATGCGATGCCAGTTATGATTTCGCTTTTATGAAAATTTAGTGACCGATTATGTATTTAAAAAAAATATGTTATTTAAGAACGACTTATATAAGTTATCTTGCTTTAGCAATAGCAGCATATTCTTATACAAGCGATGCCGACTTTTGTTTGAAGATAATACTTATTGATGCTTGAACAATAAATTTTACAAATATTAAAAGAGGGAATAATAATATTACTAAAAATAATAATAATGATAAGAACGATATTGGTGTTTCACAGAAAATTAAATTAAGTGAAAAGTACTTTTCACTTTTGATAGAATTTGCTCAGATTCATATTTTAAATATGCCTAAAATATCCCGGAAAAATTCGAAGGAATTTCTCAAATTTTTCAAAAATTTTCTACGAATAAAAATTACCATATTATTTTATTTATTCGAAAATTTGCTTGGTAATGCAGAATTTTTTTATTGAAGACAAATTGTTGAATTTTTCCCAAAAGATTTATCAAAATATGTCCTACAAGTATCATACTAAAAACGTATACCTAATAATATGTAAAAATGAACACCAACCAGGAGAAGACTCTGCAATACACTTTGGATATAAAGTTCCAATGCTTTTGGTTTTTATGTGATTTCTTATTTAATTAGGTGATTAAATAATTATTCATTGTAGCGTAACTTTATCTCACGTATTTTAAAATGATTTTTCGATTAATGTATGAACCATTGGACCATAGACTTCCTTATTATAAAAGAAATCTTCTGCAACACATCTCAAAAATATTGCAAAAAAATCAGTAACAGTTTTCTAAAATATGAATACACATAAATCTTAGAAAAATGTATGATTTACTCAATAAATACATTGAAACAAAAAATAGGATTGATACGTAAAAAATAAATAAATAAATAAACCCGAGGAAGCAATGAAGAAGACTTCTGGCTTTTCTATAATCTTTACCCCGAATTTCAATTATTTCATCAGGCTTCCTGAATGTCAATTGCACGTGCGTCGCAAAAACTTTCATCTATAAAACATTTAAACAGGTACCTGATGTCAACGAACCTTTGATGTTTTAGTCAGGGTAAAGATCTTACAGTTTCATTGTAATGCTGTTTTAGAAGCGGATTATATTTTAAAAATCCATTCAAATTCTGATGATATTTTCGCTTTCCTCCGTTGTTCAACTTTCACCTGAACAACAACGCGGGAAGAAATCATGCATTCACGCAGTCGTGCAGGAAAGAAATGAGCAACAAGTCAATAATAATTGAAGTGTGTTCTGAACGAGTTCAGTCATACCTGAAGCAGGTTTTTACTGGTTAACAGTAAATAATGCAAATGTGTTAAAATATTTTGAAAGTCCTCCATTTTTAAAGTTAAAAGTTAAATTTATCACATATTTGTAAATTATGAAATTGATATTGTAAATTCCTACAAAATTAAATAAAAAAAATATCACGCAATAACATCATAATCGAATAATTAATTAATTTGTTTTAAACATGCACTGATTAATTGTGTGGCCATTTCTTGTAGAGTATTTGTTAAACTAATCCCCGGAGCCTGGTAGTTACGATTTGTACTCTGTAGAGATTGTTATTGGGCCAGCCAGCTCTTTAAAAACAAATCACAAATCTTTACAAAGCGCAAGCAAATGCAAAACCAAGAAACTAGACCAGGTCGAAAGAAACGATAATTAATTTGAACTGATTGTGTGAATCGCGGAACTTCAAGCCCAATTAAACCGTAGAATTCATATACAAAAAAGTTTCACTTGCGTAAATCTCCCATTTTACGTATTCTTTATACAATTAACTGTACTGTGGTAGAGGGTGGTCCGAAAAATTCGTGTTTGATTTCATTTGACGTAAAATTGAATCCTCTACAATTTTTATATGGAGTACTTTTTGTAAAATTTTATATTTTAGGAGATATAAGCGAAAAACCGTAAAAACATCCCCTCTGGAGTACTTTTTTCCAAGATGGTGGCCGTTCCCCAACTCGGATTTCTTGAAACTTTGGGTGGGCCACTCAGGGCATCATTCTGAACGTTTCCCACCAATTTTCACCATATTAATGATTTTGTCTGCGTTAAGGCAATTTCTTGTCTAATTGCACTATTATATTTATTATTCCTAAGTATAATATCAAAACTAACATTTTTAAAAAATTATAACAAAACAGGACTAAATGGCCTGAACAGACAAAGGTTGGGACTACATTTTCTGAAAAGCTCAGATTTTTATTTCTTCCTCCACATAATGTGTTGGGAGGTGAAATGGACCAATTTTGAAAATTTAAAAATTTCAACCAATTTTATCTCCAACGAAATGATAATCCAGGATCTTCAAACTACCGTTACGTTTTCCATTGTAGGAGTACTTAATGTGTGAAAAAAATCAACAATCCAGGTTTAGTAGTTCTAACACAGCAGCAAGATGAAAATCTCAAAATTTAGGTTTTTATAACAAATTGATAATAGCCCACCATTTATTGGTGAAAGGTACCAATTACAATGAAAACACGTTCACGAAGTAATAAAATATAATTATAATCATTCCAATATTTGCCATAGAAAGAAAAGTTATAGCCGTGACGTAAAATTAGGTAATTTAAGATGTCTAATGGCTGCCGACCGGAAGGGAGGCAATGAAAAAATTAAATGGCGATGGATTTTCGTATTTGGTACCTAAAAGATCATCCTCAATTATTTCATCAAAATTAAAAATCATGCGGCACATCAATTGCCATTTCACCAGAAATGACCCAATAACATTATGTATCTTTCCCATAAAAAAAAAAATTATTTGAATGTATGAAATAATTATAAGTAATTTATTATTTATATTATATTATTTAATGGGAGGTACAGGATTGAAATTTGATTCAATGGGTACAATTTGGTCGTTAATATTGTAACGGTCAAGTTCCGTTTTAGTGTTGCCATATAAGTCTGAATTATTTTTAAGCAAAAATGCTGATTTTGTTTCCTGAATATTTATAATACATATTAACTTTTTCTCGTTAAATATTGTTAAAAATATGTACATATTACAATTACTAATTATTTTTATCTACGGAACTGTTTTTACACGAATTTGCTATTTTCCGAATATCTACTCTACTCTCCTTTTTTGCGTGCCTTTTCGATAATTTAGAACGAATTTCTCTTTTCACGACGAGAAAAGTGTTTTTGCACGGTTTTTTACACGATTTCTGAACAAACGTTTTTTCCGTGTTAACATGTGCCATTTTACATCTATGGTATTCCAATATTGGCCTAAACTATTTATATTATCCGCACAAGCATCTTATTAAATGCATTTGAATATGTAAAAACTTTGAGATATTGCGCAAATAATATTTCTCTATTCGAACATTAATAATTTAGTTTTACACAACTATTTGTAATATGTACCTATAGTACTATGATATTATACTACAATCTTTTGTTCTATTCATCAAAACTATTTCCCAATAAATGTTATTAAACCAGTCTATAGCTCGATATAATTTCCACGCTTTTTGTATGGAAATGTTTATATTAAGTAGTACTACATAGTATATTATCAATTATGTATCGTGATAAATATCCGTGTGGAAGTAAGAAACAGCAGATATTTGAAAAGTTTAATCTATACTAATATGGCATGACCCAAATACTAATTTTTTTACGTAGATGCAAATAATTATCACTAACAAACACAAAGACTATGTGAACCAATTAAGAAAAATGTAAGAGCGCCATTGAAAATGCGATAGAATTCCACGGTCGACACCAACGCACCGGAAGAGTTAATTAATCTTTTGTAAGTTTTGAAGTCAAGTTAGTTTGAAGGTATCGATTCCTTTTATGGAAATAAAAAAAAACTTTATTTTTATTTTCTTTTTGAGTGGTTAAATGATAATCAGAAATTACATAAATTTAACATATTAGTAAATATGATAGACGCAAGAGTAATTGGTTTTAAATATAGAAACTAAAATGTACACCCATATTATTGTAATAATAATTTCGATTATATCGCAACAAAAATTATAAAATAGGTACATGAAAATTATTATATGCCTCTTTTCTATAGCAATATACTTATAAGTTATAGGAAAACTATTTTCTATTCCCGACAGCTATGTTTTTCATAAAATGAAAAGTGCTCCTAAAAGTCAATACTGAACATTGTTCACTTACATCAGAAGCAACCAAGAATGAAAACGAAAACCCGCATTTATCTGATATAAATTCAACAATCTGCCTTAAAGCCCCTAATGGCTGCAGTAAATGACAAGTTGCAATATAAATCTGCGAGTTTTTTATCCGTGTAGAAAACGTGGGCGTTAGCACTAAGCCACAATGGCCAGCAGTGTTTACGTGATAATGCCCCAGCGCCGCACTCGCAACAGATTCTCACTTGTTGTAAAGACGTTTTAATGCTGTTAAAACATTACAAATTTCCATAGTTACAAATAAAAAATTGTATGCAAGCACTTGCTATAGACTCTAAATTTCTGGTCAATACTTAAACAGTTTGTAAAATATATATTGTACCTATAATATTTTCACACTTTTCAATACGTATGGAAATCGGTCAAATTGTTTAAAGCAAAATTGTTTGAATTTTGTTGCGCAAACCCTAAATTTTTTTACTATTGATCATTCGAAAGACATACATTTTATGTATTATGTACATTACATATTATGTACAATGTACATGTACATAGCATTAGACCGAACATTGTCGTATTGGTCATTCCAATTCCCAAGTAACGATCGATGGCTTAATTTTGATAATCCATAGCAGGTGTTTAAATGCCTATGGATTTTTCATTTCACGATTGAAAAACATTTTTTGAACGGTTTTTTACACGATTTCTTAACAAACGTTTCTTCTGTGTTAAAACTGTGTCGTTGTATATAAATAATATAGGGTATTACTTAATAATTAGCCTGAACCTATTATACTTAAAACGGTTTCTAATCACTTTTGTAATCATATTTAATGGCGTTACAAACGTTCCCTGAAATCTAACATACTGTATATCTAGGATATAAACAGAAATGCAAAATAATTCACACATATTCTGTAATTTTATAAATTTCAATTTCATTTTCATGAATATGTGCTCAAATGAAACTTTAGTAATTGAAAAAGAGAATTCGAGTGCAACTTCGACAATTGAAACGAATCTATAATTTAATATTACTTCCGATGTTATGCGTTCAAAGTTATTTAATTTTTGTAAATTAATTGTTATGATAATTGTTGCAGCTTGCATTAATGCAACAAACTTCAACACTTACTAATTGCTAAATATGAGACCCTGCAGATGCTCTTAATGAAACGTGTTCTTCGCTTGACTTCAAAGCAGTGATTATAAATTACAAGTATTTGACCAACATTGTTATTCGAACCTCAGGACCAAAACCAAATAAATATACAAACTTACACATCCGCAACATCAAAAGTTATGTTTAGATTTTTAGTGGAACTGGAGATTTTAGACTGAATATTTCAAAAGCTGTAATTTTGGGGTTGTTAGTATTTGACAATTGGGTTCAGAAATATAGGGATGCGAATACAAATGTTTTTGAATTCGTCTTTGTTGAAATGTGAAATCTAAAAGAGCCCCGTTTATAAATAAACAAGTTCAGAAAAGATTTTGAAAGAAAATGAATCACGATGCGAAATATTTTATTAAACAATAATTTTGATGAAGAAGTGTAATTATTCTGTTTTTTTTTACAACATTTACAAAACTTCATCACCGTGTAAAAGAAGTAAAGCTGTAAAAAATATATGCAGTTGTGTCGCAAGACTGTATGAAACGTCATTTTATAATATATACATAATTTAATTCTTTGAATGTTTCTTATTTTATGAACATTGTATTAAATTCAATGTGTTCAAGTTACAATAGAAAATTTAGTTTTGGCACACAAAAAACCAAAAGCGAATGTTATTAGAGATTTTTACTTGCAAGAATTTTACCGTGCTATTTAATATTTTGCATACAATCTGAGGTTGTCTTATTTTAAATGCTTTTCAGTACTTTGGCAGGAGTAACGCATTCTTTTTTATTCACTGCATGCTGTTGAAACGAACCATTCACTTTGAAGAATCTGTTCTAGATTGCATCTCAATTTGGATTCTGGTTCCAGAAGTATATTTACTAATGACTTGCATTCTGGAGAGAGTCGTTGAGCAATTTTTGGTTGAAAGGAGAATTTTCTGCAGCGCTGATTCTCTAGTAGTTTACTTAAATGTTTATCATCAAAGGGCATTTTTGCATTCAACATTATAAATAAAATAATCCCCAGCGACCAAATATCCGCTTTTTTGGGGTGATATGGAACACCCCGCACCACTTCTGGCGCCGCGTACGCAGCTGATCCACAATACGTTTTTGATAGCACACTATGCCCTAGTTTGTCAACGGTGTAGCGGGCAAAACCAAAATCCGCCAGTTTGACATTCATTCGCTTGGAAAGTAAAACATTCTCACATTTTAAGTCCCTGTGAGCAATGTCCTTCGAGTGCAAATAGCGCAGCGCTCTAACCATTTGGCTAAACCAAAGTTTGCTCTGCAACTCAGCAACAGGTCCTCGGGTTTTAATGTGGTCCAAAAGGTCACCATTTTCGGCGTATCTCATGAATATGAACATTTTCGGCCCTCTTTGGAGTATACTATGTATTTGTATTATATATGGGTGTTCTATTTTAGTTAGAATTTCCAATTCCCTTGGGAAAAACTTTTCCAAAAAATCAGATGGAGCCTTGCTCTTGTCAATTATTTTGCACGCTAAGTTAATAGTTTTGCAGGAGTCATCTTCGTACTGAGCTGTTATGACAGTGGCGTAACTACCCTTTCCTATCTTCCGGCCAATGGTATAGCCTCTTTGGGCGAGTGCATCAACATCAGAGCTACGTGCATATAAATCTTTGGATTCGTTATATGTAGGCATTGTTGCTGTGAGATGTGTGTCCTAGTCCAAACGTTAAGCTCTAATCGAGACGAACAATACTGCCACAGAGAATTTTGCGCTTAATTTACCAAAAGTGAAATTTTCCAGGTTTTTCTACTAGTAATTTTTACACTATTTTGCAACTGCAACTTTTTATCTAATTTGTAATTGTCAAGTTGCGAATTTTTGTTTATTTTTAAGGAAACATTTTTTATGCCTACTACAGTACAGAAATTTTGCAATTAAAAGTACACATACCGTGTACATGTTCGATTTTAATGCTGAATTGACAAAATATGACAAATAATTTGTATCGTTAATTATTATTGAAAACAATAGTTTGATTTTTTCGAATTTTGTAAATAGTGATGTCATCATCAAAAGAGGAGAATTCTTTATCTGTATCATTTTATTTTATTCGTATAAATCCACAACTTCATGGTAAAACAAAATATGACAATTTTCGTACCAAACAAGACTACAAGGAGGCAGCGCATTGTCATTATTTTTGTTTTGAGTTTATTCAAAAAAATGCTCAATGCTCAAGTTATAAGTTTGTAACTTATACAGTATTGTCGAATTATCGTTTGCACAGACGATCAGCATAAAACGGTTTTTTTCACTTTCCAATAATGCATACACAACATAACCCTTTTTTTTATCACCTTTGGGCATATGTGCTACGTGCATATCATGTCATGACGATTACTTTAAATGGAATAAAATAAATATTTACGATTAATTTAGTTTTTGTTTTATTTACAAATTCCGCCCACTTTTTGAGCAGAAGTTACAACGAATGAAATTGGTGATTCTAATTAGCAGGACATTCCTGTACAATGAACATGAACGAAGGCTTTGAATTCTGCAATGAATGAATTCTTAATAAAAAAAACAGGAATACAGAAAGTTTAAATATTTAAATTCATAAATTTAAGCTATGGAAGTGAATTACCTACAAAAGCACTTGTATCTTTGTAAATTCACGTTAAAGAAAATATTTGTTTCAAGAAAAAAAAATATTATACCTGACAATAAGAGGAAACATTAATTAGTGTTTGGTTTTTTATTTTTAAATTTGATTTTGAACAGTGTTATGTTTTAGGTTCACAAGGAACGTTGGCTATAACAGTGTCACCAAGTGTTGGAATTTTGGGAAATGCTTCAGCAAAATTCATAATTAATTCCTTATCAGTAAATAAAACTTTTGACAACAATGACAGCATAACCGACCGGAACAGGAGATTGATTCCATATTTAACATTTTATACACCGCAAGATTTTCCATTAGCTCAAAAATACAGTTATTCTGGCCAGGCAAGTGTTAAAATTCATTAAAATATATTTAAAACAAATATAAAATGGGTTGTACTTATATTAAAGTATCACATAAAAATTAACAGGAGCATCAACAACAACAAAATGCTGCTTTGTATCAAACGCACTACCTTCAACGAATTCCAGTTGAACAACACGAACAAGATAACGCTCATCAACTTCCGTTTAGGTACCCACAAGTACCAGTTGAAAAGCAGAAATATCATTCAGTTTTGTATGGATCTAGATATCCAAATAGCCATTCAGATGCGCAGGATATCCAACAACAAGTGATGCCCAGTTATCCGACTTCAAATTTGGTAATCATATGATTTTGGTTTACAAATCTTATTTATTAATGCAGATACTTTTTATAATGTAAAACAGCACCAGCCACATTTTTCGACGAGAGTAAATTTAACACCTTTTGTGCCTTCGAATAAACTACCAGGAAAATTCACGCCCATAATTTATGTCCATCCCATCGACTCCATTAATTACAACAAGCAATCGCAACCAAATAAGGGCTCTTTACTACAATATGACGAAGTTCCTAATCAACATCATAATTATGAAGAAGATGAACAAATACCGGTGGAACAGAATTCAACACCGAACCCAAAAACATCAAACGTAGCCTTATCAACTATTAGGTAAACAATTGTTATTATTGCTGTATAAGTGTATTGCTAAGCGAGTAAAGATATAATATAGTAGGAACCTATATAAGTCAAAATTGACAACTGCTCAAATTGCAAAAAATCGTCAGTTGGTCAAATTTTGACTTACGCTATATTAGAATTAGTTCGACACGATACGACTTTGTTTATTTAAAACAGTTTATTATTAAATGCAATTGATTATTTTACAGACCTTTTTACCATTTACTACACGATTTGCCATTAAGACAAATGCATCTTCAATCATTGCCTGCTTTACGGGAACCAGATAATTCGGTTCATTTGACTCCACAACAAAAGTACGTTAAGTACTTAAGAGAACAGTTACGGTCTAAACAAAAACAAGAATACGAACAGCGGGAAAATCAGCAACAAGTTCAGCAAAAAGAGCATGCGTTCATAATAAACACTTCACCGTCTCCATCTCCAGATAGAACAGAGGGCATAAATAGCGACATTCTTTCTCATGTCAAGCCAGAAGGAAATGTAGCGATATATCAATTTGCCTTTGAACCACCGACCGGCCAATACAATTTCGGAAAAGGCTTACCTCCGAAACAGTCCTCAACAACAGAACAAGGAATGCTATATGGGCACATGTCAACCACGAGACCAGTAAATATTGGTCATTCTACTTCATCCTATCCTGCTAGATTTAATAACAAGTAAACTGCACAGTATTTAAGATACATCATGACACATACTTTTTATACTTTTCTAGTGGCGAATACTTAGAAGTTCTTATTTCTAAAACGCATCAAAATGCTAATTTTAATCCAGCGGAGAACAGCAACTTTCAAGAGGTATTTGGGACAACACCCTCACCAATTAAAGTAACATCCCAAGCGCCGGTGTACAACCACCAAAAATCTGAGACCCTTCGAGTTGTTGAGATACCTAAGTCAGTCAAATCTCATTCAAATCCGGTGCCAGTAAAGTCAAGTCAAGCCGCGCACAGGGAAATTCCGAAGTACAAGAAAATATCACAAGCCACTTTTTCAAGAAAACCCATTATCCAACATTTAACCGAAACAACACAAGTTCCCTTGCCAATCCTCACCACCTACCATCCTAACATTATTGTAACAAAACCTCGCTATTACTCCTCCACATCCACAACAAGGCCATTAAAAACGAAAGTTGCGCAAAAATTAAAGCCCGTTCTGGTGGCAAGGCCCACAATTCAAATAAAACCGGTGAATAAAAGTCCCCAGGAACAAAATGCTCCGACGAACTTCACTCACTCCTCTTTAGTGGAAATTCTACACAAATTACAAGATAACAATCAACTACCGAAAACATTTACTCCCGAGAATATTGACAACTCTATAAGGACCCTCATTAGAATTTTGAATGATTTGAAGCGATCTCAAACCGTTGTTGACACAAACCCACCACAACATCAGGATGAAGAGGACGAGGACTATGAAAATGTGGCTGACATTGATACGAGTAACCAAAATTTCTATTCATAATGCATTTGTCAAATCAAAACAAATTGTCTTTATTCTAAGATCATCCAGGCCCGAATTCAGGACGTGCTGGCATTGATTACCCTGCATTAGCAGAAATACCGCCAACTAGCTTCAGCTGCAAGGAACAGCGCTATAAAGGATTTTTCGGGGATCCAGAAACACACTGCCAAGTTTGGCATTATTGTGATTTGAATGGAGGTCAAGCGTCGTTTTTGTGCCCCAATGGAACAATCTTTAGTCAGGTAAATTCATAGTTGTAATTTATATTAAAAATCTTTTGCTCAATTTCAGAGTGAATTGATTTTAATAAAAAAATTGGTCATAAATAAATAAAATTACTTAACAACATCAGAATAACGTTTCAGGCAATACCTAATGTTAATTGGTTTTCTCTTGTTTTCATAAAGATATCTAAAAAAAAAACCATATTACAAAGTGTTGAACAAACTGTTTTTTTCACTAGGTGGCCCTAACTTGCGATTGGTGGTTTAACGTTAAATGTTCCAGTACTGCTCAGCTCTATGTTCTAAACGAAAGACTGTACAAATATATTTTGCCACTTACACCAAAATTTCCGGAAGATTATAGTGGCCCACTTGTTGATAAGTAATGCGTTGCGTTGAAATCAGTTGTATGCATTTTAAAATTCTATTCGACATTCAGGTACTTGGCGTTGAAATTCAAAGAAATGGAAGAGAAGTTGCGAAGGGAGAAAACTAAAGGCAAGGAAGGATCTGATGAGGTCAGCAACGTGAAGGATGATACTTCTAATGAAGAGCAAGAGAATGGAAGTGACAGTGAAGAAGTCAGTACAACTCAGAGCAACGAAAACACGCACACCCAAATTCAGGACAACGTTTCCGTTGTTCCAACTACTTCTGTTCCATCTCTTCAATCTATGCCAATAGTAGTTACGTCAACAGAAGAACCTTTTTCCCCCACCACAAGTGCGAAAACCAGTGTTGAAAGTGAAAAGGTAGAAGTTATTGAAATCAAAAATGATGGCACATCTGGAAGAATTATTCAGACTCGACTGTATAGTAGTGGATTAAAGAAATAGATGATTAGATTATTTGATGTAAATGAACAATCGTTCTGTGCGTAAATTGAAGAAACAGTCATTTTATTTTATTCTGAAGGAGATCTCGCATAATTCAGTACCCGATACCCGCCCTTTGTCGTGTTCTCTTGAGCTGGACAGGTACTCTCCAGTACTTAGAAGTGGAACTATCCTGAACTACAAATGCTCTTGCCGAACGACATAATATTGTAGTTCTTCGATATTTTCTAATGAAATTAAAGCTTCTCTATTTTTGAACTAAAAGAGTAAATTGTGGAACTGATTCTAATGACATTCAAGAAGTCAACGAAGTGAAATGCGTTTTAACATCAAATGAAATTAACAGCACATATCGGTGGCGGCCATTGAAAACTAGAAGTAAAGGGGCGGGGGTCATGTATTAAGGCAACAACATTCTAAATTTTAGCTACAATATGGTTTATATAAATAGTTTTTTTTTACAATTTCTAGTGTTTTCGACGATTAAAACGAAATCAAAATGTAATTTTTTCACAGAAAACTGTGCTTACAACACCAAACCCCCCCCACCTACAGCCGCCGCCGCAACTATTATTATCAATCCCTCTATTATACAGGATGCTCCGTAAATAGCGGATAAATTTCGTTAATCGTAGACGTATCAGATAAAGCAATTGTGACCTTATTGAATAAGAAAACGTTTGCGAAATATTCCGATTTTTTTTAATTTAAAAAAAATTACACTTTTTGTCAGTATTTGAAAAATAGTTTACACAAGAGAACTTGCCAGCTCAAAGAAACACGCCTATTATCTAAAGGCTGGCGACAGAAAATGTCGTCATAGAAATTTCACAACTGAAAAATTTCTAGATTTATTTTTCGAAATTCACTATTACCACAAATTAACAACACACTATAATACTGGAGATTCGTAAATTTATAACTATTCTGTTTTTTTTTTCTGTTGTTTGAGTTCCCCTTTGTGTTCATAAAGAGAATGATTCGTCTTTGTCCAAAAAACCGAGGATGAACATTCAAACAGGATTCAATAAAAACGTCTGACAAAGAACAATATTTGTTAATTTATAAATTCAATTGTATTTTATTGTTCGTTAACAATCAACTATGTAAACGCTAAACATTTACCAGTCTTTTTACCAAGTACACGCATTTGATATTTCGACCACTCTCGTAAGACTACCTTGAAAAAATAAAATCCCTGAAGTTTTAGTAATATAATTTTGCCATTTCAGTTTACTTTTATTGTTCGTTAACTATAGAATTATAGATCGCTAGATCGTGGAGGAATTGGGAAGAGTGATGCAACGAGATACAAAAATTTCTTAAAATGAATTCGGTTGCGTATAATTATTCTGGCGTGTTAAGTTAAATATGGAACAAATGTATTCGATACGAAATCAAAGTTGTAGTTATGGGAAATAAAGGTCTCTTACTGTACCTACTTGAATGAAATAATGCTTACTTTAACTTGTACTACAAAGGTGAATTATTAGTTTAGGCCAATTATGAAATACCCTGGATGTAGAACGGTACAATTTAAACACAGAAGAAATCGTATAAAAAACCGTGCAAACCCAATTTTCCTATCGTAAAAAGACAAATTTCTTCTAATAAGTTATTAAAAACGCTGCAAAGTTCTTACATATGCCTTTATTATTCTCGAAACTGAATTGTAAAGCAACCAAACATTTCATTTCGATTTCATAAAAAATACGTTCTACCTTAGTTACCACGTATTAACCTAACTTGACCTCCATGTATAGTACTCAACCCATGCTGAGTCGAAAGTGGGTTGAGGCGAGAAGTTGAATGTGAATGCATGTACGTTGTATATGCCGGTCGGCGAATGGGGTTCTCAGATCCATGTTTGTTTATGCTTTCAGAGGAAATGGTCCAAAGTTGAGATTTGCTTCGAAATTAATTTGGTTCAAATGTGCATGAAATAAATGAGAGCACGACGAAACTAAAGAAATGTTAAGCATAATATAATGGAGCAATTCATTGAAATAAAACTCACTTCAACTCCGTGTCAATTCGATTTTAACTCGATTTCTCAACCCTGCCTGTACAGTGTACACATGGTAATTGATGTTCCATTTCAAAATTTATTAACTGTTACTAAAATCGTGCATTTTTTAAATATATCTACTTAGGAAGACACCGAAGATTCATTGTGACATTTTTTTAAAACTGTCTAAAATTATCTGAATTTACTATCTAGTAACAAAGGACAAAGCATATTTTTAACAAAATGAGTTATAGGATATATGTACCTAATATCGTTGAATATAATGCACAACAATTACAACGGGCTGAATAATTTAATACACCTTTACATTCTAGTCTGAGTATTGAACCATTTTCTGAAACAAAACGCAGTTACTAAACAAAGATTACTAGCTAAACAATATTACTATAAAGTAGTACGTTATAAAGGAACTCTGATAGATCTATTATAGAATAGTTGACTGGATATAAGAATACATTGATGTACTTTGTACAAAATGTGCAAATTTATAGTCATTACCACACTCAAAAGTTCATTAGATAAACAGGCAGATACTCGCAATACTTGTACTTACCCTTTGGGTTTTCTTGCAACGCTGCTTTGCCATTTTAGTTGTTTCAATAAGACTCGTAATCTTCGATTCATATTTTTTGTTCTATAAATTTTACAGAAATTACTATAAAATTTTCTTTATAACAAATTATTTACCTCTTCCCAAATGGGCGTGGTAGAATGACTCTTATGATCCTTTTGAATGCATTTATAACAAAATATAGAATCGCATGTTTCGCAATAATAATTGATTTTGTTCTTATGAATGGCGCACCACACCTGGAAGCCCTTCACAGTTTCAACACTTCTGTGTGGTAATATATCTGATGGTAATATATCTTTGTGCATTGCATGCTCATAGTAACCAATAAATCCTATTAAGTGGTAGTTGAATTCGTGTGTTTCGCGAATAGGACGTCTACGATCTATTCTTGTTACTACTTGGCACTTCTTACACGTTATTTCGCGGTTAGAAAAGAAACAACATTCGCAAGCGTTATGAAAGCAGTCCAGAATCATAGGCCTTCGTGAAATTTTGTTTTGCCCTGTTAATTACATACAAAGAAGCTTTGTGAATTTCTTTGAGTTTTTTAGTAGTTCATCTTATAGATATATAATATAATATGTTAAGAAGAAATTTGTAAAATTTCTTAAAAAGAATTTAGCTGTTCTGTAAGTGACACAGTTACATCTATAGACAGGGCCGATGACAGGATTCCCGGGCCCGAGGGCAACTTATGGTCCCCTCCCAGGCCCATTTCACTTATTTTATTTAAGATTTCAATATCGTAACAGCAAAAAAAAACTAATTAGACATAGATATAGCGGCATTTCATGGGAATTCATCGATGCAGCACGAATAATGAAATAGAAGTTTTAACCACAATCGTTTTGTTTTGAAAATCCCAGATCTAGAACGCTTGGGCCTCAAGGCTTTACCTGTCGCCGGTCCTGTTTATAGGACTCACGAAGTTGCGTAATTATAATGCACTGAAATTTAGCAATTGATTTTAGATTGCTGTCGACCACAATGCATTTCTTGCGACGTAGTAATTGTATTTGCTTTGCGAAATAGTCATTGAAACAGACAAAATTGCTTCATATGTTCCTAAATTCTATTTCTTTGTTAAACATGTTTGTAAAAATAAAACCACGCCGAGTATTGAAACTTACATTTTGTGGAAAATACGCCGGAACAAAACGAGCATTGGGGAATATCCTTCCATACTGCTGTTAGGTTGCACTGAAATGGATTTTTACCGTTCACTTGCATTGGCACCATTTTCTGATATTATTATAACAAAAGCCACTACAAGAAAAAACTCCTCGCTTCAAAACTTTTGGAAACATAGGCAGAAAGAGGTTATGTTTAAGTTTACTGTCGGCATCAAACAAATTCGCAGTTTGCTCTTATCAACAAGTCATTTGCACTACTCACACACAGCATTGCCAACCAAAAATTCGGGGCTGAAAAACTGCATTATCATTGACCGAGTGGTTGTTTTTAAAATAAACTAATTACGATATTTTGACAAATTAATTTGCACAACCAGTTTTAGTTAAAACTAATAGTTTTTTTTTTCAATTTATAAATATGTAAATATGACTAGTAGATTTATCGGATTTTATGCGTGCGATCAAAGGCATTACTATGTAAAAGCATATGAATATATCGATGTACATATGTTAAAAATATCGATAATAGAAAATAGTTTTGCGTAATTCAAGACCGATTTTGAAAATTCTTTCCCTACATTAACTATATCTATATAATGTAAAATATATTGTATACAGGGTGTTTAAAAAAGCCACGGTAATATTTAAGGGGGTGATTTCTCAGTTCATTTTATGAAAAAAAGTTCATATAAACATAGGTCGAGAAATGCATGGTTTCCAAGATACAGGGTGTTAAATTTTTCTTAAAATATCAGTTATTAAAAAATATCTGAAATACCTTTTGGCCGATTTTTTTTGAAATTTTGCAGCATTGTTTGTAGTAATGAGGAACTAATTTCACCATAACTAGACTGAGGTTATTAAGTCCAGTGGCGTGCGTGGTGTACCCATAAACAATACCTGCAAGTTTCATTAAGATCTGATTTTTTTCAGAGTCGGTTCGTTTTTTTGACAGATTATAAGTCGATTGGACGAGATCGAGATCGAAATACTAAACGACCATAATATGACTTCTGTCAGTTGTCTTTTGTTTTTCTCCACAGGTGTCAAAATGTTCATTTATAGCTCAATCGCTCAATAGCTCGATTCAAGGATGGAAGAATGTCACAGCACCAAGATCTTGTTTTTGGAACGTTTACTTGCCTAAAAGGCTCGCACTATCGAAACAGATTAACTAGTAATATATATTCAATCAAATTGCTTATAATAAAGTCTTCTCCCTACCCCATCACTGTTTTCATTATTCGAATCTAACGAATTTATTATCAAACTACTTATGGACGTTCTCACAAGATTTTTAATAAATCTACATTTAACTTTTTCTTTAGAGATCTTTGTTTAACATGTACGTAGTACAATAAATTAAAGTAAACAATAACACAAGTGAAAGCCTGTTTCTGATAGCTGTTGATTTCGATTTCGATTTTAACATGACAATGTGAAAGGGTTAATTTAAATCACTATTCATAACTCATGAAAACACATAGGTACATATTTTTATCTTTTAAAGAAGACAGGAGAAATATTTATTTATTCAGTATTCTCGCATAATAAATAAGTTTATATGTAAATACCCACAGCTTTTTGAAAATATCAGGTCGAGGCAAAATGTTAGATATTTTGCGTTTTTACTATCTCCATCTAAACAACTAAAGATCGAAATCGGAGAAGTCCGCGCCATTGGTTGATTTGACAATTAACATGGAATATGATCCTGATATCTAATATCCTTCCCCTTAGCTTGATGGCAATCGTATCGTATTATGCGCATATGATAACATATGCATTTTATGATAACAATTTGGGTAAATTCTATTGATAAAATTTACTTTTTCATTAAATTAACTTTAAGGGGACCCATTCGACATTGTTGAGAATCAGTGCGCAGCTACACATTCCAATCTTCCACTTAAAAAACTGATCTTTACTTGTCGATATAAATTCGTCAGATAAAGAGTGAAGACATCAGAATTTCAATTAAAGTTGTGTTTGTCTGCAAACTCCACAGCGTCCCTCTATTCATTTCATGGCTCAATTCTGAAACAAATATTTATTGAGTAAACTTTGTGCCTTAAAAATCCGTTGATGTTGTTGACTCGATGCATTCCACTTAATAGTGTTTTAATCAATCGAATTAAATTCAATCTGAATTCTATCCTCGCGTATTACCGTCGCTGCAAACTTAATTGGGTCAGTAAAATCTCCCTAGAGGCTAGAACACTAGGCTAGGCCGTAGGATCCCATTAATGTGGCATAATAGAGGCAACGACCGTTTAGCTGTTTTTTCGAGCGTTTTTGGATAACAATGGACTTTTAGCAGTATCCCATAATACCATAGACAAATAAATACCAGTACCATGAAATTAATATTTCAGTCGCTTAAAAAATCACCCTATATAAGCAATTTTGAAAATTTTCTATCATATGACTCGATGTCACAAAAATATGCTACAAAAATATTTGCGTATAAATTTGTGGATTTTTCTATCGTCTGACTCCGGCTTTACGACAAAAAAAGAACAGTTAACTAGTAAGGAAGCAATTGGTCACACCAATTACGTGATACCCTAAATGTAGAAAAGTATACTCATTCTATATAAAAATCTACACATACTAGAAGAAAGACATTTGAAGAAAAAACATGCCATTTGATAGTACTCAACAAGAGCTTTTATTTGATATAACACACGGTCCAAATTGGACAATACCAAGGGAGATGAATATGATTACCACCCCCACCCCCACAAAAACATAAAAAAAATTTACCCCATGGGAGAGATCCCCATTCATTCATTCTAAATCAAAAAACCCCTGTACATCCATCCACGTTTACCACCCTAAGACTGCCGAAGTTTTCTTCCATTTCTATAATCTTAATATCGTGTAAAAAGAGACCGTGTAAAAAAAATTTCTAACAAATAAAAATAATTGTAATTCGTATTTATAACAATATTTAACGAAAGAAGTGGAAAAGTAAATATTCAGTAAACAAAATCAAAATTTTTGTATAAAAAACAATTCAGACTTATATGGTAACACTAAGGAGTTCTCCGAAATTGCTCATCTTTGAACTTGACCTCACCATTTTAACGAAATATTATTGTTCCAATTTTCAATCCTCTAGCTACAACCGTTCTCGAGTTATCATCTGGACAGACAGGCAGACAAACACAAAGACAGACGGACATGCATGAAACTTTTCACTTCCCAATTATGAATATATAGTTCTTTTTTTTCTATTACCATTATTTCTTGGCCCTACATCTAGGGTATAAAAATTGCAAAAATCGACAAGGCAATCAGTTTTAAATGATGATTTTTGAACATTCGACAGAGATTGGATAAAAATTAAAAACAAATAATCTTTTTGTTTTGGGTGGAACATGGTGTGATGGTAGTAGGTATGTATGCTGTAACAGTATGTACCTTTCATATAATATAAAACAGTGTAGGTACGTAAACATGCAAATATAATCAGTTGGCCAACTCAATATCTATTAATCTATTAATTATGTTAACCCGACGCACGGTGAACTCGCTCGCTTAATAACTTCTTTCCAACCTTCAGATATTTGTTTGTTTAGCTTATATGGCAACACTAAGGTGTTGCCTTATTTTGTTCATTTTGAAATTTGAAGCCATAAGACGATTTCTTTTCACCTCTCAATAATTGACATATTAAGGCGTCCGAAAAGTTAGCTCGAACTCAATATACCCTACAAATAAGGGTTAAAAGTAAATAGAATTGCACTGATTAGTGATTTACAAATTGTGTAGGAAAATAAAAAATAGGATCGGAATTAAATTTTCACTCTTTTGTATAAAAAATAATTTATTTTAACGTATTAAAAACTACGCGATCATATAAAACAAATTTGTTTTAGCTACTGATAGAGCAATAATTTCATATTAAGGAAATTTTAATCCGAGTCAAATTTTAATTTTGAAACAAGAGTTTTTGAAAACAATTTAAAATATTTTGTTACATATTATACAAAAATTTAATATTTTGTTTACTAAGTTTAAATAGAAAGTGAAACAAAGAGAAATAAATTATATTACTAAAAAAACATACACAATAACAACAACAACAAATTTTCATTATAGTGCTTCACTATTTATTTCTAGCTATTCCATAATTCCACAACAATTCTCTTTTTCTAGCAACAAATGACTACGATCCTGCTTATAATTTAAGTAGTGACTTCAAAAATGCACTCGTATATTTTTTGTTTTGCTTTAAGTTAAATTGAGTTCCCAAACCGATTAAATTTTCCCAACTGAGTCTTATCTTCCCCACAAGGATCGCAAACACTTAGAATAGAACACTTCTTATAAAAATGGTTAAAGCTAGGAAAATGAAAACGGAAGGTGTAAATTGAGGCATTGAAAACACGGAGTACGATTTACTTCTCTTTTACTAGAAGAAATACTATCACAAATTTAGCAATATGCCCTTAAACAGTTGTATACGACTTTAATTTATTTAAATCTCCTGCTTGCTACAAGCAAATACATGTTATATATATCTACAAGGATGAATAAAAACATTACATTTGAGAAGGCGGTTTGATTTTGGGGTTTGTTTATAAAAATGTACAATCTGTTACACGAAAATTACAACAACTTAGTTTTCATGGGCTGAGAAAGCAATCAGATGATATGCATTTAAAAGCAGAGAAAACAAACTACGAAATATTTAATAAAATTAAATACATAACAAAAATCATAAAATAACATAATAGCGAGAAAGTATGTGTATGTGTGACGATTTTCAGAACTTTATTCAGTGATTGATATTTGGGCGAAGCCAATTAAAGATTTCTCATCGGCAACTTCGCCGGCCTTACAGCCGGAGTTCAGCTGAAATGTAACGGTCTTCATCTGACTTCGATTTTCGATGAGTTTCTGCAAGTTGGCAGACATTACGACAGTGTCGAGGGGATCAACCAATCCGGCCTCTACGAGTTCCGTAGCTATTCCTTCAGCTGAGTCCTTGCCAACCGCGAACTCGAACCGAATATCGTGGAGCTCCCGTTTGACGTTACGCATGCGGAGGACTAGATTTACTGGTGGACACTCTTCTCCTGAATTTGAATTCTCAGTGGGCGAATTTTCCGTGGGACCAGTCATTGTTCTCTCCGAAACTTCTGACTGTTCTTCTCGGTCGCTATCTGAAGATTCAGCTTTTTCTAACCGATTCATCGGTCTATCTTCGGACTCTGAGTCAGACGATCTTTTACTGTTATCTTCTTCTTCGCTGGACCACACCCATTCGCCAGTTATCGTACGGTGAAGTCGGCCGGATGCTCCGGGCTGCCGCTTTGCTGCTTTATGAACTCTTGTTTCCATTGATGGCCCACTAGCTAGAAGCGTCTGCGTAAGATATTTTCGGTCTTTTGCTTTTTTGAAGAAAGGATGTTTCAGTAACTCACTAGCTGTAGGTCGCTTGGAAGGTTCCTTTTGGAGACACTCGACAATCATTTTTCGAAACGTTTTACCATAAGCCTTATATTGATCTTTTTCATCTGCACCAGTATCCAGGGTCGGTGGCTCGTTCTGCAGCGTTAACATAAGAACTTTCATCGGGGGATATTTATGATATGGTGCGGTTCCCGTAGCCATTTCAATCGCTGTAATTCCAAATGACCATATGTCAGCCTTAAAATCATAGCCATGATCTTGTTCCATAACTTCCGGTGCCATCCAACAGGGAGTACCAACAAATGTGTGCCTCACTTTCTGGCGCGACAAGTCCCTTCCTGTGGCAAGCCACGCACTAACTCCAAAATCGGCTATTTGAACTGTTCCATCATCACCCAGAAGGATGTTGCCCGCTTTTATGTCACGATGAATTTGCCCGTTACTGTGGAAGTACTCTAACCCTTTTAAGACTTCCTTTAAGACTGTCGCGATTGTGTGCTCATCGAAGACCCCATGCTTGCAATTCGTTGTTCGCATTTTATGCTTAATGATGTCAAGGAGACTGCCACCTTCCAGGAGTCTCAGCACGAGCCACAGTTCTTCCCGAACGACGAAACTTGTATGGTAGGTTACAACGTTTTCGTGGTTACAGCTAGACATTGCTTGAATTTCTTTGAGAAGTTCATCCATCGACGTATTCCATTTTTCTAAGTTTATTCGTTTGATGGCGCATTTTTCGTTTCTTGGAACACACAGAGCAGCGTGTACTACAGCTGTTGCCCCCACACCAATGACGTCACGCAGTTCGTAATCATCTTTACTATTAGGCCATGATATCTTTTCCACTGGGGTAGGTACTGACGGAGAACTGTTATTTGTGGCCATATTCTCTGTTGCTGTTTGCAGTTGGATCCGCACTGACGTTTAAAAATTTTCCGTGGTGTATGTGTTTCTGAAATTTTAAAATAAAACTAGATTTAGAATTTATTTTCACAACAATGAAATAAGTAAAGTAAATTGTGAAAGCGTTCAAATGATATTTTTTCAAGAGAAGAACATGAGTATTATTATATATTATTCTCTGTTTTCGGATGGTCGAATAAAAATATATTAAGCAGGACGAAATATAAGTGTTCACTGAGAAAATAAATTTAATTAATTTCAAAGTTCTTCTTTTGATCTTTGCATCGAGCATGTCGGATTGTAATTCGGCTGCTATTAAAATGAGGGAAACAATAGTATCAAATCATATCGAATTTCGTGCTGACAAATTATCGTTTTTTTAAACTGTGCATAATTTTTATACCCTAGATGTAGGGTATATTAGTTTTGAGCGAACGTTTGCAACGCCAAGAAATAATCGTCACAGAAAAGAAGAACTATATATTCATGATTGGGAAGTGAAAAGAAACCGTTTTATGCATGCCCGTCTGTAGCTAGAGACTTGTAATTTGGTACAATAATATTTGATTAAAATTGCAAGGTCAAGTTCGAAGATGAGCAAAATCGGGCAACTCCTTCTTAGTGTTGCCATATAAGCATGAGTCGTTTTTATACAAAAATGTTGATATAAGAAGGAGTATATTTTTCTACATCTAGGGTATCACGTAATTGGTGTGACCAATTGCTTCCTTACTAGTTAAATTTAGTTTTTATTAACAAAGAAGTTGGATGGATTGATCTTATTGTTCAAGATCACATTTTGATACTTTCCTTCATACAAAAGTACTTACTGCCACAAATTATCGAATGAAAGGTAAAATAAAAAAACTCATTCACTCATTCAAGGACATTGAACAATTCGTGACCACTTCTAGTGGCTAGTGGCTAGTTTTTTGATCTCTGGACACGCGTCTGTTCCTTGAAACTAAAATTTCCGATTGGTTGAATAATTTGTTTTATATTTGTTGAAATTGATGCGTACGTGCAGTTTTTCTATTTGGGAATTGAAATTTTTTGTAAACACACTGCGGGTCCCGCTCTTAGAGGAAAAACATATTCTAAAATCACATACCATTTGGCTTTTGTTAAAAAAGGAGTCCAGAAAAGTTCAACTATACAAAAATTAGCAACTCTGACGTCATTTATCCACTCAAACTTACTCACTCGCTCAGCAACCAAACTCAAATCACCATCGCTCTGGGTTAAACTGAAAAATAGCTTCTGCAATCAGCGGCTGATTCTGAAGAATTGTTGATTTTTAAACGCGATATGATTTATCTAATTTATTACCGCCTAGATTTTCGCTTACACTTCGAGGCACTTTCATTTGCTGCGGAGGAGCAGCTAAAGTATAAATATTTGCGGTGATAATTGATAAAAAGCACAATAATTTGAGCTTTTAGTGCGCAACGGTTGGGCTTAAATTGAATCTGGACTGTCTTTTGACGTCGGCGCTGACACCGTCAGTTCTTCTCGCCTGTTATCGATCAGAAATTTATGAACCATAAATCCAATGAATATTGTTCGCTTTGGTCCCTGGCACCAAAATTACTCAAGTGTGCAGCGAATATATCACTGCTGATCTAGAATCTAGATGCAAAGAGATCGGATCAAGTTGTGAATTGACAGAGCCTGATTGCGATCAAATTGAAACGATTCTATCAAAATGCGCTGATTTATTCGAAAATTCAATTTATCTTGAGAATTTATTTTGAGAATTACTTGTTGCTCTATTTGTTTGTATTTGCGTAATCCGATTTCACAATGCATATGCATAATTTCAATTGCTGTGCACACCGAAGTTTTGAACTAGTAAGGAAGCAATTGGTCACACTAATTACGTGATACCCTCCCTAGATGTAGAAAAATATACTCATTCTTATATCAACATTTTTGTATAAAAACGACTCAGGCTTATGTGGCAACACTAAGAAGGGGTTGCCCGATTTTGCTCATCTTCGAACTTGACCTTGCAATTTTAATCAAATATTATTGTACCAAATTACAAGTCTCTAGCTACAAGCGTTCTCGAGTTATCGTCTGGACAAAAAGACAGAGAGACAGACGGGCATGCATAAAACGGTTTCTTTTCACTTCCCAATCATGAATATATAGTTCTTTCTTTTCTGCGACGATTATTTCTTGGCGTTGCAAACGTTCGCTCAAAACTAATATACCCTACATCTAGGGTATAAAAATGCGAAGAGGTATCCGTGTCCGTCCATTTAGCAATGATGGCGTGGTAAGCATAGTAAACATAAATTTGTTGTGATATTTTTTGGGACTGTAAGATCCAGAGAGCTGTCCCTTTTAGCGCTTCTAGTGCGCTGTTCTAGGTTCATGTAAAGAACTCTTCCCTCGGGCTTTTGTCGTTTCAGCAGTAATCCCTTCTGGCAATATACATTATGTAGGTATATCTCTAAAATAGAATTATGCTTGTGACATATCCAAATAAGCATTACAAACAAACTATAAACTATGTAGCTTGTTATTGTAATTCGTGTGTTATACCTTTTATTTGTTCTTATGAACACTAGTTTAAACAAAATAAAATTTTAACTATATGCTGAGTTTACACGAATGATAAACTTGTCATAATTGCTTAGCACCAAAGTTTTATTGTTGTAAAAACTATAAAATAGTCATCAAAATTGCCGTTATCAACACAAATAAGTTATTTATATTTATTATTTTATGTTCTTTGTGAAAATTCACAACTACATAGTTAAAATAATAAAGTGATATAATAAACGACATGCGTACGTAGTCCTGAAATTTCAAATAGTTTTTCAAAAAGATTTATTAATTACATTTTTTCGTACCGTTTTGACTTTTATGGAAATTCCAAAAAATTACCGAGTTGTGAAGATTTTAGTGGAGCTGACCACAACGTCCTGGTGCGTTACGATATCAGCGCTCTTCTTCATTTGCGTTTATCTCATAGTTTAGATCACGTCCTACGCCTACAACATCACCGGACAGGACAGATGATTTCTTGATATTCATATTTCTATTTGGTCATTGCTGTAGCTTTACCATAGTTCAAAAAGTAGATTCTTGAATTTCTGATTTTACATGTATCAGCGTACCGTGTGCCGCGCCGGCTGCAGCGCTTTGTTTAAATAATAGTAATTAAGATGTTGTTTATATATTTTTTCACAATAAAAAAGACTTCTATGTACTGTGTACGAAATTTCGATTTTCTTGTTCCTGATCATGAATCGCAATACGCATAGGGTATGTAGACACCAGACACCCCTTAATGTTAAAAAGTCTAATCAGTTTGTCTAAATTGGTGGTCAGCTTCTGCATAGCACGCAGAAAACATGGTTCAGAAGGGAAAACTAAGGCTAAGGGCTTCAAAAATTGTCTTTTGTTGATTTAGAAAATAATAACAATAAAAATGTATGGTTTTCCATTTCCTTTACTTCAAAGGAAAAAAGTTACCTTTGGTTTCAGGGGTTGATTTGCGAAAACAAATAGCTTATCGGAAATCGATTTTACAGAAAATTGAAAATTATTTACGCACAAAGAATTTGTAACTTGCAAAAGCATTTGTTTCATTTAATTTGGAATGCAAACTTTACTCACACACGACATTTTTGGAAAACTATTATTTACAACCCTTCCGAATAGAATTCAAAATAATTTACAACAAAACAAAACAAAGCAAATTGTAATCAATTGTAAATTGAAGAGAACATTTCATTGTGGAATTTGAAAATACTTTTCACAACAAATAAGTACCCACCTCCGAAGTCCGAACGTACTGTATATGATTGATAACAATGAATTCTTTAATTCGGTAAATACCTTAAATGTAGAGAAGATATATTAGTTTTGAGCGAACGTTTGCAACCGCAATGCCATGAAATAATGGGGACAGAAAAAAATGGAATCTTAATATTATATAAAAGAGGATGTGGTTTTTTTGTTCCCTATAGACTCCTGAATCACTTAGCCGAATTTAAAGAAATTTTCAGGGATTATGCAGCATAGTCTTGGGATTGATCGTGTGAAGTTTGGTGGAGATCGATACCGCCAAGGGGGTAAAATTGGGGATGAAAGTTTCTATGAAAAATACGCCATTTTTTAATTTAAGCATTCATAAAAATTGGTAGTTGGTGTTTGGGTTAGAAATAAGGATACGTGTACCAGAATTTTTGAAAATTTCACCCCCAAAGGGAGGAAAATAGGGGATGAGACGCAATCCCTACTTTTTTTTATTAACTTCTAGGAGTTTTTTTTAGGAGTGAACATTCTTGCACATAAAGCATAAACTATGCCGGAATTAAAGAGTTAAACATAATTGGTTTCAAATTATTCTGAAATAATATTATCAAGAATTTTACCGGAAGTGCCATTTGAAACTGCTTCCAGTGAGATATTTGAATTTAAAATAACGGTGAAGTGTGCATAAGCATATGTACAAGTTGCCGGAAACTGCTATTTTACTTATATAATTTATTTGTTCAACAGAACTAAAAGACTAAAGGTTACTTTTTCCAAAGATATTCTGAGTATTTTTTACAACATTATTGTCAATATGTGTAACAATGAACTTATACATTTCATCTACAATAGATCAAAATCGCAGAATACGCAATCCAAATAAACTAGCAAACGAATGTGATCTATTCAGAACATAATACAGCAATGGCTTAACATTGCAATCATTAAACAATTTTCCGAACACACTCAGAGATCATACATAACCCGATTACATCACTTGTCGCGTTTAATTAAAATTTAAAAGTGGAGTGTCTCCTCGGCACCTTAACTACTCAGCTGACGACCTACATTGTTCCAGCTGGAGCAGCAAATACTAGAAACAGAATTAAGTATCTGAGGTTGGGGTATCACCGTGAACTGGGCAATTTGATATGCACATCTCCGATGATTTCCGAACGTCACACGCCAGATTTACTGCTGTCTCCTCATTACAAGGCGCTCTTTGGGTTCCAAGGCGATGTGAAGTGTCTATTGCGGCGTGATGCCACTGACTGAAGCTGCTGCTTGTGCTGCCTTGGCGAGGATGACTTTCATCAGGAATTAAAGATCCAATAGATAGGACTTAATTGATGAATTCCATGCGGCAAGTGTGCTATTTACGATTGAAACAATCTATTTGTAGAAATTGCACGTAATCTTTTACGAAAATTAAAAAACCCCGAATATTTCGAAAACCGTGTCACTTTCACTAAGGTCAATATTTCCTTATCTGATAGTAGATAAGTACTGGTAGTATAATCTTTTCAATAAATCTCAAAGTAAATCTAGTCATATTTTACTTCAATGGGTTCATCTGAGTACAATAACTATAGTCTCCAATGTTACTATGTTCATATTAAGTTCTTGAGGAATCTTTACAGATAGCTTACTACTAATATTAAAGAAAACCAGTACATTTATTACACGCATCATCCCCGGGCGTAGCTAAGAATTGTTTTAGAATAATCTCCCTCCCCGGTTGATTGCCCTACCTGCCGCTCCCTATTATCATTAATCTATGTAATATAACCTATAATATATTTTTTAGTTTTACTCTGTGATTTGTAATTTATTTTTCTGTGATTCAGCTTGTATTAAGCTTAATAATAAATTAAAATTAAATTTAGCTAGGGTTCGGAAACAAAATATATAAACAAGGATGCATTTTTGTATGTTCTTATAGAGCCCGAAACCGCTCAACTGAATTTAATAAAAACAGGTATAATGTAGCATAGGCTCAGGGTGAAGTTTGGTGAAGATCGAATGATTTTGTCTGTACATGAAACAGGAATTGTTATGAATATTTAACAAATTCTGCTGTATGTCGGCTGTCAAAAATGGAAAATGTCAACAAAGTTCACAAAATGACAGTTTATTAAATTTACTCTGAAGTTGCCCACAGTCTCACCGGTGGGAATTTTATGAAATTTCCCTTGATCTGTATAATGACCTGATAGTTATCTGGATCACCGGTTTGTATGGAGATGATCTGTATAACATAGCTATTGCTCTTTTTAAAATAGATTGAATGCAATACATTAACAATTATGTAAATCAAAATTCACTGTTCTTAAGTTTTAGTTTTAGCACTTCAAAATTTGAGCTGCGATATATCGCTGTTAGCACCTAAAAGGTTAACATGATAGTTACTGTCATGTAAAGATAAGGTTTGCTTGCGAGTTAATTAATATTGATTATTGAAATTGCGAAAATCTAATATCCACCTAGATAAGATATTATAAAATATTGTTAGCTGTAGCGGTTCGTTGAATACATTAGGTATACATAACATGATTTTTAAAAAACCAACCCATAAAAATAATGTTTTTTGCTGTAATAATTCATGTACATAGTAGGTATTTTCGAAATTGTGACAATTAAAGACAATTAAAGAAAAGAAAAGAAGACTTGATTTTATATTTTCTTTTCTGCACAGTGCAGATCGTTGTAATTTTTGCACTATTATTAGATTTTATCCATTCCTTTTGTGACAACGGAATAAAAATTTGATAGAATGCGTTTTCATCGACAATGAGCCTATCTGTAAGGTTTTAGCTTGATTGGATGACGACACTTGTACTAATTATCCGTCGAAAGATTTGCCGGACACAAAATAAATAAGGAAGCAAATTTTCGCGAAGTTAATATAGATGAATTAAAAGTACGTTGAATTTTACCGTTTGATTAGGTATATACTTATGTACCTACTATATAGTATACAGTTATACACATTTTTTAATTAATTTGAATGATAAAATGCTGAGTGACTGTAAATCTCGTTGTAATATAAAACAGCAGCTGTTTTCTGCTCATTGGTCTTTCTTTACGTTCAATTAATTAATTAGTATATCAATAATAATTATTTATTAATAATATAATTATTTATGATTTATTTAAATCAGTATTTTCTATTGCTCTACACCTCTATTCTTATTTCTTTCACAACAGCGTTCTCCATCATCTCGAATTGTAAGGCGCTTCTTTTCTTCTATTACAGTGAGTTAAAAAGTTTTTTACGATTGTTTTATTTGCAAGACTAGTGATTAAAATCTATCAACTAATGTTCGAAACGTTTGTTATTTTCCGGAGGTCACATGCAAAACAAATTTCCTCAAATTTCGAGTTTTTCCGCACGTATTGTGTGCAGCTTCAAATGTAAATGATCCATTGGTGCTTATAGTTGCTTGCCCAATGCCCATCCTTGTTTCCTCTTGTTTAATTACACGATTGTAAACGTAAAGAAAATCTGCTTTGAATACATTTGCATTAGAATGGATTCTTTAAAAAAAAATGTTGAAAAACCCTTCTAGAAAATAAATGTTGATGTATTTTCAATGATAATAATTTGTGGTGCTTTACAAAGCTCTTACTTCATATTATGCAATGATGCATACTACATAGGAGCCACTTGGAATTTTGTAGTGGCGTAATTCTGAACTCACGGTGTAATTTTGAAAAAACACGAATTACATAAAATACTGAAATCAGCATCAATCATGTTTATAAACTGATGTCTTGCATATTGGTTATTGTTAAGAATTAAAATTTTTATGTTAGCAACATTTTTAAAATGGTTCTCTTGCGCCATGGTTGGATGGTCATGGGTCATGGCATTCTATACTGATTTTGAACTTTTAAATTCAACATTTTGCAAGTCAAATTCATCCTTTTGTAAGTGATAGCTATTTATATTCTTCTAAAAATCTTAATCTAGTACTTCTACTTTAACATTTTATTAAAAAAATAATGTATAAAAATAATTTTAAAATAATAATATTTGAAGAAGTGATGTCAGAATAGTTGATGCCTTATAAACCATATGGCAAGGTAAGCGGAGTAAATTAGATGAAAGTATTTAATTCAAGATTTGCAACAAACGCACAACAAGTGAAGTTAATATGTATGTATAAAGCATATAAAACTACGGCAATTGCAATATAGGTCCTAGGAAGTATGAAATTGATATATTATACGAGTATTACAAAAAGATAATGAAATAATTTAGCCTATAAAGCTTCTGTTACAAGCTGCTGCTGGTAACTTGACATACATATTTATGTAGTAATTATAATAGTTTGTAGAGTTAACGGTTCCTACTAAGTTAAGTGCTAAATATACACGATTTAGAGTATTCCACAATTCCACATCGGTAAAAGAAATAATGTGCCTTGGCCCGTTGCTGGCCAAGTGCGTCTTGTGTACACTTGCGTCGTCCAAAATGGACCAAACTTCGTCCGGCTTATAACGATGGAGTCTGTTGGGTTATTTTTTTATCAAAAAATAATGAAATCAACTTATTATGCAAGATTTCTACATCAGTTGTTTTTTTTTAGACAAAAGCAACTGTGTAATTGATTGTAAAATATTTGTGGTGTTTTAGCGACGCGACGTAGCTGCCTAGATATTTTAAGGGAATGATCATTATCATTAAGAATCAATGTTATTGCACTTGAACAATAGAAAACAGACTAAGTAATCGAAAAATATAATGCTCTTAGAAAACAGAAACAAAAATGAAAAATTCCCGGTAACAAGTATATATTAAGAATTTACATTTACGTGGAGCTCTTTAGTCAATCAGCAATGTTTAAAATAGAAATATAGAATCCTACACGGAAATCGTTCCAAAGGAAAATGCTATTTGACCTGGACTTCTCGCTCACCAGGTGTTCCGAATACACATTTTTTTGTGAAAAGATATTTCAATGCTAAAGTACAGACGTTACCACGTCTATTTCTTGTTGCCCCAAAAATTGCTGATGAATCAATTGAAACTCCAGAAAAGCTACGAGTAAATACGGCAAATGAGCGAATGAGCCCATTACTCCAGTAGTGTCCAAAAAACAACATAATAAAAAAAAAATTATAATTCATTTTAAGCCGCTGTTTTTAAACATGAAAAAGGCAGTTTTTATTACACGCACGATATTGTGAACTAAGGGACATGTTTATCAAATACTGTGATAAATGGGTGAGGTCAAAGTGGTGCAACCAGTATAAAATGTTTCTTATAACTTATTAATTGAACTCGAAACATGCAGAGAAAGGATATTTTTTTACAATTTCATAATAAATTGTTTTTATTATCTAAACAATTCCAAATATTAACTGCAAGTGGACTCTGATCAGTCGTATGCATGGCATTGATATATTTTTTGCACTGTCACCCAAAAGCCTAATTCATATATTATATATTAGGGGCCGGTTTTGTAAGAAATACGTTTTTTGTGGGGCGTGGATATTTTTTAGCAATGTGTTTCAAGATAATTGCTTAAATTTCAACAATTATTAGTAGTGTTTAATTATCTGGGATGAAAAGCCCCAATTTAATAGAGCTCGTAAATTCTAAACAATCTTGCAAAAACTGTAATGTTTTTTTTGTTAACTATTTTAAATGCCATAACATTGTGAACAAGACATTGCCGAATACAGTAAACTCGAGGTTATTGAAGTGAACGTGAACCGCTGGAAAAGTTAACTAGGAATTTCAGCAAGAATGGCGCTTTTGAGGAAAAAAATCTAAATAATAGTTAGTCGCGCTTTCATGGAATCGGCATGTACATTGACACGTTCATTAAACAAAAACAACAGCTGGGGAAACCTCTTCCGTGAGATTGCCCGTGTCAGCATTAATATGCATATTTATTTATTACTATATATGCTATGACAGTTTTTGAAAATCAGGCCTGAGGCACAAGGACATCAGAGATTGAAACAGCGTTAGACTCTGATGAGAGAGATCGATCCCACTTGAAAAATTTGCAATATAATTATATAATTACCTGATCCTCGAGGAGGCAAGAGAAACGCGCGGGGTGTAATTACACAATAAGTTTTTCCGCTTAAAGACGGATTTCTGTTTATTATTTGTTATGCTTGAAAATTTTAATGTAATCGTCCTCGGTCATTGCTGAGTGCTGAGAAAAACCTTTGGTTTCTAGATTACTTATTCGCTGCAAATTTTGTAGTCGACTGTAAGAAAGTGCAGGGGAGAGAATCCACAACTTGACAGCTGAGATTAACTGGAAGAAGGTTGACCGGGACCGGGTTCATTCATTTGGGTAGTTTATGGAGCACTGCGGGGATAAGTGTAGCGAGAGTTCCTGCTCGTCGGTTAACTCCTTGGTGCTGATACTCTGCAAGAGGTTATGTGTGCGCCGCACTAGGACCACCACCTTATTAAACCGTCTCTTCGTGCGTTTGCGAAACGACAATGACGGAGGGCGCTAGATTACGTTAGTTGGTTGGATCCCGCAAATTTCGAAGGCTGGTGCCATTCAGCCCCGAAAAGTCATGTAAAATGATGTCAATGACACGCAAACTCGTTTTGGCCTTATTGGAAGCCAGTCGCTTCACATCTAGTTTCCACCTCAGCACCGAAGCAGCGAAGTTCTAATTGGGGCAACTTTGACTGTTAACCTCAAATTACATAACTTTTCAGGACTTTGCACAGAACTGGACAATAGCGTTTGACGAACACGGTGAATTAAAAAAATCGGTACGCACCTCCGGCGAATTTACGAGTTAGAAGTACTCCTGACTTTGCAGTGGTTTGACACAAGTACACGGCAACTTTGCATTCGATGACAGCAATTTCACAAACGTTGTTCGGCTTTATTTTACTCACGCAAAGATATTCTTTGAACTTCAAATGCGTTTAAGCCACTCAAACAATTGTAAGATCCACGAATATAGAAAATCACTCGAGTATCGTCCACCACCGTTTTCACTTTACTTCCAACTGCTTCTTCTTCTTCCTAAACACGACTCGAACTGTTCAGCTAAAAATGCCCACAAATTGGTGTATAACAGTATTGAGTTTTCCACATTTTTATTTTTTGGTGTCATTTGAGCCGTGTCTAATTTAAAAATCTTCAAAAATGGTTCTTTGCTTTGATGTCATATATATATATGCGAAATTAACGCCAAATATATTATTATATATTATAATAAATGTTCCAACTTTCATTTAGCAAATTTGAACATTTTTTATCTGATGTTTTCAACAAAAATTAAATTTGTTATAGTATTTTATGAATAAAATATTCGCTGACTTTTTTATAATTTATTTTTGGTAAAAAACAGGTTGAACGCATTTTGGTGACATTATCCTTTATTTTAAAAATAACTACAATTGGGGAAAACTTAAAGCAATTTATTTTTTTAAACAAAAATAAGATGGCTGCCGGTTCACTATAATAATACACTTCTTTATACTTTGTTGAACGATTTGCTGGATTTTCGTCTAACTTTGATGCTCCGTACTTTCCAAACTAGTTGCGTTTGAGTGATGAAATTTATACAGTATATTTAAGTTAATTAGAAATATTTATCCTGCAATTTCCAATTTTTTTTAAAAGTCGTCAAACGTGAGCGTCGAAATAGGAAAAGATCGTTACACGAACCCTTTTCACACTTTCATGTTAAAATTGAAATCGAAATTAGAGCTGTTAGTAACAGACTCTCTTAATTGATAAAACAACTCAGCTGTGCCTTTCTGTACAAACAATAAAATATTGATACTTACTGTCAAAACTATATGCACACAAATCCAAACTAACCTGAAAACCATAATTGCAATCTCCCCTAACTTTATTTGCAATTACTTTCTTTGGACCCAGGCGCGTAATTTAAAAGCTTTGATTGAGGTGGCGAAAATTACCTGGGGAGTCTAGGGGTATCTTATGGAATATCTCTAGGCAAGGTGCTGGTCGTCCCTGACAACTTTGAAAAACTAGGATTCAAATAAAATAATAGATTTTAACATCTATGAGTGCAATAATGCAGGTACCTACAAAATTCGACTATTATTCTCTATTTCCCCTTAACATTCTACATTCGTCTCTTTAATTTAATAAGTAAACTATATTATAACATAAGTATTATTGAAACGACAATTTTGAAACAACAACTTTGAATCGATCAAAATTTAGTTGTAAAGTAAGTTGAACTGTTACACAAAATTTAGAAAAATAAAACAAGTCT
Organism: Leptogaster cylindrica; assembly: GCA_963082835.1. Classification (NCBI taxonomy): domain Eukaryota; kingdom Metazoa; phylum Arthropoda; class Insecta; order Diptera; family Asilidae; genus Leptogaster; species Leptogaster cylindrica. The sequence goes on from OY720106.1 coordinate 37,422,139, forward strand.
TAATTTTACATAATGTGTCCAATTGTCCTGTCCGTCATATGTACCTATTTTTAAAGAAAATGAAGTCTTCTCTTTTGATTTGAATTAAAGTAGTCCATCAATTTTTGAAATGCAATGTAATGGTATAAAAATCTTAAAAATAGGTTGAATAGTAGAATCTTCGTAAATTACCTAATCACAAAATATAATGATGATGTTTTCTTGCAAAAACAAAAAGAACCAAGTCTTATTTTGGGGTCCTGTGTTATTAAGCGATCAAGAACAGGTTTATCCAAGGCACGTTTTACATTGAGGCAGTCCAGCCCTGCAAAAAGTACAGAGTTTGAGTCCAAATGTGCTGAATCAAGTTTATTTTCGTTGTTTGTATAATGTTTCAATATCCTTCATAAGTCCAGCTCCATAGTAGGTATTACAAATATTTTTACATTTTCTGCAAATTTTCTAATTTCGGAACAAAATTGTTGAAAGTTTTGAAAATGTGCAACGACTTTAATATTTACTACAGAATTCTTAATGTTTCTTGTTTTCCACTTTACCAGTAATTGCGGTTTTTACTGTCTTACTTCAAAATACAATTTCCAACACCTTTTTTCAAGTTTGTTTTTGTTTTTAACTAATTCTCAAGATGTCATGAATAGAAATCGACTGCAAACTTTTCCTGTTATGTTAAGCAAATTGTATTTCCTTAACTGGATCTCTGTCGTAATATCATTTTTGTCGGCTTCTCTGCAATTTTTAGATGAATACAGTTTTAACCTCGGAAATTATTATATTGGTCAGATAGAACTCCTTCCATAGTTGGAATAGGAAAAATTCATAGTCTGCACTTAGTAAACGCGCAAAGTGGGTTAGGATTGGATTACTTTATTCAAAAAAACGAGCTCACTTTTAAGGAGTTACAAGCCAAATGGGAATATATAGATATGACGAAGTTTAATTGGGATGGTTCCAGATTCAGATTCCTTTTGAAGCAAACTTTTAAAACGAGCTGACTTCACTGTGCTGCAAATGCAAGGCTATGCGAAAAATAATTTAACTTTCGGACAGTTCAACGGATGACTGACCAAAAATCAAAAACTAACGAGCACTGTGTCCTGCGAAGTTTCGTATGCTATCCGAGAATGGCAGCAATTTAATAACTTTTAGTAAAAATCTTACATGTCGGGTGATTTACGATATGCTGGGATCATCTCACATGAAAGTAAGCTGAGCATTTCCCTAAACCCTTCACGGATGCAAGCTATGCACAAATTTTATTAAAGAATGTCCGGGTGGGCAGTGAAGGTCGACTGAGTTCTTCGAGTTCTCCAAATTTCCTTCACAAAAACATTCCGCCCACCCCAAGACTTTTCCTTTAATCACGTATGTTCATAGGTCATGGGAAAATTGGCTCCCTCGATATTTTACTAAATAAAAAGATGATAGCTCAAATCAATTGGATATAATAAAAAAAATTTCAAATATTATAAATACGATTCATGTCCTGCGAACCTACTAGTCTATTCATTGCTACTAACCTTGCTACTCATAATTTTCAACTGTTGCGAATTGTTAATTAACATTCCGCTCGGGTAACATTTTTCCCTTAAGATTTCTGTGAACAAACTACATTTTTAGTCCATTTTATAGCCGAAAAATAGAAATAGTATACTCAGAAATAAATCCACTATTGAAAGCAATGAATGAAGAAAAACAAATTTTTGATTTCTAAAAGTTTTTTCATAGTTAATTTAAACATGCCGAACTTGGTTTATATAAAGAAAAAACAATTTCAGCAAACTTTTTTGTTTAGAATTTATTTATAATTTCTTTGCCTGAGCGCCTAATCGCGCCAGTACTTTTCGTTGTTCTGCATTTTCTAACTAAAACTGTCCAATTTACACCTGAAAAACACAATTTTCTTGCCCTTTTGTGTTTTATTGTAAGCTAAAAAAAATAAGCCCCTACCAAAAAAACAAAACAAACAATGGTGTTAATATCGAAGTGCACATTATTGACTATTTGAGCTAAATTTTTTTTCAACAGATTACCAGATCAGGGTATCCACAGTATCCATATTAAATGATACTAATAATAAACCAATTATAGAATGCGCGAAGAACGACAGAGTTTTAACACAGAAGAAACTTTTGTGAATAAATCGTATAAAAATTCGTCAAAATAGGAATTTGTTCAAGTTTTTAAAAATAAACAATTGTTTTTTTCTTTAGAAAAAGTTTTTGTAATTGTAAAATTGTGAGATCGTGTAAATTCTGACTGTCAAAAATTTCCGTGTAAGTATTAATTGTATATAATACGTTTTATAATAACATTTAACGAAAGAAAGTTAAAATGTAAATCATAAAAGTCTTCAATATTAAAGGCCAATGCAGTCTTATTTAATTATTTATTAGATAATTATAAACGTTTCGAACCTTTGGATAGCTTCTTCTACAGTAACTATGATAATAATATACAATAGACGGAAAATTATTTTTACAAAAAATTGTAGAGAAAATATAATATTAGTACCTACTTTAAAAGAAAGTGAATAATTATTTATCAAAATTGTTTAAGAAGAATACCACACAAATGTATTTACAATTATGAAAGAATTGCTATAGATGTCTTATTGACAATAAATTGTTCTTCAGCCCAACTAAATATTCAATAAAAAGAACATATTTTATAAAAACTGATTTAGCCACATATGGCAACACTGCGAAGGTGTTACCCGACCTTGCTCGTCTTCGAAAATAACCTTACAATTTCAACGAAATATAGTTTTGCTAAATTATAATCCTCTAGAGTCTAGTTACAAGCATTCTGCAATCTGCAGTAATCGTATAGACTATAGAGAGAGAGAGACGGGTATGCATAAAATGGTTTCATTTCATTTTCCAATAATAATAGGTGTTTTTCTTTAGGTTTTTTAATCGGTTCGGAAAATTTTTTTTTAACATCCCTTAAAATTTTTTTCTTTTAAGTTTCAAGATGCGTAGAGTCCAAAAATACAATGTCTGTCCACCGTGCGTCCGCCGTGTCAGCGATATCTACCTTAATTTCCGGTCGAAAAACATCGTTCTTTCGTACATAGGCTACATTTGGGTCGTATAGTTGTGTCCCGGAGCTTGGCAGCTTGATCGGAATACACCCTGGGGTTTTAGGGGTGAAACAGGGGTGTAACATTAGGCATTTTTGAAGTTTTTGTGAACTTGGGCATGTGGGGTATTTTTTTTATGTTTTCTAGGGTATGGAAATTAAATATGAAGTCGATTTTTTCGAAAGTGTGAAGAAGAATTAAATAAATAAAAAATAAATTAAATTCACATTTTCTTTTATAAAAATTTAAGAAAAATAAATTGAAAATAAAGAAAAAATGTAAAGAAGCCGGGTTCACAGCCAACTAGACCGTTTATTTACTGACTTCCTGCAACCCGCCCCGTTTGGGCAAGAAATCAAAATAGTACCGAAACAGTTGTAATTTAAGAAATTTTTAAAATGTTATTCTACCCTGATTTCATTGCAGTCATACTTGGTGTGATGCTGTAATTGCAAGGCCATTACAACATATTAACAGGATTCTGCAATGTAAGCTGCTGTAGAAATTACTGCGCACGTTCTTCGATTTAGGGTTACCAGGACGTAAAAGGAAATTGTAAAAGAGAGTATACAATTACTTAATTGTTTAGTTGTAACATTGATTGTACCTATTATTATTATTATTATTATTATTATTATTATCGCAATATGATGCTATACATTTGCGTTGAAAGTACACAATGTTTTTCAGAATTGACCGCACTTATTAAAGCGTAGAAACGAAACCGTGTTAATTTTTTATTATAATATAATATGAAGTTAATAAAAAATAGTTCATTTGATATTTTGCAAGTGTTCTGATTTTATTCATATAAAAGCTGTTCATTAATGTAAATGAAAACTATCAATTAGTTAAATTATTGATGATATGATTTTAGCATTTGTGCAATACGCATTGCATTGCAATTTACGAGAAGATACGAGATAAATAAAACAGATACAATGCTTTGAGGAGCATAGGTCTGATTTAACTGTTCCAATTACTTTGCCTTTGAAATACTTACTATACCTACTAGTCAAATCTTAAGATTGATACAAAACTGAATTACATAATTGTGTTTTAAAAAAAGAATTATATTTGCCGTATTGTTTAAGTCGGTCCAATAAATAAAAAAAAAAAATTAAACGTAAAACAAGGACTTGAACCAGTAGCAAAGTTAGATAACATTTGTGATCCAGATCTAGCTGATGCTCCATCCATATCTCATACACATTTAATTGGAAGTTCCAGTACTTTAACTCGTATTGTGAGAATTTAAAAACAGGTTAGGTTAGGAAAAATAAACGTTTTGTAGGAAAGATGAAACTACTGAGTTCTTTCAAGCCTTTTTTCAATGAAAGAAGAATTTGTCTGTCAACTTCACTTCTCGAAATTGGTAACGGTCAAATGAGAAAAAAGCAATTCAACTTATTACTTTCATGATCTGTGAGCTTGTTGTTACTTGATCATATATCATGAGAAATACATCCATCTTGTTAAGTGTGCACTATTGTGAAAATAGATGCCAAACGATCCAAAATCAACATTTAATATTAAATTATAGAAAATGTTTTGCACTGCATGGCATCGTATAAATTGTTCAAGTTGCAGAATTTATAATTTGTGACTGCACCAAGAAGGTGAGCGAAGTAGGGATTTGCATAGCACAAAAAATACACCTGTCGCACGGAATAAATGAAGAATATTTATTATGCGAAAGTAGACCAATTAAAAAAGGATTCTTACAGCTTAAAGCTTCCATGATTTGCTACTCTATGAATCTTTTAGCCATAAAGGGCACGAAATCACGCACTCTGAAAGCTTGTTATTCAAAAAGCGTGCCTCCTGTTTGATCTTTCACGGGGTGTGTTCTATTTACATGGGAAAGTAGTTAATTCTTTCTCAACTCATTTGCGCCAATCCGGCATGGAATTGAATAAATGAAGCACAACCACGAGTATCGCTGAAGTGTTCACCTGCATGATTGTTTTGTTTATTTCTATAATAATACCTGGGACACTTAATAGAACCATCGTCTCAAGTCGCTTCAATTGAAATGTTTTCAGAACACAATAGAACCATAACATTTGACACCACTCCAAAATAATTGTAATACTGCTGGTGTTTGTAATTAGTGGGTTAACTCTTTAGCTTTTTGTGGCATTGTTTCTTTTTCGTTCCTCTTTATTTGCCTGAGCTGAAGAAGTAAGGGTTTATTTCCATCGCTCCGTGTTGCTTTTTTCACAATAATTGCTGAATTTACATATGGCACATTTAAACATTTGCTTGCAGGCGTGGTTTTAAAAGATCATACCTGTTAGCACGTTTTGTTGCTTCTTAGAATTGAATTTTCTCTCAAATAGATGAAAATTATTTAATTTATGAAATACCAACATACAATTATTTCCAATTGGCTGCTTTAACATTTTTGAATCCCTCAGCTTCCATGTCAATCGTTCATATTCCTGTAACGGTGAATATTACGTGAATTACTCTCTGACACGATCACTTTTTTAATCGCAAACTTGTAAGGGAATATAATGTTGCTCATTGAAAAACTATTTGTTCTTACTGGTAACCCTGGCTATTCGCTCACAGAGTAATATATTTAGGAAGCAGGACGCTGGGCACATGTCAGTTGACTTCTCTAAGGAATTGGAGGAGCATCTTTTGTGAGGGGCTCCACGCATTTGACTAAATCACTTGTAGGTACAATTGAATTTAAAGTTGATTTGTATGATTCATATCCACGATTTTAATAAAAATGCGTTAATTAAGGAACACTATAATTAGAAGTCACTGCCACTGCCCGAGGGTCATATAAAATTTAAATTACAAGCTGCATCTCATGCGGATATCATCTGCCCAACGATTCATCTATTATCAAAAGTAATAGTGTTCTAAGGAAACAGATAAAATTTTTGAAAAGCCGCTTTTATTAATCCCCGGAAGTAGAAGACTGTTTACAATATCCCCACTCGTTATTTCATGTAATGAATTCCTGATGGGTTTTTCTAGTTAAACACATTCACTGCTAACAACGAGATATCTCGTCGTAAGTAAGGAGATTAAAACCGCCACCATCGAGATATCTCGTACTTTGTACGACAAGTTCACACCATTGCATTGCAATGCTCCAAAGCTATATTCAACAATATAGACGATATTTGCAATATATGGCTGTATTGAGTGTAAAAGTATTCAATTGTATTCATGAATTCTGATTTATCGGGTTCATCCATTTTGACGTTTGGATTTATTTGTCATTCAAATTGGAATTTTTGAATAGTTGTATTTTCCTTTGTACATATTGTATGAGAAGGTGGAACAGAACGGGGTAGTGGCACATAACAAAACAAAAACAAAAAAACTGATCACACAAATGAGAGCATTTTATGTCATTGAAAGAAATGTATCTATTTTGATTTAAAGATACTAAAATTGAATATGCAACATTTATTTTCATATTTAAGTTTGTGTAGTTACTACTTCTAAATAACCCTTTCTGTCCATACTTCTACGTTGTTCTAATAATTAGATTATTAGAAGAATTCTGGATTTCTTCTTCCTCGCTAGCTCTACTTCAAGCATCTGCATCGATCGCGCGCAATGCATTTTCCAAACCGGTATCCCATGCGATTGCAGATCCTCTTCCAACAGAAAGAGTTGATGCAGGGCGCGAATCTAACATCTCGAACTGGAAGCACAGCCTTAATTATATTATTCTTTAATTTTGAAAAAGATGTTAACTTACCGCTGGAAAAGGTTTCAACTTGGGCAGTTTCCCGCGGTTCAATGCCAAGTTCTTCTCCATGTTTCTCTCCGGACCGCGCGAAATCGAAATGATTTTCGGCGGAATATGCAATTGCACTTGCAAACGCAACTGCAACAAGCAAGATGAGCGTGAGGGATCGCATTTTGTCTTGTTTGCTAAACTCGGTTTGCAGTTTGCGAACCAATCTTCAATGTTTTCGTTGACCCAACGCGAACCGTATTTATAGGACACAGTAAAAGTGAATGTTAAGATAGCAATTGTTTTATCTTATCTTTTATCTAAGCAGAAATCAGAAGTACTTAAGAGAAGAGCAATCCAAAAAGAAGTGTCTGATATCTGGGAAAGAATTTCGGTGCAACATGCAACAAACTCTTAATCGGTATAAGTACGAGTAATGAGTATTTCCTCAATCAACCAAATCAACCAAAGGGGGAAAACGTGTTCATTAATAACTAGTACGTAAACTGGAATATATAATTAATTGGTTTAGGCCAATATTACGAAATACCTTAGGCACAGTTTTAACATAGAAGAGACATTATATTTTCCCCTCTTAAAAGGAGAAATTCGTTCTAAAATATATTGAAAGCGCAAATGAAAAAAAAAAATTGTTATTTGTACGAGTCAAAACCGTTAATATAATTAATTAATTGTCATAAGCATAAAGTACAAAATTAACATTTTTGTATAAAAACGATTGAGGCTTATATGTCAACACTAAGAAAGAGTTGCCAGATTTTGCGTATCTTCGAGCTTGACCTTACAATTTTAACGAAATATTGTTGAACCAACAGTCAATGCTGTAGCTAGAAGCAATCTCGAGTAGGTAAATTGTCTGCAGGTACTGATAGACAACAGCGACAGACGGAGATCCAAAAACGGTTTCTTTCACTTCCCAATCATGAATATATAATTCCCTTTTCTGTCACCATTATCGGTTGGCGTTGCAAACGTTCGCTCTAAATTAATAAACCCTAGATATAGCTAGAGTGTTAAACTGAAACCAGAATCATGCAATTTTATAAAGGTACCTACAACGTTTTCAATGGTCGTTCATACTCTACAACGTAGTCTATATGCATTCAATATATATACATATATATTATCGCGCTCCGTGCATGTTATAGCTCCAAAAATGAACCACTTCCTAGAAATATTACCTATTGGATAGGTTAACGTTATTCGAACTCTGTTAAAATATCACATCCGATATACCATAACCCAAAAGTTCATAAAGAGCTATGACAGCGTAATCCGATGGTTTCTTGTAAATTCTTATATTTAAAAGTTGGTGAAAACTGAAAATGGTACTAAACTTTTAAGAACTTCAGCTTCAGCGTTACGTGAACTGCAATTTTCTAAAGAATAAAATGAATTTGTTTAAAATTTAAACAGCTATATAAGCGGTACCTGAAATCTCCAGCTTATTTCCCTGTCGATGCAACCTCATAATGGTTTTAAAATTCAGAGTTTATTTAAGTGTAGTATGTATGAAACAAATTAAATTGTTAAACAAATAATCTAATAATCCTTTCAATCAATTAAGTTCTTTCAAAAATTCACCAAATTCTATACTAAATCAAATATGAAACAAATCCATAAAAATGAACATGTTGTCAAAAGCTCTTCAATTGTCAATTAATGATAAATCTATGTAAACCTCGCAAATGCTTTCCAAAATAAAAAGAAAATTTCAATTATGATGATTAGGAAATTTAATTTAATTCACAACACCTCATTCACTTTTATTTCCGGTGTACATTAGCAATTGTCTGACGAATTTCAAGTGATTCTCATCACTTGAAGAGGCTCTCACTTACCGAAAGATAAGATGTTGTGTTAATAATATAGTTAGACATAGACATGCTCCTTATATAAAGAAGGTTTTCGCGGACTTCAGCATAGTTGAATTTGTTACTAGTGAAGTGACAACTGCAGACAACATCAAAATACAAAATGCGTTTCTTCGTTGTTCTTTCTCTATTAGCTGCACTGCTCGCATCCTCCATCGCCTCTCCCGTCGATGATCCTGTTGTGTTGGAGGAACTCTCAGATCACGGCCTGAGTGGATTTGAGGATGTGGAATACGTCTTTCCAGAGGGAAACTATGAAGCAAACGAAGGTAACAGACACGACTCCTTCTGGATTCCATTGTATTAACACAAACCTTCTTTCAGTCGAGGAATATGCTTTTGCTCGATGCAGCCCCAACGCTTGCACTCGCTCCTGCAGAGGTCGCGGCTACCGAGGCGGAAGATGCGTCAATCGTCGCTTCTGCCAATGTGTTCGTTGAAGCATTCACAGTTTAACTAGTGTATATTATGAACATATGTTATGTATACCTAAAGTGAATGTTATGTAAATTCTAACATATACAATAAAGCCTGTTCTAAAATAAAAATTTCTAACACATTTACCTAAGAAAAAAGCGAGCATTTCGCAAATTACTGACTACTAAGTGATGTCTGGGACGCGCCAAGTGGTGTGCGAGGAACGTCCTTGGGGTGACAAAGAGTTTAGTGTAGAATTACTCTAGAATCTTCTAGTAGAAAGGATTGCTGAAGATAATGCAAAGGGTGTTGGCGGATCGATGGGAGGTGACGGTGCTCAGATCGTATGCCTTTGAGTAAAAACCAGCATGCCTATTAGAGTATGAGGCTGGAGGATCTACGGAGCCGGCACTCCACCAGGTGGTGAGAGTGGCGAAAGACGAATGAATTCTGGCAGCATTACTATGGCAACTTTGATGGACATAGGATAGAGGGCCTCTTTAACGACATTCAATTCGATAAATTTCGAACGACCCTTTGAAACGGAAGGCTGGGTTCTCTTTTCATAAGATGGGGTGATCAGATACTAAAATACAGGGCAGTAAAGATTCCCTTCGAAGCATTCTGCTTGAGACGAAAAGAAATGGCAAAAGTTTTCTTAACAGGTAAAATATTCGTGAAGATTTGTCAAACCAAATTCTTCCACTTGACATCCACTTCCACTTCCACTTCCATCGATATCAAAACTCGCTGAAGTGTACGAAAAACAGGTTTCCTCGCTTTTTCCCTTAATTAACTTTTTACAGTAACTCTTACTGGAGAATATTACGAAATGAATTACTAATTATCATGTTAAACATTTTATTCCAAATAATCAATCTTTGCATCAACCATAAACCAAAAAATCATCCATATGCACATTTAGCGATAGCACTTGCAGTAGTTGCGGTTGGCACAGCTTCCTCCTCTGAATCCACGTCCTTTGCAGGAACGATTGCAGGAGTTGGGATTACAATTGGCAAGCGCGAGGTCCTTCGCTGCAAGAAAAAGGATTTTATTAATTTACGCACTCTTGCGGTCGAATGTACTGAACTTACTTAAAAACTCGAACTCCTCGGAGGGTTCCAGCCCCAACGCGTTGAACTCCTCTAAGTCTGCTGCGTCGTTGGGGCGCAGCTCCCGCGCGGCAGTCGTTAGGACCACGACGAACATGGCTGCGAACAACAATAGGGCGGAGATGAATCTCATAATGGATGCTTTAGTTTTTCCGGCTGTCTTCGAATCGAGTGGAATCGAACTTATGTCGTTTTTTGCACAGCTCGGTTTATATAGGGAAATTCTGTCGAAATATCGCTACGCGTTCTATCTAATCTGTTTACTTAATCCGTTGTTGATGTTGTGTTTTGTTGCTTAATTTTTATTATCTCTTCGATTTGAAGTAATTTCTGTGAATTCTGTCTTCTTGCTCAACTTTTATCTCTTCGATCTAAAGCAATTTCATTTTATTCATCATGGGATCCCGCTTTGTGTCCAACTTCACGTGTTATCTTCAACGGATCAGACCTTTGAAAATCTTTTATCAAGGGGGATCCATTTTGGTAGATAATCCGTTGAAACAATCGTTTTGCTAATTCAATTGTTTACAGGTGTTTTAGCCTATAACTATAAGAAGCTAAACATACAAAAGTTTTAATGGATGTAGGATATGTAGTGGATCAAGAATTGAATGCCAGAAAATGAGAACGTCAGATGTTGGTTTTATTCAAGTAATAATATATATTCAGAACAAATGACTAGATCACAATAATTCAATCTTACAACTAATAACCTAAAGCTATGAATCCAAATAATATTTACAAAATAATTAATCTAAGTGTGGTAATCCAATATGTACAATTCAGTAATTCAAAATTCAAATGTGTATTTAACAATTCAATAAAACTATAAGTAAAAGATCAACTGACTGAGTGATCAATAATCTTATGTAGTTTAACTGCCTGAAAATAAAGTTTTTACGTTATGGCTATGTCACACTTGGTTACTTACTAGCCGCTACTTACCATAGTAGCGCATGAGAGTAGCTCGCAAAGTTAAACATGTTCAACTTTTAAAGCTAGTGAAATGCTACTGCTACTGCCTATGTCACATTGGATATTTAGTAGCGGCATTCGCCGTTTTAAAAGTTTGTAAAATATCGTCATCGCAGATTAGGCATGTGAGATTTCTATGAATGGCCCTAAGAAGTAAGAATGATGTGTACTTTTTCTTCGATGCGACATCTAGTTCTTTTGATATCTAAGCTCGTAGGGAAGACAACATATTTCGCGCCAGCTTTAGTTTTTAAAAGATTTATTTTTGTCACTTTGTCAGTGTTTTATTATAAATTACTTTTTATTTCTCCTTTCCGCTCAAAAGTGCGTTCCATATAGTGTACAGCCATTTTGTTCCGGAGGGGGCCATGCCTGTGCCAACTCTACTACAGTCAATTGCTCTCAATACAAATCCCCGTAATCTCCGTTCGGTTCACGTATTTCCCTACCAATTTTCTGAGCGCACCTTTTTAGTTTACAAACAAAAGTTTTTTATTCTCCATAGAATAGCAATAGACACGCGGAAGATGGCACTTAAAACTTCTTCCGATCAGTGTAAGTGAAGAAAATATTTAAAAGTACTTCCCCGCCTTTAATCTCAATTGGCAATATCTAATAATTAAATACTTGAGTAGACTTCCGAATTTCTTTATCAGTAATTCATTGAAGTACTTGCAATGTGCTCATATATCAATGTAAGTATGTACTTCAGATTAATATAATCAATATCTAATTGATTTCAATGCACTCGCCACTCTCAGTGTAAAAACGATTAAATTTTGGAAAATATAGATTTTAAGATTGTGAAAAAAAGGAACTACAACACATAAACTTAAAGAAGAACATAATCTTTCCGTTGGTAATGGTGCAAAGGGCTGAATATATCGTACAAGATGTCGAGGATCTTGGTGTCTTGGAGGGAAGACCGAAGACCCTTCTCGGAAATTTTTTGGACACTCACTGAGCACAATTGCAGTTTAACACAATTTGAAAAATTAAAGTTAAAGTTTTGATCTAAGTTTAGTCTTTTAGACCAAGCTTAGTATTTGAATCGATCGGTCAAATTTTGATACGTGGGACATAATTTTTATGTACGGACGAGCTAACGGAATTGTAACTGGGGCTCCAGAAACGTATGCAAAAATCGACCGCTCGAATACGAGTAATTCTCCTTGTGTAAAGCAAGCTTAATAAGTAATGGATATTTTTTTTTTAAATTAGCTAGGCTCGTCCGTTCAAAAATCCTTTTGTGAGAAAACGCATACAACTGGTAGAGTATGATAAACATCACTGGAAAGGATACAAATTAAGGATGTTTTTAAGTTATTTGAAGGGTGATGAACTAGGTAGATTCTTTGTTACAGATAACGGGACTTACAAGACTGATATGAAAAACTACTTTCCTTACTTTCCTTGGTATTATTTTGCCTTTGTTTTTTTATTTTGTAGCTTGTACGCTGCGGTAACATTTTTTTCGGTGGACTGTTTCATAGCACAACAAAAAACCACAAAAAAGCTCGATAATAAGCTATAATTGGATGCATTATTGGCTATCTCACCCAGGCACACCTATTTAACAGAAAATCGGAATTTCGCGAATATCTTAAAATCCATGTGACTTCGAACTATAACATATATGGTTAAAAATATTCAGAATGACTTAAACTGGACTTAACTGATATTACTTACTCAAATGAGTGAAACACCCTAAAGTAAAATGTATTTTTTAAAATGAATAAGTTTACAAATTTAACAAAGTGAAAGAACTGGCATCAGGTAAGATTGTAAGAATAAAGAATGTATAGCTTACAAGTAGTTATAAGCGAAAGTAAAAAATAGTATTCCTAGAATTAACTTGCACATTTTTGTCTTATTAAAATGAATGTTGATTCCAAGTTTTCATTTTTTCTCTGATTACAAAAAAACTTCTTGTATACGCCAAACAGCAATTTCAAAACTGTAAACAAACTTGTCAATAGTTCCGATTGATATCAAAATCGCAATAGGAAACTGCAAAGATGTTACATAGGGAGTCGGGGCCGTATATTGCGAATTTTTTTACTCTGTTGTGGTGTGTTAGAAAGGCGTTTCCTTTTGACAGCCCACCCCTATAGTAAAAGAGGATTTTCTATGTATGTTTCTAATAGGCTTTCTTTTCAACCATCCAGAAGATGGAATAATATCAGAAAACTGTGCGCAGGCTTTGCCGCTTACTCTGCCTCTACCCTTTTAGCGATGTGTCAAGGTGAAATTTCCAGAAGTGATAGAAAGTACTTCAACAAATGCGGCACTAAAAGTAGCCTACTTATAAATGCAAAAATCCAGCTCACATCAAAGAGGCGCTCCCACGTCTTTAGACCTCTTCACAGAAGGTTTGAATGACTTTCATGCAAAAGTGTTAGTTCTTTCTCGTGCAAGTGTAAAATTCTTGATAATTTCAAAAACTTCTTCGTCAAATAAGTAAGAAACCTTAGAAGGGCCCAGCGTTGAGAGAAAATAATGAAACGGGAACGATGCAAAAATTTAAAAGCTCAAAACAAACACCTCCTCATAGAGAAGAGCATTTCAAGTTACAGTTATAGCTTCATCTTTAATGCATGCACACGTCGGACTAAGATTATGAAATGGATGGGCATATTTGTTTTCTGGATCAAAAGATTTCCTTACAATGCAGCACGGAGCTACTCAGCAGAGGTGCAGTTGGCTCGCTCGCTTTGATTACCATCTCTTTATGATTTTCGAATTAAAAGAAAAAGAAATTGATGTTTATCCTGCAGAATAGTCTTTCGCGCCCCTCCTATTGTCGCTACTTATTGTTTTGCATGGTATTTGGATGAAAAATGCCCTTATTGAGGGCAGCTGAATTGCCGAGGTGCATTGTACAAAACAAGAACCATTGAAGAGTCTAGCGCTGGTGCTGTGAACTGGTTGAACTGAGATATTCAACACAGAACATAATGCAATCATCTTCGACTTTGTGCTAAAAGTTTCAAAAGCACCTCATCCTTTAGAACATAAATATATCCATATTTCCTGTTTTGAAAAATTCCCATCTGTTTAGCAGTATTAAAACTTGGGACGTTCAACAATGTGATTAAGTTGGCTGTGACTAAATAATGTAATAAAGACGACTTGGTACTAACAATAAGTTTTGCCTTTCTGATAATTAAAAATGGTTGCTTTGGGTCATTTCACAAAATTTCGAAAATTTCGAATTTTGTTTTACATAAAGCACTCTTATATAGTATTAAACAGGTTCGGTTGTTTCTAAGTTGAGTGGCAAAAAGGAGGCCTTCCCCACGCCCATATTTTGATTGGGTTGAAGCAAAAAATCCTGCCAAATCAAATTGATAGCGTGATCTTTGCTGAGTTTCCCAATCACGACGAAGATCCCATTCTTTTTTAAACAATGAAGCAGTTTGGCGAATATTCGGATTCAAAATCCATGAACGCTATCCAACTGTTCTACATCTTACTTAGAAAATGGCCAGCGAGTCTATTTCACGGATCAAAATGTACAAAATAGAGGTGAGCAACAACCCAATACAACACTCACCGCCTTTGTCCAATACAACAATATGCAACCGATACCTTCAGCAAAACATTATTGTATCACGAATTTCCCAAATACTACACTTGGAACCCAGTAACAACAAAGTTCGTGAGAAGAAAACGAGGTGCAATTCTTTCAGGCTATAATGGCATACGTGCGTCGGATGCTTTAGGACGCGTATACACAGTACATCCTAATAACGCTGAATATTATTACTTGCGATTGTTATTGCATACAATCAAAAGTTCAACATCATTCGTTGCCTTGAAAACTGTAGATGGTGTAAAATACATGGTATTGTACTCAGGGAGGCATGAAAGGAAAAACTATGAAAGAATTTAGATTTTTTTTCGAAATCTACCTAAAAGTAGTATGATGTACATTATATTATGATTTTAACCGTCGCGGGTGAAACCGGGACACCGGGTAGACCTAGTAGTTCGATATAAAGCTGTGACAGCGAAATCCGATGTTTCCAGGTAAATTCTTATATTTAAAAGTTGGTGAAAATGGTACTAAACCTTTAAGAACTTCAGCTTCAGCGTTACGTGAACTGCAATTTTCTAAAGAATAAAATGAATTTGTTTAAAATTTAAACAGCTATATAAGCGGTACCTGAAATCTCCAGCTTATTTCCGTCGATGCAACCTTATAATGATTTTAAAATTCAGAGTTTATTTAAGTGTAGTATGTGTGAAACAAATTAAATTTAAAAAAAAAGTGATTCTAATAAGCCCTTCAATCAATTTAATCGTTTCAAAACTTCAACAAATTCTACCAAATCAAATATGAAACAAATCCAAAAAAGTGAACACGTTGACAAAAACACTTCAATTGTGCAATTAATGATCAATCCATGTAAACCCCGCAAATGCTTTCCAAAATAAAAATTAATTTCAATTATGATGATTAGGAAACGTAATTTAATTCTCAACACCTCATTCACTTTTGTTTCCGGTGTACATTAGCAATTGTCTGACGAATTTCAAGTGATTCTCATCACTTGAAGAGGCTCTCACTTACCGAAAGATAAGATGTTGTGTTAATAATATAGTTAGACATAGACATGCTCCTTATATAAAGAAGGTTTTCGAAAATCTCAGCATAGTTGCATTTGTTACTAGTGAAGTGACAACTGCAGACAACATCAAAATACAAAATGCGTTTCTTCGTTGTTCTTTCTCTATTAGCTGCACTGCTCGCATCCTCCATCGCCTCTCCCGACGATGATCCTGCTGTGTTGGAGGAACTCTCAGATCATGGCCTGAGTGGATTTGAGGATGTGGAATACGTCTTTCCAAAGGGATACTATGAAGAAAACGAAGGTAACAGACGCGACTCCTTCTGGATTCCATTGTATTAACACAAACCTTCTTTCAGTCGAGGAATATGCTTTTGCTAGATGCAGCCCCAACGCTTGCACTCGTTCCTGCAGAGGTCGCGGCTACCGAGGCGGAAGATGCGTCAATCGTCGCTTCTGCCAATGTGTTCGTTGAAGCATTCACAGTTTAACAGCTAGTGTCTATTATGAACATATGTTATGTATACCTAAAGTGAATGTTATGTAAATTCTAACATATACAATAAAGCCTGTTCTAAAATAAAAATTTCTAACACATTTACCTAAGAAAAAAGCGAGCATTTCGCAAATTACTGACTAATAAGTGATGTCTGGGACGCGCCAAGTGGTGTGCGAGGAACGTCCTTGGGGTGACAAAGAGTTTAGTGTAGAATTACTCTAGAATCTTCTAGTAGAAAGGATTGCTGAAGATAATGCAAAGGGTGTTGGCGGATCAATGGGAGGTGACAGATCGTATGCCTTTGAGTAAAAACCAGCATGCCTATTAGAGTATGAGGCTGGAGGATCTACGGAGCCGGCACTCCACCAGGTGGTGAGAGTGGCGAAAGACGAATGAATTCTGGCAGCATTACTATGGCTACTTTGATGGACATAGGATAGAGGGCCTCTTTAACGACATTCAATTCGATAAATTTCGAACGACACTTTAGAAACGGAAGGCTGGGTTCTCTTTTCATAAGATGGGGCGATCTGATACAAAAATACAGGGCATTAAAGATTCCCTACGAAGCATTTTGCTTGAGACGAAAAGAAATGGCAAAAGTTTTCTTAACAGGTAAAATATTCGTGAAAATTTGTCAAACCAAATTCTTCCACTTGACATCCACTTCCACTTCCACTTCCATCGATATCAAAACTCGCTGAAGTGTACGAAAAACAGGTTTCCTCGCTTTTTCCCTTAATTAACTTTTTACAGTAACTCTTACTGGAGAATATTACGAAATGAATTAGTAATTATCATGTTAAACATTTTATTCCAAATTATCAATCTTTCAATCAACCATAAACCAAAAAATCATCCATATGCACACTTAGCGGTGGCACTTGCAGTAGTTGCGGTTGGCACACCTTCCTCCTCTGAATCCACGTCCTTTGCAGGAACGATTGCAGGAGTTGGGATTACAATTGGCAAGCGCGAGGTCCTCCGCTGCAAGAAAAAGGATTTCATTAATTTACGCACTCTTGCGGTCGAATGTACTGAACTTACTTAAAAACTCGAACTCCTCGAAGGGTTCCAGCCCCAACGCGTTGTACTCCTCTAAGTCTGCTGCGTCGTTGGGGCGCAGCTCCCGCGCGGCAGTCGTTAGGACCACGACGAACATGGCTGCGAACAACAATAGGGCGGAGATGAATCTCATAATGGATGCTTTAGTTTTTCCGGCTGTCTTCGAATCGAGTAGAATCCAACTTATGTCGTTTTTTGCACAGCTCTGTTTATATAGGGAATTTCTATCGAAATATCGCTACGCGTTCTATCTAATCTGATTACTTAATCCGTTGTTGATGTTTTGTCTTCTTGCTTAATTTTTATCTCTTCGATTTGAAGCAATTTCGTTTAATTTCTGAGGGTACTTCACCTACAGAAATTTTTTAATTTAATCGAATTTGGAGATCGAAATTAAAAATAACGAAATTCGGGGTATAATGTAAAAAAACAATATTTCTGAAAACAAGAACTTGGATAAGGTACTGGGACTAAGCGCGTTACTTTCGAATTGCAAAACGGCTGGATAATTTTTTAACGACACTAGATAAAAACGGCACTTTTGTAAATGTATTTTGACTTAAAGAATCTACCGTTTTAGGTTAGTCATAAATTGTCAAAGTCAGCTCATAGAGGTTTTACGAGGATGCTTTTTTAATCTAATGCAAAAGGTGTTCACTATTAGCAAAATCTAACTAAATTCACCGAGGCCAGAACAGTGTGGATACACCACAAATATTTAAAGGAAGATGTATATCTGTAAATTGTTTAGTCTTAAGGCCCATTTACGCGCTAGGACATACTAAAATTTTTAAATTTCTACGTTTACACGTTAAAGAAAATTGCATTCCCAGTTCGGTTTTTAGGTAGATTTCGAAGAAATCTCGAAGAAAAGCTACTTATTGAGATAGATGTATACCATGTCACGACTTTCGAAAAATTCTTTCATAGTTTTTCGTTGCATGCCTCCCTGAATACGAAACCACCTCCCGTTCGAAAGTTTATATATATCTACAATATAAATATATATATATATATATATTATATATTTACATGCTAGAGGCCGTATTTTTGAAGATATTGGACCAAATTTTAATATTTTATTTTTAGGGTTAAAAAAAGCTCGCTTAAGTTCGTTAATGTGCAAAATCGGCCCAAGGGGGTGGGCGGCGAAGGGTGTTGAAATTTTACAAATAAATGAATATCAGCCCCTATGGCGTTTAGAAAGAAATTTATCTGCATAGATTAGAGGAATCTTTTATCTCTATGAAGCTTACGGTGACACCACCGATTCAGGTGTTGTTGTGGTTCGAGTGGGATTGGGAGTGGAAATTCGAAAGTTTTAGTAACACGTCTTGTGGGCTATCATTGAAAAGCTCTTGATGAGTAGTTTATAAATCAATAACTAGTTTCCCAATTTTGAAAAAATTACCGCAGAAAATGCAATCAAAAATACTTTGAAATCTACCTCAGCCTCCAGGCCTGCCGAAAAGGATTTTTTTTATTCGTTTTTGAAATCTTGCGACATGTAGATTTCAACCAAAACGTACTCGATTCCAAAGATTTATTGTTGGAAATAATAAAACAAAAAGAATTTTGTTTAAAAATGGAATTATTGGTTTTTGAATATAATATATCTTTTATGTGCCGTGGTAGTTTTCTATAGTTCGATTTCCATTCAGGTGTACAACTATATCGGATTTAATTTTCACTCCCCTAGATGCAAAACCCAGTTACGCCACTGGGTCGAGAAAATTTTATTAATTACAAAGCGCTGATATAAGAATAATATTTTAGCATGTTCATTTCGTAACAACGAAAGCGCTGTTGTACAGTTTCCTCCTAATTGCAATGTTATGTAAAAGTGACATACAGCGTCGCATCTGCAATGGTAAAAGCTCCCGAGAATATTCCATGTAACGATCCATGTAATTTCTCAAAGTCAACAACTTTAATTTTAATTTCCGAAAACCTTTCCTAGTTGTCGGCAGCACACAGAAGCTTAGTCTCTTTTGGCTATACACACCAGAAGTTGATGTCTTCCACCAACTTGGGGCTAAAATACCTCCACCAAATATGGCTAGATATACACATTGATAGTCCCCGCAGAGTTCGTGTACACTTTCAATGTTACTGAGCAGTCTAGACTTTGGCGTTGACATATCATTAAAAGCCCTTCCATAAAACTTGGCTGGAAGGATACGTGGAGCAACGGAGTCGCTTGCTCATTTGGATGCTTACTAAAACTTACAGAGTTCCTAATCGTGTTGTAAAGTTCCCACAACTTTACTGTAGTAGTTGAGCTTTACTTTCAGCGCTTGCTGAAGGTAGATGTATTCCCAAATTACTCACCCCCGCGAGTTGAAAGCTTACAACTACCCCCTGTGACGTAAATGTGCACCGCAAAAATGTGCAACCGTTCCTCATGTACCCCACCAGACATGTTCAAACTCCTGGCCATGAAAAGTATTAATCGCGACACTCTGTAGTCGCTCTTCAGTCCTTACACAAAAGGCGTGTGTGGCCTTGACCTTGTTACTCGAAGCTTTAGTTAGTGGAACACGCACACAACCTTACTCGATAAAGCCGAGCTTTTCTGTAATGTGCCCTTGATGGAAAGGGTGTGCAAGGCAATCAGTGAGGGGATCCTCCTGTGGCGGCACGTGGCACAGAGCTTACTTGTATTGCATTAGGTTCGTAAATATGTATGTAAACTGAAAGTTTTTACAAGAGTGTTCTTCCACCTCGTCCCATCGAATGCGACCTCCTCCCTTCCGGTCGCCGATTATTTTTGTATTTGAACAGTTGTTTTTGTGCCAGTCATTATGGATATTCCATTCGACACGTGCACTCGGAGTAGATGCATAATACTGAACAAGGGGGCTGGCGAAGCAAGAGGTTTTTTGCTTGCCCTACTTACTGTAGTAGTTGGGGTGGCATAGTGCATTAAGAGTGCAAGGGCTGCAAGGCGCAACCATGCAAATGCTGGCTCCTGGATGCAAGCGCCATTAACGGCTCTGCCACGAGTGAATGCCAGTATTTTTACTGTGTAAGAAATATACATCCGTGCTTTGAGCAATTTTTATCATGGGAGGTGCACCTTTTACTGTACAGTAACTCCGGTTTTATTTACGGCATCTATACCAAAAATATCCGTGCCTGTTTACAAGTTTGGGTTAATCTAGTGTTTTTAATGTAGGATTAGAAACAATATATTAAAGATGAAAGGAACTTCCTTAAATGAAATATGAGCAACTAAGTAGAGAAACCTAATCCTAAATCCTAATGGCTAAACGAACCAATCCATAAAAAGTAAAAACAAATTTTGTTATTAGAAACAACAGTTCATAGAAAAGTCACTGACTTCTGTTTATCACTACCTTTTATTATCTACAAAACCAGGGGGATTTCCTAAAACTACAACCGGTCGTTAAATATACTATATTTCCACTTTTTCCTTAAATAAAAATCTCTAACTTTTACAGCAAAACTCTGATTATTATTCTGCTTTCTTAAAAAAAAAACTGCATCCTTTCACAAGTTTGATCATCTGGTATCAATATAACCTTGAACTGTTATAATGAATCCGTACCAGCATCACATAATTGTTTTTGTGCGAAAATGTCAAGTTTTGTGCCGAATAAACGTCATTCGCGGGAACTTTTGATTTACTTCCTTAATGTGAAGAAATCTGCAGACTGTGCGAGGCTTATGGGGACCATGATGCTCCATCAATTTGAACCTGTCAGCACTAGTTTAGACGGTTCAAAAGTGGTAATTTGGTGGGTGGTGGCTGGCGGGTGTTTGGTGGGATTAGCTGGATGTAGTGTATTACAAACTGCTAACACCAAATGAAACCACCACGGGGGATCGCTGCCCACTACAATTGATGCGTTTCAGCGGAGCATTGGATGATCAAGGACCGGAAAATGAGCAAAGACACGACAAAGAGATATTTCTGCACGACAACGCTCGACGACGTCTTGCTCATGTCGTTGTCGCTAGTGATAGAGAATACTTTGAATAAAACGTAATGTACCGTTTTGTCACAATAAATTCCTAATTTTTGATAGAAAGCGGTGGAAACTTATTTGTACCCGAATATTTAAAAAGTCAACGAACTTAAAGATGTTTTTCAAATATTTCTGCAGATGAACATGTTCCATTTTGCTTACGACCGAACATCTGCACGCGGGCAATTTTGCCGCGAGCAGACGAACATCGCAATCGTTCATTGGCTTGTTTGGTCTTTTTGTACGATTAGTGGAGACATGCTGCACAGTGCACACGCAAGCAAAATGTCCGTCAACTGTACGCGAGCACGCATTCACCAAAGCAACATTTACTTAAAACATGCTCGCGAGCTGTTTGTTCGCTTGGTGGATCTGGGCCTTTACAGCGCCAACACAAACATTGTTTTGTTAAAACACTTGGATTGTTTTTGCTATTAATACTAAATTCTAAAAGCATCTGTATGTGTATCCAAAGGCGGCCCGCGGCAGCCGCTTAATTTCTGCTGTTGTTCTACAGAAACTTGATGCGAACTTGAACTCTCACAGCTCATTTAAGAAATAACATAGTAAGGAACGTTGAAATGCGAACACCCGAAAGGAAACAAATTGAATCGGGATTTATTTACAAGCAGAACGTACAAATGCAATTGCCTTCAAACGGAAAGAATTCAGAACAGCTTAAATTGAGTTTTATTTAAATACATCCAGAGCGCTTGAGGCATCTTGAGGTGTGCAATTTTAATTAATTACTTACTAAGATGCAAAACAGCCATGGAAGCCATAGTCGGCGTGATTACTTGCAGAGGCAAAGCATGCGAAGGGGATCAGCCATACTATACAGTCGCACAGGCGAATTATCGGTGGTAACAGTACCTAAGTTTTGCACAGGACTCTAAGCGAAGCACAATTATTTTCCCCAACGCTAAATGTTTCTAGGTCCGTAGAAGACAGAGGCGACTGTTTCACCATTCCCTAAGTACCGTAAAATGCAATTTGATGTCGAGCTGTGATTATACAAATTCCTTGTAATTTAGTTTGCTTTCGGCCAACTTTCCCTGATGCGGCATTCAGAGAGTTTTACATCGCAAAACAACGCAAACTACTGGTCACTGGGTGCAAATATCGCAGGCTGTCCATTGTTTCTAATAATTCGTCACATTAAAAAATCTAATCAGATAATGGCGTGAATCTGCCGGATTCGGTGAGATTAATTCCATTGGGGCGTGGAGCGTTTTAACTAACCACAGGAAGTCCCACGAGTGCGATGGAGTAATGCTTGCATGAATTAACTCATTCGACAGCAATCGATGGCTTAATGCTTGCAGAAGTCAAAATCAGTGCGGCAATTAATGCCCATGGAATATGATGTATTTTTCGTTTTAAAATAACTTTCTCACCATGTGAAAATCACTGAAATGGACGGCGTATGTTAATCATTCTTAATTACATATTATGATAATATATTTATGAATATAACTTCTGAAGTGTTCCACCGATTAAATTTGACTTTATCTTTGTATTTTTCATTAGACTTTTTAATAAAATTTCATGTCATTGTTTCTTATTATTTTGAATTGCAAATATATTTATTAGTATGGTACCTCGAAAAACTCCGAAAAATGAAAAGATATTCAAAAATTAAAACAACCCAGCCATATATAGGTACTTGCTATTGAACATTTTGCAGAAAGAAATAGACAAATATTTAAATATTTTTTGGCAAATTAAAAAATGAGGAAAATGTAGTACTTTTATATTCCACGAATTTTTGACTGATCGAAACATTGATCGGAAATCTATGCTCGGACTTAACTTCCTTCTTGTGATGCGGATTTTCATGACTATAATAAACACAATGGAAGCTGCAATTCGTAGCCGTCTATTTAAATGATTATACTTTAAAGTTATATACTCTGATTTTTTATTTATTATTATTATATGAATTATTTTCAAAGTATGCTGTATACATGTATACAATTTTCGTTTTTTATTTAAGTTAATAATTTTTAACACGCTAAGGATGAGATAAATGTCGGAATACATCCAAAAATAATATTAAATAAATAAATGATAAATAAAAAATTGTTTTTTTTAAAACAAAAAAGGGAATTCGATAAGATGTTTAAAAAAATTTATTTAACCGACTTCGAGAGGGTGAAAAATTTTTCATCGTTTTTTTCAATTAAAAGTAAATTTAATATAATGTTTTCACAAATGTCTTAAAAGTACTATATGTTGTGAAGGAATGAAAGAAATTAATAAAAAATTTGAGAAATGGATTTTTTTTATTTTTTGCACTAGACCTATAATTGCGCGCTTGATCACACCTAGACAAAGTTGGGTTACTATAATTTACTAACTAGCACACTTATGACACCGGAAAGATTTCATCTACAATTGCGATAATACCGAAAAAGGCTCTGCGCCACTATGTAATAATAATAATAACAATATAATAGATAATAATAATAATAATAATTTGTTCAGTTATTTTGGGGTCACGAATTTGCAATTCACATTTGTTAGACATTTAAACGGTTTTACAGTTTAAAGTGTCGTCAGCAACACTCCCTCCTGCTGTCAAATTAAAGTGCCCTCAAGGACCAAGTTAGAGCGTGAAATTCAATCTTAATTCCTTTGCGACACCAAAGCCAAAGGCATTAATTCTAAGCAGGTATCGAAGCTTGCATGTAATCTTCAAAGTCAGGTCTTCTTCTAAGGATTTCACGGGCTCTTGGTGAAAAGTAGCTTTTACGATATAAAATTTCCTTTGCAGCTTTAGGGGATTTTTCTTGCCCTCATTTTCAATTGTATTTCTTGCCTAGCAAGTGTTATCTCTTGTCGCACACCCTTTTCGAAATACAAAATAAAACAAAGTGAGAGGAAATCTGCATCCAGAGACTGCAAATAAGTGCATACGAACGACGTTAGGACGAAACCCATGTACAAAAATAAATAAATAAATAAAACAAAATACAGAAAAAAAATGCAAATAGCTTTAGGATAAAGGTACTGAAGCGAAAATTAAAATCTTTCGTTAATCCAACAATAAAAAGGCGCTGAAATGTTCCATGAATGTGGAAAAATTAAAATCTCACATAATGCAGGTATTATAACAAAAAGGTGAGGTTGTTTAAGATTTGACGAAGAGATTTCATTCGTAACATTCCTCACGCAAGGGCAACCAGCATTAAACTTGCAATTTACATTCACTTGATAGTTCTAATTGAAAGCGAAGTTTTATATGTATGACGAAGGCTTCCTTTACAAAACTTCGTGCCGTTGTGAGAATTATAGATGTATTGATTGGAATTGGTTTGAACTTTCAATAGGTAAAAGTTATGGTTCATGGAAATTTGTACAATTTTGTAATTGGCGTTACAACCTTTACAATTTACATATGTTCAATTTAATGAATAGAAATCCGAAATTAAATAAGCACTTACAGCTAAAAAAAAATCATTTATTTTCTTTAAGAATTTTATTAATTATTTATTGATTGGTATAGATTTTCCTCATCCTCAAATTGATACCTTAGATTTAAACGATGTTTAGTGCACCAAATTTCAATCCTGAAGTTATTGCTTTGAGTGATCCTGATCATAAAACGGTTTCCTTTCAGTTCCCAATAATATATATAGGTACTTATCTATAGATTTTATCTATCGCCATTATTTCATGGCGTTGCTAACTTTCGATTAAATTAATTCAGTAAATACTGGTACTTTTCTTTTGAGTCAGATCAGACTCAAGGCATTTCATGTTCTCTTCAAACTTATCGAAAGTTATCAAATACAAAAGTATTTTTACCATTAAATTCTGGTATTGTGTTTGAGGAATCAAATTTATGTTGGCAGCATGTCATTCTTGGTTTACAAATCCTTACTGGTGTGCTCACATTACAATAGATCTGAACTGATGGAATTTTGTGATCGGTGGATTTTACACCACAACTTTAATATATGACCACATCAACTGCAGCAGAAATGCTTTCAAAATCTGCGATAAGTTTCAGCGCTTTTGTGCTTAGCTCGTGTCATCGTCGTTTGCGAAGGTCACGTCTGTCCTGACTTCATGAGATGTTCACCAAAACGTAAGGAACTCCAGATGTGTAAATACCTATCTAACTACTTGATAGAATTTGAACAGTAATGTTATGGTTTTGTTATACATTACAGCTTTATTTTTTACGCTATTACGGATTCTGAACAAAATAATTAACGTTTTTCCTAATTACTGTAATAAATTAAGTACATAGGTATAACAAGTGTTTCATAGACTTACAACGACGTCGGTTAACGTCTCGTTCGGGTGACGAAATTCGGGCAGATTTTCCTTAGAGTTGCCATATACGATCTTTTTTGCAAGATTTTGAAGTGTTACAGATATCGTAAACCTAGACGATGAGTTTCGGGACACCCTGTGTAACCTCTGTTTATAACATCTGTATTTTCAGCAAATTTGTTTCATATCAAAAATTGTTAAACTAAAAGCGAAAGCTTTGTAAAAAAATTGAAAAGAACATAAATTGAAAATGAACAAAACAATAATTTAAAAAAGTTGCCACCTTTACTAACTATTATAACGAACATATACCTAACTCTTAAAATATCTCATACCTATATGGTCCTTTGATATATGTAGTTTAAGAATACAATTTTATTACTAGTGCACTCATAAAAACTTAATTTTCCAGTTTGTACATTATCAGTATTGAACAAAATTAGATTTTCTAATAATGACCAATTTAAGAGGGGCGATGTTAAGTTAATTGAAATTAGAATTTTAAGTTAACTCTTGAAAATCTATTCAACTTTTATTCATCATAAATGTTTTCCATTAAATAAATAATTTCTCCCGTTATTGTAAAACATTACCATAGTCATAAATTGGAAAATGCAATGTTTGCCCTTGTATGACTAATTCAAACATCTGGAAACTTTGGTGGGCATAGTTACTTCTGTGATATAATCGCAAAATCGCCATTGCATTTTACAAACTGAAGGGAACCTCTGGAGATACTCTGGACACAAGATATTCATCTTAATCGCAATATCTTGAAACAAATACTTAGGATGTTATTCTTTAAGTACAATTAAATCTCGCCCCATTTCCTCATTACGTATTTTGATTGCTTTTGATAATAATCCACGTAAGCATGACGGACTGCATATCCAGCAGCCACCAGCACACCCATATTTGCACGACGACGGTTTTGATGTACACCCGTTCGAGTCTTAAGTGGTGTAATAATCATTCACTTCAGCAAATCTCCAGAACTCCTACTCAGCACGGGTACGAATATGTGCTTAATAAAACTTCTTGGCGCCTGCTTTAAATTCCTGGATTTGCAGTAAAAATGTTTCCAGTGCATGGTTAAGGGAGCGGACAACTTGTCAGCCAGTCACATATACATGACAGCAACATAACTCAATTTTACATAAAATTGATGTCGCATTTACTAGGATACTACACAGGGCGTACCATTTTGAAGTCCACCCTAGATATGAGATCTGAGGGTGCCAAAACCGATGTTCAACAGTAGCGGAAATATATAGAATAGAAGCAAGTGTTCGCAAGAAGGATATCGTCAGTAGAACGCTACGATGCTACGTGAAATCGTGGACAGAGTTCCGAACGCTGTATTCACCCAATCCAGAGAAAATATGATTCGTAGAATTTTTAGTTAGGATACTGTGAGCATCGTTGGCGCATCATCTGCATTAAACGACCAAATTTGTCTTTTGAGTCCGGGGTTCCTGTCTCATTGCCCAATATATGTATGAACTACGGACTTGTTTGTGTTTGTATCCACTTCTCAACTTCCGTTTTGGACAATAAATCACTGCAATACTCATGTTGTAATTGAGTTGTTTAACGTTTCCAGCGAAGAAATCATTTTCCACATGCACCACAGTTAAATTTCGTATCAACAATAAATTTATTTTTAAAGCTGTTTAGTGTTTACATACCCTTTATTCAGCAAAATTTATACAATTTATCGCGCACAAACATTTTTAAAATACATAAATCAATACCAATCATATATTATTTCAATTTCAATCTTGAGCACTGTTCCTGTATTCCTGTATACCTGCATGATAGGAATGGGCTCGGCATGTATCAAATGCAACTGTCATTTTCAACATAATGTTAAATAAATATATGACATATAACCCCAAAAAGTAAGTACAAAATATTAATAAAATTATTAATCATCATTTTAGCGAAAAATCTAAAATTAATGTCAAAGGCCTTTGTAATACAAAAGGTTACAACAAAAGTGTTTTGATTTATTTTTTTCTCAAATAAACATTGAATTTAGGTATGACGTATATTTGAAAAAGTTGTCACTTGAGTAAAAATTTTATTAACAAAAAAAAATTTTTTTTAATATTCAAAAAATACACTTTTTATGTATGTGGTAGTTGCGATTTGTTAGGTATGATTTATTGAACTTACGCTACGGATGAAAGAAATAAAAAACAATCAAGCATGAAAAGTGGCACCTGGCGCCACTCTATTACTAAACATTATAGCTGGGGTCAGTCTCCAAAACAATGAAGTCCAATCGAAAAACCTGACAAGAGAAACAAAATTCAGTTTCGTAACGATTGAAAGTAAACCAAATCTTCTTATCATTGTGTTTTTTTTACAACTATTGCATTTGAATCAGAATTTACTACTTCTTTTGAAAGTGGAGCAAAATTGTGAATTTCAGTTTATTTTAATTACATTTTACTGAGTAATAATAAACATAATTTTCTAAATCAATCCTTATTTAGGAATAGCAGTAAACATTTCGCGGTTTTCAAGGGGTTGCCTGGGAAATTATTTTTTGCAATCACCTGCATTTAGGTTATTGAAAGTAATCCTTACACAGTAATTCTAAAATTTGTATTGAAATGTTCCTTGCAAAACTTAAGCACTTGAATTTCGAAGCATTTACTACGCGGTAATGGGAACAATTAGTCCATTAAATTGCAAAATAAATTGAATTTAAAGTTGACTGAGATGTAAAGGACTTGCTCATTTATAACGCCCACCATTTAATTTTCCACCTGGCGGATGAGCCTTTAGTCCGCTGACGCCGACTTTCTTGCCAGGTAAAGTGAAGAAAATTCATTTTGTCTAAAAAATAAGGTTGTTCGAAACTGGCGGCCAGAGCAGAGTGCCCTTACTTTTTACATTCAATTATCTCAGCTTAATTCATCTCCATGATGCTATGCAGATGCTTTCCTCAAGGAACTTGTGTAGTTTTTCTTACTTGTTGTCTGCGAAGCGAACGAGCCGAGAGGATATCTCTTTATATGGTACGAAATTTATTTCCCAGGAAAATGATTGAAATATTACCGTCAGGAGGAGCAGACCATGCCCACTACAACGCAATCTCAAAGCGAACTAACAGTCAGCCAAACTGGAAGAGAATTTTCGTGGAAATCGACCGGTGAATATTTTAAAGGGTAATAAGTGGCGTGCATCTTGGAGCAGGAGGAATGTTTTTGGTGTGCAAGAATTCTGTTGTATATTTAATTCCATTCCATTCTCCACGTTGAGGTCAGAGATGATTCAGAAATTAGCAGGTCAAATATAGATTACAGGTACACTTTGGGTACACATTTTGATCACATCACTCAATTTCGTTATTTCATTTAATTGATTGTGCCATTGTGGACTGCGGCCGGTCACTTAACCCATTCGTGACGATTTACTTCACTATTATACAAATCTTTCCAAAATTGAAAATCCAAAACTTACACAACCGTGTGCAATACTTCTTTCCTAACAATGATTTCCAACAATAAAAAACCTTTGTGGTCCAGTAAACTACATATAGGCAATTTTTTAGCAAACAAATTCGGGATTCAGGAAAATAGCTATACTTTTACTTTATAATGTTTAATTCTTTACATTAAAAAGCACACAACATTATATATACGCATATATTATATATTATTTTACTGAATAATATTATATATCAGTAAGTTGCGTTTATTACTAAATTATTATTATTGAATTAGGTAAGTATGAGGTGTATCATATAATATATTAAACCTATACGTACCTTTGTATTGTAAAATATGATCTGAATTCAGAAACACTAATCTTAAATGTTGAAATGTTTAGCTGTGTAGGTGTACCTATATAAGATAATAATCAAAGTAACATTTTAAAGAATACTTCGCGAAGTCATATACAGGAATTTTTTTTTTTTATTCGACATTAAATTCGAATAAAATTACGTTACCGTTGGTGGCCAGTCCATGCCACTTCATCCAGGGGGTTTAACCTACCCTCTTAGATGTTAATAAAAATTTGTGGGTGTATTCTTTGGATAAATATAAGATAATTGGCAAAATTTGAAAACTTTTGGTACATTAGTTTCTGAGATATAGATTTTTGAAGTTTTAACCGTTTTTACTCGTTTATGAAAAACGAAATATACAATGCTCTGCGATTTTTGTGTTCAAACGGTTTTTTTTTCACTCTACAAACATGAAACTAAACAATTGTTGAAAATATCGTGGAATGCCTTAATTACATTTCAATTTGAGCTTCATCATCATGGTAAAATTTGAGCTTAAAGTCAGAAAATATAATTTTTCTGAAAACTTGACATGCATGTAGAAAAAATGTTTTAGCTCATTTCTGTCTGAAAGTAACACAATAAAGCTAAATAACCTTAAAAGAGGAGACTTAGGGCTTTCAGAATATCAAATAAAAATATTGGGCTTTTGAGTTTACAAATTACTATAAAATTTTTAAGCAATTAATAAATTTATTTTCGATAAATGGTACGAATAGTAGTAGCCTTTTTAAGTATACATCTAAGCGGAAGTCCAGAGGTAGAACACCTCGCAAGGGGTACCCGGAATCACCCATATGTACGTTCTCGATTTTTGGAAATTTTCGATTTATGATTTTTTTTTCGTGGATTTTCACCAAACTACTAATTTGAAGACATAATTTTGGTTACAGTGACTTGAATAAATTGCGGTAAAGTTCTGATTTTCTTGTACACTAAAAGATTTGATTCCATAGTCCACAGCTTTGTGCCAAACCAAATTTTAAAATTACATAAAATTCTCAATAATAAAACTTACCAAAATCTTTGAGAGCCATTTAAAAAAAAAGTCACATAACTTTTTTTTCCAAACTTATTTTAAAAACTGCCTCATTTCATTGCATATTGACTTTGTAAATTTTAATGAGATATCTCTGTGGCATCATATCTAAAATTCGGTCCAAACGTAGTAAGTCTAAAAAATTGTCAATTAAACGTACAGTGGACCCGAACACCCACATCTCTGGTCAAAACTCCTAATGTGGTTGGAATGGAACGAAACTTGTTTTTGGGAGATTTTTTGACATGTTGAATCACTTTCTGAGGTTTATGTCTTTTATTTTAGTTATCATTATTATTATTGTTAAATTTTATACAGAGCAATGCTACGCAATATTTTGGCAAACGAGGTGGCTGAAAACGTGGACGACTTCTGATTTCAGTGGAATAATCGATTTATTGAAGTCAATGTTCCCAAATCGATTGATTTCGAAAAATGGCTATTATGACTGCCCACCACTATCACTATCACTATTTTGGGGATATTTGTAAAGCAAGGGTTATTCCAACAAACCTGAAACCCTTGCACAACTTAAAGCTGACATACTCCACGAAATTTCCCAAATTTAAACCGAAATGGTTGAAAAAGTAATGAAGTGAAGTGATGAAGAATGCTGAAAAAAGGATTCGTGGGCGACATTCTACATATTAGAGTGTTACAATGAAGAAACGAATTTTTATATATTGTAGTATGTATAGGGCGGTTTAAAATTAATAATTCAGGTTTTGTAGCCTTATATGTATATTTAATGTTAAATATGTACGTATTAATTAATCTACGGCAAGCTACTATTGCGCTGTTTTATACCTACAGCATTATTTAATACTCACAAAATAATTTAAGCCCTGAATTCAATTATAAAATGATTGCCTTGAAATGGAGTTGGTTCTTCTACCTTTCGAGCCAATATGGTTGCACAATCAATAAACCGAGCATATGATGGGACCTCAAAAGCGCCGCAGTGGCGAAGAGCAAACATGCAAAGAGGCTGCTGAAACCTCAAAACATGTTACACAGGGAAACATGATTAACTTAATCCCCTTCATCTACCACTAAACGCCGATTACACGCCGTATTAACTGCACACAAAAGATTAGCATCTTCACCCACGAGGACACCGCATCACGAATGGGGATCAAAGCGTCATATGTCCTTTGTAAGAAAATGAAGAAAAATGCGACCACTTGTCCACGGGAAATTTTAAATGGAAACACGAGCCATTTTAAGTTGACGTTGAGATTTATGCTTGGGATAAATGCAGATATCCTTTAATCAAACCAGAAGGAAAACCAATGAAAATTTAGAAAAGCAAGTTTATTAGGACACAAACATTTTTTCAGCAATTAAAATTGAAACATTATTACTTAAATAAATCATCAAAGGAATATATTAAGGACTATCGAAGCGGGTAGACCTTTGAGCGCTCTTTAACGGTCTACAAGTGTTCCTCAACAGGGACTCGTTTTAAAGTGTTCGCTTCATCTTATCCACTTGAGGACATTGAATTTGTTGCCATAACTCGGATTCTCCCTCATTCCTTAAAGATTCTAATTTATGCGTTAGGATATTGGCAGACACGTCGATACACCACACACCAGTAATGAATTACTCCAGTGCCGACGGCTCTGCTCGCGTAGTTTAGAAAATTATTGTGTTTGTTTTTTAAATTTAGTTTTAAAAGAGACTTTTAGGACCTGTCGTCTTGTGTTTTGTGAAAATGGGCAATATTAAACGAAGGATATATAAATCTCGGCTCCCAAATTTTTTGAGGAAGTATACTCATACTATATTCAAGTCTTTATTTTCACGAAAAATGGAAGGTGTGTCTTTCTGTTTTCCAAAGAATGTTGGATTCAAGCGTTGGGATATCATTTAAGTTTTAACTCCAATTTTCAAAAATGTTTCAGCAATAAGTGACCATATATTATATTAGCGCATTATATACCTATATCAGTATTTCGGTGTTGAAAGCAAAGAGAAAGCAAGCGAGTAGAAATATAAAAATATTACCTGTACTTGTAGGCTGAAGTGAAGAGAAGTCAGCCGACCAGAAACCAAGCTTCGCACACCGAACTTGCGATTTGCACATGTCGTTTGTCATTAAACTCCCATTCAGTCTTTCTTGTGTAAATATTTGGTTCTGTGTAATGGAAAACTCTTTGCGTGCTTTTAAAAAAATGTTGTCAACCAAACCTCCTTTTGCACTCTGTGTCTCCTGTCAGGACTGATACAAGTCTTCTTTAAAGAATCTTAATTAATTATTAATTTTTCGTTTTTAGTACCAAATGATAACTGTGCGATACTTTAGATTATTTCATTAAATTTCATTAAAAGCATGCAGAAGCTTCAATGAAATAATAGCACCCACAATCGAGCAATCTGCACTTATATTGTGAAATATATTTTCCATGCAAAGCTTTTATGCAGAAGTAAAATGCACATTTAAATTCTTTCTGCAAATACAACATCCCAAACCTTCCCTTAAAATCAATGTTCGAAAGTGTATACTACGTAGTATAAGCAGCGTTCATGCATTGTTGTAAAGTGTTATCCTTGCGGAAAACAAAAAAAGGCCTTCTAACGCTTCCATCTCTCTTAAAACTTATTGCTGCTGTAGTCCTCATTCCTTCGGCGCCTTCTTTTTCATATGCAACGCCTTCGCAATGCCATTAGGCTGTTCGCGAATTTTGAAAAGTTTTGCTGCTTATTTTGGCTCTTTGACGTATTCTAACACTGCTGATCATTTGCTCTAGGAAATTCCCATTCCCCATGACGGACATGTCTAGAAATTTTTTGATTGCAACTGCATTTCTGGAACTCATATATTGTGGCTTTTGCTGCAATTTTGGGCGGTGTAGACTTTCATTAAGTGCATATCCTCGTTTCCTTTCGAAATTGCAAGCAAATTAAAAAGAACCAACACCAACGACATCTCATATTCTGTTCATGCCTTACAGCTAACTTTTATAGCGCGTTGCGATTATTGTCGCTTTTTTTGAGCAGCTTTGTGCCTTCAAGGTTTGACTATGTTCTTGGGGTGAGCGATTGGTCTTCGTAATGTTCAGGTCGCCACTGTAAGCTATGTAATTCATGAAAGCCAAATATAAAAAATATTTCTCTGTTCACTCAAAATTCGAAATTGTTTGAGTTCATTTTCTGGGAATTTTTGAATTTGAATTTGATTAAAATGTGTTTCCAAAGGCAGCATCAATTTGTAAGTAAGTACTTCTTTAGTAAAGGTATAGTTTATTTATGATTTGAATTTATCCTGTTTATGGTACTCTGGCAACGGGTGGATCAGATGGATACTTCAGTTTCCGAGATAAGGATGCGAGGACGAAATTAAAATCGTCGGATGCAATGGAACAATCGATTACAAAGTGTTGCTTCAATTCCAAATCTTCGCCTATGCTGTGGGTTATGACTGGTAAAAGGGACATGAACTTGAGAACCCCAACAAGAATTCTGCGATAATCCTGCGTCCTTGTTACGAGGAATTAAAACCTCGCATTCCACAGAGTTAAAAGTTTATACAGTAAGAATTAACAAGAAATGTTTTGTCTACTTTGTTTCTTTAATTGGATAATTAAATGTAGAATTACTGTATGTATTGTATTTATTATATTTAAATGTAATGTATGTATTTCTTATTAAATAAACTTTAAGAAAAAATTAATTTCAAAGTTTTATTCATAAATAATAATTTATACATTATGTTAAGTTTTGATCAATTTTGATCATAATCATGCCGACATTTAAATTTTTGAATTGAAAATCCTTCTTATCTAAATAACAATATTTTATATTATGTTATCAAATTGAAAAAATAAACAATTTTTTGACCGTATATTGATCGTTTTTTTTATCAATTTAGCCTATAAGGAGCGGAGCAGCAGTTTCCAAAATGTGTCCCGCGGAATTCTGGTTCCGAGAGTTGTACCTACCATCGACAAGCATGCAATGCACTATGGATTAGGTTCAGGGGATTCAATAATATGGTAAATATAAACAAAATAAATTTGGTTGGCATGTTCACGAGAGCGAATTAAGTTCATTTATAAGATAATTGCGGCCACGCCAAAAGAAGAAAATAACAAACGCTAATCTAGAGTATTTCGGAATTGATTTGAAGCAATTATCATACTTTTCATTATAGCTTAGTTAATTAAAACTACAATTTGAAGACAAAAACTTTGATTAAAAAATAACGGTAAAGTAATGGCTAAAAAGTATCAAAAAACGCATAAATAATTTACGTGACATACAAGAACTCAATGGAAAATTTCACGTACCAATCTCAGATCTGGTCATGGAACGAAGAGTCCCAAGACTTTATCCTTAAATATCCTCATTTTGAAATCTGAGAGTGCAAAGCTTATCTTGTGTTTATTAAACTTTCTTCAGAAGAAATGAAAGCAACACTGGAAGCGAGGTGTGAGAGTGCAACCTATTTCGACTTAATACATTTCTTTGCAGTGAAATTCTTCCGGTGGATAAGTTCTTAATTTGAACCCTCCAAATGGGGAAGTGCAGGTGTCCTGCATTCGTGGTACTACTGAAGCTGCGGATATGTATACTGTATATCGTATGTATTTTGACATAATTGAAGATGAAAGTTGTTGTAGACGCATTTCCTTGCATTGAAGCGCATTGATCTAATAATTGTGTGCACCTCTGCACGTACACAAGTATCTAATCACTGATTTTATTGTCATCGAATGTGTTAATTAAACTCTATTTTCGCAGTCAAAGAGCATGTGTAATTCCATAAGAAATAGTCATTCAATAAAATATTACAAATAACGGGACAAATAATATGTATTATTCAATTGTTAATATACATTATACATGCAATACTATTGTTTATATTTGCTTCAACTTTTTAATTAATCGAATATGTTACTTAATATAAAAGATTATTCAAAGATAACTGTACAGTATAGACGCGGGGTGAAGTTGATATAAAGCATATACAAATTCCTTTTTTTTTTTAATGAATTTGAAAAACGTATTAGGGAGTCCAAAACTATAAGAGATAGATTTTTTTGAAATTTTTAGATGTCCTTGCATTTCTATAAACTCAACATCGTGCAAAAACAAATAGTGTTAAAAACATTGGTGAAGCGAGGAAGAGTGCTTAAAAGTGCAGTAACCCCATTTTCTTTTCGATTTATATAATATACATAATATGAATATTTTATATATATACGTATACATTTATATGTATTACATATAAAATAGTAAAAATATATCGTTTAAAAACATGTAAAATTTATTTTATAATGTTGTGCACTATTTCCATTTTACTTTTAGAAAATATAATTAAGACTTACTTAGTAGATCATTTTCAAAAAGCTTAAACTTTCGCGATTTGAAAAGTAGTTGCTCTCAGGTAAAAATAAAATCAAACTAACACTAAAAAAAAATCATCTAAATCTAATCACAACGGCATAATGTTAAATATTAACGGTTACTAAGAAATATAGGTCAATCGGCAAATATCTAAGAGATATAATGAAAAATGTAGAACAAAGCAAACCTATTTATGAAATTTTTTATGCTGAGGGCTCAAAATATTTAAAATGACTTCTATTAGAATATTGTTTTACTATTATTAATATAGAATTGTTTTTGTAATTACTTTATAAGAAAATAATATTCTAACAAATACTCATTTGACAACCATGGCACTTAATCACGTTTTTGAAGTCAAAAATTAAAAAAAAAAATTGGTATTTGGGCTTTTGATTGGAAAAAAAGTTGAATGAGAACAAACTACTAATCTATATCTTAATTCCATTCTACAAAACCACCATTGACTGAAATAAATAAACCAACTATTACTATTGTAACCCGGTCTGACGGAAACGTTTGGGGATAGTTGCAATTATTCAAAATGTAATATGATGTACATTATTATACTTTTCATCGTCCCGGGTGAAACCGGGTAGACCTGCGAGTATCTGTTTATGAATAGTTGTATATATTCATTTTACTTTATACAAATTTAAGACTAAAAAGTAG
Source organism: Leptogaster cylindrica (assembly GCA_963082835.1). Classification (NCBI taxonomy): domain Eukaryota; kingdom Metazoa; phylum Arthropoda; class Insecta; order Diptera; family Asilidae; genus Leptogaster; species Leptogaster cylindrica. The sequence goes on from OY720106.1 coordinate 37,458,614, forward strand.
AAAATAAGAAAAATAATAAAACAATTTTTGGTCTTATGAAATTTTTAAGCACTTGTGAAAATAGACTGTTAGGATACACGCAAGACACATTATTTTCCCAAACGGAACAACTTAGGACAAACTATGACTCAACAGGAAGATTATCGGAAATTAACTAAACTAAAAGCATTCGAGGTGAAGTACCCTCAGAAATAAAATGAAATTACATCAGATCGAAGAGATAAAAATCGAGCAAGAACATCAACACCGGATTAAGTAAACAGATTAGATAGAACGCGTAGCGATAATTCGACAGAATTTCCCTATATAAACCGAGCTGTGCAAAAAACCACATAAGTTCGATTCCACTCCATTCGAAGACAGCCGGAAAAACTAAAGCATCCATTATGAGATTCATCTCCGCACTATTGTTGTTCGCAGCCATGTTCGTCGTGGTCCTAACGACTGCCGCGCGGGAGCTGCGCCCCAACGACGCAGCAGACTTAGAGGAGTACAACGCGTTGGGGCTGGAACCCTCCGAGGAGTTCGAGTTTTTAAGTAAGTTCAGTGCATTCGACCGCAAGAGTGTGTAAATTAATGAAATCCTTTTTCTTGCAGCGGAGGACCTCGCGCTTGCCAATTGTAATCCCAACTCCTGCAATCGTTCCTGCAAAGGACGTGGATTCAGAGGAGGAAGTTGTGCCAACCGCAACTACTGCAAGTGCTATCGCTAAATGTGCATGTGGGTCGAGTTATGATTTACAAATAATAATGTAAAACTATAAATAAAATAATAAAATATTTATTACTAAATTTTTAAGACGTATTATTGTACCAAATTTTAATGCTCCATATCAACCATACCAAAGTTCTCAAATTTTGCATTACGTTTCTAAATGTCTTGTTTTATCATTAATATTTTTGATCGTAGCATTCCTTAAATATTTTTATAATGATATTTACCACAATATTGAAATGCATAACATTCACGAATATTTGGGCACAGAATATTCATACATAATTCATTCCTCATCTTCACGTTTTGTATTGACATTCGATCATTGTTGATAATGATGCAATCTGCACTTTAAACATTTTATTTTAAATATTAATTGCGTGATGGTTATTGCCGGGTAAACAGGTGGTTTCCCCAAGAGAACACGTACGGAAACCATTAAATAGTGTACCTAGTAACCCGATGGGTACAAAGCAAATAGGGAGTGGAGTGCTTTTCAATAGGGTTGCGGCAATTTGTATATGTTCACTTCCCGCAATTGGTCACACAATAAAACAAATAAGGACACATACGTCCTACATGAATCAACTCAACATATGTAGAAGAAGTCCTTTAATGAGTGCTAAAAGACTTTCGTTATTCATTTAGGGACCGTTCGACAATCCTGCGAGAGCAAACTGATTCTGAAGCGGTTTAAATATCCAATTTGAGCCCTGATAGAAAAGTCAATCACGTGACAAATTGATATTGTAAAGGACAACGCATGACAGCAATGTGCAATTTAATTTAAATTCTTTAAAAAAAAAAACAAATTTTCTGTGTTGGCTCTCCTTTGCATGGTAATTTTTTACTGCAGTCAAATGAAATTCGGAAAACATGGAGAATATTTTCCCTGCAGCTGGTTAATTTTCAACTATTTGCACCTCCGGAAGGAATTTACTGATAGTCGTTATTTTAAGTGATTATTTTCGGAAAAATAGAAACTAAAAAGATTCATTGTTAAATTGTATTACATCGTATATTTAGTAATTTTGTGAGTTTAAAATTTTACGATTTTCATTGTTTTTCACAATGACGCGTTTGCATTTGTGTGAAATTTTGCCATCTCGGATGTAAAACTTGTGCCATAGATTTTTCTTTAGCCTCTACCTCTACCTTGATGGTAAAATTAACTCTTAATCTGCACATTTTTTTGATTTGCAGATTTATATAAATATTAGCAGGTCTACCCCGTTTCATACGTGGCGGAGAAAATCATGATATAATTTACATCATATTACATTTTGAATAATTGCAACTATCTCTAAACGCAATGTACTCGTATATTACATAGAACGGTTTCCCGTAATTTAATAATAATTGGTTAGTTTTTTTCAGTCAAGGGTGTTTTTGTTTTGGGGGTTGAGTTAGCATACAGATTGGCAGTTATCATTCAGTTTTCCTTTCTAACCAAAATCCCAAATACCAAATTTTATTAACTTTTTACTTCAAGAAGGAAGGCATTCCATAAAAACTTTCGTCCCCTCTTTTACCGCCTTATGGGTGGAATTTCAAAAAACTCTGTTTTTTTTATACTTGTTTCTTTATTTCTGCCAAAGGCCAAATACCAATTTTTTTTTAATCTGTTTTATATACAGAAATGTACGACGAAGAACATTCACTTTAAAAAAATGTATTTGACCTTTATAATTTTGAAAATTAGAACAATGTCACATATACTTATTTATGAATACGTAAACTACTGGATCTAAGATACATTTTTTAAATGAAGCAAGGAGACTTAAAAAGGTTAAAACACCACGAGTTAACAATTTATCTTGACCATGTCTTCATTAGTTGTAACGCTTAAGCGCTCCCCCGTTTGACATTTTTCCCGTCAAACCTTTCTGATTCCACCTCGTTCCCCTATCCAGCAGCTTGGCGTCTTTGTTATCGTCATTGTCGGCGTTTGTAAAAATTAATAGAACCAAATCCATATACCTTTTCCTCTCTCGTATGTTCCAATTTTGTTGCCTTATTTTCTTTCTTAAAGCTGGTTCACAGTTCTTTATATACAGGTATAACATTATAATTTTATTTATTTCTAAATTGAGGTGTAAAATGAATTGTGTTTAATAAGCACCTAAATCTCGAGCAATATAGGTAATATTCATATGCATATCAATAGCATTATCAGCGCTCATAAAGTAACTTTCGGCCAAATCGTTATTATGGAAGACAACTCTCTCAATTTCGTGTTTTAATTTCGATGCAATGTTTCATGGCAAAACGCAATATTATGCGGATGTTGAATTGTGCAGGAGTCGTCAAAATGTCGTTGGCCTGGGAGCTAGGTGCTCTTAGAAAATGAACGCGTCCTCACGATGGAGCGTTGGGAGATGACTGCGAGATTGGATTCTGATTAGTTTTTGTTTCGGCAGCGCCAACACTAATTTGAAGCGGAATTACATTTGGGACATGACTAATATTTTTTTCACTTTCAATACAATGTTTCAAAAACTGAAAGTAATAGTTGGTATAAATATTGGTATATAATATTGGAACAGGTGGTATGTTACCCTCCTTATTTATTTATTGAAGAAGAATACCATCTGCAATCTTTTCAACACAGTATTTACTAAGCCGTATTGTTTAGGTATCGATGTCCTATGTAAATTCGTTACTATCCGTCACAAACCACCATCCAATGAATTTCCTCCCTATAAATCAAATATATAGTAAATTCAATAAATGTTCGGAGGCAACAGCCAACACGTAAATTTTATGTTATTTTATGTTTGTAAATGCATTAACAATACCTGGACTCATTCGGCGCTTTTCCACTTGTTCGTAGATGGTAGATCTCCGAGGCATATTTACCATAACACAAAGAATTCGAAATTTGAAACACGTTCTAAAGGAAGGCATTTTGCTTCTCTATAAATTCAACATCGCGTAAAAAAGATTGTGTAAAGAAATTTAACTATAAGTATACCCTCACGGTCTAGAAAACTATTTTAAATTTCTATTTTACACAATTTCCTTTGATTTAGCGTGCTTAAAAAGTTGTTCCTAGTTCTACACATATTCAGCGTGTAAAACTCAAAAGTAGAATTGGGTGTGTAGTTATAGTTGTGAAAAATGTTAATTTGTTTGTACATGTATAAAGAAAATCAACGTGTTTCCATAAAAATTATCAACACTATGAATCGCTCATATAATATAATAATATTATCATAATTAAAACAGTGAAATCCTTGAACGTTAATTTTTTTTGGTTAAAAATGAAAGAAAAGCAGCAATTGACAAAAAACTTATTAACGAATTGTAAATTGTAATGTCTTGGATTGAAACACGAACTTTTAACAATAATTTCTTTAACTTTATTTTTAAACAAACATTTCTCGAAGGCGACATTGTAAAGAGATGGGTTTTTATGCAAATCATGCAGCCATAAAATTCTTGAAATTGTTTTGCAATTGTTTCAATTATAATAGTTTGTCAATTTTATAAGGAATTTAGGAATATTCCTTTGAATAAAGAAATTAGCAACTGTACGTGGAAATTTACCTTGAAAACTTTTCTCTTAAGTTACATTTGCAGATAACATTAAAATTACAACCTTAAAGGATTAAAACGAATTCGGCGAGTTGATTTCTGAACTCGGTAGAGTAATGTAGAATGCAGTGAAAGTTGTAAGAATTTCAGGAAGTTGTGCTCAATTTCTGGAATTTCGGAGGTTTGGAAAGTTGAAAGCTGACTCTCCTGGTTTGGAGAGACTTCCAGTTTCATTTGCGAAACCGTTGCTTATTTCTGGGATGCTTAACAATTTTCGGTTTTGATTTGTACGTTCATATTTGTAAGAATATGGTAAGGGTAAGGGCATTTGCTTTGTTGAAGCAAAGGAATGTTTATTCCTATTGAAAACAATGTGCAATCTTTACAAACTAAACTACAAGAGATTTTGTAAAACTATTTCCATGTTCATGAATAAGGAGTTTTATTACTACACAACATGTAATATCAAAACTGGGTGTAACCTGGATGGAGTTTGTAGAACTGATTTTACAGATATGAGAATCTAGTAGTTAAGTAAAATTATTTACTCACCTTTAAATCACATAATATTGCTTCACCTTGGACTGTAAGTTGATCGCAAATGCTGTGTACTCGTAAACTGTGAAGAATTTCGATTCGAACTACGATTTTAGTTGAAATCGGAAAAAGATAAATATTACTTACTGTACAAATCTGTTCACTTCAATGCGCCTAAATACGAAGCTCAAACCGAGTGAGTTCAGAGTTCGATTCTCGCATTTTAGCTTCTGTAAATAAATTCTTCTGTAATTTCATTGTATTGAACAACAAATGAACATCTTAAATTTGAGCTTGTTTTTCAAAGATAATGCGCTCTGGAAAGTTAAGTTACAATCCTTTAAAATGCGGTCTTTTTATTCAAATAACAAAATGCTTCAGTCCACTTTTCAATATACTTTCCAAATTAAGGTCTTTCAGATGCACAACTGCCCACAAAGAACTTACTTGACATCAACATATACGATGAAATGGAAGAAAGCATGTTGAATCGACCATTTCTTAAATTTTACGGATATGTTCACCGATTCAGTCTCTTGACAGACTTTAAAGAAACGATTGTAAATTTCTGGTTTGACTTTCATCCGTAATACCCTTGTGTATAAAGTATGCTTTATACACAAGGGTAATACTTTACAAGTTATTCTCGAAATTCGACGAAACTCTTTCTGTGCGGGAAGTTTTAACTGATCTGATATTTTAACAGTTTTGAGGCTGTGATAAATCTAATATCCACATACGCATGTATGTACGATTGTATCCCCAATTCGGTTTTTTACACGGTATTTAATGTAGATGCGCATTCAAATAATGAAGCAACTACTGCAAGTGCTATCGCTAATTCTGCATGTGGGTGGAATTTTGGTTGACAAATAATGTATAACTATAAAACAAAGCATAAAATATTTATTAAATTTATTAAATTTCAATGAAGTCTTATTGCACCAAATTTCAATCGTCTAACCACAAGAGATCTCCAGTTATTCGTTATCGTCTGGACAGAAACCGTTTTTAGAATATTCTAAAAAATAACGCACTGCAATTGATCAAATTAACATAACTTTTAATAAAATTTTGAAAAGCTCAATAGGTAGATCGTACTAGAATTCATATTAAACGTAACAAGAAATAAAGCCAGAGCCCAGAAAAATAATAAAAAAAAGAGGGAATCCAATTTTGAGCAAAACCGTTCATCCACGTGGTCCGTCCATAAAGTGCTAACGTATCGACTTGAGCACGGAAGTTCTGCGGCATATCGTATCCCCATTGATCATCTCCTATCTGTTAGTGGTTAGTTTACACCACGCAAACAAGAGGTTCAATTTTCTGTGACACTGTTGTATTGTGGTTGACCATGTCAGCCTCAATTAACTAGCGGTGGCAGTAACCATAGTCCATACTGCCGGCATTATTTGCCCGTATGGCGGCTGTTGATTACAGCGAAACATAAAATAATCGAATTAAATAAGCCACTGATACGATATTGGTTCGACACGTACATTCAACTGTGGTTGCAAGGATGTGGCAGGCCTCAGGAGTCCGGCGTGTTCTCTAAAGCCAAACTCAAACGAAATTAAATCAATTTACATGAGGCCGACATTACCTGAATTTCTAAACAAGTGAACGACTGAAAAACCACTCGACCATGGTTTCCCTTCTTTTGGAACGAACTTGCTCCAGGCACCAGGCTTCAGGCTCCAGCCTCTGGTTTCACCTGGGGTGTATGACCAATATCCGAGGTCAAAGAGAGTCGGGCTGGGCTGCGGCCATACAAAGGTGAAATGTTTTTACTGCTGTTGCTGAGCTAGACACTGCGAGATTTCACCAGTTTATGGCTTCACAGAACTTTGGGAAAAACAATTCGCCAGCCACTTGCCCTGACAATTTAACTAACGCTCATGCTTTAATGGGGGGATTTACTTTTACAGCGAGATATTTCGAATAAAGCGCTGGAATGTACTCTTGCACGGTCATCGGAACAAAGCACAGCAATCGAGGAGGAAGCCGGTGGGAATTGCATGCTCCTTAATTCCTTGGAACGAGTACAATTTGCCGAATTTGGAGACAGAATTTTTAATGTTATTTCAATAGATACTTCTTAATAGAAGTGGGGAGTTAACATTGTTGTCTGCGAAAGTGCAATTGTTTTGCTTATTGCATGCTCCCTCGGAAAGTTTAGCACGTTGTTAAAGTAATACAGAGTTGTATTTACGAGTATCTGAGATCCTTTTTTTAAGCCATCATAGATAAACGTACCTATTTATGTAAATATATTATATTATTTTAATTGTATTTATATAATACCTACGTATATATATCAAAAAGGACGTTTATCTGCGAATATTTTATGATTTGGAGAATATTGTTCATTAGCCAGAAAAGTAGTTTTACCAAGGAAATCTGTTCCCATGATAAGTAGTTTTTCATGCTGTCTTGTAAAATTAATTTTGGCTTCGATCCAACTAAATTTGTACCTTTAGCTCTTGGGAATATTTAATCAGGCTATTTTTCTTAGAAAACGGAAACTGAAAGAGTTGTGACCATTATGCAGTAAATGAGAAAGTCCTAACTTGTGAATACGATTTATGTGTTTTAATGGCGAAATTACTCAAAAGGATCAAAAGAGACTGCTTAAAGTAGAAGGATTACTATGTTATGTGATGTTAACATTCCAGTTGCTACCGTTCCTAGGTCCGATTTTACATTAGTCAACATCGTGGCTCATACTTGACGTCGAAAAGCACAGTTCACACTTGCAGCGAATGCAGTTGCTACCTGCAAAATAAAGTTACCCCAATCCGGTGCAGTGCTGGTTAACAGGGCTGCGGCATGCCATGCTCCTCGGGGGTATTTCAATTTCGTGATTGTATCAATTTGTAAGGTACATGAGAGGGCCAATTTGGTCAATCAAAGATGCCAAAGCAAACTGTGCTGATGCGGATAAGAGATAAATGTCGAGGACTAGCTTCGACACCAGAGATAGCTACTTTTAATGTCGACTTCGCAATGAGGAAAGGACTGCCAGTGTTGTTCCGCAACGGCAGCACCGAGATCCTCGCTTTTTGTCTGCCAGTCATTTATTATTGCTCAGCAACATTACGTACCATGAGCAAGAGTACGTGATTGTAATATTGGTGGTTAGCCGTAAACAGATTGACGTCACAGTGTACAACGGTAATCTACATCAAACGTAGCATTCTAGTCTCTGTTGACACTGACGTATCATCTGTCCGTCTGCCATGCACTCGAAGGACTTAATGATTCAATTCTGGCAGTTATCCAATTGAAATACTTTCGACTTTGTTGACTAATATAAATAAAATGGCCTCAAAAATTAATACTTTTTGTACCTAAGATTCTAAAAACGATAAATTTAAATTTACTTATTTCTATTAGCCGTAGAATTTCCTTTAATAAATTAAAACACGATTTAATATAGAACAGTAAATGCTTCCAAACTTACAAGGTCGATGGACCCCTTATTGTAACAAAAATCTGCGTAATAGAAAAATTACAAATGGAATATACTATTTGGGGGCGTGAAAATAATTCATTGGCAGCCCTATAATTTTAATTAGAGACTGGAATATTAGTCATATCGAGTGAGGAGTGCTTTCAATCGACTCGCCATGGTCGAAATAGTTAGAATCGACATCTTGCGCGCCACTGTACGATCTATTGCCAAATTTCGTAGTTTGGCAGCCATTTTGGAAAAAAACCCTCCAGATATTGAATTTTTGATCACTTCGACTAAAATTTTTTTTTTATAGCCCATAAAAACTATGTCCCGAATTTCAAGGCGCTAACCAAAAGTGCAGTATCCAACAGGGTACGTCCTGTTTAATATGCAAATATTCAGTATTTTTGTACAAAAATGATTCAACATTATAGTAAATAATGAAATTTGGTACAGTAATTTTTCTTTAAAATGTTAAATTACTGTACCAAATTTCAATCTTCTAGCTACAAGCACTCTCGAGTTATCGGTTCAACAGATAGACGGACATCCAATAGAACTATTTCGTTTAACTTCCCAATAATGTATTCATTAGCATTAGCATTAGCATAATTAATTTTTTCTGTCACCATTAATTCATGGTATTACAAACGTTCCCTCAAAACTCATAAACGCTACATTTAGATTATAGGCCACTCGTAGAACAAATATTTACCTACCGACCACGAAATGGTTTCAATTCAGAATTAAACGCCATCCGTGATTTTTATGGCATTGAAATAAAATATATTTTGGAATAAAGTAACTAAATTTGAATGTGCAACATTTAGTTTGTTTTTCAAGTTAGTAAATTCTGAATAACACTTTCTGCCCATACTTCTACGTTGTTCTAGTAATTAGAAGAAAGCAGATCATTCTGGATTTCTTCTTTCTCGCTTGCTCTACTTCAAGCATCTGCATCGATCGCGCGCAATGCATTTTCCAAACCGGTATCCCATGCGATTGCAGATCTTCTTCCAGCAGAAAGAGTTGATGCAGGGCGCGAATCTAACATCTCGAACTGGAAGCACAGTCTTAATTATATTATTCTTTAATTTTGAAAAAGATGTTAACTTACCGCTGGAAAAGGTTTCAACTTGGGCAGTTTCCCGCGGTTCAATGCCAAGTTCTTCTCCATGTTTCTCTCCGGACCGCGCGAAATCGAAATGATTTTCGGCGGAATATGCAATTGCACTTGCAAATGCAACTGCAACAAGCAAGATGAGCGTGAGGGATCGCATTTTGTCTTGTTTGCTAAACTCGGTTTGCAGTTTGCGAACCAATCTTCAATGTTTTCGTTGACCCAACGCGAACCGTATTTATAGGACACAGTAAAAGTGAATGTTAAGATAGCATTTGTTTTATCTTATCTTTTATCTATGCAGAAATCAGAAGTACTTCATAAGAGAGTAATCCAAAAATAAAAGTTTGATATCTGATGAAGAAGTTGCAACATGTAAAAAAGTTTTAATCGAAACATTTCTTCTATTTTTGGTAAAATCAAGCAAAGGGGAATAACATTTTCATTAATAAAAGGTCTCTTTGGCAAGCCACAGGCTGAGATAGATTTCATAGTTTGTTAATTAGAGAGTTTTATGTATACTACGTCCTTATTATTGATATTAATTGAAGAACAGAGAAATTGGTAAATGTTATTAATATGCCCATATCTACTACAGAGAATTATAATGTGCCCTATAGCTCCGAAACCGAAACTATCGACTGATATCGCGTCTCGAAAAATGCTTTATATAGTATATGATATTATGTTGTATAAAATACATTATATTTGTACATAATCTATAATTTAAAATATAAACATTCGAACGGAAGTAATTTTTTGGAGTCCGGGGTCATGATTGGAGAAACTCTAAAAATTTTCCCAAACTTGAGGAAGACTACATGTACATTTTCTTTCGAAATATACCTAAAATGAAACCAGAATCATGCAGTTTCATATATGTATGTACTGTACAGTGTACACTGTACACATCGTTTCAATTATGTTCGTAAGTTCTAGAATGAAGTTTATTATATACTTAAAACATTTGTGGATTGCAACGATCTAAGATGAACCCCTCCTAGAAATGATATTGTATACCCAAAATGTTATTCTAACTGTTGTAAAATACCACATCCAATAAAAAGCTTTGAGAGTGAAATGCGATGTTCCCCGGTAAATTCATACGACTATAAAGGGTGAGTCATTTTAATCTATAATCGCTATTATTTCGTTGGGAAAGCGAGATAGCGAAAAATGTGGAAGGCAAAAGTTGTAAGGTTTCAACGGTAATGGAACAAAATGCTGTCTGCCTGTACAACCGATAACTTGAGAACGCTTATAGCCAGAGGACGCAAATTTGGCACAATAATTTTTCGTTTAAATTGTGAGGTCAAATCGGGCAACACCTTCTTAGTGTTGCCATATACCACTGATACATTTTTATAAAAAAAAATTACAAACAGATAGACATACAATTCTGTAAGCCTCAAAAATAGATTCAGCATGTCGAAAAGTCCCCGGATCACCAATTTTGTTCCAGTCTCACATTGTTCTTCCTTTATTGTGCGTTTTTTCCATATTTAAGATTTGTCATTAAAATGTGCTTGAAATTGACCTTGAGGTCAAGTTCAAGGTTATGGTTGAACTTCAAATTTTATTCTCTTTAAAAATAACGATTACCATTCGAAAAAAAACAAACTGACCTTAAAGTGACCTTGACCATGACCTAAAGGTCAAACGACAAAGTCACCATCGGGTGTCCCCCTTGAAACCATACAACTTTTGCTTTCCACATTTTTCGCTATCTCGCTTCCTCAAAGAAATACTTGGGATTATAGATTAAAATGACTCACCCTGTATATTTAAAAATTGACGAAAAAGGTTTAACGGAAAGTTAAAGAGCTTGAGCATTCAGCCGATGCTTCAGCGATATGTAAAGCGCAAGTTTCTAACTGAAGAATGGAACAAAGTTGTTTGAATTTCACACGGAAATATAAGCGGTAGGTATCTAAAATCTCCAGGTTATTTCTCTGACCATGTAACCCTATAATGATTTTAAGATTTGGAGTTTATTTAAGCGTAATACATTGGTATGTGTGAAAGAAATTAATTTTTAAACAAATGATTCTAAGAAGCCCTTCAATCAATTAAGTTCTTCCAACAATTCAACAAATTCTACCAAATCAAAGAAGTATGAAACAAATCCAAAAAAAGTGAACACGTTGACAAAAACACTTCAATTTTGCTCAATGATCAATCCATGTAAACCTCGCAAATGCTTTCCAAAATAAAAATGAATTTCAATTATGATGATTAGGAAACGTAATTTAATTCTCAACACCTCATTCACTTTTGTTTCCGGTGTACATTAGCAATTGTCTGACGAATTTCAAGTGATTCTCATCACTTGAAGAGGCTCTCACTTACCGAGAGATAAAATACTGTGTTAATAATATTTAGACATAGACATGCTCCTTATATAAAGAAGGTTTTCGCGGACTTCAGCATAGTTGAATTTGTTACTAGTGAAGTGACAACTGCAGACAACATCAAAATACAAAATGCGTTTCTTCGTTGTTCTTTCTCTACTCGCAGCACTGCTCGCATCCTCCATCGCCTCTCCCGTCGATGATCCTGTTGTGTTGGAGGAACTCTCAGATCACGGCCTGAGTGGATTTGAGGATGTGGAATACGTCTTTCCAGAGGGAAACTATGAAGCAAACGAAGGTAACAGACGCGACTCCTTCTGGATTCCATTGTATTAACACAAACCTTCTTTCAGTCGAGGAATATGCTTTTGCTCGATGCAGCCCCAACGCTTGCACTCGCTCCTGCAGAGGTCGCGGCTACCGAGGGGGAAGATGCGTCAATCGTCGCTTCTGCCAATGTGTTCGTTGAAGCATTCACAGTTTAACTAGTGTATATTATGAACATATGTAATGTATACCTAAAGTGAATGTTATGTAAATTCCAACATATACAATAAAGCCCGTTCTAAAATAAAAATTTCTAACACATTTACCTAAGAAAAAAACGAGCATTTCGCAAATTACTGACTAATAAATGATGTCTGGGACGCGCCAAGTGGTGTGCGAGGAACGTCCTTGGTGTGACAAAGAGTTTAGTGTAGAATTACTCTAGAATCTTCTAGTAGAAAGGATTACTGAAGATAATGCAAAGGGTGTTGGCGGATCGATGGGAGGTGACGGTGCTCAGATCGTATGCCTTTGAGTAAAAACCAGCATGCCTATTAGAGTATGAGGCTGGAGGATCTACGGAGCCGGCACTCCACCAGGTGGTGAGAGTGATGAAAGACAAAGAACACTGGGGGCAACTTTTATGGGCATAGAGGGCGTCCTCAACGAGATTCAATTTGATAAGACCCTGTGAACACGGAGCGCTGGGCCCTCTTATAAAAGAAAAAGTTTTCTTACCAGATAAAATATGTATTTGGGAAAATTTAAATTCTTCTTATTGAAGAATTACGAAGAATATTACAAAATAAATTACTAATTATCATGTTAAACATTTTATTCCAAATTATCAATCTTTGCATCAACCATAAACCAAAAAATCATCCATATGCACATTTAGCGATAGCACTTGCAGTAGTTGCGGTTGGCACAGCTTCCTCCTCTGAATCCACGTCCTTTGCAGGAACGATTGCAGGAGTTGGGATTACAATTGGCAAGCGCGAGGTCCTCCGCTGCAAGAAAAAGGATTTTATTAATTTACGCACTCTTGCGGTCGAATGTACTGAACTTACTTAAAAACTCGAAATCCTCGGAGGGTTCCAGCCCCAACGCGTTGAACTCCTCTAAGTCTGCTGCGTCGTTGGGGCGCAGCTCCCGCTCGGCAGTCGTCAGGACCACGACGAACATGGCTGCGAACAACAATAGTGCGGAGATGAATCTCATAATGGATGCTTTAGTTTTTCCGGCTGTCTTCGAATGGAGTGGAATCGAACTTATGTCGTTTTTTACACAGCGGTGTTTATATAGAGAATTTCTGTCGAAATATCGCTACGGGTTCTATCTAATCTGTTTACTTAATCCGTTGTTGATGTTGTGTCTTGTTGCTTAATTTTTATCTCTGATCTGAAGTAATTTCATTTAATTTTTAAGGGTACTTCACCGACAGAAATCTTTTAATTCAATCGAATTCGAAGATCGAAATTGAAATAATGTAATTTGGGGCATAAGTTAAATATGTCAAAAAATCGAGAACTTTGAGAATAGACTGGGAAGCTCGCCAATTTTGAATTGCGGGTTCTCTGCTCTAATAATTTTTTCAACGGGTGATATGAGACTGCGATCTATTCCACTTGTATAAGCTTGAAAGGGTTGTACTTTTTTTTTTAAACCAATTATGAAATATCTTAGATGTTGTATATAAAATTTGTTTTTAATAAATACTGTAAACAAAAAATAAAAGACTTTCAATCCACTGTTACTCGCTAAAAATTTATCCGATCGGAAAGAGCAATACACCGTTGGACGGGAAAGGTTATATCCTTTCCATGCTTATAATGCACATTGTGATCGGGTTTGGGGTTCGTCGAATATCCGCCCTTGAGTGGAATCGCGGAGAGGTAAAACGTGAAAAATGCCTTCATGGCCATATCTCTTGAACAGTTCAATACAAAAAAATTAATGTGATTTTCGTGATCAGCGACCCCCAATTGAGTAAAAAATTGGTATCAGATGTTGTCATGTTGCCTTATAATCCATGTGAAATGAAAACATCTCGCGTTGGTACAAAAACGTAGCCATTCATTTGGTCCGTACATATTATTGAACTTCTAGTGATTACACAATGCACAAAAAATCGCTCATTGATACTTATATAACATAATAAATACCTTATTCATTATTCATTTGTCCAGGATGCCCTACCAAGCCTTTCTTTGGAGTCTTGCTTCCGATTTTCCCACAAATTTTGAATAATTATTTAGTTTATGCGTACAACTCCAACATACATGACACATGTATAATTTAGTCTACTTGTTGGAGAAAGTATGCCTAAGTAAAAGAAGGACAGCTTGAGTACATATTCGGTAATAATCGGTAAATCAAGTCAAACCAGAACTCTGAGATTCTCTTTGTCGTTAATGGGGAACTCCCGTACAAAAAAAACTGCAAATTTTACGCAACGGTTTATTATTTCCAAAAAATTTTACAATTTTCAAGTCAAAGTTAGAGGGCAGTAGTGATCATGTTAAGTGATTTCAAGTTTTTTAATACACTAAGAAATGGAATATTTCATGGAGATTAAAAATTTCAAAAATTTCATTACTCAAAAATCAATTGAAATAAATTCATGCAATAAAATGTATTCTATTGAGTATTATTAGAGCATTGTATATTCTGAGTTTTATGAAAAACGCTTGAACGGTTTCGGAGATATGATTTTTTCAATATTTGGTTCCTCAATTTCCCCCCCTCAAAATACGTCGATCGAACCCACGAGCTGTTAGGACCGTTTTCAGATGTCACTTGATTTTTGAACCAAATTTAATTAATTTATCTCCAGTAATTTCCGAGAAAAAGCCTGGACGACGGACGGTTTTTCTTATTCGTGTTTTGAAATCTACAGATCTCAAAACGTAAACTGACAAAATTTCATGGGGGGTTATAATTTTTTTTTTCGTACTCGATTACATAGGTTTATTATTGAAAATAATAAACCAAAACAACCAATTGGTAAATAGATAGGAAAACCAGTGCTTATAACCAAAAAATAAATATATACATAAATGGGGTTTAAAGATTAGTTTGGATTTGGTCTACAAAGTCATATATGACTATTGAGTATACTCAATAGGACGAATAGGAATAGGACGACCTAACTCCTTAGTAATCCTATAGGTAGTGCTTACCGCACTTTCGACAAAAATTGACTCAATAGCAGTAGTAAAACCCAGCATATAACTTCTAGCAATATTATCGGAAATCTTCATGTAAAATTAATAAGACTTCTCCACCCCTATCAAATTAACTAAACTAAAAGCATTCGAGACGCGTAGGTGAAGTACCCTCAGATATAAAATTAAAGTACTTCAGATCGGAGAGATAAAAATTGACCAAGAACCAAGAAGAAAGAACATCAACAACGGATTAAGTAAACAGATTAGATAGAACGCGTAGCGATATTTCGACAGAAATTCTCTATATAAACACCGCTGTGCAAAAAACGACATAAGTTCGATTCCACTCCATTCGAAGACAGCCGGAAAAACTAAAGCATCCATTATGAGATTCATCTCCGCCCTATTGTTGTTCGCAGCCATGTTCGTCGTGGTCCTGACGACTGCTGCGCGGGAGCTGCGCCCCAACGACGCAGCAGACTTAGAGGAGTACAACGCGTTGGGGCTGGAACCCTCCGAGGAGTTCGAGTTTTTAAGTAAGTTCAGTACATTCGACCGCAAGAGTGCGTAAATTAATAAAATCCTTTTTCTGGCAGCGGAGGACCTCGCGCTTGCCAATTGTAATCCCAACTCCTGCAATCGTTCCTGCAAAGGACGTGGATTCAGAGGAGGAAGTTGTGCCAACCGGAACTACTGCAAGTGCTATCGCTAATTTTGCATGCGGGTGGAATATTTGTTTACAAATAATGTAAAACTATTAAAATAATAAAGTAATAGTTAACAAAATAGATGTTATGAAATAAATATATTGCAGAATATTACATTCACCTAATCGAGATTTTCCTCGGGGAGATTTGTCTTACGCGGCGTACAGCACATTACGTGGGGTAGTTACACCAGACAGTGGTTGGCATGTAAATTGGAGGAGTTTTCCTCAAAGATTTTCTACTGGATAAGAAGCGAAACTACATGTCCGGGAACTTAGCAGATCATTTTGCACTAGATCAAAAGTGAGTTCTCTTCGCATGTACATGAGTTCTATAGTTCCTGATACTTTTTAGCAATAGTGCTGGCGATTTTACTTAAAAAAAGACGATTGAATAATTCAAAAAATGATCTGCTAACTTCTTAATATTTTTATATTTGGAGAATTTAAAAATTACGTGCATTTGATATTAATATTCTTCAATATTTAGCAATTGCAAACTTTTAACTAATGCGTAACATATGTATGTACCCTTAAAACAATTTTATTGAAAGTAGTTTTAACTTTCTTATAATATGTTCTGCAAAGATATTAAAAAACGAAATAATATTTTTTTAAATGAGAATTCTTGGATGGCATTGCATTAATAATCCTTACCGTGCAAGCAATGATGCAAGACTGCGGGAAACTGGCGCGAAATCAGGAGCGCTTATGTTGGAGAGTACATGTCAACAAGGAAATGGGCTTCCAGGATGCATTCCAGGCCACGTGATAAGGCTGCCAATATTCGAGCTTTCTGGATGTTGTACGTGTATATCGTCCCAAAAACACACAGTCCTTCTCAAATGCAACCGGGACTTTGTGTGAACCCAACGATGCGGGTGTCCAGGGCGCGAGGAAATATGCTCCACAAGTGCAATGCGCGACTCGTCATTAGTTGGGAGGAGTGCAATAATTGCATAGGCTTTCTCAACTACCACTTTCCTCTCCTTCTCGCAGCTTTCTAGATGTGACCGGAGTTCGTGCATATATACTGTATATCTTGTTGCTAAATCCGACCCACCTTCTGGAAAAAGCTCCATGCCATCTTCCACGAGTCACAGCAACCCCAAGATTCCAATTGTCTGGCTCACTCACACAAGCGAGGAGTTGCGTTGCGATCAAAACAAAGCACAATCCCAACGGAAACCAATGCATGCACATTGCACATGGAGGCGACATTGAAATGTAAACCCCCTCTACCTTACTGCTCTGCAGTTGGATCTGGTAGGAGACGACCGTTCACCGTTGTCCTTTTCCGCAAGCCTGCAAAGAAGGGGAAGTGTATGGCTGCAAGCAGGGGAAGGCACTTGTATGTACATAGCGCCTGAGAGACACAACACGAAGCAGCAAAGCAACGAGCACGTGCGACCGGCTCCTGTTGCCATCCTGTTTTCTGTGCGAAATTATGAAGGCATGCGAATCTTGGGATTATCTCGATTCCTTGATCAGCGAAAAAGGGAAGTCATTAAAGGGGGATGCCAATGCACGACCCCTTGTTGTCTTCTTTTTTCACACGAGACTCAACGATAAGTAGTGCATCCTCGTGCAATCTTGACTGCCCGCCGATGATAACGGCCCACTGCAGGCAGCTGCAGGTTTTTAGGTTGTGTGACGCAAACGTTCAGGATGCAAAAGCTCACACCATAGGTACTCCAACTCCATTCACACTGAAAGCTCGTCTGCGAGTTGTGTATGGACGTCCATATACTGTATAGTGTATAGTCGTACTCGCAATAGAGGGACTAATGCGGGGCAAATGCATTTAGGCAGGATTTATAGGGTGTTGAGCCCAGAGAAAAGCTCTCAGAAATATATAAAAACATCTTGCAATTCCTGAGCAAACTTCCAATGTGTGCAATACAATGCACCTGTGATGGTGCTGACATGAACCGTTAATACATTCCTTTTGATGTGCTCTGCTGCTCTCCGCTGCACTCCCCGTGAGTTGTTTTTACTTTAGGTGGCATGTCCTGCATTTGGAAAGGAATGATTGTGGCGCTGGTTATGCCACGTAAATGATGTTGCCGGGTTCTTTGGTACTGGCTGATGCAACTGGCACCACAGCAACTGGAGCCGTTATTTTGTTTAGTTGAACGCGAACGTTCTTGCAGCAAGGACATCAAGATTTCAACCCAGATTTCAGTACACCAAGCCTAAAAGAATCGAGAGGATTGCACTTTGTAACTGTTGTCATTACAAGTTGTTAAAAGTAATCTAATTGATTCTGAAGTTACATTTAATGTTACATTCGCACCCCTTCATTCGGTGCTGTGTGTGAGACGTGACAGATTTTGAGGACGAAAACTTTACTCACTTGTGTTTTTTGAATGAGTGCTATATTTTTCCGGTTTTATTAAATTGTTTACAGTTTTCTTTTTAAAATTCCAAGTTCGGGTTTACTGTTCGGCGGAGAAAACAATTGCAGCCTTTCAGCAGCCATTTTACCGATTTCAAATAGTCGCTCTGATCTAAATACGATACCCATTAATTTTCCCAGTAATTATTGAGTGCAAGTGAAGTGTTGTGAATTAGTGCGCCTAGTCCAGAAGACCAGCCGACCTGGAGGGGTACGGACAAAGGTTTGTAGAACTTTAATTAATAGCATACTTAACGCTGACTAGAGAATACTGTGCAGTGAAAGTTACAAAAATGTCAAGGGAAGCTAAAGATGTTTATGTAACTTCTGCCGTTCGCCAATTTACATGGAGAGCCTTTCAGCTGCACCGGGGCAACTGCCAAGTGCACTGAAACGCTTGTGTGTGCCAGTGCCAGTTCGGTTTGCGAGGCCAGTGTAAAAAATTACACTTCACTCGCTCCATGCAAGCCCCACATGCACGTGCAGAGCGAAATGTAGGCTGCGATTTCATCGGATTAACTGTTGTAAAACTACCGCCTCTGGTAGTAGTTCAAGCGGCAGATCCTCTCCGTGGAGACACTTGCCTTCCAACCAGGGGGTGCGTTTGGATTGTTACACGTGTGCAGTCCTGCATTAATTTATGTTCGTTTAATTTGTTTACGTTTTAAGGGTTTTCGACGCGTATAGTTTCCATTTAACTGAAGTGGAAAGTAAGTACAAGAAAGGATTTTGTGGCCTATTTAATATTACTTATACCTGCAATCTTGCATACGCTCCGTTGAATTTCAATTTATGCAATATGCATTCAAAGAAAACATGTTTTATATTTAACCGTCAATAATGAAAAGAACCTACAAGTGTTTATAAAAATTCTTCACAATGAAAGCTGCCTTTTTTGCATAAATATATTTATTGTAAAACTGTGGAATTTTCGCCTCAAATATTCAAAAGCCAAATTATGGTTTTACAATATATTTAGCTGAGTTTTCGGATTCATCTAATATCGCCGTAATTGTTACTTTGAGATATCTAGATCTAATCTCATTGTCAGCAGTACCTATATGAGATGCTACCCTCGATGCTACCTCCCTCCGATTTTCGAATTGGGCTTAATTTGAGTGTATTTTAGAAATTAAGCTTGTAGTATAATCCTTATAAAACATAAAACATATTATTATTTATTATTAATAACTATAATACCGTTTTTTTTCATAAACGGGAAACTATGATTTCAACTAGAACATTTTTTTCAATTATTGTTATTTAAGTTGAAGAACTCAAGGAGTGCAAAAAGCAACACAGCCCAGAAACGTTACTCGCTGTTTTGATTTTTACCTTTGACCAGAAAAATTTCCTGCAGCTCTGATTTGCTGACACAAACTGCATCATTAAAAAAATTCCTTTTTGAAGAGAACAGAAAGAACTGCATTTCAGTTTCATAATCATGTAATAATATTAGTGAACGTGATAAATAATTTTTCGCAAGTAACTACCATTCGATTTAAGGTACCTAAATAAATAGATGTGTGCTGAATTGGGTAAAATCATTTTGAAATAATACAAATATATGAAAGTGTCTTGTTTCTGCAAATTCAATAATTTGTGATTGGCTTCATTCATTGCAATGTGATAAAAATATGTGTGCGATTTATTTTAATTAAGTGCACACAAGTATGGAATTATTTAACTCTTTTAAATTTTAAAATGCAGTTTTCCACGACTTACGAACTTAATAATTAATTTTATTGATAACGGCGGCGCGGCGGCTCGGTTCGTATTTCGTCATAAATCGTTTTATAATCTGTTTACTGCAACTCAGAACATTACAGCTACTTAAAATCTACAGAAAAATCACTAATTCTGGAAACTATAAGAAATATGTTTTTAAAATTTCCCTGAAGCACCAATTTTTCTGAAAATTAAATTCAAAAACTTTTAGTACTTCAATAAAATAACTTCTAATAAAACAAAGACCTGCAATTTTAGACATTTATAGTTTTACAAATTCATTTTAATTCCAAAATTAGTTAAAGATAAATTGGACACCGTGATGCAATATATGCAATAACTTAAGTAATAATAGAATGCTAGAGCAAAGTTGCCAAAACCGACAATACCAACAAAAATTAGCTAAACATTCAACGATTATTACTTATTATTTTTCGGCCATATAGCCATAATTTTGGGTCCTCCTGACGGATTTTAGTTTCTTTATTTAGATTCCGTGACGTGTTTCCAATCATCTTTGGGCTTATGGGCAGAAACAATAAAAATATGTATAAAATCAAAATTAGTTAAACGAAGTTTAATGTTAATCGTAATACTATTTGGCATTTAATTTGATGGTAAGTTGCCTTCTTATAACTAGTATATTCAGGTCTGTCACTAACTATCTAATTTCTATTATTCCAACGTGCAACGACACCGTTTCATAAAACTCCGTCGATGCGTCGGCCGAGACTATAACTTGAGAACGCTTAAAAGACATAATCATATTATTATAGGTACCTAATTTAAATTAGGTGAATTATTTTTATACAAAAATGGCGATTTTCTAGAGTGTACTTTCGGAAATTTGAACTTTACAAATATTGTTATAATTTATTGTAAGCAATTTACTCTTGTCGCGCTGTATTGAATTTACCAAAGTGCGAAACACAAGCTTCCTTAATCCTTTTCTACATGCAATTTTAAACTTGCCACCTCATTTTAATAAATGGAAGTATATTATATAGCATGGTTTTTTTACTACAGCTTAAAAAACAAAGTTAAATGTACTTACAAGTAGTGTCATAAAATTTGGAAAAATTTCCATACAACAAATCACGGTATTATAGAATTATTGATCAATTCGAAAACAGTTTCTTTTCACATATCATAATATGTATTAAAAGTTGTAGCAAGATAGTCTGTAAAATTTTAGTAACGATAAATAAAATGAAAAAATATTGCAATGATTTCTTTTGTTGCGAAAAAACGAGCAAATTATATAAAGTTTTACAGAGTGCTAAAAATAAGTCTGATTACACTGTATCTCAGGATTGTGAGAGTTTAAATGAAATTTTTAAACTTTCTTGCTGAAGGATCAAAGTAATTTTTCATATGAATAGATTTGTCACAATAAACGCTATAAATATGGTCCTGGAGATCAATAGTTCCATTGGGCCGGAAAAAAATCATTAATCGTGGAAGGGTTTAAATTATATCCCGTCTCAAAGTTTAGATGCCGCGATCTCAGTGTATATAATATTATCTACTTACCTGAATTCAACGTAATTTGACTTTAATTTACTAAACTTAAAATATAAATATTAAATTTGGTAAATTATAGTTTTATGTAGGTATAAAATTATCTCGGTTGTTCGTAAGTTAATTGTATAAGCAACTGCTTTGTGGTTTTACTTTCTTGTGAACTTACAGTACAGCTAATGTCAACAAAAAACAGTGCTTGACAATAATGGTGGCTGCAGTTTAAAATATTACACTGCTTTTGCGTTGTAACGTTTATAATTTTATTATAATTGCAAACGAAATCGTTTGTATGTATGTATGTTTGCTGTGTTTGCGGCAGCAAGTTTCAGGAATTCGACATCCTGTATATTACAGGAATATGTATCTAGATTTTACATTATTTTTTTGTTTTAAGTTAAATTCGTGCCCAGGCCTTTTGCTCCTTGAACTTCTCTATTTAACCTCCGAATGCAGTAATGGAAATTAATTTGAGCACCGCTATTAACAACCGCGACCAATTTTTACATAACTTTTTTATACCGAACCAGAAAGCAGCGAAAGCCAGTGAACTTGTACCACGCAATGGAATTATTTCCACAAGGCCTGAGAAAACAAATTTCACTGAAAAAATTGCTCCAACATTGAATGGAGCTTTTAAGACAAAGGGAGGCTGGGTTCAAGAGAGTCCTTGCGCTCAGAAGTTAACCGAATGTGCCACGATTCGTTTCGCCTCCGCGATTCAATGCTTACAACAGGATTCCTTTCAGTTTGCAAACCATCCACACGGAAATCTGATTGTGCACGTCTGCGTTTGTGGAAGTGGGTCAAGTTGTTACTTCGAAAGCAGAACGCTATTAAATACTCCTTGGAGTGATGAGGCAAAATCACATATGAGGACGTTACATTTCGGTGGAGCTTCACATTGCGGGTCGCCAAAGGTTGCTCCTGTCACCTGCAGGAAGAAGGAACTGACATAACTATGTATGACAGTGTAAAGTTCTTGTTTTAAGCGTTTCGAATGTTTTTTCATCCCTTTGCTGTTTTAGTGGAAAGGTTTTTATGTTTTAATGGTTGATGCGCAATATTAATGAGATCAGCCTCAATCTCAGTTGATTAAATTCTGTAAAATTGAACTTCGTGCAGTTTGCGAGTTGGAAGACTCAATAGAAATTTCTGCTTAACGAGATTGAAAAGTTCAAAATACTGACACTGTGTCAGGAAATATACCGAATCTCCTGAATGAAAACAAAGCTAAGGATATCAGCTAAAGGCTTAAAAAAGCTAAGTGTTCATTCAAGTAATATATTTCTATTTTCAAGTTCTACTGAATTTATAACGCCATAAAAAAATATACTTATACAAATTTTTTATTAGTTTTCTTGTAACTCATTTATTTAAAATTAAAAAGATAATATAATGTTGACATTTGTACAATACTGTGTATCACTACAATAATATTATATTTCTATGTTTATTAGATACATCCACAGTTAAATATTGTTTTTGAAGTTTTAATTAGTTTAACCAACTGTTTTATCCCTAAGCCTTTTTCGGTAACTCGATTAGACTCGATATACTAGTGTCAGTGCCGTACGTGCTACGTATATATATACGTATAGTAAGGAGTATTTGTAGTAAAATGTAAGCAGCTGTGAAATGTGATTGTGTTGCTTTTCGTGTTTCTGGACGAAATACTCCTTTAAAGTAAATTTAATACAAAATAACGTAAGTACAAACACATTTCCTTTTTCTTTGCTTTCTTGCAAGAAAATAAACCGACCGCGCCTTCGCCAATCCATTTTATGTTTAATTTACGCCAAATGTCAATAGATATGTCAACAACTAATTTAGTTCAGTGGCAGACGACATACCCGACTAGATTATGTGACGTAATTAACTCGATTAAGTGCCCCTTCAAAAATACAGCCATTAGTTAACCCTATCCACTTTTGCAAAAGCTTCAATTTCGTATCAGACAATATCAATTAATTTTACATAATTAAGGAGCGGGTTCTAGCATGCAACGAGATCGTCGCGCCATTTCTGTAATTCTCAAAATCTGGAATATATAATCTGGAGACAATTAAAACTACCCGTCCGGCAAGTAAACTTACAAGTCTCTAAAATTACAAAATTGGCAAATTTTCAAAGTTTATGACTTACTTTATCACTCAGACTCTTGACTGGCCGAGTTTTTCATGTCCTTCCCGGAGTTTACCCTTTACTTCCCACTTTTTGTTGCTTTATCTGTCTGCCCACTTTGTAGCCAGAAAGTACCGTTCTTGAAGTGAATAAGAAAATTTTAAATCTTTCGTTTTGGCACCACTGCTATCAAAAATTCAAATCAGCAATTCTTTCGATTTGTAAAGTTGGGAAGGTTTTTTACAACATTGGGAAGTGCTGGTATAAATAACGGGTGAGTATATGCTTTTTTTCTGTAATACTATAGACAGTACATTTATTGATTCGTTAAATATTTCGCCGTCTTATAGGAAAATAAAAAAAAAAAAATATTGGAAATTTTGGGAAAAATTATGTAAGCATTAACTGCGAGTTGAACACAACTAAAAATTGATATTCATAATTCTTGCTTATAGTTTACAGAAAACTGGTGCTTTAAACTCACACGTTTACTGAATTCTATAAGTAACAATTTTTATCAATTATCTCTATTACAAATGGGATTGAATTGCCGAATATAAGTACTTAGGCACACCAAAAATCGAAATAGGCGTCTTATTTTTATTATAGGTATATTATGTTTTTGTTTTTTTTTTTTTTTAGAATCATCTGTAATATGCGAATTCATAATTAATGGCTGCAAGCACTTCGTGTAACTCGATCCTTGTGTATGTCCATTTAGCATGCATTTTATCCCTCATTTTATCTCGTTTTTATGTGCCTTCACGTTTAAACCCAGTCATGATGGCACTTTTAATGTCTTTACTTTACGATCCCAGCCAATTACTCCTGTAATTGACTTCAAGTATATCAGAAGATTCGTTTGTGCGGAAGTTTGCGTGATTGCGCCAAATTAAAAAATATAAAACTTCACCATCTGCTTAGGAAATGCTGGGAATGAAAACTTTAGAGCTTGTAAATACCGTTATAAGTAGAAAAAGGAAATTAGAAAGAGTTACAATTATTGCCTGCGGTGTTATATTTTGCATAGTTCAAACATCCTGCCATATAAATTATACTTACATGGGGATTATTTTATGATTGCAAGGTGAGTAATATTGAGTAATATATAGTTGAACGTTGAACATATAATATTCCGAACAGAAATAATAATTTCGCAGCATAGTTAACTATAATTTAATTAGTATTCACTTCTAGAATAACCGTCTTCGCTTAGAACAACAATTTTCGAAAGTCAATCAAAACAAAATAAGTTCATTGCAACAGAATCTCCTGGATTGTCTACAGAAAACATCTTTACAACAGGTTAAAAAATCAATTTGTAAAAAATTAGCAGTTCAGATTAAACAGATGAGTAACTTTCTGTAAAACAGCAATGAACTCATTATATTAGGAGGGCTTACACATCACTAGCATTCAATCAGAAATTACAGGGCCCTGCAATTGAAGCAAACCTGTTTGATTTTAAAAAGGGTATTTACTATTGATAGATTGCCTTATTAGTTATTATACCGATATATTTTAATATAATAACATCTCCAACATTAAACGGTTGTTCATGCATAATATCATTGTTTTATAAACTTGTTCAATACAAGTCTAGTGATGTAGGCAGTTTAATATTTCCCAGGATTAATACTATATCTGCAGAAATAATTACTATGAGTCCACATAATAACGGAAATATGGTACCTATATGTACTGTATGTTGTACGTTGTTTAGCAATCAATCGAAACCTTAAATTTAAAGCTGACAACAAATTGTAAAACTTAATAAAAAGGTTTTTAATCTATACCTATTGCCTATGCGACATACGTGTATATGTATAATGTACATATATAAGCGGCTTTGTCCTGACTGACTGACAAACAATCAACGGACGTGGAATTTTGACAGTACCTTCGTTTTATATTGCAAGTGACGACCAAGAAACTTCAACCCTTAAGGTTGACAATGGTCATGCATGGAAAGGGGTAGTGAAGTCAACTTATATAGTGTGGGGTATCAAATTTAATAATTAAAAGCTTATTACAACACTTATAATATTAAGTTTGTAAGAAAAACATAAGTACTATGTCACTATATAGTATACACACTATACAGTATACCTAGACTATACAGGCACACAAAATGGGCGAAAAGGTGTGAAATTTGATGAAACGGAAAAGTGCAGTCGATGTACGTGTATGACGTACATATGTGGTGTTGGATATCAATCTATAGGGAGTTCAAAGCCCATTTTAGTGATAATAATCAGTTTGCAAAAAGCGGTACTGTTTAATACGTCAGACAGTGGCGTAGCTGTTTTTTCTGGGCCCCCCTGCAGACATTTCCCTGTTCAATTAGGTTCTTCAGTAAAAGTTATACAGTCAACAAGGGGTTACAGTTGTAAGTGAATCCCAGATGTAGGTACCGTTTACGTGATATCTTTCGTAAAAGATCGGTTCACTAATTATTATCACAAAATCCCTCGGAATTTAAATTTACCTAGAAAAGGGAGGAGTGCAAATCACATGACTACATTACTACCACATTGCTGCACCTAAAACTTCATGCAAAATATTAAAATATATTGCAAAAAGCATAAATATTTTTAAAATTAAAATCATTGCCTAATGATCTTTTATTTAATAAGTAACACTAAGAAAAGTGCAATTTATAACAATTCAATTAATGTTAGTAAAACAATTTTATTTCTTTTTATTTTCTTTACCAATTTCTTTCCCTAGCTCTTTAGTACTCGATATTCGAGTTTTAACTGACTGCAACTACATGTACTGAAATCCGCCTCGTTTTAAAGCCCTAGGAAGTGAACGTTTTATTTAGAAGTGGGGAGAAACTTATGCTTATACTAACTTACATTCTACTATTCTCATGCCTACTAATTTACAAACATTAGGTATTCTCTACTTATCCATAATAATTGTGTGATGTTGCAAAGTTAATTTAAAAAGACCTTTAACAATAATGCTGTAGTCCACTATATAATACTGCTACTACAATAAATTTGAATAAAATCCTAAGAAAAAAACTTTAAAAACTTCCTGTGCCAAGAATTTTTTGTATACTGCTTAGTGATTATATTAATATTTTTACACATAATAATTAATTGGTATTGCATATTTGAAATGAGCGCTCAGAGCTTAAAACAGATTTTAACAAATTATGTTACAACTTAGTACTAAACTGGTTTGTCATGAAAAGGATTAATTATTGTCCCATTTTCCTTCGATAAATGTTTGAGTATAATTATGTAATGTACGACGCGAGAATATGAAACGATTGTTTTTTAATTATTAAGCTTCAAGCATGCTGAGAAATACCTATGTGTTCGTAAAATTATGAAAACAATTCCCCGCAACTGTAAAGGTAAGAATTAGAACTTATTGAAATATTAAATGCATTTAACCGAGTTGTATCCTGCAGTACCTGGAATTCGTGCTCTTCGGGGCGAACGCATTAAGCACGGTTTACTTGCGAAGCGCATTACAGTATTATTATTCAGCTGAGCGTGATTGCAAAGTAATCATCTTGGATCCAGTTGTTGACATGGCCTCGCATAGTGCAAATTGCGCGTCACACAAGGAAATCATGCACGGTGGATTATTGGCTGCCAGCGATTTTCCATAACTTGGTGTTGAGTTCCACCACAAATTGAAAATAAGGGATGAAACTACATTTTAGTTGGGTCATGAAAATCACAAGCAGGATCCGCCGACTCTAATAATTTGTTGATCGTTTAATGAAATGTTGATTAGGTGCAGGAATGGGTAATGAGGCTGCACCTCTCCTCTATGGAGGTAAATTTTCAATTTAGCGTTTGCAGTAGTAGTTTGTAGTTAACTGACCGCTGATATTCTTTCCAATTAGAAATGCGGAATTATGCGAAAAATGCTTGAAAAAAGTTATATGTACATACTTTATTAAATTTTGTTACGTTATATATTTTACTGCTAAGAATTCGAGGAGCAACATTGATTTTATAGTTATTGCAAATAATATCCAGTGAGAAATGTTAACATTAATTCAGTTTTAATATCCGACCGATTTGTCGACTCTTGAGTACCTATTGAGTATTTTATCTACGTATTTTTGTTTTAGGGAATTAGAAACAAGCTTTATTGTATTTAACTTACAGCAAACACAAGATTAGAAAATAGATTTCCTAAAACTTCAGATCCACTCGAAGCAAGCATTTTATAATTTCTCCTAGCAATCAAACTCTGAACATCGGAAAAACCGAAAAAGGCAGAAAACAGTTTTCCTCGTCCCTTCTGACAAATTTGAAAGGACGAAAACTAATTTTTATCTTGGAATAGTGTCGCCAAGAACTTCTTTAGAATACTCCTTGATAATGGCCTCGAAAGCCGAAATACGCGTATCGGAGAGAAAAATAAATGGTGAAACAAAAGACTTTTATACTTTATGGCAGGTCTTTAATTTTATAAAAAATGTTTCATATAAACCCGACGGTGTACACGGTGAATTTAATCGATAAGGTACCCAAGTGTGTCTGGGGTATTACATGATGAAATGATCATCGCAGATTTGACGATCAAAATTGTACCAAGACTGAAGCGAAATCATTACATGTTGACGAGGCTTAACTCAACTTACTGTTCTCCACAAGCACCTCGAAGAACGACCCTACAGGCCTACACGGTTTTTATACCCTAGATGTAGGGTATATTAGTTTTGAGCGAACGTTTGCAACGCCAAGAAATAATCGTCACAGAAAAGAAAGAACTATATATTCATGATTGGGAAGTGAAAAAAAACCGTTTTATGCATGTCCGTCTGGATGTCTGTGTGTCTGTCTGTCTGTCTGTCCAGACCGCGATAAATCGAGAACGCTTGTAGCTAGGGACTTGTAATTTGATACAATAATATTTGATTAAAATTGCAAGGTCAAGTTCGAAGATGAGCAAAATCGGGCAACTCCTTCTTAGTGTTGCCATATAAGTCTGAGTAGTTTTTATACAAAAATGTTGCTATAAGAATGAGTATATTTTCCTACATCTAGGGTGTGACCAATTGCTTCCTTACTAGTTTATAATCAGACCTTTCCTGACTACGTGTTTGGTATTGCACTCCTGTTCAATATAGCCAGAACAATTGCCTCGCATCATGTCAAACTTGTATGAGTTGTATAACATATTATAGCTTTTAAAAAAACTATTCAACAAACATTCACTCTTATATTACAGATTTTTGTGTCAAATCTTACAAGATGTTAATAGTTCCTTACTGACACAGATATTCACGTTGGAAGGTACCCGTAATAACTGCAATTAATGTAATTGTTGCAATTCTCGAAATTACATCCACTTGCTTATAAGCTGCCTAAGTTCAAGATTTGTTATTATGTAATTTACACGCAGCTACCTGAGGGTAAACACCACTGGAAATTGGCGAGAAATGTGCAAATCGGATCAAATTCCGAACCCCTCAAACTGACGAGCTGCTCGAAAACCGGAAAGGATGTTACAAACCACTGCGGTCCTGAGTAATGTGTGAATACATGTCTTGGGTCGCTCGTTCGACATGTGTAGGTGCTTATATGAATAATTTCGTTGTTAATATGCATGTGCTAACTAAAGAAGGCCAAGGAAATCAGCCCCAACGAACATGTGCTGGCGAAACTTCTTGTTTTTGAGTGGTAATTGTGAGGGTTAGGGTGAATCCACAGTTTCTAGTTGTGCACCCAAAAAACCATCATGCCTGGTGCAGCTAATACGTCTGTCGAAGGAGCAAATGGCAAAATAGGGACGACTTTGGGTAAAAGTAAAGAAATTTTGTGTTAACATATTATTCCTTGGGGTTTCTCAGCAAATTACCCCACTGTTGCCCCACAATTCTCAACACCCCGATGAGCCAAAGCCAGTTCTGTTGCTTGCTTGTTGCCACTCGTTTAAGTTTAGGAATGAACAGAACGAGCACATCATCTTCCATAAAGAATTCACGAAGCGAAATATAAGTTTTTCGTTACATCCGTGAGTTACTATTTGCCAAAAAACGAGACGAACTTCCGAGAAGCGGAAGGAAGAGGTGCAAATATGCAGAAGCCAAATTTCTTCATTAGCATCAATAAGGAAAGTTTGCGAAGAATGCTTTCTTGGATCATTAATAGGTGGCTTTTTTGGTGGTGCGATGAAGTCTGAATTTCTAAAAGAGGATTAGGATAATGCACCAAGCTTAATACCTTCGTCACAGAGATGATGTGGTTGGTCTGTTTCATACACATTTCAGTTTAGTTTGCAAATCGATTAACTTCACACAACGCCAAATGGAGAAATATGATAAAAATATTTGCATCTTTTTGGAATTATGTATTTACCAGGAAACCCGTGCGAGAATTTTGCATATTGCCACATTTCGGATATTTTCGTACCGTTTACGAGATCAGATATCGTTCGTAAAAGGATCGGTTTTGTGAAATGAACCGAAAGATATCTCGTAAACCGTATGGTATAGAATTTTTTTATTATTTTTCCCGTGATCAACGCCCCAAAATCCTTCGGAAATCATCAACAAAGTGAGTTTCCTCAGTTATCGGTATCAGGCCCATATACCCAATCACAGCTGAAATGCAGCATTTAGAACCGCTATAACTTTTTTCCCCCATCGAATTGAAATGAGCCGCCATATTAACTATTGGAGTACATTATAAGAGCTATCGACTGGCCTATGTCTCGTTCGTATTGGTCATGAGGACCATTTTGCCCATTTTCCTTTTATACACATTTTGATGACATTTGGTATACAGATGTTCTCTATACATTATATTATGTATGTTGCTTATCGCTAAACGAAGGAATGTTGATTCTATCTAAAACTAAACTTTTTTTTAACTAAAATATAAAAAATGGCAGGGTAATTTTCATTGTTTTTTTATTAAACCGACGCAGTTTGGTAAATTTTTTTTCAAACCTTTTATTCTGAGAGAAGATTGAATCTTTACTAAACTAATTTTTTTGAAAATTGTAATTTTGGATGATCCAGGTTCGAGCACTCCTGATCACATTTGAACACCTTGAGAAGAAAGTGTTGTGAGAGGAACGAGGGTAGCGCCAACAATTTGTTTTGACCAGTTTTTTGAATTAGTAAGAGACACTAGGATTCCGTAAAATCAAGAAAAAGACAGTCTCTCAGTCTGCGTAAACTCATTGTAAAAAATTTCTACTGAACACACAGACAACACGAGCAACTTGATAAAAACGTTTTGATAATTTTCCTATTCATATTTGAAATTTTTACAACCTTACACAGCATAGTCAAAGCAAGCCTCACTCATACCACAATCGTTTAATTAAAAACAAAAGGCTATTATTATTCCCATTCTCAATAAAAAAAAACCCTCAAGTTATACAAATTAGGAATAAAAATAGCCCTGAAAAAGTGGACAAAACATCAACAGGACAATATTACGGGAATTTCATTCATTCACAACCTGAGCTCGTAATTAAGAAACGCTGCCGTTGCCTACATAAGTATAAAATGTTTTTGTTATAGGAGCGATTAGATCTGCATCAAGTCCGAGATCATCTTTCATCCCCAATTAATGGAACACGCTACGTTTGCTAGAAAAATTTTTCCTCTAACCTTTATTATTTGTCATTTCGCCGTCGGCATGTTGCGTGATTTGTTTTCAATCCGGTTCAATTTAGTTGAGAGTTTTTATTTATGTTTTTTTGTGATTGCTTTATAGAGTATGACAAAGCGACCGTAATTACCTCATTTCATGATTTGGAAAGAAAATCCTTACTTCGTTGGTTCGGCTCAAATTCCGAACAAACACGGATTTCAATTCAAAACGTGAAAGAGGTTCTGCCACGCATTTTCGCTTAGTTAACGAGGTAAACAAGTTCCAAATTAACTGCTGGTGAATGTAAAGTGCACCACCCTAGATAGGTCCTAATTGGGACTCCTCCAAGTTCACTGTGCAATCTCGCGTCCATGGAAGGAAACGAGCAGCAGACCAGCATTTTACACTTCCAAATTAGTTCACACTTGAGTTGCCAGCCGGCCTTCAGCTCCCATCCTTCATGCCGTGCAATTCGTTTAGATTTGCAAGTTGTTGTTTTTTTTTCGAAGATATTGTTGTATGTAAGCACAACAAGTGAGTGCAAATCTAGGCCTTACAAAGGAAACAGCTTCGCAGTGTTATGCTGGCGAGAGATCCTTGTTGCACGGCACGATGACCGCACCTTTCTTTTCTTTCCACAAAAGATCTCGGAGTCTGTGAATGGAAATTAATTTTGGTATCAGTCGAATGCTGCAAATTACGATAGAAAACGAGTGTGCAGCGAAATTTAAGGAGCAAAGAATTCTTGTAAAAGAAATTCTTGTGCATTTCTTTTTTATTGGTACAGGATAATTTGGAAGGCGTCTTACAATGCTGTGTCGTCGATGCAGTGACATGATAGTGCTTTCTTTTTTGCTACAAGACAACCTCAATACTTTTTCTTCAAATATAGAAAATATTCCTTAAGATTGATTGTAGATTGAAAACAAGTCTTACGAAGTGAAAAAAGAGAGAAAACAAATCAAAATATAACTTTTTTCAGTGCTTCGAATTGGAACTGAAGCGAAAACCGAAAAAAACCGTTTATTTTTGCCGAAACGAAAACCGGAACTGAATCGAAAAAAACATTTCGGGCTACTTCGGTACGGTAGCTCCATGTTGAAATACGCGTGTGTCTCTAAACGTTTTGACTTTTCACCTTACACAATACACAATATGTACAATAATAATTAATTTTATAGCTACACATGTTTCATTTAATAAAATGTAGGTATAATATTGTTATTGTAATATGTTCGTACTAGTTCCAGACTAAACTTAGTAGTCAATACAGTAGTATTTGATAAGGAATCAGGTAATATAAAAATAGAAAAACAATTGAACAAGAAGTAATGAAAAATATGAGTATTATTTAGTTAAAACGACGAATCGAGAGGTTGTGTTTATGTATTTATTTTCCCAAAACGTACCCCAGCGGTAATTTTGCCCGCAGGCCGCAGGGGTATTAGGAGAAGAATAATGGTCACATAGCTAAATAGTGATAAGTAAATTAATAAAACAGGTTTTAAACTAAGAAAAAAATTATTTTGAAGAAACGTAAAAGTAAAAACATAATTTTAATAATGTTGAACACAAAAGATGTTTTTCCAATAATACCAATTAGGTACGGCCAATTATCTAGTGGTCGCAGTGGTTGTGCCCGTCCTGATATAGATAACATTAACATTAACAAAAGCTTGTATCAGTGTAAAAAAACGACTCAGTCTGATATGGCAGTACTAAAAAGGTGTTGCCCGATTTTTCTGCTTACAATTTAAATGATGTATTATTATACAAAATTTGAACGCTGAAAAACAGATAAACGAACAGTCATAAAATGATTTCTTTTCACCTCCCAATATAATGTATACCATATAAGTGTACAATTGTCACTTATGTACTTACATATATGTAGTAAAAGCGATATGCATATACACACATTGCACTCTTCTGTGAATTATTTTCTAATTGGGAAATAAATTTCACTAGAAAGTAGCATTTATTATTTTACTACATTTGATTAATCGCCAATTTCAGCCCAGAATCATTTGCCAGCTAATAAATGATTTTAATTTCTTTGATGAAAATCGAATACTTTTAAAAGCACAAAATAAAACTCAAAATATTATAACCACACAAAAAATTCAACTGTAATTAAATATAAAAGCAGTTTTCAGGAAAGCAGGAAACAAATTCGTAATTGGAATTCACGTTCAGCCGCGCTCACCTGAACTTATTTTTATTTAGTGGAAACTGGAAATGGATAGTTTTAATCAGATCAAGGCCGGAAAAGCTGCTGAAATATTTAATATGTGTATCAAAATGCAAAAAACAAAAACTTTCAAGCCGGGCGCACGGTCACCACACGTTTCCCCCTGTTTTGCATGCCACTCTCATTTTAATTTGAATTATGCCACCATTAAAGTAACACGTTAAAATATGTCTATTTACATTCGATACATTTTATTAATAATAATTACTCATATGGATTCACCATTGCTCCCCTTTTTTACTCGCAGGAGAATGACTCTGTGAGTGGTGTTTAAATTGTATCAGGCTTATTGGATGAAGAAATAACTAGATGATTTAACTTGCGAATCTGTTCTAAAACAGACAAATGGCGGCTCGTAGTTTTTTAACCTTCCCTCTTCCTTTGTATGGTAAATTAAATCGTGCATTTGCCGCAATATCATAACTTTAAAAACCTGTATTTTAATTTTGAAATCAAAACAACTTATTTGTATTAAAGATACAATTAATATAAGAAAACATTATTAACTTTTTATGTCTTTAATTAATATATTTAAATTCACAAAAATAGAAATTATGTTCACATTTTTTAAATTTGAAATAACATGACTACTGCAACGTCACCTATATCAGATACTACCATAGCACTATGGATGGGAGCAAATGCACACAAAGCTGTATAAACGCAAATGCTAAGGCTCAAAAGTATTAACTTTGCTTATTCAAAGTCAAAGGAAGAAAAAAGTGCTTTAATAGTACCTATACAATATAAAACATATTCAATTATGTAAGTAATTGGGTAAACAATTTTCCCAAACTGTGATGTTTCTTTTCTGATTGCTGACGAATGTGAAATTAAGGATATTTAGGGTAACATGCGGGAATTGGTATGTTTAACAAATTTATCTGATTTGGATTTTGGCCTCTTTTCTTATTATTTTCGTTACATCTCTCCTTTATTAATTTTATAGTACAAAGTGCAATCATTTTACAGGTCTTTTTTTTGCACTGATTACAATGAACATAAACAAATAGAATATATTTTACCACCCAATTCCCCCATTTTATCCTACTAAAAACAACAATATTAAGATGATTTTGAAATTCCTTGAAGAACAATTTTCGTTCGGAATTTTTTGCTATTTCCCTCTGTTTGAGAATCATTCAAATAGGATGCTAATACATACCAACAAATACCAAACATTAGTACCGGGCATTAGTCATTTTTGACGATAGGCTACCCCATTTTATAAACGGGTTTTTATACTTTTTATGTGCCTACTAGGAAGGAACTTTAAAATAAAAAAATTTTTTTTTTCATTTAATTCTTGTAGAGTATGACAATAATGTAGAAAAATATTGTTTTATAGTAAAATTCTTTACTACATAATTTTCAAGATTTTTGGCTTTTAAAATAAAGATTTTTCAAATATTTTTAAGTCCTAATTTTTTTGGAACCACCATTTTGGATCCGCTGTTTTTAATTTTAGAATTTTGATGAAGAATTCGAAATTAGAGACGCCCGAAATCTTCGTATCCTGAATTTCATTGCAATGTCAGCATTTTTATAATTTGGAGGGTTGTGACCGTTTTTTCGACATTTCCTCGCATAGTGCATAGTGCGACAAGACAAATATATATAATGTGGGAATATAACGTCAATGTCAATTCGTTAAGTTGTTCAGAAGTTACACGATTACGAACAGACGCACCAACGATTATTATATAAAATGATTACTTTACTCTAGACAAACAGGAAACTAAATCACTATTTATCGCGATTTAGCTTCCGGTCTGTCCAGGGTATTACTGTTTGTTCTGTTTTACTCACTTCGACAAGTGTTTTGTTCAAAAAAGAACAATAAAGTAATTTCAAAACTCGTGTCTTCACAAAACTCTGTGCGTGCTAATTTTGAATGAAATCATGTCAAAATAACCATATTTAAGCAAAAGCAAATTATCATAAAATGTTCCTGCTCTCGGTTTTTCACACATTCAGCAGTCATCGCCGGTTTTGGGAAAGCATTTAAATATTTCCCGCAAACTGTGTTGGTCCTTATTTGCTGCCGTCTCACCACGAAGTTGCATTTGTTGACTTTAATTCGTTTATGTGTAAAACGAATTTACAAGTTTATCCTGAGAGCAACGCACAATGAAAGCAATTGTTCATTTGGCCTTCCGTGGGTTTCTCTATTTTTCGGTGTTTTCCATAACTTTTTATGTCATTTCAATTGATAAATGCGCTGCATTAAAAATATGCCCGACACGATGAGTACCCAAAAGTTGCTGCGATTTAGAAGTTTTCATCTTAATTAAAAGCAAATCGCAGATTCTAATGAAGCTGTTCAAAATCTGTTGAAATTAAGCAACACCGAAGAAATTTTCATTTAGCTCCTCCAAATAATGAATCGTCATTTATTTTCGAGAGGCGCTTAATTAATGATGAAGTATTTAGAATACTATGCGCGTGAAATTGACGTTGAAGTGCAATGAAAGTAAAAAAAAAATATAGGCAATAATTCGCCATGCAAAATACTATACATTAGAAACCACTTCGAAACGATTACAAAACTCTTTAAGGTTTTGCAGTCGGTTATAAATAGGAAATTGAGGCTTTCAAATTTTCATGAGGTGAGATTGGATCCTGCGGAGGAACGAGCTCGGTCCCAGTTTATCTTGGCAGGATGTGGTCTTTCAGTAAAACTAAAATCATGGGAAGACTTACATTTTGGGCAAATATTGAGACACCCACCATTCACTGCAGATAAATGAAGTTTGACTATCCGCATCTGCGGGCAATATTAAATTTTGGGATTTTTTGCAATGAGAATAGAACGTTGAAGAAAACTTCCGACTTTATTACTTTAAACAGGACACGGGACTCGGTCGAAACTTACTCAAGCTGGCCAAGTGAAAATAGATTAACTATGGCATGCATGTTTGGTCTTTGAAAATCTAGAAATTGGGAAATCATTCTGAAAAAGAAAACTCATTTTAAAGAAGTTCGTCCTCTTCTTAAGTCTCCACAGTCTGTTGTTCCTGAAAAGGTTTTGTATGGTTTAATTTAAAATAAGCATTCTGAAAAGGCCATTTTACAATGTGAACAAGAAATTAGAACGGTCATTACTACAACCTCGCAAATGTATGTTATGTGTGGCTGACAACATTTTTCCGTTATCCAATATTCTTAACGTTCTTATCCAGGACCTTATTTACTCTGTCTTTCCTTGCCATCGAACTGCATTCCTATTTACACATACACAAAAAATACGCTCCTAATAAACTACTTAAGAAGTCTGCAAATTTCTTACTGTCGCCACATTTTGAGGATATTGCATTGCACAATGAATTGGCTGCTTACAGGATGGTTGTTTCCACGGCGCTGTATTGGTTTCCTCGTTCAGACCAACGACAGCACCAAAATATTCATTTTCCAGAGAGCTTTCCAATTTTGATTGAAACAAGGAAACCAAATGAAGTTCATACACATAGTTTTTGCTGTACGTACGTCGTACGTGGATAAGTTTTTCTTGGGGAATTGAATTTTATAATATTTTGCCTTGATTAATCCTTGAACGTATTGTATATGGAATAACATATATTACATGAACCATTGTACCTACTATACTTAGTACACTGTGGAAACATTTTTCTGTAAACTTTCTGTAAACATAAAACAATAGTTCCGAATTACATATGATCTGTAAATGATATCGTGTCACTGTCCAAACCACTAATGTCCTTACTACAACACTTCATTTGTAATGACCATTCATTTGTTATATATAGATACAAACATACAACGCATTTTACAGCGTTTTTAGAGACATGATAAGTGACGCATTTTGAAGATATTGGAATCAAATTTTTTTATCTTATTTCTAGGCCTAATAGCTCGGTTAAGTTCGTTAATGAGCAAAAACGCCCCAAGGGTGTGGGCAGGAGAGGGGGTTGAAATTTTGAAAAAATTATACCTCGACACCTATGGAGTCTAGAGAGAAACTTTATTTACATAAATTAGAGTACTCTTTAGGAAGTTTACGATGACACCCCAGATTCAGGGGTTGTGGGGTGTGAATGGGGTGGAAATTCGAATTTTTCTAAACCATGTCTTGTGCGGTGAAAAGCTCTCGATGAGTAGTTTATAAATCCGTAATTAGTTTCTAGATTTTGAAATAAATTACTCCAATAAATGCAATCAAAACACTTCGAAATCTATCT
Organism: Leptogaster cylindrica; assembly: GCA_963082835.1. Lineage (NCBI taxonomy): Eukaryota > Metazoa > Arthropoda > Insecta > Diptera > Asilidae > Leptogaster > Leptogaster cylindrica. The sequence goes on from OY720106.1 coordinate 37,496,281, forward strand.
CAGTTTGTAGGCCTGCCGAACGGGATTTTTTAATAACATGGAAGGTATTTTTGAAAGTTAGTTGTTTAACTCACGTCTTGCAGTGTAAAAATTTTACATCCAAGAAACAAAGTCTTAATTGCTCAGTTTCTTTCATAACATTCAATTATTTTTACGTTTCGTTAAAATTTGCTGCAAAATTAATATTTTTGTCAGTAACAGTTTTGCATATTAAGCTACGATTAGTGCATGTTCCACATATTTCCACATGTTTGCAGTCGACTACAGAAAACATGTCCGCTAAATATAATATGACTCCTTTTATTAAACTTATCGAGCAAGAAAGGCAACTTTACAAAGTACGAAAATCAGACTGTCATTACAAGGGCCAAGCAGGATGAGTTTTCACTCATAAATTTGTCAAAGGACATTTGTTCTCTATGACTGGGTCAGAACCAGTGAAGAGTATTTCAAAAGGATTCAGAGCCAAAAAATTTCAAAAGGATCTTAACGCTTTTGTAACTTTTATAAATTTAGAAACGAATTCGGTTAGTATTAACGGTTAGCGAATCCTTTATGTGCATCACGTCGACTGCCGGCGTAATTTATTAATACGAATAAATACTTACATAGGTATACACAATACACATTATACCCAATATATTTTTCTCAAGAAAAAATTAGTTGATTTCAGTAATGTTTCAATATTTTCTAATTTTCAGTGCTTTCTACAATAAAACAATAAAACATTGTCTGCTAATATTTTACCATCCTTTTTTTTTTACTTTCATAAAAGAGATCATACAATCACATTAAATCATTCGAATTCTTGCGATGTTTTCTATTTGAGAAATCGAAATCAATTAACTTTTAAATTAGAAAGGAAAGTATTTCATTGGTTTAGGCAATTATAAAATATCCTACACCAGTGTTCCCCAAGTACTGGTACGTCCCACAACCCCTTTACTAAGGTAATTATTATTGATTCAGTCAATAATAAAACTAACGGAAATACGCCGCCGTATACCTACAGGGTGGCTGGTTAATAGACGTCAAACAAAACGGAATATAAATTTTTATGAGTAAGGGCTATCCGAATTGTCCCTGCACGCCTATGTATGTTAGCCGATTATTTGTAGTTTTCAAGTTATGATTTTTCTCGAGTTTCTTTTCACTTCCCAATAATGAATATATTGTTCGTTTTTAAAGTCGCCATTATTTCATGGCATTGTATTGGTTAAACCTACATATACACATCCCTACATACCTACATATACACATGTAGTATAAAAGTCAATCAATTCGTTATAACTGTTTATAGTTTTCATATATAATATAAGTATCGTAAAAAGCGGTTAGCACGATTTAATTTTTCCAAAATGTCATTGTTGATAAGCATTTATTGTTGTTAAGTTCGGTCTTTAATTATATTATTACTAACTAATTGTAAAAAAAAAATTATGTAACGCAATGGAATATAATACAGTGAGAACGATATTCCTGTCGGCAAATACTTATATTGTTTTAAACTATTTAAAAATGTTTAAAAATTCTCAAAATTAGAGACCCCAATCATGGTACCCGGGGCGCACCGACTCGCATGGTTGAGTCTCTGGTCTTGAATGTGTTGAGAATGCATGTGAGATCTAAAATTGAAAAAAACGCTTTACTGAAAATGTTGACCAATTCCTAATTTGGACGTGACACAATTTCTTTTCAAAAAATCAGAGTTTTTTTCGGTTGATCTTCTCGCATTGATTCGGCGAAAAAGGATTAAACTGATTCCCTTCTTCTGATTCTACTTTCTAACTACGTAGTTCGTTTAACTACCAGCCTATTCGTCCTGGACAAAGGAATGCGATTGAAGAACCCAAGTAAGGACGTGCCGTCGTGGTGCCACCAAAACTGTAGAGAAAAAGGAACTGAGCTACCTCTGAACAAAACTTCACCTCTCCGCTGTATTTTACACTCTTTTTACGAAGACGACAAATTCATCGAATGTAGAATAATTAATATATTAAATGGCGATTTTTGCACGATTTGCTAGTTGATTTCTCTTTTGTATGCACATCCTTCAGGACATTTCACAGTGTTTCTCCAGTTGTAACGACGTCGTACCTACGGAAGTAAGGGCAATGGCAAATAACGTGGGTGTGGATGGACTTCAGTCCTGAATGAAGAGCACTGGTTGGAAAACCTTAAATATTTCTTGTACTGTGCACCACGAAAGTCCTTCTGGAAGTTCTTTCGGAATAAACCTGCCTGTTTAATTACCGTTCTTAAGTTCATTACATCCAGTCTCACGGAAGTAAGCATTTCCGCTTCCATTCCAGAGTGCATTCTGCAGAAAATAATTTAACCTATTTTGAGGCCCAAATAAACAGCCTTATGGCAATTTACATCTTTGAAAAGCTTAAATTGCCTGGATATGCGTGAACTTGTGGGATTTCATTAAATTGTTTTCTTAAGTACACCAGAACTTACATACATGCATTTCGAGTTCTCTGGCGATTCAACGTGTTCCAAACGCAATTGAAGTAATTTTGCAAAATTCGAAAAATATATAAATATGTATAATGCAACTTGCCTCAAATAATGCACTCATTCAGAAAATGTTTGCACTTTCTTTTAGGTTAATTCGAATTAGGAAGAAAAGTTCACCTTGGAATATGCGATTAATTAATGATTTCGTGCTTCGAAAATTATGCTCAAGCGGGGTTCTTCACTTCCTTTTCGTGATTGATGTGATCTTGAAGCGCTTTAAGGCCTTCTTATAATATATGTACAATATTGTGCATATGTACAATGTACATATGTATTGTACTTCTGCTTATAAGTAATGCTTCGTTCATTAACATGTATTTAACTGGTAAATATATATTTGTTCATGTATGATAGAATAGGAAAAAACCGTTTTATTCAGGCCTGTCTGTCTGTTAAGACGATAACTCAAGAACTCTCTAGCTATAGAGACTTGAAATTTGGTACACTAGTATTTCATTAAAATGGCAGGGCTAAGTTGGAAGATGTGCACAATCGGGCAACTCGTTCTTAGTGTTGTCATAGAAGACAAAATCGTTTTTATACAAAATAATGTTGATTATGATTATGCTGAATATTGACATTTTGAATTTCTTTCGTTAAATATTGTTTAATAAATGAAAAATGTTTTTATAAGTAATACCATTTACATATTATATATTAAAAGTAATACTTTTTTCCTCGGCATTGGTGTTGTGAAGGGCACGTACTCGGGTTGCGGACAGAGGATTGAAAATAAGCAGTCGCGGATAACTAGCCTTAGCCCTTAGTTACATAAGAAAACGCATGTCTAGATTTTTGCACAGAATGAGAATATTTTTCTACATATAAAGTATCTAATAATTGGTGTGGCCAATCAAAAATATTGTGTTCGCATATACCTATGTAATTACAATTTAAATAAAAATGATTAAAATCGTATTTTGTTATTGTTATTTAAATTTAATTAAAGAAGTTTTGGTTACTAATTATTTTAATCCATTTTAACAATGTAAATCCATTCAGTTTTTGACAGATTGTCAATTTAAAATTTAAGTTTTAATTTTTGGCCGGTTTCAAATCCACTATGGAAATCCAAAATGATAGACAGAATATGATAACCGATTTTTCATCAAAATTAAAGAATGTTACTAAAAAAAAATGCTATGGTAATTCGAGAACTACTTTTGAATCTAATACCTCAATTATTAAATTCAAACTTTTGGATCTAAAATTTATTATTCAAGGTATTTTCGAAATAACTCATACGCCCATTGCAGTTTTTATGGTCGTTATCGGTGTTTGTAATATATCGATGTTTTTTTAATCAATACATCGATCATATCGATACACTTAGATAATATGTACACTATATTGTGGACAGAAAAGCACTATCTATATATCACTATCTATCTATATAGTAACTATTTTGAAAAGGAAATACTGGTTTCATTCGTAAAACCCTTTATAAGACCATTTAGTTTTGCCCTCGCAGCACTCTTCACAACAATGGCTGAACTTCACCGAGAGGTGCAAAAGAAATTTAAAATTAAACGATAATAAAGGGACCGAGAAGTTCATTATGCGGTGTCACTATAAGAACTTGAAGCGAGTGCAGTTCTTCATTAAGTGTCACTTGCTCAAGGAGCTTTGTGAATTTGTTTGTCGGATGGCAGGGATTACCGGAGTAACATGAATGCTGGCTGTTCTTAATTGCCAGAGCTTACTGAGGTTACACCGCTCGACTGCTCAAGGTAACTAGCATTATGTCAAGTCTAAAGCGTGCATAATGAAGTGGTCTTCTTACAACGCCTTCAAACTGCTTCACCCCTGTCTTTCAAGGCTTACAACTGTTGCACTTTTGCCTGTGTTACAATTTCATATGCACTCCAGGGAGCATTTCGTGTTTGCTGGCATTCAGTAAATGCAGACTTGGGAGGAAAATAACTGCTAGAAAGGGGACCCCAAAAAAGCACATCTGCGGATGATGGTCGAATAGGGTTGTATGTATGTACATTGTACATTGTACAAGGGACGAAGGAATAACTTGTTTGCTGTACTGAGAATGATTTCTGGCGCTGAATGGAGCACAGTTCTCAATGGAGCAGATGAATGACTACGTTCTTTCGAAGGCCACGAATGGGCATGTCTACCGCCACCAGCTGCTGCATTCAGAACTGCAACTATGTGCATACGTATGCAGTTACTTCCAACAAAAACGAGAGTGAAACGCTTAAGCGAATGGGAAATGGCCAGACTATCGTAGTTACCACGGAATGGAAAGCTGCTGTTCGAAAAGTAGGTGAATGCGTGCTAGGGACAAAGACTGTTTCTGTACTCTACAAAGAAGTATAGTGCTTGTTTGGAAAACATTGCAAGTTCACTGCGTTGTCGGGCGCCTTCCTACTTCCCTTGCATCTAAACGAAATAGGAATCAAGTAAGTTCCGAATTTGTGACTTACAGCGCCACTATAGAAGAAATTCCACGTTTGCCATTTGCAATCTATTCACGTATTTACAAAAAAAAATTGTTCCATTTATACGGACTCAATGATTGCGAGGAAATAAGAATAAGCCGCGACCTCGTCTAACTCTGCGTTCTGAATTGGCTCGATCACGATTTGTTGCACTGAGTACCTGGTGTTCTATAACCTAACCATTATATTTCTGACATATTTCTGCTATTTGCTTAATTAACCCCGAGTCCCATTTATTCCTATTACAACAGTAAGCAGTTCTTTTGTAAAAGTACTCGGAGACAACTAGCACAAAAGCGCAGCCATGTGGAGGAGCGCATTTACTTGCAGGAAGTTTGTTGCCTATATCATTTGCTGAGTGCATTTACAGGTGCAGTTACCTATGTATTAAATTGTTTGGAGGAGAAATCGTACTGTTGGTTGAGGATAAGTTTAAACAAAAGTAAAATAACATTTCAGAATTTTGTAATAGAAAATACAAAGAAAAAGAGGAAAAAATAAGGGTTACTTGAAACTTCCGCTCAGTCATCAGCTTAGTTGGAACTATATTGAAATGGTAAGACTATTAAACGTTTTCTGCATTTGATAACGTTTCTCGTCATCCCAACTCTTCACTGTCGTAATGTAACAACACTCCATTTTGAAGTGTTCGAGTTCCAAGTTGCCTTCCAATTTAAAATACATCTACTTCAGTCAATTCATTCCATAATTTAATCGTTGCTGAGTTCTAATTGTTTTTCTTGTTTTGTTATTTATTTATATGCACACTAAACAAAAAACCATTTCTGCTATAAAAATAATATATACTGTATTAATATTAAGCAATAATACCACACATTTAAAAGTAACTACCTCATCATTAAATCAAGCAACACCAACTATCTGCACCTCTGATATGAAAGAGGGCAATGGTTCGTATCTATCAAAAAAATGTGCAAAGAATCACTCTAGTCAAAAAATCACAATAGTCGGTAGGTAAAATGGCGCGACCAACCGAAAACGGTCGTTAGGAAAAACACAAAAACGAATCGCACCCCTGAACATTGCCCTGCTGCACGTACGTACAGTCAAATTGATAACATATTCGTGGCAGATGCATAGGCGCATACTCACTGCATAGCATAGCAACTGGGGCAGGATTATTTGACGTCTTTCCATTTTCCAAAAATAAATATTTTCTGTGGTACTAGGTTTCTAGAGTTATAGTACGAGAGTCCGCGACCAAAATTTGAATCTAATCGCAATACGGTCAAAACCATTCACAATCGAAAAATTTTATTATTCTGAACTCAAAAAGCTTGTTTTCAGACATTTTCCGTGGCGGGTCTGATTACAAAAACGAAAAGAACGTTTCGGAGCAGCGCGCTGCAGCGTATGAAAGCAGAAGCAAATTCGTTAGACAGTTCAATAAAAAGCAGCTGATCTGCCATACAAACTTGCTGCAGCTGTCAAATAATGGTTTATTTGTCTGATTAGTAAGATCCGGATACGACACTGATACAATTTTTATTCTATATCATGGGCACCTTCTCTCATCGTGTCCAACGATTTTCAGACGTATCGGTGACGTATGATACAGTGCAGCTAAATATTTTAACATTATTCAAAATGCGCTCAGATTAGACCCGACGCGGAAAATGTCTGAAATTAATATTTTCAGAATGATCAAATCTGTTGATTTTATATGGTTTTGGCCGTATTTTGATGAGACAAAAATCTAGGTCGTGGGCTTTCGTTCTAGGAGAAACATAAAACCTTCTGAAAATTAGGAAACACTACAATCACATATTTCCGTGATATCCCTAAAACTTGAACTGCATTCAGTAAAACAATTTTCGAATCTCGAAGCCATATATTATATGCCAATATTTCCAAAATTCAAAAAACCGAGATCACATCTTCACCGAAGATATAGTAAAATGTAATGAGTATCCGGAAGACCCAAAAGAAGAATTTCAAACAAATGACATAATAAATCAATTATTTTGTAAGGCAATGTGTAATGTGTATATATAAAAATTTGAAGGATTTTAATAAAACTTGGGTCTGTGATTTTTGCAAAATGGAAGGGGCGGTACTAGTATCTAAGTATTTAATTTGCCTACCGTTTTCCATCCTCCAAAAAATTTGGCTCCTTTTGAACGTGTTTCGATTAAAAGGAAAGCATTTGTACTGAATTTGAGAGAAGTCGGGGACTTTTCAATTTCAAAGCATTAATTCTGGCACATGTACCGCATCCTTGCACCCACCTCGTTCAAGACCTCGGCAGATTATCTTGCATTACCCGCTCCTCGACTGCGTATTCCTTCCTGTGCGCGCAACGCGTTCTATAAACGTTCTGAAGCATGTGTTATAAGCACGCATCTGGGCAAAGAACAAAAACCACTCTGCACTCGATGCAATGGCAATCAAGCCAATCATATCCTGTTCTATTTTCCGCCTCATTTCACCTTTGACCCCAGCCGCCTAATATCTCGCGAATTTAACAAACCTAATGCATCTCGTTGAGATTAAAACTGGGCGCTCCACGATTCGACGATTAGACTCCAGTCCTCGATGCACTTTGGCTTGCAATAGAAATGCAGCAGCTGAGATTGTTTGTGGAGTGGAGGGCGGCACTGCATCAAAGAAGCACAAACAAATGCGGGCGTGCGAGATTTGTTTTCACTTCTTCGCTTCTTTGCATCAACATATGCGTTCATCTCTCGAACAAAAAATGCACTCAATCAAACAGGTGAGGATTTCATTGCCCTGTTGTTTGCTCCTCGGATCCACCCGCTTTCATACACTTTGGCGGGCGTGTTCTAAAGGGTGACACCCTGACTGGTCTTTAAATACACGTTTGAGTGTTAATCTTCACTTAGCTTTAATTCCCAAACTACTCGTATGCGCATAAATTAGCACTGCTAGCGTCTCAAAAGGATGCTCGAGGAACACTCTTCCCGAGCAATAAGATGAAAAGCAGTGGCTTCGTTTGAACTTGCTTCCACCTTGTTGTAAGCAGTTTTTTCATTGGCTTACTTTTAAGCTCTCTAGAATCCTGAAGGGTTTTCAGCATCAACTATGAAAGGATGAATTTTCGCGGAAAATTCAGCCGAATGACTTTTTAAGGGATTTGTCAGATGAAAAATCACACCACGTGAATTAGGTAATTATGCCTGTAACAATGCTGATTAGCATTAATTACACTCAGCATTTTCACTAACCTTTTAAGCCGGTCTTAACTTCCTTACACTGAACTGGCAGCATGCTGGAACATATTCACCCCGAAATTATTATTCTGTGATTGTCCGTAATTCATTACGACGAATTGAAAAAATTTCCCCAATTACGCTGCGCAAAACTTGACATAAGAAAAGGAGCATTGCATGCAAGTCAAAGGGAAAATACCGCAGAAAGACCATTTCGAGAAAAGCTAAGCAGTTGCCGTTCTCTTAGTTCTTTACCAATGGCCAACGAAAAATTTAATGTCCAAATTAGGACTTTATTTAACTCTTTGTTCGCTAGATCTGCAAAGATTCGTATTGTAAGATTTCTGCGGTATCACACAGAAAACTGTGCTGAAGTTTTTCAATTTTAATTCTTCAGCCGAGTTTTGGAAAAAAGTAGAGAACTAAGGAGCTGCAGATATAAGCCTAATTCAAATTATGCATAATGACTCTAAATTCCTAGAAAAATTCAGCACTGAAAACTTCAACTTCATCTTCCTTTAAATTTACAGCGGAAAAGAAGTAATCAATGATAAACAATACATACAGTTTACTTTACTATCAACAATTAGAACACGGTAAACGTAATAAAATTAGTACCATATTTAGAACTAATAAGTATTATAACTTACTAAACAATTACCTAACGTATTCCCACATTTAAAGAAATAATTTTTCTTTGGGAACGAAAAATACTCTCACCAGGAAAATAAATTGGAATTAAATATATTTTCCAAAAATTTACTCAATCACATTTTTTAGATAATTAAAAAATGTATTAACTAATGACCTGTGTATGTTGAGATAATATTTCGTTGGGATCATTTTTCATAATAGTTATACTAAACTTAATAATAGTTAATAATACTTAGTAATACTCAAACTTGGTTAAGGCACTGTAAATATATTGTTTATCAAAAGTATGAGTTTATCAGAACTATCAATATCATAAAATAAGGTTAATTACAAGACTAAAAGTGTACAGTGGTAAAATGGAGCATTCAAAATATATATTTTCCATAGATAGTCAACTTTTAATGACGTTTAATTAAATATTAAAAAATGTACAAGATTTTTTGTTTGTTTCCTACGTTAAACTCTAAGTCGAATGCCGAAATCAAAATCAATTCCTCATCGTTATGATTGCGATCGACTGCAAATTAGTAATTCCATTTCACGTTCTCCTGTTTCTTATTCTCGTGTATGACTTCTAGTTAAATTTATTTCTTTTATGTATGAGATTCTTTGACCAGTGTAAACATGCCCCTTAGAGGCGCATTGACACGGACAAGAGCATAATTACGAGCAGCCACTTTTCATGTAATTCTACAATTCATATCCACTGCAGCATCCGTTCCACAACAATTTAAAAATAATAATAAATTAAAAAAATTAAATAACAATGTTTTATTTTAAAAAGCACTAAAAACTAATAAATAAACTTTCTACTTATACCGCAGTATTTTGGTTACATCTAGTTTAAAATAAAAACTTGGGGTGCATCTTAGAGTATAAAAAAGGAAGCGCTATAAATGTGTAAGCCTTTTTGTTTCTCGCTCTAGCACATATTGAATTAACGCCTTATGTGTCACTCCATAGCGCCTTAGACCTAGTAGTGTGGAAACAAAATATTTCCACAATGAATAATATATTATATTAACCCCCTAAGTTTATCCAAAAAATTTCGCCGCCTTCGTGAAATGCTTCACTATTATGCGTCTCATAATCAGCCGAAGGGGTGCATCTGCATATAGTTAGATAAAATTTAATATTTTGTATATGTTTCGTTTCAATGATAAGTAAAAGCAATCACTAACTGTTCATAATATTTCCAATTGATAATTTTAAATTTAAGTTATCGGTAAAATTATATTAGAAGTGTGTGTGTGTGTGTGCATTTTGTTTCATCAGCACCCCAAGTTTTTATTTTAAACTAGATGTAACCAAAATACTGCGGTATAAGTAGAAAGTTTATTTATTAGTTTTTAGTGCTTTTTAAAATAAAACATTGTTATTTAATTTTTTTAATTTATTAATTTTTTATTTTCTTAGTTTTTAGTGATTTTTAAAATAAAATTTTGTAATCTAATGTTTTAAGTAAAATTTTATTTCTGATTCCTTCGGCGGACCTTACCTTTTAACGTGTGAGCCGAGAGCACGGTGTTATCAATAAATATATACCTACTTACATTGTCCAGGTGTTTACCACAAAACATATCCAACTGAATATATTCATATAGTATTTATTTATTATTATAATATAAATAATATGTTATACAAATATTACATAGATATATATATATAATAATATGCAATTAATGGTGCTTTCAGCTTTAGTAAATGATTATAAAATCATATTAGAAAAGCTCCCACTCCATACTTCTTGCGGTGTTACTCATTTGCCAAATAGAAAACATTTCTTTTAAAAAATATGAAGAATAGAATTACCCTCCCCTCAGCTAAAAAAGAATCATAACAAAAATGTGCATCGACCAAATAGGCGCAAATTTATCCTAATTCAGAACTCGCCAGCACACAAAAATCTCCCCCTCGTTGAGAGCAAGCAGAAAATATGCGTGCGTGTTTCGAAGCAGGAAACTTGTTTTCGGCAATGAACCACCGCAGCTCAGCGACATAAAAATGTGCGCAGGCAGTAAGCAGTCTTCTTCTTGGCAAATGTTAATTTTGCCTTGAAATTTACTGAAATGCGTATGCAATTTCAGTAATACTTGATTAACAATTATGCTCTAATTGCAATGATTTTGACAATAAACATATTATTTTTTTTTTAAAAACATGTTCTCTTCCTGAAATCTGTGCTATGTAAAAAAAATTCATGAAAATTTATGTGGTAGAAATTGGTTAAAAACTGCAATATTTGTTCCGAACAGTGAAACAGAGAAACAGAGAAACAGAGAAACAGAGAAACAGAGAAACAGAGAAACAGAGAAACCGAAAACGAAGTTAAATAAAACCTTGTAAAAATAGCCCACAGTCGGGCATTTGCAGGTCGCAGGTTGCTGCACTTGCTTTCGTCACTTCTCTAAATGTTGAAGTAAATAACAGTAAAAATGTATTTATTGTGTTTGCGATATTTGTTCAACTTGTTACAAGCATACTCATTGAAAATCAGTGTATTACGAGAACTAACGAACATGAGAATCCAAATACTAGTACTACATGTTCCTCACGAGTATAGTGAAGACTTGAAAGGATTTAAAATTGTCCAATAAGGGGATGGATAACCTGTGAGGTTGTCGGGGTTATAGAAAACGTAAAACCCTGAACAAAGTTTACTTATACAGAGTATTTCTTAATGGATGGCGTGTTATTATTTCAACATAACAAAAACAAAATTAAATAAAAAAAAAATTATATACAAAGAAGTAGGTACCTACACTTTTTTAGTATTTATTAAAATTGTTTTAAAATACAAAAGCACGTTATGTTTTTTTTTCAATATTTCTAATTGCAGTTACTTTTTTTCGTGATCATTAGGAAGACTAACATTTTGCACGAAAAAATGACTACTAATTTATGTTTTGCAATATACATATTTCAATTTTCACAATAATGAAAAGACGTCACAATAATTTTACTTTTACGCCAAAAGTATAGCAGGTGCACAATAGACCACTGATGGTCGCATGCAAACCTTGATGGTTGCCCCTCTAACGAGTAACAATAATAACTTAGGGATGGGCGAATGAGTAGATATATGAGCATTGACCAATATTTATCTATCTATATTATTGATTCTACACTATACATATATTATGATTATTTCTGTCAAACCTATATTTTTGTCTTATTATATTAACTTACTGATTAAAGTTTTAATTTACACGATATAATTGCAGAAGATTCGTTTTAAGTTTAAAATTTTTAAATAAATTAACACAAAAACTTTTGAGTAAAAAAAGTATGTATAGCTACAATACCTATGTATACGTTCATGAATTTGAATGTAAATTTTCTGAAGGGCTTCAATCTGCTAAACTTTGGGCATGAGGACGAAATTAATTCCTTTTCAACATTAGTCGTGTCGTCCGCGTACGAACTGCAGCATTTTCGGAAGGCTAAATTGTTTTAATTAGTGCTAATGCAAATTTTCACAATTCTCCGGCCGATATTAACTCGTACAATTTCAGAAAGACAAAACCGACAAGTAAATTGACACAACCTGGCAGTGCTTTTGTTCTTCAGGTTATCCTTTTCTAAAGGGTCGAGATAATTCATTCATGCGGCTGGCAACTGATTGTTTTAGCATGTTGCCGCAATGAATATATAATAACATTCTTGAGTATCATATTCGGTTTTTATCATTAGACCGTTACGTGATTTAGACTTACTTGATAATAATATAATAGAGAGTACGCTAATTTTTCTTTTGAAAAAAATGATATGTTTTAAAGTTTGGTTTTATGAAAATATTTCAACATTTTAATTTACGACATCTAGACTCCTATAACTGAAATAAGCGAACAAAATATTTTTGTTTGTTTACACGATGATAACTTGTAAAGTATGGAAAACAATGTTGCTAGCCGCGTTCTGTGTTACTGCTTTCACGCAGAAAAAAATCTACTGAAAATTAAATGATATCGATTTTCAGCTTATTAAAATTACAACAGAAATTACAACAACGTACTACGTAGTAGTTATTGCTGATGTAATTGAAAGTATTACAGAATGAACGTTTTTATTAAATTTTTGAAAAAATAGCGAAATGGGAAAATTCCTCCTCTTTTTGTAAAATTTATTACACCAAAACAATTGATTTTCCAATGGCATTTCTCTAAATGTTCGCTTCTCAAGACTTATTCCGAAAAACGTATGTATTTCCAGACTCTCTGCAGAAGCGTTTTCGTTTAATGTTTTTCTTTTACACGATAGTAAAATCACTTTTAATTGAATTACATGACCTTTTTTCCAGTGAATTACATAATTTCAAAGCTATTTCCACTTCCTGTTTATAATTTATTTTAAGTCTTACTTGTGTCGTGTAGTAAGCCGTTAAGTGAAAAGACAATCAACTCGGGGCGTGTTCGCAAGGAAAACTGAGAATAACAATATGGGCACATGGCATTTTAAGTAAATTTAATTTTATTGCACTACACGGAGTGTTGAACTTCACAAAACTTCTTGCGTGCATGTTTACTGGCACATGCACTAGAACCATTCCAACTAAAGCCATTCCCAGAGTAATGTTAACCATATTTATGATCGACGTACAGCCTTAAAAATTAACTTGCATTCTCTTTAAAAAACATCCTGAACCCTTTCCGTTTTCATTTTTAAAATATAATTAAAAAGTACAGCTAGGCTCACTTTATTTTGAATAGCTCACTAGCGGATCTGGAATTTTATTTTGGGCGAGCTTACAATTAGATTTCCAAATGGTAGGAGCAAAAAGAACGACAAACGTAGGTATGTGTATTTCATGAGGAATCATCGGAAATATAATAAATATTCTATTATATTTTACATCACGAACAATTAAAAAAACACTGATCGGAGACTTTTTTTTATAACGACACAACATCACTGTGCGCTACCCACTGAAAGTGCAATACGCCCCGGGTCGCCTCCGTATCAGGATGCAAGTAGGTATGCACAATTGCACAATGTACAACGTACATAGTGTTACAATGTGTCCAAACTTGAAGCACTGCAATTTGCTTTACAGGAATTCATTCATGAAAAACTTCCAGGAGTAGCCCCAGCCATGAATGCCGGACTGGCGGGCGGTTGCTCTATGCCGCTGGTAGTAAAATTAAGACAGAAATGAAAAACGCTGTCGTTCTGAAAGGGTTTCATTCCGAAACACAATTCATTCACGTTTAAAGTTTGCACTGCTGTTAAGATCGTGTGCAATTCTCGTGTTGTTAGTTAATCCAGCTGACCGGTTATGCGGCTTCAGTGTCCATCATCCCCTCGATTCATTCACTCGAAGTATTGCATACGAGAAAATATCGTAGAAAACATCTTAGAATGAGATTATTGCGAAAAATTGCATCGCAGACAGTTCAAATGATGGGGTACCGAGGGCTGAAATTAAATATGAAGTTGTGTTTGAGCGAAATGGGCTCAAACTTTTCAGAAGATGAAGGATATTGTCCTGCGGGAAAGAACTTCATATGGACTAAAACGCTCATGTTCTTCGGTAAGTTGTGGAATGGCGGAATGTTAATGATTTCTCGTCCGCCGCCAGTGACTTAGGTATAATCAATCCCCAGTGATGACTATGAACAATAGCCCGGGCTTGCATCGGGAATTAAACTGCACAGAATTCATAAGTCAATCATCTGATGGCATCTAAACCAGACGAATGGCTGAGTGATAATAAAATTCGTAAAGAAAAAAACTGCCATTATTGGACTAAAAAAAATCCCTTTCGGCAGGCCTGAGGTAGATTTCGAGGTGTTTTGATTGCAATTATTACGGTAATTTATTTCAAAATCGAGAAACTAGTTATGGATTTATAACCTACTCTTCAAGAGCTTTTCAACGATACCCCACAAGACGTGGTTTAGAAAAATTCGAATTTCCACCCCCTCAGGGAGGCATGAAACGAAAAACTATGAAAGAATTTTTCGAAAGTCGTGGCATGGTATACATATCAATAGGTAGATTTTTCTTCGAAATTTACCTAATGGAGTATGTTGTGTTCAATTTAATTAATGTAAAAACAAACCAAATTCAATTTAATTGCAATTAAACAACAAGAAATTATAAGAAACTATTTAAAATTGGTTTTGAAGTTGTGGACCTTAGAACAATAAATATCTATGATAGATGTGGGCAATTACATCATATTTCAAGTCAAAGTATCTAAACTAAATTAAAAACAAATTGCTAAATATAAATCCAGTAAAAAAATTTAGATTAACAAAAGAATCATTCACCAATTTCTCGTTTGGTCTTCAAATTGCAGATACCCTAACATCAACATGATGACGACATCACCGGATTTCTTCGGAAATCCATATGCGCTATTCAGAGGGCCTCCAACAACACTTCGTCCTCGAGAGAGTCCTGTGGCATCCTTTGCACTTGACCTTCAAACGACTAACAAAAGGAGCACAGAGGCGATGCCTCCCCATCGACCTTCACCACCGAGGTAAGCACGGAATGCTGCGTAGAAGTTCACCTCCATCGTCAACATTTACAACATCAACAACAACAAGAAAACACTTGTCGTCACCACAATATAAACTTTTACATTTATTATTGCTCTTATTTTCAAACATTTATTGTTTAAATTACATTACACTTGTAATCCAATAAATCTGGATTAATATTGTAGATATATTCTAAAAACAGCTTGAGATGAGCCCGCGTTTTCGAGTCATGTCAAGTATTTTTGCATTTGTAGAATATAAATTAGCTGGCTTGCTCTTATATGCTTAAACAAATTTAATGGCCATGCGAAAAAATTAACAGTCGCTTACAGCATTTAAAATGAACGAGTAGTTGCAAGTTTCGGAGAGTTCGTTTGATTACTATTTGCTATACAATTCAGATTACAAAGTAGTGCTATCTTCAGAAGTAGAATAATAAGTGACCTCAAAGTCAGCATACCCAAGTATTCGGCGAATGTAAATTACCAAAAGAACAATCCAAAGACAGTTGACATCTTCAATCAACAAAATTGATTGGCGCAATCAACAGACTTCAATCAACACGGCTTAACAATTTTAATGGCATGGACCACATGACCGGTGGTAAGTATGTACATCTCGTTCAATTTTTTCTTAATTAATTTTTTCCTGGATGACTGCAAATGCAACGTTGCGATAGTCTGCATGATGTTCGACCGTCAGAAGTTACAACGTAGTTACATTTTGAATGATATAATTGACTTAAGCACGCTATTAGTTCGGATGTTCAGGACAGACAACAACTTAAGTTAGTAAAAGTTTGTTTCATCAACTAATTCAGAATTCTAGAGAGCGGAAACACCCTTGGCCCCTCGGGTCACCGCCAACTCCTGTAAATCGATTTCTTATAAATATGCGACTTCTGGAGTTCGGCTTGATAGAATAGCGTAAACGCCATTGATCTAACTAAAACATCATGCGGGTGACCAGAACGTTCGCCTGCAGTCCTTTTTATGTGGTTTTATTAAGAACTCTAACAAGAATGATGTCAGAAATACCGTGATTTTAATTATTGAAAATTTACTTGTTCACAGTTATTAATCTCATTTTCAGACTTGTATACTTCTGCAATTCAAACTCTTATTCAAATATATACACGATGTTCTACGTATCGTGTGCTGAAATTAAATTGATAATAGATCTCATCCACAAAATAAATATAAAATTATTAGGAGAACAGGTTCAATCTCAACCGTTTGAGAGTTACAAGGTGGTCCATAATTTGGCAATGGTCATGGTACACACATCGCTATTTATTTTCTTATATTTTGATATACACAACGAAGAGAAGTATATAGACAGTAAATACTGTCCTAATGATCTTTTCGAAAATGCCAACGATTTGAATGAATCTACCTCCCACCAGATAAATATTTCGCAAATTGCGAAAATTCAGATTTCCTCGAACTTTCTCCGAAATTCATGTGATTAACACGTGTTTTTTATTTCAATTATATTTCCTATCTTGTTATCTTTCCAAAAAGTTATTACATGTCCAGGTTGAAAAAAAATTGAAATTCAGCATGTTTGCAAATGCATTTTGAGATTTTTATCAGGAATTCATCTTAGGTATAAAACAAAGAAGTTCTTATATATTTATATGATAAATATTGTAAACGAAATAGATTTATATATTTATATTATATATAATGGTTTTTAATAGTAAGTAGCTGCTTCATAAACTTCGCTCACTACAGATAATCTGGGTTTGGATGGCTGCGAATCCAGATAATACCGATTCTATGATTCTGCAGTAGTAGGAGACTTTATTTATTTAGATTGTAATGAAACTTTAACAATATATTTACTTATTATACCTAGTGCTATTTTAAACATTTTCGTAAAAAGCTTCTGAAAACAAAAACTACTTATTTTTACAAATTTTTCTAAAAATAAAATTTTTCACGGTAAGTACCAAATAAATTTTGAGGATGTCTGCCGATTGATTTTTGTACCTAAAAATGCATTTTACAACTTTAGGCATGACGCAATAATTCTCCGATAAAACTGTAATTATATTTAATTTAGATTTATAGTAAATTTTGAAGAACGATTTGCGGAAAATAGCTTTGAATGCGACATACTGAAATTTGTGAGTTAAAGTACTTAAACCGTATGAAACCATATTATGCTTACGAATTCTTCTTTTTACACCTAATGAATGCATTCGGACATATTTTAGATAAACAAACCAATAATAGCAATTAGAGGATTCTAATGAAACGAATGTTTGTGTGCATATTGAACTTTAGCCCAATGACGAAAAATGCTAACCATCTCAAAACTGAACACAATTTTGTTGCAATAACAATTGCAATAATGAAGAACATGCATATTATACAAAAAATTATACGTACCTATTTAGTGCATTGGACCACAAATTAAAACTATTTCTTTAGCATCGTGAGTATAATATTTAACAGCATGGAAAATATACATATATCTTTATAGACTTTATTTACTTTTTATAATATCTCAAACACAAATTAATGTAATTATTAAACTTTACTTCGAAAATAGCAATAGAAATACTTATGGTTAAAACTAAATTCCACACATTTACTTTTACATACAACAAATAGGCATACAAACATATAAGCAACAAATTTGCTGTAGGATTTACTTATTTTAGAAAAAAACCAGAAACTTTAAATAAATAATGTTAGTTACACATTAAACAAAATAAATAATTAGTTTACTAAATTATATTATTAATTTAAGAAAATTATTAAAAATTACCAAAATTCTTTTCTCACGCTTATTTAACAATCTTCGTCGTTTCTTCGGCATTCTACCAACTATTATAACTATATAAATTAATATTTTTCCTTAATAGATTAAAAACAAATAAATAAAGAATCCACTAATCCTTCGTTTGAATCTGATTTTTACTTTCACTTCACTCTTACATGTAATACTAATATATGTAATGTATATATAGTGACAGTAATGTATTGTAATCTCGCGAAAATCGATTTTGAGATTTTGTGTTTGTTAGGACTCTGGAGGTCCCTTACTCAGAAAAATGTTGTTTTTTTTAAAAGAAAATGTATGCGTGTGTGTAGAAAAGTGGTGCTGATTATTAGACCCTTTTCCTGGCTGCTGTCCTGCAGCTTGTAGGAAGCGCTGCTGCGCGGCGGATACCCGGTAAAAAAGTAGCCTATGACGTCGCAACCGTCTGTCCGCCAGTCGAGTGTTTCCGTTTGTTCAGTAAAGCACAGTAATTTTGGTTGTGTTTTCATAGTTAAAAAGTTGTTGAGATCTTATTCTTGAGAACTTCTATTTGTGTCATTAATGTAAGGCTTTTTATTAGTCTCTTGATGGTGTTGGGTGGGTAGTTATTGAATGTGGATAAAACGTCTTGAGGTTTTGTTTCGCTAAATTTAAATCTAACCGCAAAATTACATAACGTTTTTGTCCGTTTTGTCCGCATGGCCTGAGTTTTTATTCGACAGTGAAAATATTGTCTTCTCTTGAAGTCCAGATTTTTTTGATTTCGTTGCCAGTGAAATGTGATATTTAGAATGAATTCGTTTTATAGATTTATCGTGTATAGTTTAATGAATTACATTTTATTATTATTATTATTAATGAAACCAGACTTATTTTGAATAGACACACTTTATTAAAGGTTCAACACTTCATTGGCAAGCGTTCTTGAAAAAATATAAATTCGTAGACAAATGTAAGCCCTTCATTATGCTTGCCTGACAAAGAGACAGCATTTTACGGAAATAGGATTTGTTACACAAGCATTCAAATAAAGCCTGGAAAAGTTAAGTCTATTGATGGAGGTAAAAAATCAAACTGTTTAACTGGAGCCTTCAGCGCTTGCATTCCTTTAGACTTTTAGAGGTTAAGTGCTGCTGCGTAAGGCAGCATTACTCTACAATAGGCGAGGAGAAACGAGCAGTTCTATATGTTTCGCAGATGGTAGTTCCAAAATCCTAGAGAATCACTTCGTAGAAGTCCATCACTGTCTGCGGACTTTCGTATTTCCTTTGCAGTAGAGGCTGCTCTTATGCAACCTTTGGGGCCCCAATTCAGAGCCACAGCGAGGGCCGCAGGATGGGGGCTGACGACCCCGAAAACATCCTCACAACTTTTCTCGACAGGTACTGCCGTATGACTAGAAATTCCTTGATAAATGCGCTTCCTTAAATTTATCTCCGAATAGAACAGCTCGGCGCTGCTGTTAAGTAATGCTCTGCCAATACCGGAGCAGAGTTTATGCCAGCACTGGGACGCTTAGTTTCCTTGCCCTGGGAAACGAAGGATGTAAGCAGGCACTTTTCAGCTTGAGAGGTGATTTCCTAACAGGATTTCAGGGACGAACATCCCCACTTGCTAGCAAGTGACTTCGCCGATTATTGGTACGTAGTGACTGATAGCAACTCCGACCTGATTCCAAACTTCAGAAATTGCTGCATTCATCCAACTTTTGCTAGCTATGTTTCTCCAAATAGCGAATTTCAAAAGTTGTTGTGAGCTTTCATATTGTTATAACAGGGTCTACGAATTTATGTTACGGAGATAGATAACTTTAAGTAAATAAAGTTTTATTAGTAATTTATAGCACGGGTATTATGGATAGTGTTTTGGTAAAAGTTCGGTGGGTTTTAAAAAATTTTTTTATTTGTCTAATATAAAGAAGTTGAAGAAGAATCATTTTAATTCTCTAAAGAAAATGTGTGTTGAAAACACATATTTTGTTTACTGTCCTTCAAAAAGATGAATACATAGATGTTGCTATTTGTTCTGAGCGTTATAGCGTTGTACCTGTAGATCGCAAGCATTTTTCCCATGAGAACCAGCAAACGTCTGAATTTCGAATTCTTTGTCGCGCAAAATTAAAGTTAAATTAATATTATTAATTGGAACCAGCCTTTTATCCTATTAACGTTCGATTATTGTAGTAACACTTTTCGTTGTTAAACTTAACAAGTTTTTAATGGTTATTGATGTTCGAAATATATTATCTTATCAATGATATAGAGCAAAACTCATATGGTAGTTTGTAGACTTTGTTTTTATTAGTTTTTTAAATTATATAAATGAAACTCAAATTATTATTGTTAATTAATTTAAGTGTTGAGTGTAGCCTAACTTAATATTACGTTTTCAAAGTGGTGTACAGTGATTAACAACCGGTTTCCGAAGGATTTTGTGATATGAGTGGACCACGATGAATCGAATATTTTACGAAGGATATATCGTAAATAGTACGGTTTAGAATTTTTATTATTATTAGTCCCGTCCCCGTGAAGCGTCCAAAATCCTTTTGGAATAGGAAACTATCGAAAAAACGAATTGCCGCAGTTATCGGTATCGTGTCGTGGATGTAACTGGTTAACACAGCTAGTGTATAATTATCTAAAATTGATTAACGCCAAAAGACTATAAATGAACTTTGGAAAACAATAATTTGTGAATATGCAGTCATTTTAGATAACAAATGAATTCTACTTACTCATTACAACAACAGCCAATCTTTGGATATACCTATATGCGATATTTTCTAACCATAAAATTTTGGAGAACAACTTTTGGCTTCGTAAGTTAATCCAATAAAAAATCAAAGCAAAGCAGATGCTTCAGGAAAAAGTTGTGAAGACGTCAACTGACTTGCATGAAGTTTTCTTGTCATAAGTAGACTTTGCACCCCTGACATGTTTTAGCATCCCGAAACGGGGTCTGCACATCTTTTACTACATCTTTTAGCATGAGAATTCCATCCTGTCCATGAATTCCACTTTTCATGGATAGTACTCACGACCGCTTTACAGAGATACCTACTACAGAAAACTTTCGGTGCTTCTGAAGGTGTAATATGAAAAAAAATTGTAAAAAGTTTATCGATTTCCCCAGAGATTATTTTTCTTCTATTGCTTTTATTCCTAGTCCATTCTCAATAATAAAAAAATAAAACAACAATTAAAATCTCAATGGCAGCTAGAAAACTATAATCAATTTCAAAATCAATCGCACCGCAACTCAAAAAACCAGCCACAGCCACTGATTATTACAAACAAACGTGTACAAAGTGCGAATCGAGGTGACACCAAAATCCGCATGTGAATAATTTGCAAAAATAACAAGAGCAGCTTTTTCTAATTCCGTTCCCGATAAAAACCCTTCTAATTGATTTAGAGGCGTCAGTGGTCTTCACCAGTCCTGTTAAAGACCATCAGCAAAAACTGCATGAATTCAAAACATTGAAATACCGGATTTTAACACTATAAAAGTATAAAAACATTCCTCCCATGTTCGCTTGTTTTAAAACGTGCACAGACAAATTTGTATCTTGGTGTTACACCTCCACGTAACCCGGGATCCTGGAAGCCGGAGCCAAGCCCATATGCGCATATGATAAATGCACGATTGCACCAATTTTTCATGTGACTTCGTGCATCCTTGCAAAACCTGCCTACAGCCACGCCAAGTGATGCGACAATTTTTCGGAAGGGCCAAACGCCACGTGCACGTAAGGAATCCTTTTATTATTTTACCCGGAAATAAGGAACAGCGGCTCGTTTGAAAAATTAATTCTCAAGTAAATACTCCAATTTGGCTGGTCGAGTGTGACTGGACTGCGCTGCCGGGGACACATGCTGCACGCTTGCACTGAACAGACAAATTTATTGAGTGAAACAAATAGTCTACTATTTTTAACTGTTCCCGATGATCCTCCGCTGACCATTTTAAAATTTCTCTTTAACCACTGGATGCAGCGATTAGGACTCTTCATTTATTGTAGCCCCAGCTTAAGGACCTTTAACCGAGTATGTACTGTGTAATCAAGTAACAAACAGAAATATGAGCATGTTGCTTCAAACTTTAATATTATAATAAAAGAGAAACGGATTTCATGCTCCCTCTTCCTGATTCTTATTGAATTCGTATTGGAAAACTCGGAGTCGCATTAAAAAACTCTTATTGCGCGTGTATCCAAAAATAAATAAGTATTCAAAAATAAAGTCACAAAGAAAGAAACATTTTCAAAAACATACATATATGCACAATTGATATTTGGCTTGTTCTACAAATAATAGTAAATAATAATAAAGTTTGTTAAGCCTTGACTGATCCTAGCATTGGAAGAGCTCTCAAAATTGCAGAAAATACACACTAGCTTAATTTTTGGATACTGCAAGAGTTTTGATTTTCAAATTCTGTTCTCACGTTTCCCCGTATGTAAAACATTTTAGTGGAACGTTATGTTTGCCACATTGTCAGCGATTGTCATTGTCATTGATTAGGGGGTGGAGAGGGCCGCTCTGGGCCACAAGCGGGGATACCAGAATACCTTGAGGTCCAAAGTACGGTGCAAGTTGGGGGCCCTTGCAAAAATCCCACGAACAACAACTTTTAACCAAAAAACGAAACTTCTTTCGAAAAATGTTTAAGATTTCACAAGCAAGACATAAAGCAAGCAAAAAGTAACTGAAGAATACATAGATTCTTAATTTGTGAAAAAAATTGAAATTTGTTTAAAACATATGTTTTAACGACATGCTTAAATATTATACGTCAAAAATTGCATAACACATTAATGTTTATGGGACTTACAAAGTGATGGGATACAAAAACGAAAAAAAGTGCATTGTTGGTCGTATTAAAAGCTATTTTGCACAGAATGAATATCCTTTAACAAGTCCTCTGGCATTTCGAGAGTCAAGAGATATTACGACAATATACAACTGCCCCGGGCTCGAGATGAAACGATAAGATACAGAGATGGGTTAATGTAGACATATTGACGTAATGGGGTTGTTGCTGCGGAATAATGACGTGCTCAAATAATTTTTGTGGAAAGATTCAAATAGAAATTTGTCAAACGAATGAAATTTTATGTCGCTTTACAATATTCCTATTAATTTCCTTCTTTTAAACTTAAAAAAAAATACAAATTTCGAAAAGGAAATTCAGGGTGGATGATGGCTAGCAAGTTCCGCTTCCGTTCGCAACATTTAAACAACAGCAAAGAGAGATTACTTAAAATAAAATTAGGCAGACCCAAAATAGTTCCTATTAATAAAGAGTTAAAAATGTATGTAATAATCGATCGCTGAATGCTGATGATGTTGAAAGAAATAACACGCCAATTCGGTCTTCTTTTTGGAACAAACTATATTTGCAAGCTTTTAAGCCCAGAAATAATATAATAAAATTTGTTTCCAATATCTTCACAAATACGGCCGCTAGCGTGTAAATATATTTACTATATTATATTGTAATATACTTATTTGAAAACTACAAATTTTTCGAGATCTTACGTTGGTTTTTGTGTTATAAATGCCATAATATTCAACCGATTTCAATCAACAAAGTTTCATCATTCTCTTCAACGGGGATCAAGAAACCCGTTAGAATAAAAAAATTCCACTAAGGTAGAGTTTTTTTTTAAATTTAAAATTGAATTCTTTTGTTTTTTAGAGACTCCTTAACTTTCCCTTAAAACCGCGTTAGGGTGGTGTTTCTTGTTTTAATGGAGAAACGGCGAATTTAAAACACGCGCGCTCTTCGTCCGCTTGTCAGTCCAGGCGAAAACTCGAAAACGCTTGTAGCTAGCTGCTAGATACTTGAAATTTGGTGCAATGATACTTCTTTCACCATTATTTTTGGCATTGCAAATGTTCGCTCAAAACTAATATACCCTACATCTAATGATGATGTTGTCACTGAATATATTATTATTAATATATTAACTAGCTTAAATATTAGATAAATATTGTTATAAATACGTATCACAATTGTCCATTACTAATTAATTATTTGAACGGAGTCGTTTTTACACGGAACGCGGCATTTTTTTACACGGTTTTGAAATCTTACAGATGCCAAAGCTTTCCTTTTTTGCGTGCTTTTTCAATAATTTAGAACGAATTTCTCTTTTTACGGTGGAAAACTGTTTTATTATTAAATTCATACAAGAAATTGCAATACAATGAAACTGTATATTCAAAAACAAAACTTCAAAACGTTGATATTACATACCATATATTATTTTATTTAACATTATAATATTTAAAAAATAGAATAAAGTTATTGTATTACTAAAAAAATTCAGGATTAAGAGATTCAATCGATATTCAAGTACCTACGAGTACTACAAGTTCAAAATCTGTTTCTGTTAATTGGTTGTTTTAGTTTCAACAAATCCATTGATCGACTGTTGCTGTTATTATGCTCTATCTATTACAATTTAAAAAATCTAGTTTCCGCTATAGAACACAAAACTGGATCCATTCTCACTAGGTGTAGATTCTGTGAGGTGAGCAGCAGATGGTCCATTGTACATACCTCGTTGAGAAGTGCTAAACATCTTGAGTTTTGATCTTGTTGCCTTTCATCATGTGTAACTTTCTTAAAAATCGTTCGGAAGCATTCGCCAAATCCCCAAATTAAATATGCCGCGCAAATTGAATAAGAATTTGTAAGTAATGTGTAGGTATCCGAGAACATTGTCAAACTACGAATTAGCCTGTTTGTAACTCCCAAAGGCAAAACGGTTGAGAATCAGGAGTTGTTTTGTTCTTATCCTGTTC
Source organism: Leptogaster cylindrica (assembly GCA_963082835.1). Taxonomy (NCBI): domain Eukaryota; kingdom Metazoa; phylum Arthropoda; class Insecta; order Diptera; family Asilidae; genus Leptogaster; species Leptogaster cylindrica. The sequence continues at coordinate 37,521,177 of OY720106.1, forward strand.
ATCTGCTCATGTTAAATCTTGGTGAAGCAAGTAAAGTCAAATGGCGAACTGCAACTGAGAATATCCTATTGGGGGGTTATAAAATTGTTTAGACTTTGTGTAGTAATAAATTACTCTTTTCTCGCAAAACTTAAATTTACTTTCATACCTACTTATTGTTAGTTTTAATCCAAGCATCAGGAAGTGTTTTTCCTGAATGCTTTCAATAAAGCTCTCATTGGGGAATAACAGAACTTTGGAACTTTAGCAGTTATCGCACTCAGGTAAACATCTGAAAATGAATTTTCTAATAATAATCCACTACATAGATTTCAAATAACTGACAAACCCAACTACCTTTTAGTCCTAAATTAATAACAAATAGTTACCAACTTCATTATTAAATGGCATGAAAATTACCAATGCCATATCTAAATGAAAGTTTCATTTTAAATTCGCTTTTGGTTTGCTGGATTGAATCTTTGATAATTAATTGGAAAGCATTATGAAACCCAAAAGCTCTGTAAGTTTATAAAGCTCGCCAACGAATGAATTTAGCAGTCGACTGTAAATTACTTTACGCCATGTGCGAAATTTGTACACAAACATTACATGGTCTGGCTCCGTAATGCTCCTGCCCTATATACGTATGTATAGGCCTACTACATTCGTAAGTTTAGTTCAAGATTGTGATGGCAGAAATTTTGCAAAAGGTGAGTTTTGTGCCGATTTTGGTAAATCCGATGCGTACTTGCTGCATTGTTGAGCCCGCAGATGCCAAGTGGGTGGTGATTATTGAAAGTTCAATATCAAAAGTTCTGGCGTAGTGTTGAGAATTTCGCGTCCGAAATATTGGGAATCTGTGCGAATATTATGCTCACAATGGCGTTGGAATTGTGTCAGATGTGCCCGTCAAGGTATGTGCGTGAAAACAGCCCACCCCCCGCGCCAGTAGTCTGTTATCCACGCGAATTTCACTAAACGTGTGTCAGAACTTCGCGTAGGTGATCTTCGGCGAAATGACCTAAATTTCAAGTATTTTGTGACTGAGTTTAAAAATCCTCACAAAATACATATTACTTGTGTCTCATTACTGTCGCATTTGAGTGTGTTTGCAAAGATGTGTAGGAGCACCACTGCTATATAAACAACTGTAATAAGTTTGCAAATATTAGCTGGCTGTGTGCGTGTTACTTACGTCATTACTTGAACTCACACTGAATAAAGGCTGCAAATTAAATTACACAATTCTTTGCTAGTATTCGCAATACTCTAAAAAGTGCGGTTAACCAGCTCTTTAGCCATCCACGTGATATCTGCATTTTTCCATGCCTTTTGACAGCTATTTGACCGCTCGCGACATTTGAACGATTTTGCCGGTGCTCTCCAAGATTTGACTTGCATAATCGGACAAAAGCACAGGCCGAACTAATTACATTTTAACCAATTCGAAGTCAGCTTTACTCGTCTCATTAGGTCGTTGCAAAGACGACTTGCCAGCGACTCGGATTTTAGCAGATACAGAAACTAATTTCTACGTTTACCTTCTTTTTCGTAGTATCAATTATAAATTAATAAAATATTTACACTATACTTATTAAATACCGCATTTATTGAGTTCTTGCTGTAATGGAAATATTTGACTACAGCGCATTTAAAAACCAACTGGTAATATAAAATAATAATTACATAAATTAAATTAAATTAAATTAGCATTTATGGATTAATACCTCTTGTTCATGGGTCATGCCCCAACCCTCTTTTCCCTCACGTTCACCACCGAAACCGGTAAAGTGATATTACTAAATAGTAGCGGGTCCAGAAGTTTACTTTGTTTTGGGGAAAGTGGTAGGAATATTATTATTAGTAAAGCAAGGGTTCGGTGGCACTACATCGGAAAATGCTAGAAAATTAACTGATTTAAACACCATTTGTTGTAGAATTAAAACTTTGATAACCTGACCGTTAGAGTTCAAATCTTTTTTGCGCTATAAGTTTTATTTATTTTAGTTGTCATTTAGTAATTGAAGAATTGTGAATTTGAAAAGAAGGAATTTGAAGAAGTGAAGTGTTATATTATATTAAATTATATTATACGTGTCCTCATCTTACACTAATTGTAATTTGAAAATAGATAGGAGAGGGTTCTGGAAAAGATATTCGTCTTGGTTATTGAAAAGGGAGAAGCAAAATATTTTGAAGGGGTTTCTTTTACACAGCGAGCCAGAAAATAATGGGAGTTATAATGCTTTTAAAACTAGTGGAATTATAACCTCCACTAACCCAAAGACAATTAACAAATAAAGAAAAAAGAAACAACTGGTATAGAAAGCATAATCATTCTAGAGAAAGTTTCGAAGATACATATATTTTAAAAATTAAGCGATCGGAAGCATTGGATCGCCCAAAAAGTTTAAGTACAATAACAAAAACCCAAAACCTACTGACCCGCATTGTTTATCCTGGTGAATATTGGCAAATCCACCTTGAGAAAATTAAAGATTTATTAGTGCAATATGACAATGTCGACATAGATATTGGAGTAGATGGCTTGCCATTGTTTAAAAGTTTCGGCACAACATTGTGACCTAGAGAAAATAGTTATATACAATAAACTAGTAAGGAAGCAAAATTTTTAGTAAAAGTTTCTACTTTCCTATTCGCTTATTGTTCAAGCGATTTGAACCAAATTTTGAATAAAAGTACTTCGATAAAAGTTATTTGAAATGATTGAAATAGGTTCTGGGAAAAAGAAAATTTATACCGGGTTTCACTATTATTCATGTCCGTCTGTTTGTCCGTCCGTCTGACCAGACGATAACTCGATAATGCTTGTAGCCAGAGGACTGAATTTGATACAATAATATCATATTTCGTTAAAAGTGTAAAGCGAAGTTCGAAGATGAGCAAAGTTGGGCAACTGCTTCTTAGTGTAGCCATATAACCCTCAATCATTGATTGAAGTAACTCTGAACCAATTTATAATTTTCTTTCTAGATAACACCTTATAACAAAAGGTAGTTCATCCTGAACTCACATGAAATATTTACAGTGACAAATACCTGCAATATGTACAACGTTTTAAGTCATACATATTATATTGGTAAAATTTAGCTTTCAACTAATTCCTTGTCGTCTTATGGGCTAGTATTATAAAGGCACCTCTCGGGTTAAGATTGCAAAAATGTAAATTGCTTTTTAAACACAGTTATTCAACATATTTCTGAGACACTGAATGCGGAAATATCGTTTATGTTAAAAGCCAGCAAGTATCATCTATTATAATTTTATAAAATTGTCCAAAAACACTAAACAAAGGGCGATATTTACCAAGGCTTGCAATTTATAATCGGTGCATTTTCATTTTCTTAATAAACAAAACTCGTCCTTCAGGTGCCATTCCTCATTTGTAATTTTTTGTGGAGTCTGATGATTTCTAAATTAAAAATGGTCGAAATGGTTTGTTTATTTTATTTAGTCAGGATATCAGGATATGCCATAAACTCGGCTCAAGTTATAGTAATTCGAGTAACAAATGCAGTTCGCTAACATCGTTATTCCGAACTCGGGGATGCCTTCGAAAATCCCTGTTGAATTGACATTGACAAATCTCAATAACGATTGCAACTTCTTAGACCTTCGATTCATTTCACACGATGATTGAAAAATGATTTCTGATCCGGAGTTGCGCTAAGTGGAATCATCTATGGGCTTCTGGAAATGGAAGGCTTCAATTAAACTGTCAGTAAGACAAATGATAGAAGTGGGAGCGGTTTTTACAGCTACTCATATTTGCAAAGTGCACGTTGAAAATATTTAGATTCGATTTCATTTGAATCGATAGACATCATTTTGTACAGCAGAATAGTTCAGTCTTAACTCGGCAAACTTTACATAAATAATTTTTCACAAAGTTCTTAATTCAATCATCATAATTTTACTATACTTAATTCTTCATTCATTTTGTTGTTTCTGTGCTACACGATTCATTTTTGTTTAAAGACCCCTTCCGTTACGATTTACCAGTGGTAATGATAAAATAAATAACAAACTTAACTAATGTCCATCAACAAGTTTGTTTCGAAAAATATCTATAAATGTTCAAGTTCGAAATAAAATCCAAATTTAAGTTATATTAAAAATTAAAGAATTATATTTTGAATAATTTGCCAAAAGAATTTGTTTAGGTATGTTAAGTTATTGAACGCTTTCTTTCATTCGAATAGAACTTTATCGAATATGATAGAAGGGGTAGTTGACTTGGAAGGCTTATTTGCAGTATGCTAAATATATTGGAACTCTGCTTAGAATTTATTGGTCCTTCTTTTGCACGGATGTTACAAGGACAAAATTTTTGATAATTTCATTCATATAATAAATAGAAAGAAAGAATTTCTAAAAAAAAATTTTTAATTTTTAAAAAAATTGGTAGAATTCTGCCGTTCGTTAAATCTTGTTTTTTTTTCTCTTTTTCTTTATCGCTTATAATTTTTTTTTCAATGACCAAATAGGAAACTCTGAACCTGAGAACCTCGGACGGGTGCCCCACTTACTCTCAAGAAAAGTACTGGTCTACAATATACTTTGCATAATACCTTTTATTTTTAAGATTAGGAATTCTTTTTTATTGCAATATAAGACTGAAACATCGGGTTAAAAAAAACGTGCAAAAAAAGTTGTGTGTAGGCTATACAATAACTCGTAATATGACTTTAAATTGTAATGCTAAGAAATTAATGTATTTATAATGAAAATGAACATTTGTGCATACAAATGATTTAATCTTATATTATAGAAATAGGAAGACTAGGAAGGTGCTGTCCGACTTAGTTCATATTCGAACTTGAGTCAACAGCTTTATTGTTGTTCTATATTTAAATCCTGTAGTTATAAGCTTTCTCGAGTTATCGCCTGAACAAACTAGCGGATAGGCGGACAGTATATTAATTAATTTTATTTCTTCATGCTCATCAGAATTGATTAGTAAATACGGAAGATTTAATTTTTCATCCAACCACAAATTGCGTTCCCTCCGTCCGCTCCCATCGATCAAAACCGTGAGGTCCGGAAAATTTGAACAAGCTTTAAACCCTAATCCATGTGAGATAAAGAAATACAATTTTACTGAATTATATCTATAAAAGGAACAAAAATCTAAATCGTGGGAGTTGTGTTGCGGTGATGACGATGTTTATCTGACATGGAATGACCCCAGTGCATACATATAATTAGAAGAGGAGTATTCAAAGGACTTTGAAAATTGGTGGACGGATTAAATTTTGAGACATTAAAGGTCGATATACTCGTATCATAATTAGAAGGCAACGACGAGTGTATTACTATAAACTATAAAGTCCTTTTAAAAGGAAATTTATTTGTACTAATTGTCGAACCGCGGCCGCCAATACTTTGGGTGTGAACCGAACTCGTGTTTTCCTTATTTACATAATTCCTTTTGCTCGCTGTCATAAATGAAAATGCCGCGCCAAAACAAAAAGGATCTGCAAAAATATCAACAATTATATTGTTATATGATAATTTTGAGAAACGCTGCTCATTTCGGTATCTGGCCATCTATCGATGTCAGCCATTATACTGTGCCGGTGCAGGACCGCTGCTCACGGTTTAAGCCATTTGCAATCATTTCAAAAGTTCACTTGTTTTCCCGTAAATCACAACACTAAGCTCATCGTCGAACTGGGAAACATGTTTGGGGTTATTGGTTATTTTTTATGTCAGTACCTTTCTGTAGCTTTACTGTCAGCTCAGATATCCGTAACGCATTGCGTGCATGCATATCTGGCCCGTCTGCACTCCGTGCCATGTTCCGTTTGGAGCAAGTTCTCGATTATCTGGCTGCCAGCATCTATCGGTAGATTATTTAATGCTCAGTGCATCCAGCGTTCTCTTCACGCTTAACTTGAAATCTAACAGTCTAAAACAGGTCTCCGCTTCAATCTGGGAAATGAGTTCCACAGTTTCAGTCATTTCAATTTCTATAATTAGGTTCTATTAATTTTCAAGTGATGGTGCGCTCGTTGCACTCAAAATGCCGCGATACCTTCTGCCACTCCATAACACTTTTCCTGGTTCAAACTACTGTAGTGCCACATAACAACCACGGAATCATATATGTAACTTCTTAGTTCTTACTCACAATTGAGCGCGCTTACATTGTTGAAACTTGGATATTGAACTGTTTGGTCAGAATCGCGTTGCATCGAAAAATACTTTCATCCCCTATTTTCCCCTTTGGGGGTGAAACTTTCAAAAATCCTAGTTTAGGTACCTACACGTGTTTTTTTTATTTATAACCAAAAAAGGCCAGATACATTTTTTCTTGCATGTTTCTATTATATAAGAATGGAAAATTGGGAATGCTGGCAAAAAATGGGTGTCCGGAAAAACCATGGAAACTTTATCAAAGGTGCCTAAAAACACTTTTTGGAAGATTTTAGCTTGACGTCGCGACGCGTCGCTCAATTGTTTTTTCAAATGGTGATAGTTTCCGTAAAAAATTGTGTTTTTCAAAATTTCTTTTTGCGTTTTGTTCAGCTCATTGATCTTTTCAGTTTGAGATTACAACGATCTGATAAAATAAGAGAGTTATTACGGGTTTTATAAATTTCCGATTTTCAACGATAACTGCCGCAAAAATGGATCACATTAGGTGCGATTGATGCCAAAATGTCTGGTAGGATTTCGAGATAATGCGTTTTGATTTTGAGCTTGATCGTATTTGATTTGGGCAGTTAACATCTGAAAATATGTCGAGGGGTCCAACATTTTCGAGATTAGCAGTAAGTCAATTACTGTTGTAACCCCTAAATCGAATTGCGAAGTAGTCTTGACTTTAGGTAAAAATTCAATGGAGGGGGCTATTTTGAACGTGGAAGTAATGAGTGCCAATCTCCACACCGGAACTTTATGAATTTTTTTACTTCAAAAATAACGGATTTTCATAGGAATTTTCATACAAACTTTCATCCCCTATTTTACCCCTGGTGTTAGTTTATTGAGTTTGGTGAAGTATCATTAGAGAAAAAGGGATGTTTACAGTAGAAATAATATACCCTGGCGCGCAACTGGTTACGGACATACCAATATTTTCTGTTTCCTAGAAGCCGAAGACTTTTTTGGATGCATTTATCTGAAATTCTGCGACTCTTCTTGCACCTTTACATAAAGCTCAATGAGGACTGCCAAACTCTACCCTAATTCAGACCCCTCAAAACCTCCCATTGAATGACAAGTTGGTTTTGCTCATTAACGAACTTAACCGAACTATTAGGCCTAGAAGCTTTAGCCCTTTTTAGTAATTATATTTCCGTGCCGTAATTCTATTGATTCGAATAGGAAAAGTAGATGTCGAGTGACGACTTAGTGAAACAAGAAATTCGTCGTACGTTTTAAAGTTGGATAAAAAAGTGCAGTTCCGTTGCGCGAATATCTAGTTACCTTCGCAAGGAAATGACTTTCCTTCTCGCAAATAACCGTACGAGATGGAAATAATCCCTGGAATAAGAACCATTGGAGGTGGCTAGAATGAAGAGGTAGTTTGACCAGTAGCTGCAACCGTCTATAATAAGAGACGAGGCTCTTCTCTTCTACATAATGCCACAAAATTAAAATAGCCGCGGCTTGTCTATTTCTCCTGCCGCGATATGTTGTCGCGAACAGGTATTTTCATGGGCAATTTCCAATCCGGATTTTTCATTTCCTTCAACATGCAGTAAACTTCTTGTCTGGTCCACGGAGTGTACTACATCATCTAAGATTTGCAGCTTCCTACGGGCACCGATGTAAGTATGTACCTTGCGGAGGGCACTGACAAATGAATAGGCCAACGACGAGTCGTAGGTATTTCGCGAAACTTGTTCCGTGGAAACTGTTGTTTATTGCTTTGGGCACAAGGAAGTGAGTACTCTCCGCATCATCATCGGGTAATTTTTTTCTTGATTTCTTTTGTGGCAATTATCTTGATAGCTGGGCCTTTAAAAAACAGTCATTGTAAACCAGTTGCTGCTTTAACGGTAATTTTACAGTGTTTTATCATATCCTTGGCAAGCTCGCCGGTTTTAAGAATAGCAAACAGTTACCTAACGAATCGAAGATTTCTTGCCCTGCGGCTATTCATTCTTGCAAAACTAATTAATTTACAGTTGATTCAGATATGTCACATTGTAAGGTGTTTCGGGAGGCTGTTAAAGGATTTCTGTTTGGAATCGCGATTTAAAGATTAGCGTTGTCAATTTTCTTTCATACATTTAAGTGAGTTAATAATTTAATGTAATAAAGTACCTATAAAAGTAATAAATATTAAGAATATATGTAATATGTATAAACATTAAACATGTTTGTATTACATTGGCTGGGGAAGGGGGAGTTACAAAAACGACAAGCAAAAAAATATGAGTTTCCATTTGAATATTATAAAAATGGGTAATTACACAAATTGCACAAAAATACTCTTTCTGGACAATTTGAAAAAAGATATTAGAGCTAAGCCGCTCTATTATTTTGTTCTGGATATTGCCTCGTATTGCCGTTTAATTCATTTATTTATTCCGTTTCTGGAGCATACCTACTGTGCAGCGTTTGAGGACATTTTTAAGCATTGGTCTTTTATTGCCTAAACAATGATTAAACATCATAGAAATAATCACGCATTGTCCTCGAGACCTCTTTTTTCAATTTTAGCGAACACATTCCTTTGCATGGATGAGTTTGAAATTTTGACAGGACTTCACAATTACCTTCTTGCATACTTTCAGAGGCACCGAGTCAAAATAAACTTATATTTATTTATTCAATGTGCAATAGTAATATGTATACATATACCATTGCTGCTTTAAAAAGGAGAAACAGTTTGATATTCCAAGACAATTGTTACGAAAATATACAGAAAAGTATACCTCTAGAGAGGTTCATATTTTCTTGGAACATTTTTTGTGTGCGAAAATAAACCTAAATTTCAGAAAGCAGAGTATACAATTTTTTGTTGTATTGTTTGGTACACTTCCTTGAAGAAATAAAATGAAGTAAAAGTGTAGATTTTTAAAGTGCATCTCAGCTTGAGGTACGGTCAACAAGCCCTTTGCCCCTTCCCCAAATCCGCGACTGACCATTAAAGACGACCGTTAAAAATAAACAACTATTGAATCAACCGCATTAGAATGTTAATTTTACTAAGAAATGATTTGTTTCAAAATGTAAATATTTTTGATTCAATAATGCACATAATCAAAAATCAAAAATCAAACGTTTTGTTTTAAATACGTTTAGAACGCTGTTTTATTGAATTAACGAAGGATATTATTTATTTCAATGTTGAATATAAAAAATTCATATAATCATCATCATCAAATTCATATAATATCATATTTGAAATAATTATAATTATTTATTGATTCAATGTTGCTTCGATTGATTTTACAACGTTAGTTTTCTCCATGTGAAGGGTGGCATTATCCTGCTGCAATATTGCTCCCCGTAATGGTATATCCTCTTCCATTAACGGCGACAAACTCGATATTAAGATATCGATGTATGTTTCCGCCGTTATGGATTCAGTTACAATATATAACTGGGTATAGCTATTCCAGAAAATGGCTCCCCGAACTGTCACCTTTTCTCCACCATATGTCCATATTGAGCTTTTTATAACTTGACAAGTATTTCTCATTTTATGATTGAGAAGCTCTTTCTGCACACAATTATTTAAGTAAGTCTTTCTTCTGTGTAAAACAAGAAGTTGAATGTATTTCACGCTTTAAAAAAATGTGCAATCAGGACTACCTTCTGCTAATTGCTTTACGCTGTATCAAATTTTCATCTAAATTTTATATACCTACTTAAAAATTATGCCTTCAAATAAATCACATAAAAAACCAGATAAAGTAAAAAAAAAAACGTATGCGGTGCTTGAAGCTTTGGCTGAGTAACAGTTCGAGTGCAAAAGGATTAATAAGACGTTTTAATTCAAATCGTCGCTGACGTCGAAAGAAAACCCAAGTGAAAGTATATTTAAAAATTTAGAATCATCGTGACCATTTTGTATCACATTTCTTGGACAGTCGCCCCTGAATCAAAGTACACATTATTGGAAATTAGAAGCTATCGACCTTATTCCGAATGTAGTAAGTTTCGCAGTGCACGTTGGATGAGAATGAAAGCCCCGCGAAAACGTTCAAAGTAAGTTTTTTTCGTTTGGGCGCAACAAAAAGAATTTACAAGAGATGTGTGAAGAATTTAATAAGAAGTCTAACCGCAAAAAAAAAATTGCCAGGGTGCCCTTGACTTTTTTCGATGTGTTGCTAACGGACACACCGAAGCTTGTTAAAAAGTTTGTTCAATACCAATTCAATCTGCCCGGCCGCGATAATTTCGAGCGGAATGTTGCTAAAACATAATATTTCTTCGCCGATCGTACTGCGCTCCCTGACTTCAGATGCCGTTTCTCTATGCCTCAATGCTTCTGCTCCTCTCCGCTTCGGTACCTACGAACCCTGCTTCAAGCAACTCAATCTCAATGTCTTTTTTCCTATTTCGGAGATTATATTGGCAAAAGCTTTTGCCTCACAAACAAACAAAGCTTGCAGCAAAATTAAACCTACACGTACTTAGCTTAAATTTCAAGCCTACAAAACTTAAAATGTACTGTTCTGAAAATTCTTGCAATTATGAATGGGAATGCAAGCAATTAGTCCTTTGCGTGTTAACGTTAAAAAAAGAACCAAAAGAAAGTCATTTGCACCTAGCCTAAGCGAGCATGAACACTCGTAGCGGAGTTGCCAATAGCACACTGAACATTACAAATAAGTATTCTGCAGAAAACAATGATCCTCACGACACACGTTTCATGTTTGGTGAATACAGTGCAGGTATGCTAACGCGAACACCTCATTTTCGGACAATTTACTTCAAATAAATATAAATTACGAATTCATTTTAAAGGTCGGATGTGCAATGTACATAAACATACATCCCTATAATCTTCATAATTAATATACAAAAATCAGCTTCTGATTACAAAGCTTAAAGTTGAACAGCTTTTCTGGAAACCAAAAGGAATTAGCGTTCTTTTAGAATTATTGGAAAGCTATCATTGCAGTTTATTTTTTGTTAATGCCATTGGGAATCAAAAATTTTAACATACATACATAAGTACCTAATGTATCGATCCGTTGGCTTCTGTACATTGTCGGAAAGCTAGCAATGTCTAGCAAAGATTTATTGCTTATAAAAAAAGCTTTTCAACAAAAAATTAAACCAACGAAAAAAAAAACCTGAAAAGCTGATGGCAAACGATCTCGTGAACTTAATAACACTGATGGAACTACTCCTTGGCCAAACTCATTTCAGGATCATACTCTAAAATTGCATTAGCTCCAAAAATAAACTTCGTGAACTCATATACATATTATGGTAACTGTATTTAGTAGAATTGTTACTCAATTTCCAGCCTGAAAAGTAGACAAAGTGTGTTGAACATTTTTGTTTTATTATCCTGTCTTTATCCCCTTTTATCAGTTAAATTTGTTGGGCAACTAAGGGCACGCTTCCTTGTTTTTTTCCATTAGAAATAAATCTATATTATATTTATTATGTAAATTTAGTACCTGCATTCAAGCTAATAATAGTGATTAAACCAATGGCCAAGAACTCTTTCCTCCATCGACTCTACCTGAAGGCTGAAGATTCTTTACGTAAAATTTAGCTTAAAGTGCCATTATAACATGTCTTCCTGTTGTTGGTATTTAAATTTCAGGAATAATACACAATTTAAAAGACAATTCATTTGTCTTTAATACCAGTAGTCAACATAAAACAACCTTCCCTTTTCTCTTTACTGAAGTTATGGAAAAGCAAAATAAAAATACTGGCCACTGGGCATTTTCTTCCCAAACAAGTAGTGGCCGGAGCATTTTGTAATCATTACAAGCAATTCAAATACGAATATTACAATATGAACAATAGTATGTGTTATACCTATACCCAAAAAATTTAGTAGGTTCTATTTTTTGTCGACTCTTTGAAAAAGCTAATATTGTTTTTTCTACAAATTACATATTAATATGTTCATTGTACAATTGTACATATTACGTTTTTTAACATAACTAATTTTATAACTATTTCTATCAACCCTCTAGAGTCTAGAACTTATAATATCGAAAAAGTTTGCCTGTAAGGCAGTAAAACGTGAATAAAAGTTACAAACTTCCGTAATTTCACAGGGTTATGTGTTAAAACTGGTTTATAGTATATAAGCACCTATCCATAATCCATATGCTCATTCAAAATATAAACACAAATAATTACTAACTGTATCATTATTCATTAGCCACTTTTGACTTGAGAAATATAGCGTCAAATTATGAAAATTTGCAGAAATTCGGCGTTGGATCAATACATTCCAAGTCGTCCTTGCTTTTTAGTAGCTCAAAAATATATATTTTTTTTTAAAGTTTTATTGTTTTCGATTGGGAAATGGGCGGCCATTTTTGTTTTAGGTTGCACGCGATTTTCCGTATCTCCGACTTTTTAATTATATTCAGCATTTTATTTGCTCTCCTTACTTCTTACTTCTGCTCCCTTAGCTAAATGTTTCTATTTGTATATCATTTAGCAGCACAAAAATAATGTTCTCAAACCAGTGAAATATTAATTCTAAATTTTAAAACTCTAATGAATTAAAATAAATATCATTGGTGCACAAGAATAGTGCACACAACTCAAAAAATTTATTTTTCAGGACATCCATTTAAAATTTCATTGTTACTTGCAGGACTTGTTGTGATCTTTAATTTAAAAATTTTCACATCATAATAAGTGTTTACCTTGTATGCGAACTACTAGTATAGTAATAGTATAGTAATAGTAATAGTAGTGAAGTACATTCAGAAAAAACGGAATAACCTCGGAAATGGTACTTTTTGAGTTGTGTCACTAGTATTGTGCACCACCGAAATATTAGTAGTCAATTTTACGTAAAAATGCAGTTTTGAGGAGATATTTCACTTGGGCACTTGGTAAAATTGTTGCTATAGTTAGAGGTCCCTTCATAGGCATATTAGATGATAGATTTATGGGGTGGGCAGCCACTTAGCCAATGCCTGCCACCATGCTAGACCATGTGGTTCATTGTACAAATTACAATGTACATACCTCATAATAGGCATAAGTTTGGAACCCAGTGATCTACGGTATAAAAAAATGCAGCTTCTTTCTTACTAAGCTGTTTCAAGATTTAACAAAACAATTTGAAGAAAGTCGCTTCCTAGCGGTATAAATTACAGGCGTTTCGCGGATTAATTTAGAGCAGGTGGTTAATTCGCGATGGAATCAGCTTTGCGTACTGCACTAGATGAAGCAGGTAATGCTTGCTGTTCACCCAACTGGCCTAACAACGAATGTCGGTGCATAGGCATCTTGTTTTATCGGCCATAGTACTGTAAACCAAAAAATTCATATTTGCAAAAGAAGTAACCGTTTATTTTTTATAACATGCTGCTGTCGTTGATTATGGGCTATTTTTCGAGATTCAGTTGTAAGTGGCATTCAACTGTTCGGATTGGGCATTTAACTTGCAAATTAAATTCCGGTACTAACACGTTTGGCAATGCCGCTAATCGATTACGACACATTTTATGAAACATAAATTAAAGCACTCACACAGGTCTTGTGAACTTGTAAATGCTAGTGCACGTAAAAATAAAATTAATAAATAAATAAATAATTATAATATGGAGCGCAAACAAATACCGTCTTTCGAATTCTCAGGCATTTTGTCTTGTTCTCTTGCTCTCGGACCGTCCCAATCCGTTCGCCGTTGCGCATGCCGAGCGGTCTAAGCAATTTCTCGCGCCTCATCCCAATCCGAGCCACATTTCGCATTAACGGCAAACTCACTCGATCGCGATTTTTCTACTTCGCGATCGCGACTCGCTCGCGAATTCCTCCTTCTGCCAATGCTTACGCCTCGCCTTGGATCGGCAAGGGGGTTCAGCCGATGCGAGGTGCTCGTGCAAGACCAAGATCATCTCACAAAATCGCTGCAATCGCGGCGATCGCGAAACACTTCTGCACTTCCTGCTCTCTACCCTTCCGGCGCGGCACGCTGGTAGTAGTTTGGTAATGGTTCTTGTGGATCGCGATTCGCGGACTGCGCTCCTCTGTGTTAGACGCCACAATAGACATCACACAGGCTCCAGTCGAGCATCCGACGGGATTATTTGATAATATTTGAGGGTTTACTTTGCGATCGCGTGCGTTCTCTCGCTAACTTCTGCGCGCTGCTCTGCAGAGCTGGTTGCGTTTGCAGAGTAATTTTGCAAATGTTGAATATTCGCGCGCACTGTCAGCACCACCGCGACTCAGCTCTATATACTCCATTCACATACCTGTACATAGTCGGAGCGTCTATCACACTTTTAGCTTAGAACTCATGCCTTCTCTACTAATAGTGTATTCACGCGGGTAGCATTAGTAGTTAGACGACTGTTTATTAGGTATAGTGTCATAGTTGGGAAATTTCAATTATTCTTTCACATGTTTTTTTAAACGTAATTTGGTTGCATTTGGAACGAAAATTTCCTTGAATGGCCCATTTCCTCCAGATGGAAATCAGTTTAGTTTGTTTTCTGTGTGAAAATTCGGTACCGCGGGGGTTGTGATCGCTCTAAGAAAACGTGCTTTTTCCTTGTGATATAAGTGTAAATAACCGATAGTAACATAAAATTGCCAGCATTTTAAAATAACTCTAAAAGAACAAGGCGTTGATGGACGCAGCAGCGCAGTTAATGCATGCAGTAAGTGTCACTCCCTCGACCGTCACTCGGGTTTCTGTGTCATACTAACTGCTCCATATGGAAGACCTTAGGATGAGATCAGCTTTTGATAACTTTTTTCAAAGTTTCAATTAAAACAAATAACAAGAAAAACAAGCAAAAGGCAGCCTTAAGGAATTCACTCCGAGACGTGCGAATAATAAAGTGAGCCAGCAGTTCGCATTTGTCGAGGGCGGGAGTGTTCAAGATTCATTTCATATGGCGACGTGTCCAATTTGCCCTTGATAATTTTTTGTTGGACTTTTTTGTTTTTTTTTTCGCAAAAAAGCGATAGAAAAGTTCTTCAATTCGTCGTGTCTTCAAAATTTGTCTGATTTGTATTTGTGATTATTTCTGTGCTAGTGTGTCACTTAACATTTTTGTTCGGCGGGCCATCATTAAATTTATTTTTTTTTTCATAATTATAACTCATTGGGATCGTAGGCATACGAAGCCTTCGTCCTTTTTCGATAATACACAACCAAGTCAAATAAATCCGCCGTTTGCTGTTTCGTTAATTCGCGATTACTGTTGGTTCGTCTCTTTTGTGTGATATATGAAAGCATTTTCGTCGGTTTCCATTTAGCCGAAGTAAACAGTCTAAAAAAAAGTTTTAATTTTTTATTTTTATTACTTAAGTGTTTTTGGTGGAAAATTATCACGAAGCAAGAAATCGAAACTTTTGCTTGTACTAATTTCGGATAAAGTGTGTGAAACATTTTCGCCTATGCGAATCAAGAGAACAGCTTTTTACTGAACATTTGCATTGGAATATTTATATGGAGTTTTAATGAAAAGGTGCGTTTAGTATTTTTCTGCATACAATATTTTTACTTTGTTGTCACAAGCTTTAATCTTTCTACCTCCCCTACTCGGTTAAGCTTATAATATTATGTAGGTGCAATATGCATGTGCATTGTGCATAAAGTTTGTACTTCAGAAACTGAATGTTCTGGAAAATAAGAACACAAAATAAAAGAAAAATTATAAACTAAATGAATTTTGTGATATAACATTTCTTTAAAACAATTAACTTATAATAAGATTAATATCGAAAAGAAATCGTAATTGGTTCAAAACGTAGGGTAAGATGGGGGAATTGACTGGTAACATTTTTAACTATTTTTATTTATTAAGCCGGAGGTACACGATACGGAAAACGTCGTATTTATAAGCGATACGCCGTATTTCATATCGTGTGACTCGACGATAAGCAATATGGTGTATCGCTTATAAATATCCCAAAAATTTCGGAATATTTTCGGCACATCCAAGCAATTTGCGGGGTACAAATTTCCCGAGTCACACCATACAAAACTTTATGAACACAGTTTTGAGATTACTGCTCTTACGGGCGGCACGGCGTCGCGGTAATCTGTGAATTGCAAAATACAGGTTGCAAACTCATTTTTGCTTATCGTGTGACTCGATGTGTCAAAAGTGACATCCACAAAGATATTTCCTTATAAATATGACGTTTTCCGTATCGTGTACCTCCGGCTTTATACTTGTTAATATTTCTGCATTTTAATGACATGTATGAAAAGCTAAACTCTTTAAGAACAAACTATAATTATTTCAGATTTGTAGCATTAAACATTTAGAAGGGCTATAGACTGTTAGCTACTGTTGTCATTTCATGATCTATAAAGTAGTCCTTAAACTTTGCCGATCTTTCTTCAAAAACGCATTTTATAGTTTCTACCCATGTGAAACTAATTTATTTTGAGCCATGAAATGAACAATAATAGCTACACCAAAGTACATGCCTTATATTTCATTTTATAAGAAAAATAGCTCCAAAAATTTTTATGGGGGCGGAAAATATACCACCCAATTACCCCCTTGTGGGATATTGGGTGGTAAGTTTTAAAATTGATTTACAACAATTTTCTTTGTTTAATGGAATTAAAAATTCTATTAATGGTTTGTGAATGTGAATTGAAATTAGTTTATATTATATAGCATTTTTTTCGTATGTTGCACAAAAAACGGCAAAATCGTTCTTAACTTTTCAAGGTTTTGTGGTTATTCTTTATCATGTTACCTTATTACAAAAAAATCAATGCTTATTCTTATACTCTTCGTGTTATGATTAAGTACGGATAAACCCAAACATAAATTTGTAAAACATACCTCCCAATTCCCCCATCTTACCCTACTACAATACAAGCATACCCTTATAGGTATGTATGCCAAATTCCTCAATTCTATCAAACTACAATACATATTTATACATCCATCAATCATCAATTGTTTAATATCACTATTAAAATAACATGCAAAAGTTCAGTAAAAATAATTTCTAGATCACAGAACAGATTGTACATCACTCGCCGCTTGTCACCACATTCACATGAAATAATAAAACAAATCTCTTTTAGTGGTTCAGCATCTGATTTTTAAAATATGGTGCATTTTTCCACTTATCACTCAAAAGAAAACAGTATTCTTATGTTTAAGGGAAATAAGAAAAATTTATTTTATTTATGGTATTTTTCCACTGTCGGTCGGCGATTGTTGGTATCAACTACTTTATAAGTCCAAACTGTTTTTCCCAGTTTTTATAAAAGGAATCAAATTTAATCGCCAAATTAAAGAACGCGTTAAAAAAGAAATAAAGTCCTCTGAGCACTTATGGCAAATCGCAAGAAAGAATGACTTGAAAGCACTGAAATAAACCTGAGTCAGAAATTTTACTAAAATTAAATCATGTTACTAGTTAAAAACTAGTTAGATTTAGTATTTATCATTTGCTGCTTTTCCGACTGAGCAAAGAGAACATCAAGGGCTGTAAACTGTTTCCCGAACTTTAAGCAACAATCTCAAAATGGTTACTGAAACAAACTCAGGGTTGCATTATAAAATTTGCTTCGATATTTGAATTAATTTTCACGAACTCCAAATTAGGACTTCCCGTTTCAAAAATTTATAAAAAAAAAAAATTGGAGCCCATCTAGCGGATATTTCTACTAAAACTGGAAGTCCTATTAGCGTTTTAACTTTTGTATTTTCCAATTTTCTTTAATTTAAATTGAAACTAAATTATTACTTATCTGCAACGGTCCCTGTTCAAAATTTAAACAAATTCGATAAAATAAGCTTTTATTATCCTGAAAATTATTGATATTTAAAGAATGAAAAACATTCTCAACCAAGTAGAAATAAAATGGCTTACTAAATATCAAGATGTCATGTAAGATCTATTTTCACCATGGAACCATTATAAATTCACAAGGTCAAAGTAAAAAAACTCAATAAATGTTCAATGTGTTGAGAAAAGTTTTTTTGAAATTTTTTTTATAAGTATTTAACTATTTACATTTATGTATGTATAATGTATATTCGTTTGAAACAAACTTAAACATAGAAATGTTACAATTTTCGTTTGCACTTGAAAAAAGAGATAACAAAATACAGATTATTAATGGAATTTGCTCTTCTAATAGCATATTATCTTGATTTTGTACCGGTTCTAAATACTTCTGTATAATAATCAAATTGGTATTTATTTGAGTCTATCAAGCACGGCTTTTTAAGGTTTATATGCAACTTTTAAGCAAAATAGTGTTTTTATTCTTTAATGGTAACATTTTCGTAACATTTAGTAAAAGTGGAAAAATACATATTTTTAAGTAAGTCAGATTTTGCGAATTTTATATTTTCAAATACAACTCAATGTACGAACTAATATAATAATAATAATCAAAATGAATTAGTAACAATATTAGTTAGGCTTAAATTTTTAATTTATTAATTTCATTTGACAAAAACTATGAAGGCATATTTTTATAACCACTTAACATTCATTAGTCGCATTTTAAATTAGAATTTATGAAGGTTGCTTTTTTATTTGTTTATAACCAGAGGAGGAGACAGCGTAAAAAAATTACTCTACATAAATATA
The DNA here is from genome assembly GCA_963082835.1 of Leptogaster cylindrica. Taxonomy (NCBI): domain Eukaryota; kingdom Metazoa; phylum Arthropoda; class Insecta; order Diptera; family Asilidae; genus Leptogaster; species Leptogaster cylindrica. Next base: position 37,539,891 of record OY720106.1, read on the forward strand.
TCGGAAACTTCCCATACCAGAAAAGAATTATAATATAATTATTACTTTCGAATAACAATAACATCAAGAGTTAATCTGATGAAAATTCACGATAATAATGGTAATAATTTCAGAAGTGTTGTAAGAGCTTGTTGTAAAAAAAGATCGTTCAATAAATGTTATATGGTTACTAGCATTCTTGTATTCTAGTTACGGTGCAATCAATGACACAAAAACATGAATCAACTGATTTAGTGTGCAGTTGTTAGAAGTAAGAAAAAAAGGAAAATGAGAATTTTTCTGCAAATTTTTATAAAAATCAATTTCATGATATCAATTTATCTTAAACTCACTTTTACGCAAAGCGGAGAGAAGAAATTTCACTGATTTCCCCTAACTACCTTATTTAATCTTCAGTTAAATATGTCCATGTTTTCGTTATAACGTTAGGAGCATGCGCACTTGTCTTATCTCATAAGTGTCAGTGGAACTTGTTCATGTATTACATTAAGCAGGTCAACAATAAACGAATTTAACACATGCAAATATAATGTAGATATTTCGCCAAAAATCACTTCGGAAAGCTTTCAAGTATTTAGTAGTCAAACTTCATCCAAGCCAAGCCTTGATAGGCGAAATTTGCTTTTATGTCACGTAAAAAGTTTGCGAGTGTCGTCTGTCTTCTATTTACAAAAAAAATTATCTCCAAATACTTCTTGCGACAAACCTAAACTTGTTTTGGCACAACTTTCGTCTTTGAATGTGTTTCTTTAAGGTCAAACAGATAATTTGCGAAACCTTTCAAGGACATATAAATTTTGCACAAAGCTCTGTAATCCGAAAACTAAACCTATAAAATGAATATTGAAAAGGTTGCGACTTTTGAATGTGGGTTTATATAATTCAAGAAACGCAACAGCTCAAGAGAAGAACTAGAGATATAGAAGCTATAGAGATGCAATCATTATTTATCTCGAAATTCTTGTTGTTGGTGAATTGAAACTGGTATTTTTCGCGACAAACATCCAAAAAATATCCGATTTGAATTTTATCAAATCTCAGGCAAATTTAAAATTAACCAGAATTTGCATAATGAATTCTATCAATTACTTTTCGGTTAAGTGTTCTTCGTGATCAAAGATCAGTCGCCAAATGAATCTTTCATAAATACTTACTACATAAGAGTTTTGATTTGACCTTCTTGGAATGCGCGAATCGATTTCAAGGTGCTTCTCAAACTCTTAGATTTGAAAGATATAGGTATGTTCATTTCCCCACTTGTGTTATCTCACTGTTAAGTCTGAGTCGATTTGGCCATGCACTGACATTTTCCGGGTTAATTTGCTGGCATGTGCTCCAATTACAGAGATTTTTCAAAAAAAAAATATTAATTTGCTTTGTATGTTTTTTATACCTAATCTAGCAAGTCTACCCGGTTTCACCCAGGACGGTGAAAACCATAATATAGTGTACATCATATTACATTTTGAATAATTGCAACTATCCCCAAACGCGACGTATATATTATATACAACCGTTTCCTGTTATGTCGGGTTACAATAATAATAATTGATTACTTTTTTTAAGTTGAGGGAGTCTGGGAAGTTGAATGAGGATAGAGATTGGTAGTTCTCATTGAGCTTTTTTTCTAACCAAAAAGTCCAAATTACAACAATTTTTGGAATTTTTTATTTCAAAAATGGCGGATTTCAATACAAACTTTCATCCCCCACATTACCCCCTTAGCGGTAGAATTTCAAAAAATCCTTTCTTAGCGGATATCCACGTCATTATGGCAATGCAGTGTGAAATTTTCAGCCCTTTAGGTCCAGCGGTTGTTTGCCAGCCAGTCACGGTACTGTTATATATATCTATATATATATTTACGAAAAACGAGAAAAACACTTGTTTTGTTCCAAAAATTTTAATTTATAACTTCACTACTTTACACGTCGCGTTTCGCCTTCTTAGGGCATTATCAGGTTACAGACTGAAAATACTAAGTCTAGTTGCTAGAGCCCAAACTTTTATTCAATGTACCCTAGACTTAGTGTTTTCAGTCTGTAACCTGATGATGCCTTAACAAGCTAAACCAAAATTTCAAAATTCAGTTTGCTGAATTAAATTGTTGCTTATATTATGACCTAAAACGATCGAAGATTATTTATTATACACATCCGCCGTGTGAATGTATTATCATAACAGGCAACATAATTTTGTCGTACCTATGTGGTTTTCAAGAAAATACATTTTAGCTCTTAACACCCAGTAGAAATAATTCGAACTAAGTAATCTGAATATTTTTTTTAATACTGTCGAGAAACATTTATTAATGTTAATATTATGTTGTAAGCATTCATAAAAACAAGGCTTAATATTTGTAGGTATTGTAAAGAGGGAACGATAGGCGTATGATACCAAAAACTTTATGATTGCAACGTAATCAAGAACAAGTAAGAGATATGAGCGCAAGTTCGACGTATGGCACCTTGGAAACCATTCATCCATTACATTGTAAGATCAGCAAGTTTCTTCGCGCTTTTACACTGACACCATCCCGAGGAAGCCGAGGCTTTAGACTAGAGTTAAAAGCAATTGAGAATATTCCTATCCAAAGTTGTGACTATTTAAAAAGTTACCATAAAAAGCGCAGTAAAAAGTAGGTATAGAAGGGTTGTATAGTAAATACCTATAGTGTGTATAGTAATTCAAAAGGTGCCAGAAAAATCACCAAATTTTTTTCACATTGGATATTTCTAAGCCGTATGTATACTAATGACTGATGATGTTGAAGGTATAATTTCAAATTAGTTTGCAAAATATCGCTGGAAAATAGCAAACTTTTCGCTTTCCCATTGCGAAACCGGAAATTATAGTTTTGAATTTCATTACTACACTCGATCACAAATAATTCAATCACATGCCATGAAGTGATTGTCGCTTTGCATGTCGCACATGCACAATCCGCAAGCACGTCTGTCATTTGGTTATAATCGGAAATCACAAAATTTCTTTTATGTGACAAAAATATTACGTGTTCTATGAAAACAAGAATTTTCTTTGCTCACTTAAAGACGACTACTGACGTCCCAGTTGTGCACACAATTTTCAGCGCCGTTTTTTAGGATGGAAAAAAGCCTCGTAATCTCTTTGTATTTAATCATATATATGAGTCATTTTTTAAAACTAGATTTTAATATGCAGGTATTTAACCGTTATAAGGTTTTTTACATAAAGTTGCAAAATGAATTTCAAAAACTATCACAAAAAATTGTTCCCATTTTGAAAAACAAATTTACTATGAACTTTGGCAAAATTTAAAAAAAATAATTAACAAGATATTAATTTACTGTTTGGAGTAATAAAATAGAGAAATCCAGTTGGGTTTGATCGTATTTGAAATAGAATTTTGGTAGTAGTAAATTAAAATCTTATTTGTAAGAAGGAGTTGCGTTCTATAATAACTATTGTGCTTAAAAGGACACTGTCCATTGTCCAATGTCCATGCCAAGTTCGCACGGAACACGTGATGCTCCACACAATTGACCGCCTCGTGCCAACTGCACTGATCAAATCACTGCAATAAATCAAATGAATGTTTGCGGGATGTGCAGTTATTATTTTCCAGATTTAAGCTAACAGTTAGGTTAATTAGAAGCAACCAAGTACAGAATCCGATCTTCTTCCCCACTGCAAAAGAAATTGCGAAGCAGTATTTAACCCCCGGCTCTGGAAGGGGGACAGGGGAGTAAAATGTAAATCGACTCTCGCTGTCCAGTTCGAAGCTTAATCACACAATCTGAGGATAATGTTCTGTTGCATCTATGCAGCAGCCGATGCTGAACAGTTACCAGATGCAGCACTTGTCCGAGGCCGGTTGTGCGCGGCCGCAAACTTCTCTGGCGGAGCGGTGCAGTGCACTGATTCCGTATTTCACTCGCGGAAGATGCACTCGCGTTTCACTTGCAATTTGATGTTTCGAGCATGCGGGCTTCCTGCGAAGCTTATGCAGAAAATGAGGTACATAATTGCAACAGATAATGCTGCTGCTCTTAGGATAGTGTCATTAGATTACTGGCCTGTAATGTAATTGTCGCTCGGAAAGAATGCAACTCTCTGGTTGGTAATAGACTAAAACATTTAAAGAGTTGAGATCGAAATGCCATTTGAGTGACTTTGGGAACCACTCACCACAGCATGTAATAAAACTCAAAAGAAGAACCCTCGCAATTTGGGCATCGCATCATTGAAGAATGATCATCAGATCAAATGATCGTTGACTACCCCAGTAATAACAAGACTGCAAGTTTTTGCAGGTTTAAAGTGGTTGCAAGTTCGTTTTAAATGGTTTCATACTACCGCTAGCCAAATATTTTTACCACTTCGACAACTTCGAATGCATAAGGACCTATTAAGATTGATCCTAACGAGATCCAACATATTTACTATACAGTGTATGGTGTACAAGAACATGTCTGTATTACTGGGTGGTGAAAAGAAACCGTTCTATAAATATTCCTTTGTCTGTTTGTCCTTCCAATATGATTTTATCGCATGAAACATTTTACATACAGTGAATAGTTCATCAATAATGATATTTTTAATATCTCTATATAAAGAGTGTCCCATAAATCAACGTTAAGTGATGATCTTTCAACAACTGTGATTACAAATCTTTACTTTTTTAAATTTTTTTGAATGAAATAATCTATCAAGTGTCATACCATTTTGGAATCAGGATGTAATAATTTTGAATACATTGCTCTAAAAACAATTGATATTTCTTTAAAATTGAGGCAGTTGTGTTTTAATTTTAGATTGTTATTACAGAAGGGTTTTTCAGGATTACATAACACACAAAATATTTAAGAAAAGTAAAGTTTTGTAGTCACAGTACACAGTTTGAGGAACGTGTTTAACGTGTACAACTAAACTAACGCTCGTTTAATGTATTTATTATAAACATACGTACATATAAAAAGCTACTCTTCCGCGCTAAGTATAGGGTTTTAACTAACTATTGTTTTATTTGTGTTGTATTTATGGGAATAGTCAAATTATGAATAATTAGTTTTTTTTGCAAAAATAAGTTTTGGTCTGTGTCCAAAACTCAGTTTAATTTATAATAATTTTTTGCAGTGTCAGATAATATTTATGTCTATTTTTTCTTGGTTAAAAATAATATATAATATACAGTTTGTTATTAACGTTTACAAAGTTTAAAACTCGTATATCTAACAATATATAATACTTTCTGTAACTATGATCGTTTTTCCCCTGGACCCCTCATATATGTAAGGGCAAAAATAGTAGTGTTTCGGAAACATGTTTGATTGTTTTACTATTGTTACTTTACCCCTTCAATTACAGTAACCGTCACCACTATAAATACTTGAATTTTTGTTTTTGTCTCGATGGATTAATTTGCATTAAAACTTGCAAAAATTTAAAAAAAAGCGGTTCCTTTCCGTTGTTAAACCAGTTGAACTGCACCCAAAAGTTTTAAGCGATTTTTTAAGACGATGATCTAATTCATCAAAATTCAAATCTCGTTCGAAGCATGACTGAATTTTTTATCGATCGTTCCTTGATGTACAAAACTGAAGAATCTGATAATACAGTTTGTATTGTGGACGTTCTGCAACGCACTGCTGAACCTAGTCATATACAAGTGCGAACAGATAAGCTGCTATCTGTGCAGCTATTGGGTTACAGTGACAGAAGTCGCTGGGCGTAATTTAGAGCACATCAACTGCTTGAGTCTCACCCCTTACGTTGGAGCAGCGATTGCTTTCAAGGTTGTTTCTTATCGAATTTTAAGGATCTTTATCTGTTCTTTCGATAACGGTATACTGGTAGTAAAAGAGAAAGTTTTCTCGTCATTTTGGATTCCATTCTTTATGGAAAAACAATGAAATTTGAGATGTGTGTAAACATATTCTGCTTTATGTATTTAAATATCTTTTGTTTTTCCCTTACATACACTATATTATTAATATCAATTTTCTTGATGAATAAATATAATTTAGCAAATAGGTACCTATGTATGTTTCAATGGGGTGCCCGAAAATATTTTAGTGCATATGTATGTGTATAATAGTTTCAAAAAAGCAATCCTGCTTATCGAAGATGTCCAAGGCTAGCAAGTTTTAATCGGGTTTTTAAAATTATGCATTACTCTACTCAACGTCTAAATTCTGATTTTCCGCAATATCATGTAAAACCTTTGCAGTGACGTGTTATATTGCGCTTTAGCGTCTAAAGATGTCTTATCGATTCAGAATATCTTAATGTTGTTTTAAATTTTTTGCTAATGCTTCATGCTGAAGCAGCTACAGTGACCCTAAAACAATATTGAAATAAGCACTGTTTTCTACATTTATTGTAAAATTGCAATACTTAATATAGTTTCAAATTGTTAACAAACAATTACAGCCTGAATTATACTAAATAGCTGTTATGACGGATCTAGAGCAGTTGTTCACCAAAACGGCGAAGTTTTCGTTGCCTTCGTATCTGATTTGTTGGAATTGGAACTTTTTCTAAAATTTGCATAACCATTGCTTACACCCGAATCCCGATTTGCAACAAACAAGTGCCTGGCCCTAAAACACTCATCCCTTGCTCGCCACAAAGAATATCTATGCTCCTACGCTAGCATCTAAATATTATACACAAATCTAAATTTAAGGTTATATTTTTTTTGAGCGATTTCCCTTTATGAAGATAACTAGCAGTTCCCCGGGCTACGCTCGCGTAGAGGGAAAAATTATTATTTAGGTTTTTTAAAAAAAGAAGTTGGAATTTACTATAGCCCCAAACGCGAGATTTATAGAGAACCGTTTCCCGAAGGTCGGGTTGGTTAGTTTTTTTGAGTTAAGGATGGTTCCGCGGGGCTTGAATGAGGATAGAAGTTGGTAGTTCTCATTGAGCTTTATGTAAATGTGCAAGAAAGCGCGCTCTAAATTAAAACCTCTAGAGGTTAAAAAAGTAAAGATAGCCTTTCATCCCCTATTTTCTCCAGGACCATTTGAAATTTCAAAAATTCTGATATATGTGTTTCTTTATTTCTAACCAGAAAGCCAAATACCAATTTTTATGAATTTTTACTCACTTTAAAAATCCCACCTTATTCCTCTTCTAAATCATAAAAAGAGGTGTGCAAAATTTCAGTTTTGTAGGTCCAAGGGTTTGATCTGCTTTTGAAAAATCGCCAAAAACAACATAACATACTTGAATAAAAATTTTTCTAGAAAAAATTTTACTTTTGGGCTTCGAGGTGCATTGAGTAACCATTAGAACTACCAGTTTGCCAAATATGATAGGACCATAGATGCGTTTGAACGTCGCACAGATAAACATTTCCTATTATAAGCACCTATTGATATTTAAATACATTTCAAGCATTTACAACGTGCTTTCTTTAAAAAAAAAATTAAAAACATTAATGTATACCAATGAAGCGAAAAAATTTTCAAGAATTGAGAGGCAAAAAAATTTGCAATACATACGAATTGTGCCTACTGCAAAAGTTGACAATTCTGAATGAATTGGCTTCTATATTAATTCGTGTTTTACGTCAAGTGGACTTGGAATAAACAATTTTTTTTTTTAGAAATTCTTATAGAAAATGTTTATATATTCGCAAAGAAATTAAAGAAGAATATTATACAATTAACATTTTCTTATTTTACAAGAGAACAATAAACCAGATCGCAATGCGGCGTCAATTGTGAATTGCTACGTTTTATTAAATTTATGATATGGCATTTTCTGGCTGCTGAATTTTTCATAATAATTTCCGATTTCCAGTAAAATACAATCATTTCTCAAAAACTGAGAAGCCAGTGATTACTACGAGACTCCAAGGTCTGATGTTGCGAATTTTGAACCATATTCAAAACTAGGGTCTATCTAGTGGCCTTCAAACTTTGTCGAGCTACGGAACCCTTGCGTATTATAATGTTTATAACTCCAACGTAACTTTAGATGAATGTTGGTATATCTTGAAATATAATACGTATCAGTAGATCTGTAGAGTACATATGTAAAGACAATTAAAGAAAGTTGTTGCATTGTGGTTTATTGTTTCCAATAATAAACCTTTGGAGTCGAGCACGAAAAAAAAAATAAACCCCTGAAATTTTAAGTTTTCGTTTTAAAACATGTAGATTTTAAAAAACGAATAAAAAAAGCAATGCACCATTCTTACTCAATATAATATATTCTTCTGCTTGACTATTGACTATAGCTCAATTTTACTTTTTACAATTTTCTATTCAAATTTTTTTGACCCGTTTGAAGATCAATGATCTAGAGTTGTGCAGGTTCCGTTTTTCTCTATAATACACATTAATTTAAAGAAGTATTGTGGATTCTTCTGTCCTCCAATTAAATTAAATGAAATTTATCCATAGCTGCTATCCATTAGTTTTCCGATGTTCTAAGTTGAGTAATAAAGGCCGCGCACGCATCTTTTCTGTGTATGATGTTCTAAATACCTTTGATTACCAGTAGAAGCGTGGAAACAGGAAAAATTCGAGAAATCCTTCACCAAATTATCTGATGAAAGTATTTAACGATGACATGTCGAGTAGTTTATACGGTTAAAATGTATTTTGGGCCGTAGGTCGTGGGCGTATTAAAGTATAATTTCAATGTAAACCGGCTAGCCTGCGGACTCTCCTTAGAATATATTGCTGTGAGCTCATTCTGTCTCCAAATTATTTTTTGAAGAAATTATCCCCGCCCGATTCTTCAGTACAGAGTGCTACTTATCGAGAACAGGCATCTAAATTAGAATTATGCAATTAGCAGAACAAGCCAGATAAAATATGGACTTTGCACTGTTGTTACCCTAGTTTTCATTTACAAATGTATATCTATCCGAAGATTGCATTGCGAATAGGCATTATCGTCGCAATGTGGTCAAAATGCACAGAATATTGTAGGCGCCACAAAATTTACACACTCTCAAAAATTTGGGCAAAACCCAACGCCAAAACATCGTAAGTACTTTTAAAGCTAGAAATACTTCGTTTAAAAATTAAACTTAGGGGAATTCCCATACAACACCAAACTAACGGACCACAAAATATTTCAGACGTATCGAAAGGTGAGGCTGAGGACATCTTCTCAAAAAGTAAGACGCTCTCCGTTAATGATGATGAAAAATATATAAGGCGTGTTCCTTTAAGAAGGTCAAGTACCCGCAAGTACTTGTTACTGCCGGGAACTACGCAGTCTTGTGTTTCTTTACGCCTCATGCATTAAATACAAATGTTTTAGATTACATTTTTAAGAATATTACACTTCTATATTTGACGTGTGCATTTTAAAAATGCAACTGTTCAATTTGAAACTGGAGTTTCTGTCCTTTTGATTATATGAGATGATCATATCCACAAAAATTATTATTATTGCTAATTGATATTACTCTACTCCAAGTAAAAAACTATATAATTTCTTCTTAATAGATATAATTTAATAATTAATCAGACAATACATACCTAAATAATAAATAACCAAACTTATTGAAAATGGTCTACGTTCAACTACAGTGACATTAAAAACTTTTATTTTTTACAAAATGTTTCTTATACTAATTAGATTTAAGTTACTTTAAAACGTTTTTTTAACACAAAACAAAAACAAATTAGTGTCACGTCATCCAGATAAACTTCCAGGTCCTGGGCCCGAGCCGATATATTTTTTTCTTTGTCACCCTAGTTACAGTCGACTCTCGTTAATTCAAATTTCAAATTCCTAATAAACCCCCGCACAATACAGAGAAGTCATAGGTTAGGGGTCTATCCTCCTTTTTATACATACAAGGGTAATCAGTTTGTTTGATGTCGCCCTGAACATAACCATCAACCAATATTTATTCAACTACAATATGAAAGAATCGTTTGCAAATTTAAGTACCTAATCGATAAAAATTTCATTTCCTGTGTGATATCATTAAAGTTGTTTATATGTATATTGTATATCAAATATAAATAACTAAGATCATCTGTTGGATGCCTACAACATTGATTAGTCATTCGCAAAACAAAAATTTACTTAATATAGACACGAATTTGTTCCCAAATCGGCGTAACGGCGGACGCTCTATAAATATGTAAATTTACGCAGTCGGGTGTTGATCAACTGCTCTATTTTTAAAGAAGCGCCCGGACCTTAGACTACCATCGTCCGATCTATGTACACAATTCAACGTTCGTTCTGTTTCAGAAGCTAGTTCCAAAAGAATGATTTGTAAGAGTGGAGAACCAGAAGGCGAAATTCATGCACAATAAATTGACATTTTTGCTTTGCAAATTTTCCAAAATCACGTGATATTCCTTCGCTAGGGCATTCGCCCAGAAGGGTATCGAAAAGCTTACAAAATCAACTAGCACTAGCTGAGTTACCACTAGAAGTTCGGTCAATTTGAATGTAGGCACCAAAAATCGCTTAAGCGCGAGCGATGATCCCTTCAAAACCAGTTTAAGAAACCGGTGAAAAGTTAAGCTTTAAGTTGCGCTGTTAACCAAGATCTGTAATCAAGTTTGGTGCAGTTGTAAATCTTCTAATTTGACCGCGATTTTTGGCATCAAAATTTACAGCGATAGACTAGCGTCCAACTGGCAAACTAGTCGACTAATACTGGCTCCGGTCGCCAAAGCAACCAAAGCCACGCATGTAATAATACAAAGGGTTAACAAACTTCGCTATTAAGACGTCTAGATTCTCATATCGCAGCCCTTCTACTTTCTGGTGAAGAAGATCGCCGGGAACCTCGTGGGATAGAACATACGTAAATGAATCCAAATTTCCTTTTTATATGACTTTTTTTACGTGGGTGGTGCAGTATATTTTTGAATGTCCATATTATTAATATATTTAATTACATAAACCTAATCCGTAAGGTGTAGAGATTCGCTTTGTTTGCTTTTGAAATTATGCTGAAGAAGCTACTAAAAAGTTGAATGAGCCGACTACATACCTACCTACGTATTAAAATACATACAAGGTTAAAAATTGATTCCGACAACGTAAATGTCAATCGCTTTCCATTTTGAACATGAACCATTCAGTGTAAAAAAATATTATATTGTTAATTTAGGAAAGAAGGGATGTTTAGTCAATTGATCAATCAAATTGCGTTAGCTACCAGCTTTTCTTGCACTCACTTAAATACTCTTCCTTCTTTTCAGTCGAAATGATTTCAATAAGTCTAATGTTGACCTGACATACTCTCACGATTTGCTGGATGGATACAATAAAAAATTGAAATTTGTTTAATTAAGTGTTTCGGAATTTCTAGCATAGATTTATATTTGCTTGTCTTTTGAACGGTGATTAATGAAGTAAATATTTATATGAACCATTTGGGCTGACATATTTCTAAATGATGCCGAGAATAAAGAAGTTGAAAATCTTTGCGGAAAATGTGTTTCTTCCACACGTTACTTCCACGTTCAAAATAGACCCCTCAATTGAATTTTTACGTAAAGCAATGTATACCTACTAACAATAATAATATTAGAAATTAGATTTGGGGGTTACAACAGTAATTGAATTTTATCTTTTAGTTAAGACTATATTTAGCTGTCAGTTAGACAAATCAAATGCGATCGACATCAAAATCAATAGGCATGATCTCGACAATCTACCAGACATTTTGGTATATCAATCGTACCTAATTTGCTCCATTTTGACGGCAGTTATCGTTGAAAATCCGAAATTTATAACATCCGTAATAACTCTCTTATTTTATCAACTATACAGATCGTTCTAATCTCAAACTGAAAAGATCAATGAGCTGAACAAAACGCAAAAACAAATTTTGAAAAAGCGATTTTTAAGGAAATTATGACAATTTGAAAAAACAACTGGGCGACGTCAAGCTAAAATCTTCCAGAAAGTGTTTTTAGCCAATTCCGACAAAGATTCCATGGTTTTTTCGGACACCCAAATTTCCCAACATTACCATACTTCCATTCTTATACAATAGGAACATGGAAGTAAAAGTCCTTGTTTTAAATATACAAGAGCTACACACGTGACATTCTGCGAACAGCAAGCTCGATCATATGTCAATAACTAGGCAAAAAATGATAAAAATATAAATTGCCTCATTGATAGTTTCCAAAAGGGAATAAAAAATTATATATATTTCGTGACCCTTCTCAAAAATTACAACAAAATAAAAAAGCATATTACTAACCTATAAATTTTATAAACTTTCTTTTTAAGAAGATTCAATTTCATTTATTATAACTTTGTTTTAATTACTGTACAGATGTGCTGTCATTTTTACATTATTATTAAAGGTTTCATCCATTTCTTCTATGACAACGGTATAAAAATTTGATAGAATCCATTGTCGATGACAACGAGAGTATGTGAAAAGTTTTAGCTCGATTTGATGACGGCAAGTGGGTTAATTAGTTGTCGAAAGATTAGTCGCTATTTATACAAACAAGCAAACAAACAAATCTTTTCGAAATTAATTGAATTATTGATGGGATAAGCTCAAGGTGATTTCCCTGGTTATTGATATGTGTCGTTGTGCTAATTCTAAGTCTTCGTAAATGCCAAATACTTACAAATGATGTTTGTGTTGATACTGAATGATTCCACTACTCTCATAACTTAAAGCAAAAGAATCAGTAAAACAAGATTGTAAAATTTCCAAAATTTCGGTTTTTAAACCCTTTCAAACCACTTTTTATTGAACGATCCACAGATTTTTCTTTTTCCTATGAAGTTGTTGTAACTTTCTTGTACTTGTCTGGTATCAGAATCAAGCTAACGTTGTAAGTTTTATCTGCAAATTATGAAAAGTTTAGAGCAAGCAAAAGCTTTCTTCAAACATTCACTTTCTCCAGCACAATCATGAAACGTTTTAACTAAATTAAATGTACACAGTACACGCATCTCTATCGATCGAAAACTGATTGCAAAATTCGCTTAATTGTGTATACAGTATACAATTATACATATTATGTATTAAGTATGTATGTAAGTTTTATAAAGTCTTCAAGAGCCTATATAACTGCAATGCGTGAAAAATTCTTCTTTGTCGCTAGTTTCATTTCTGAATTTATTATACTTTGCTTACAATCAATAAATATTTTTATATTAATTAATTATTGATTAATGAACTATTAACGAACTGTTTTACAATTATTGGCATTTTGTGTAGCTACTTATAAGTTCATATAATTTTGTGAGTTTTATGTGCCTATGTATTGTTTTCCTCTTTTCAAGAATGACTTTCTGTCTTGAGTATGCTATTGGATTGGAAGTACTTATATTGAATATTATGTGTTCAGGGGCGCCTAATTCATGGGGCTTGGGGTTGACTCAGTCCCCTAAAATAAGGTTTAAAAAATTAATTTTTATTTAAACTGATGCTCGTCGCAATTTTTTTGTTTTCAACATGGAACCCAAAACAAAGCATTGCGCATTTTATATGCAACGTACGCACTAAACGGTAATTGCTATATTTTTATTTATAGTAGGTAATTTCGCGCCAAGTAATTGCGCGGTCAGCACATGCCTCCCTCCCGGGTTTCACATTCGTAGTTCTGTAATGCAGTAATTATTTATTTATCCAAAAATAAAGATAAGATAAAAAATATTGTTTTTGGTCCGGCCCCTTTGTCGTTAAGACCGATCGGCACGGAACTGATTTTTGTTGGTGTAACAAATGTTTAGTAATTTACACAAATCAACATTTTTACTTGGCCATATAACAATCTCTACTTTATATATACTTTTTATGAGTTCTTTTTAAATAGTAATTACTTCAGCTTTCGAGTATTTTTTATTAAGAAATAAAAAATGATTTTCAATATTTTTCTAAGGAAAATCTTAAAATATTTTGATTAAAATTTTTACTATAAATAATTATAATTATTAAATTCGTATAGCATGTAATATTCGAAAAATATCCAATATGTGCCTTAAAACTCGAGTTTTCGTAAGAAACAGAACTAAAATTTTCGGCGGGAGAATCCTCAGACTTCCTTCTCTTCTTGGGGTATATAGTACACAGGTACACTATATCCTAGGACCACAGACAATATTGTCTGCGCTAGGACCTAGGCTTACAGGTGGCCCCCTCCCCTAAATATATTTTACAAGTCGACGCTTCTGTATCTATATATAAAAATGAAATGTCATTCGTGTGTCCTTTTGGATCTTGCGAACCGCTTTAAAGGCTTTTAGAAATTTTGTGTGTGTTCCCTATGGTCCTGGGTAGATTCTTAGCATAGTTTCGTTTATTTACAGCAGATGGCATTGTTCGAAATTTACGAAGTCAACGCCCAGCCGTTACTACAAATTATTAATATTGTTTGCTTTACAAAACCTTGTTGAAAAAGAAAATTCGGAGCATTAATTAATATAGATAATACGTGATTTGGTAAGATCTACACGCCTATTGTAACAGCAATACCAAAATATATAATATGCAAAGGTGAAATTGTGAATGTAAAAGTAACTGGAAATAGAGAAAAGTATAAGAAAAGAGAAAAATTAATTTAATTTTTTAATTATAAAAGCGCTCAATTGTTTTTTTCTTTGCATGGACATATTGCTGTTATATGACTGCGATCGCATCGCCACCTAACAGTGTTGTATGCAGCACAATTTAATGAGCGATAGCAGTAGCATCTGACAGCGTTATATCCTTACAAACTGATAACGGTAATTGTACGTTGATTGTTTCCATTTCTATACCTACATGTTGGAAGAATGATGTATGGCGCAATACATATGTTCCTACAACCTATCTCTGATGCCGAAGCAAATTTTAAATATTGGGTATCTTTAAGCGCTGCATTGTTCCTTGTCAATTAAGTAAACTTAATTACTAAAGTCAATTAAGCTTGTAATTACTGATTCTGCAGGATATATTCAAGTATAAATCTAACTTACATTAATAACTAATAACTACATTCGGTATATTTTGGCGAAAACAAGACCATGACCAAGGATTGGTATCCTTGATAACGTTTTTCTTGCGAAGCTGATCCTTTGAAGAGATGCTAATTGCTAATACACGCATGCATATATGATTGTTTTTCCAAGAAGATTAACATTTATTGCAGCCAGTGAACAATTGCAGGCAGTTATTACTGCGCGAACCTAAGTCGCCACTAGAAATAGGTCAATTTTACTTTTGCCAGCGCAGTTAGACGAGCTCTGCAGTGCACCATGAACCGCTGTCCAGCGCTGGATGACAGCTCTGTGCGCCGATTACATGGCCATTTATCTCAAACGCTCCACAACGTAACGATCTCGCGCTCGAGAAATAGTTGTAATTAAAGTGCCTTCCAATCTTTGAACAGAACGGGGAAGGTCTTATCAGCTCCACTCCGCAACTGGTCATAGAAGTAAGAATTGCAAGAAACGGCACCGGCCGTGTAACATGCAAGAAACAGTTACGCGCCAGGTAGACCTGTAGGTAGGCAACCGCGGAGGCAACTTCCAAACAACGGCGCTAGTATGAGGCATTGGATGAGCCGACGACCATAACTCCGCATAGCTGCTCAGCGGCTAAACGGCTTAAGTTAAAAACGTTAGCTTCGCGTAATATGATGACCCTGAGCTGTCCGTTATAAAATTGGACGCGACTATGGCAAGCTTCACAATGTATGTCGCGGTATCTACCTGTGCTAAATGTTAATCGTGAGGCTACGGATAGAAGTAACTTCGCGAAAGGGCTTACAGACCACAGTCTTTGGCAGTTGATTGCCGTGCAGACGAGCCCGACGCTTTCGAATTCGACCTCATGCAGAATTCCTCGCACCTTCGAATGGTCGTCGTTGAGCAGTAAAACTGCGAACAACACAATAAAATATTTTAACAGTTTTTCAACTTTGTATGAAAATAAAATTACGGATTTGTTAAACTTATTTAAATAATATAACATTTAACAGCGTCTGAATGGATGAATGATTTAAGAAAAGTAATTGTTAATTAAAAACACTCGTTCAGCTATCAACATTTGCAGAACAATTGCTTTGTATAATATGAGTTGCTCAAAGGTTATTTATAAAGTGCACTAATAAATTCTTAAGATTTTTGGTTTATTAATGTTATCAGAAAAGTATATAAAATCACCTTTCAAAGGGAAGGATTTTCAACAAACAAGATGGTACAGGATGTGGAATACAAACTTATGTATATATTGAGGCAATGGCAATCTCATTTAATCTTAAAAACACCTAGTCCATTTTGCAGCTGAAAAAGATAAATTTATGTAAAACGTACTGCAAAAATACTGGAGATCAAACTCCAGTCACCTAAATTTCCAAATTCTTTCTACTGTGCCTGAGTTTTTTTGTTTGTTGATGTCTTCCAGAAGTTCCAACATTTGCACAAAAAATTATTGAACCGCATGACTGCCCTACTTGTTTCTGTTATTCTGTGGTCAACTCCCAATTTTGTCTATGTATTACAGAAAGAGGTGCCTTTCCCTACCTTAGTATCGTAGCTTTGTGGCTAGTAGCTTCGTTAGTCGCTTCCTATTAACTTTTTAAAAAGGGAATGAACCGAACTCTTTGAATGCCATAGATCTCTGCGGCTCGATGCCAACCACTTTCGAAACTTCTAATGCAGCAGCAGCAGATATATACATATGTATGGATTTATGTAGATATATGTGGTGCTCAATGTGCTTTGGATTCCCTTAAAAGTTTCCCTCAGCCTATTTCACATACGCATTCGTGCATATATCAGGATTGAGGGAAATTAATACAGTAATAGTTTTTAGACATAAGTTTTGAATATTAGGAACTTTTAGGTGCAGGGTTATTCTCGCAATTGGTTTCCATCAACTGCACTGCTACCCCAGGCTGCACCACGCTTCAATTTGCTATGCAGTATGCATGTGCGACGGTGGGAAACTTTCGATACTGCGGCAATGCCAAGTGCAAATTAACCGACCCAACAACAGCATTTGAGCAGGCACACTCGCGAAACTCGCAAAGGTCCCTTGTCCACGCCAACTTCTGAACGATCGCGATTGCTTCACCTCACTCCGCCGCATCACTCCACCTTGCGTGGGTCGCACACGTTCATATTTACCCTATAAAGTGGCGAATGTTGTGCGCAACTGCATATTACCCGTTTCTTCTGCGCATTTAGCTTAGACCATTTAACACTAAACCTTCGCAGTCTTGTAAATTAACTTTGTTACTGCTCCTTGTTCGTTCGACTTTATAGCATTAAAAATTTGTTGTTGCATTGCAACCAATTTCAAGGTCACACAATTGAACCTAATGGTTTTTCATATATGCACGTTTTACACTTTGAATATTGTACATTTGTATATTTATAGTAATGCATTGTAACATATTGGTCCTGTTTAAAAATTTCGTTTCGAAACCACCTCTTCGATAATATCCAAGTACCTAATTACAATATCTTTACCAATTCTGTATAGGTTTCTTGTAATGTGACTACTGAATTTTGCAAAGCAAGTCAAATTCCCCAGGAAAGATTTCATTTTGTGTGTTGTTTGTTTACCTTCTTGTACGGAATTGTATCAATAAAATCAGTCAACTTATTTTCGCTTTAAAGAGAACTACAATCGGGAAAACAATATAATGCATTACCTCAGCAGCAATTTTGTAATAGTTAATAATGGATGTATTCATCAGACGCATGTATCAGAGTAATTTCGGAAATATTTTGGAAAACAGCATGTTACTTTCTAATACATATATTATTAAATTCCAAAAAACTTTAATATCCAGTAGCGTACTAAGAAAGGGCGATCTGCCTCGACCGCACCGAGTGTGGGATCACAAGAAGCGCTCTAACTGTACCTCGAGATCCCCGGATAAGGAGCAGATATAGTGTCCAGCGCCAAATAAAAATCCCACGTGCAAAAATAAAAAAAAAAATACTTTTTCTACTGTCAAAAAACGTAACGGTGCACTGATAAGCAAGAAGTGAAGCGATCGACCGGTGCACTCCGCTACAGAGTGGTAGAAGTCTGAACTACTTACTACAATTTGAACGTGGTTCATCAGAAGTTCAGGAGAATAAAGAGCTAGGAACCTAGGGTTCCAATTTTGGACATTTTCCTAATCCTCTAGATGTTATTTCTAAAATTTCGTTTTCATATACACAATCAATTGTATCTACGTTAATATTAACTCTACATTTGTTATATAAAACTTCAACTTTTAATTACTAGAACTCCTACAATACATGAATTATCAAAACATATACCTACATATTGTGACAAATCATGTACCTATATGTATTGTATATATATTTTCTTATCATAAATGTATTTATTCGAATATGGGCTTGCCCTACTTTCGTGTACATAAACGGTTTTATAAATATAAGGTAACTTAAGTTTAAATTCTCTCGAATTTGGTCATTATTAGAAAAATATCAGAGAAAGAAGAAGAAGAAGAGAAGAGAAATTCATATTTGCTGTATGTACTATACGATGATTAAAACTAGAATCGCTCTCACATCGCAATCCCCGTCTCAGTCGATCTCTGACCACAGAATCCTGCCAGATAAAAATACACAAGTATGTATTGTAAATACTGAATCGAACCGAACAGATCGGCGGCTTTCGCATTCTCGACATCTGCAAAATGCTTCAATCTAATTAACTCGACCTTCACGAAAATTTTGTACATCACTGTAAGCCACTAATTACAAAACACATATGCCCTATCAGCCGCATGGCTTGCCGCATTGCTTTGTAATTGATCATGGTCTCATATGTATTGTTCACGGTATGCTACTGCTATCAACATACCACATCTGGATTTGCCTGAGAAAGAGGGAGAGCGAGCATTCACTCTGAAGAACAGCGAATTACATATCAAATACTAAAATATGTAGGAAAAGCCGTTCAGGAGAGCTTTAAGCTCGTTTGTAATCATGATCACTGTGCACTAACCATGATCAAAGCTCGCAGATTCGTTTTCGATCGCTAGCGATATCGACATTTAGTCAATCAGGAAAATTCATGTTTGAATTTCAGATCTGCCGAAAATTCAAGAAATTCTCATGGCATGTACCTATAAATATATAAGGGCATAGTTTTCACAGATCGGTTCTAAGTGTTGCTGGTGTTGCAAGGAATGAACTATGTAATATGGAAAGTATAATTGATTTAGGCCTATAATTTTATGGAAAACCTATCCTAGAACGGCACAGTTTTAACGCAGACGAAACATTTTTTAAAAAATTGTGTAAAAAACCGTGAAACAACAATTTTCCTATTGTAAAAAGAAATTTGTTCTAAGTTAGTAAAAAGGCATGAGCAAAAGGAGCAATTTTTTCCATTTCTATAATTACAAAATAGTGTGAATAATTAAATGTAATTAATTAGTTGTTCTACTGGCGGTCTGGAAAATTTTTGAAGTCTCTCAAAACGTCGTCTTAAGCGTTGTTTTGTTTCGTTCTTCTCGAAAAACAATTTTTTTTTATAAGATGACGCCCAAAAATTAAATAATGCAGGCCTGAATTGAAAGCTAGAAGAATCATTAAAACAGTGCCTAAAACATTGATTTTTAACAAGTCAATTCCAAAATACTGTCGAATATTTCTGCATAAGGTTATATTTTATACATAAAATATAGTGAACGCGTTCGAACGTTCAAAATTCGTAAGTACATAGTTTGTTCTCCAGCTAACAGCTACAAAAGAAATCTAAAATCTTCAAATTTCTAGAATTTTTTCAAAATCTTATTGTAATTAGCATAAAACAGTTATATAAATGAAAAACTGAATGAAACATTAATCGATTTTTGCATTAAATATTTACATAATCTAGAAGTAATAGTAGGCAACAATTCTTGCCGCAGTTCACATCTTAATATGTAGGTATAGGTAATTGTACAATATGAAAAATACCACTTGCTTTCATAAAATACAAAGCACTTCTTCCAGAATAGGTATATTGCCAAAAAATACTGTTTATTTAAGTCATTCAACTTTTGTTAAATTGTTTATACATTTAAACGGCATTTAAATTTTGCGAATTATAAATTAAGTCAAACATTTTACAATTTTACGTTAAGAAAAAAATCATCTTAACTATCTGCCTAATTAAGGGTTCTGGAAAAGTAGCTGTAGCCAGTAGGTATAATATATATATGATACGTGTCTTTTTCTTGTGCAGTAAAACTCGTACAAAAAACGAATCTGCGAAATTACCCAAACTTCAATTTTAGTTGAACCAAATCTAATCGAACTAGAACTTAGAAGTAAAGTATATTTCAGTTACATGAAACAACTGCATGTTAATTGAATCATAAGTGAAAAAATGTTGGCAATTCGAGACCAGATTCTATTCGAGAACAATTACAAATACATATAATAAATCGAAAAGAACAAAATGTTTGTGTATAGGATCGTGTTAGCCTCTAGTGCCGTGTAAATTAAAGTTCTTATGAATGTTTTTTACTAGTTTTTAGAGAAAAAACTCTTGTGAACTTTTAACAAAAATTACTTTATTTACAAAATCCAGAGAGCAAAGCATGGCATCCTCAGGCTATCGACTAATTACTGCTACCGGATGCCACGATAGGGCGAAACGCGTCGCACTCTTGATTTTGTAAATAAAGTAATTTTTGTTAAAAGTTCAAGTGTTTTTTACCTTTTTCTCTAAAATATTGAAAACTTCAAACAAGTGCCTTCTAAAAAAACGATCAATTTTTTACATGTTAAACCGAAATCATGCAGTTCAAGTACTATGAAAATCGACGGTGGAAGAAATGCTGTTCTAAATTTTGAATTTTTTCAAATCTTGGAATGTTTGTGTGCACTGTGCATATACTTCCTGCAACTGTTGCCCGCGACTGCTCTGGAAACATTGTCTCATCGGCGTTGCCTCTAAATTTTACTTGTTGCAGTCTCATTATACATACATTATGTAAGTTTTGAAAGGTTCTAATTCCAAGGCATTCCAACTTCTTGGAGACCTAGCACCCCATGCTCATTAGCATTCTTGATTTCTTGCGTTTCGTGTTTGACTTAATGCGTCAAGTTCGCGAGAGAGGGAAATATCGGCCTTCGAATATCGCGCCCAATCGCAGTTAGCGTTCATCAAGGATCTACAAGCTAACCCAAAAAATTCGCGAATGAAACTTACATACTTACAAACTTGAGCAGAAAACACATTGCATAACCTAGCGCTAATGGTGCTCGTAAAGGGGTAGAGCGATCGCGGTTGCAGGAGCGACAACCCAGCGAAAATGGTTTGCAAGATCGCTCTCTCGCGATTTCGGAAGAGATCGTGCTCTGCGCGACAAAGCCACAAAGGTGTTCATTCTGCTAACTTTGCTTAGTTTGGCATTTGTGTGAATTTTGCAAAGGCCATCCGCATTCCGCGCTGGTGTGAGTTGATCGCCAATTCACACGAACACTGCATGTCGTTACATGTTCGCGAAATTCTCAACTTATTTTGAGTGATTCGTCTGCCGTGGGCTTTTGTTTTTTTTTTTCAAAATTCAGAAGTAAAAAAACAGATTTTAGCTGAAGTTCGCCAATACACATGTTAGAGCGGCTCTCACGAGGGCTCTAACTGCGAAAATAGCTAGGAGAAAGCAGTATTTTTCTATATCGTCCAAGTACGTACAGAATTCGCTCCAAAACGACGACGGCTGCTGTGCTGCAAAATTAATTCGCGTTTTCGCCCGCGCGCTGGGCCTTTGATAGCTAAATGAGCGGATCATGGGGGCCTGCATGTGTGCCTTAGAAATGAGCACGCAAAATTAAGAAATGAAACGGGCGGTGGTGTAATAAAAAAAACATGGTACAAAAGAGCGGGCCTGAGAGGGAGCAAAAGAACGTGAACAGGAATTAGCAGAGCACTGCGAGTTGTGAGCTTTTTTTTAATCTTCCTTCCGCGAAGAACTTCACCACACAATAACTGTCCTAAATTTTCGGCAAACAGTGAGTTCGCAACCCGTGTTTAGTTGACCTTCAGCATTCTGTACTTGGTGATTTTACGTAATTAGCCGCGAAACAAATTCGCACGCAAGTGTATGTCATTACCTCGAGTTGTCTCTCCCTAAAGTTGACTTTCTTTGCGAATTATTTTTCTAATCCGTCGCTTGGAGCAGAGCTTTAAGTTGCGATGTAGCACCAGTCGGTAAATAAAAAATTGAAAGCGCAAAAAGTAAAATTATTTTCGGCCTTTGGCGATCTTTTCAAAGGCCTTGATGTGAACTTATCTCATAGTGATGCAGATGTGATAGCTCGCGAAAATAAAATTTACGTGCACTTCAGTGTTTAAAAGGAGGGTTTTGTTGTGTTGTGTATTTTTAGTACCACTACCTCCGATTCGACTTTTCAAGTGTGACCGTTGAGTGCTGAGTTTACGGCTCCTGCTTGGCCGACGTTGGAAGTGCAGCACTAGCTGCCTCTTCGTGCCTTACATGATTTAACTAAATTCAGTTCTCAGGTAAACAGAGTGATCGAATCACGCCTCTCACGTGTTTTTTGCTCTTTTCAGCGCCGCCGCCCACGCCCGCGTCGCCCAGTTCGTTCCAGCGCTGTCACGAAGGGCCAACGTACTTGGCCTTTGCCCGTTTTGCGCGGATTTGTTGCCAACCGGGTTGGCTCCGTTGCCGAAAAGATCTGAAACTTCGTGCCTATTCTCGAGCCAGATGATGTCATTTGCAGTGCTTTTGGGCAATGAATATGACATTCAATCAATTGGTCGAAGTTCCGCGGATCGAGGTGCCCATTTGCTCTGCACTGCACTGCAGGAATAGTCGATCGTCCGGAAGTCTTTTCCTGCTACTTTTAATCGGATCTCAATTTGGTGTGATCCGCGAAGCTCTTATTCCTGGAGCTATTTTTATTGAATGAAGTCTGAGCGCAGCACGGTAACGTCACGAGCGATCCCCTTGCCCTTAGATATAATCTATTTATAGAACGAACTTTCTGTACTTTAACAATAACAACACTACAAGTTCAACGGCCTCCCGAATTTCTATACCCGATCAGAAAAAATTATATTTTTAAATTTGTAACTGCGGAGGACGCACAAACGATTTGAACTCCAATTCGGTTGGGCGCAAAGTTTGCATTTATGTATGTATGCCACCCATTATAATATCCGCCCATTCGTAACTTGCAGCTTGCAAAATTCGCAGGCTAAACTTTGAAGGTGAAGAAAAGCGTACATTGGTTTTACCTCCGCCGATATTAAATCACCCCACTGTGTTTATAAATAATGAAAAAAGTGGCGAGTATTTTTAAATTTATTCGACTAAAACAAAATGATTGTATGAAGCTTAGTGATGAAATTTGGAAACAAGTGCGACTATTTATTTTTGGAATCTGGCTTTTCGGCTATCTTAGTAGCTATGGTCAGTTCCATTGTTACTCAGCTGTTGCTTTGTAGAAATGTACTTCTAGTTAAACAACTCACAACTCGTCTACCGAAGAAAGACAGTATAGAACAAATCAAATATTTTTTGCCATTTTTTTAGAAAAAAGTTAAAAAAAATTTTTAAAAGTCAAATTTCTCACAATTGTAATTTTGTTTTATTTCCTATACTATATATCTGCATAATATACAGGGTGCTCCTTAATGACTTGTTAATATTCGGGGGTGTGATTCTTCAGGTTGAATTACAGGGTGTTATCTAGTTAAGGGGTTCTTTCCAATAAATTTCGTAAATCAAAATTTATCACTTGCAATATTAGTAAAAATAAACCCATTCTTTCATTTAACTAAAGCAAAGCCATTTAACCGAAAATAAGTTTCAATTTCAGTTTATTTTTTGTGTATATTTAATTGCATTCTTGGAGAAAAATGCAACAGACTGATTTTATGTACAACTGGCCAAGCTAATCAGGAAAAATATGCACATGGAAAAGAGTCATTGGCGTTTCATTTTTTATGCCCTAGGGCATAAATAAATTTATTAATGCTTGAAACGAATTATATACGACTATATAGGACACGTTATATTTTTTTGGGTTTTCAATTAGTTTTCAAATATGCCTTTCATTTTCATCCTAATTCTTGCGTTTATATGATTAATTTAACCATTTTTTAGACATTATATTTCAATTTTCAGTATACATTAAAAAGAATTTAAACTTGTTAACGTCCATAACTTTGTGTTCAATAAATCCTTTTTAGTAAATTAAATGTAAGTTTCTCCTTTAGTATATACATATATTTTATATTATTTTATTTGATACTCCAGACGACTGTTTCGAAAGAACTAAAATAAAATTCCTTGCTTGAATCAGCAGATGATCATCAATCAGCACATGCTACTTGTTTTACCTATTATATTTGAGAAATTTATAATTTCTGTTAGAGGTGAGCCGCAGCACAATTATTATTTTGTATTTGGCATTATTCGACCATAGTAGGAAATTTTTTTTTGGTTTTCACACGATTTTAAGCGTAACAGAACCGCGAGTTACGGCGCGGCACAAAAAACTACCTCCTTGAGAGGGATGGAAAATAAAAAATTTTATTGTTAAATATTTTATTGTTGACTTCAAAGTACTTTTCTACAAAAGTACGTTGGGTTTTTAATGGGCCTCTTCAGCATTAACTTTAAACCGCGCGTTCTCTTATCAGCACGAAGACGTAATTAATTTTCACAAGTTAATTAATGCGACTTAATTTACTCTAAATCCGCCTGCTACGCAGGTAGGTTGCTGGCTTAGTACAGCGCACAATCTGGACTGGATGGCAAATGAAAATGCTGGCATGCATCGCAATCAGAACAGTCGCGCGTCTATCAAGGGTATCAGTGGATGTTGGATTTCCCCGTAATATCCACCATATTCCGTAAGCACTATCTACTTTCCAAATAATTTCAACACTCTAGCTAGATTTATGATGAAAATAGTGCGTTTTGGTACCTGGTATCGTGGAAGCTATTCCTCCTAGGCGTATGAAATTTAGAATACTTTTTCTTTTTAAAATAACATTAACACTACTAAGAATCACTTCTGAAGCAAAACTCGCTTAGGAGATAAGGGAGGTCGAAAACGACTCGAAAATGGATCGTGAAAATATGCAGAGTGCGCGCTCGGTTTTGCAAGACCTTTGCCTGGCGTCCTCAGTGCATTCAGATTTTTGATCGTTTCCTATTTTTTTTTTATATTACCGTTAACCTAACGTAATTCTTTGTTTATTTTCGCATTTACATAATATGAATGGAAAATTTAAATATTCGAATTGTTAGAACCACGTTAGAACTAAAATTAAGAAGCACATTTCCTCCGAATACGAATGATGCTGGGTAATAAGTTTCCCCACTCTACAGCTACAGTGATCGGAAAAGCAAAAAACCAAAACTCACCAAGTTCCTTAATTGATCTGAAATTTGTTACACTTGGAGTTTTCGGGCCCGGATTACGAACTCGTTATCAGAATTTCAAAATTTCAAGATGGCGGATCAAATATAAAAATTAAAAATTCCTTTCGGCAGGCCTACAGGCTGGGGTAGATTTCAAAGAATTTTTGATTGAATTTATTTGGGCAATTGTAGAATAACAACACTTTAAGTAAATATAGTACAATAGTACATATTTTTAATTGGTCCATGGATTATTGTTAAAAGGATGTAGCTATTACTTTTGGTATTTAAAAATCGAGAAACTAGTTATGGATTTATAAACTACTCAAACTCATCAAGAGATTTTCAACGATACCCCACAAGTCGTGGTTTAGACAAATTGGCGTATCTAGGATTTATATTTTGAGAGAGGGGAACAAAGGATCGAAAATTTTTGATATAAACGACGTCATTTTCGCTTTTCCATTTCACACAAAGACATTATATATTATATATGTATGTATTCAATGATATAGTACTAATAATATAGTACTTTTATATGCTATCAAATTAGATCATAGTCACTAGCTGCATACTGAACATTTGCACAACCTTTTTTTTGAATTGTAGTCTCACCTGGCAAATCCTTTAACTATTGAATATGAAAGGAGAAGAAAATCTGTTAGAACGAATAAAAGAAATCAGAATGCTTGTACAAAAATATTAAACTTTACGTATGTATTTTTGCAATTTTTGCAATTGATGACATTTTACATCAACAATGCACTCCGTTGCTAAACTTAAAGCTAGTACGAAATATTCAGTCTTTAGGCGCATTCACTTGCATATAGGGAATTATCGTGAAATCGCCAGAATAGTCTATGGTATATTTACGACACTTCAGTTTTCGCTGCAAGTACAGCAAACGTCGATTGTCAGTGTTCTGAATTAATACGAAATGCCAAGAAGTAATTAAATCCCCCTAAGGTCTTAAGGGTATCGCACATATAACTTCCCAATAGCTCAAGGCGCTACGTAATAATGCCGTAATTACACTGGCGATAGTAAAACTACTTGGAGGGGTGGGAGTTAAGATATTATCAGCATGCCACGAGCACAGAAATGCACATGCTAATGATTGTTATTAGAAGTAATGTTACTTATATGAATAATTGCAATTAAAGTGCACTAATAACAAATTAGTTATGAAAATGAATTACATGAGTTGCGAACTACATACAGTACACCAAATCCGTATTCGTACTCAAATTACTTAATCTATATATTAAAAATGCAGACAGCAATTTAAAAAGGTGCATGTTTGATCACAAAAAATATATTCCTTGTTGTAAAATGTAAACGAAAAGTGCGAAACGAAAATAATAGTGCTCTGAAGATTTCCTACAACGAAACTGTCGTCTGCTTAAATTTCTTTTGTACTGCCCTGCTACAGAAGAAAGCCTTAAATCCATTCTACCTTAAATTGAGAAATTAAACAACATATAATGCAAAGGTCATGTATTTTCGTACATAAGGCTTATAAGCTTTTTCCATAGAAGTAAACCCACCCAACAACCCCCGAGACAACCCCTCATATAAGCTAAACTCAATGCGAAGTTTTTTTGTATTTAATGGCCTTTTCACATAATATAGTCAAAAACATACATTTTTGGAAAGTGTTTTCCAAATCAGCGTCTAGCTTTCACACTGGTTTCGAGTTGATTTTCTTTGACAGTTACATAATAATTAAAGAGTTATAATAATTAAATTAGATATAATTAAAATTTAAATAAAAATGATCGAAATCGTTTTTTGTTATTTAAATTTAATTAAAGAAGTTATGTGTATTGTTGATGCCATAATGCAATTTTACCAACATTTTAATAATGTAAACTCAACAAGTTTTTGACAAATTGTGAATTTTAAATTTAATTTTAATAAAATATCAAGAATGGAACGCTGACTGTGTTCAAATTCATTTTTCTACTTTGTGCGCACGGTTTTGAAGTAATTTTTTTGGGGTTTTTGAGAAAAACAACTCGCTTGAGGTGTTTTGCAAATCACTTCAATGTTAGAAAATAGAGTTGTTTGGGGCCGGTTTTTAAACAAAAACGGATAAATACGGGAAAACATGTGTTTTTGGCTCGATGTGAAAAGCTATAAAGGGTTACATCTGTTAAGATTGGTCAACAATATTTTTGTTTATAAACAAATTCCGGTCAATTTTTTGGTTAAAATTAAAATTCAAACTGTCGTCATTTAGGAACATTTAATAGATATTTATTAATAATCGTGTGCACCTACATCTCTCGTAAATCTAATGAAGGTATTAAAAAAAAAAAATGTTGTATTGTCCTAAATGCTGATGTTCGTGAATTACGAACGTTTCCGCCCGCGGAAGGCCCCCAAAAAAAGTGCTTTCGGTGTACCTACCGCTGAGACGTCATTTTGCTTCTTTTTCTAAATTGTTTTGAAGATCTCATGACATGTGTAATCAACCATCTAAACCGTGTAATTATAATTTTATTGGAGAGCCTACAAAAATTCCCAAAAAATACTTCATATTACGACAGGTCAAACAGATATAACCCCTTAAGGCTTTTTCCCTTAGCAGGCAGTTTTAATAATACGCATCGATATAGTTTTTCTTGCAAAATGAAAGAAAGCTTTGTCTTTTAAAGTACGTATATTTTCACAAAAATTTATTCTCTACTATCAACTCTTTGTAATGGCATTTACAATAGAGCATGATTTAAATCATTTCGATCAAAAATGTTTACTTTCCAATAAATAGATACAATTTAAATATTTTTCCCTAGGTATACTTCTATATATATAGGCTCATAAGGCTAAATGAATTTATTGCAGGGTTTAGGCTCAAACAGCTCTTAATTATTAAGTAGGTATCTATTCTTTATACATATTAATCTATATATAATTTTAAGCCAATCTAGATAAAGGTAGTAAAATTTCCCTGCGAAATAATTAACTTAACTTACTTAACTAATTTCATTATTCAATCAATGAAGTACATATTTAAATTATTTTACTCAACACTTTTATGTTTCTAAAACATAGCTACTATACATAATTGAGGTTTAATTAATTGTAGTCACCTAGTAGTAGTATACAACATTACTATTTCTATTCTTTGTTTGTATGAAAGTCATGACAAAGTCGATACCGTATAATATTATGGTTGTTAGGATTTTGGTCATTTCAATGCTTTAACAATTCCAGACTCATGCGCACTTAGCACGTCATATTATACCGTCGCCGCTGGAGTTCGATTTTCACATTACTTGCAATGTTTTAAATTTTTGCGACAAATTTCCCACAATATCTTCAATGTTCAGCAGCCATATAAAAAAAAGGAAAACGTATAACAAAACAAAAATAACAATTAAATTTAATTTACGATGTTGTTAAAAAATTGGAGTAAATTTTAATTCATATATTTCTTTTGTATGTAGGTACAGCACTGACCAAGGAGCAATGGACCAGCAATTTTGTCTACGCTGGAACAATCATCCGACAAATCTAACAGGTGTGCTTACTTCCTTGTTGCAAAGAGAGGCCCTGTGCGACGTTACACTGGCTTGTGACGGCGAAACCGTGAAGGTAACAGCGTTACTTTATTTGTCTTTATGAGAAATAGTACCCCAAGTTCTTATAACTTTTAGGAAATTAAGCGAACTGTCTTACGCCTAAAATCTAATTCATCTAATTCTTGACTGGCAAGGTTTCTTAGGTTTTATTAGAACTTTCTTTGACTTTAAAATGATCTACGAACCTCTCTTGAAAAAAAATCATAATTTTACCCTTAGTTGTTGTCTCTACTTTTTATACATAAACATTCAATGCGCTGCCAATAACTATAACTGTAAATTCTAAATGCATAAAAAATTACCGAAATTCTTATACTAATTCTTAAGTATTCAAATTGAATTAGTAAATAAATTTAAATGATAGATAAATTCAAACGTCAAAACTCAAAATGGATGAACTCTATGAATCGAAATTCGTTTTGCAGGACTGAATACGGTTTTTTACACTAAGGTGGGGTGAAAAAAGATTTTTTTTTTAATCATGTAATGTAAGAGCCTCAACGTTAGAAACGGATTTTTTTGGAAACGCTAGTTAATTTCACACAATGTGGAAGCTGGCGGAAAATTTAATACCTCGCGTGTTTTTAAAGATATTAAGATGAATTAAAAACCACCATGATCTTCATAAAAAAATCTATGAATCAAATTCAATCTCACTTGTAGGGAAACTGTTGAAAAATTGTTTTTCTTACCATTTGTTTTACATCATCTTATGACTGCGCTTTTATTGTTTGTCACAAATTTTTCAATCGATTTTAACTAACTTCCCGGTAAACTAGAAACTTGAAACTGTAAACATATCGCAGAAATGTAAGACAATGCAATATTAACTCGATTTCTTGCACTTACGGATTTAAGGGGTGAGCTTTCTGGTTGAAGTTCCACGCTTCCAAAATCTTTTTGTTTTGAATGATAACATACAGCAGAAATTGCATCCATAATAATTTAGGGCTATAATTCCATTTGCACAGATTCCCAACACCCTACATACCCACAAACATTCAATTCGCAATCAATCAATCCATCATGGAGGTAGGAATCGGTATGGGTATGGGGTTATAAATGTGTAAGAGGTTAGGAGAAATTTTTTTATAGTTTTTATCCCACTTTAAAAACGTGGCATATTAAAAAAAAATATCAGAAAACAAGTATGTTTATTATATTCTCTTAGGCATTTACCCAAAAGTTAAAAGTGCATATGTATTTGTTAAGATTTATGCCTTTTTGAGTTATCAAATCTCTGTACTTATTAGTAATTGCTAACGTATACTTCTAGGCACATCAAACGATATTGTCAGCATGCAGTCCATATTTTGAAACAATTTTTCTCCAAAACAACCACCCCCATCCAATAATTTATTTAAAAGATGTCCGTTACTCAGAGATCCGATCACTGCTTGATTTTATGTACAAAGGCGAAGTGAATGTAGGTCAGAGCTCATTGCCAATGTTCTTGAAAACTGCTGAAAGTCTGCAGGTGAGAAAACAATGCGAAATATTTTAACATCTTAAATTCTTACATATTATATTTTTAGGTTCGAGGGCTTACAGATAATAATAATTTAAATTACCGACCAGATGATAAAAATCGAGAGTCTGCCGCATCATCGCCAATAAGTAAAATGCATTTCGATAGAGAAGGACGTGAGAGAGACCGCGAGCGGGACAGAGAGCGCGATCACCATCGTAGTAGTAGTTTAGGCGGCAATGGTGGTACAACTGATCGTGCTCCGAGCCAAAGTGGGGAACGAGAACGTGCTGATAGTCGTAATGATTTATTACAACAAGAATATAATAAGGAAAGAGAACGTGATAGAGAAATGTCCACAACTCCTGTGGATCATAACATTAGTAGTAAGAGAAGACGTAAAAACTCATCCAACTGTGATAATTCGTTGACCTCGACGCATAACGCAAATGTACAGGACAGACACTTCACTCAGGATTCGCAGGTACGACTAATTTTCTGTTAGCAGTGCTATGTACTTCGTAGTATATAGGAGCATTCACAAACTATATATGCCTAATTTTTAAGAAAATTATTATACAACAAAGATACAAAATTTACGCCTACAAACTATTGCATCTTATCCTTGAACTTTAAACCATTTTGGTTGGGGACAAAATTTTTCATTGCATCCTAGCAATGTAGCTTACTTTATTGTACTGAAGAATCTTACATTAAAACTTTTAAACAAATCTTTGAAAGCAGAATGAAAAAGGATTATATCACCGCAGGGACTAATGTTAAGAATGTTCGTGACTTCATATGCCTTTTTTAATTAAGATAGTAAGAAAGAGCTTTTTTAGATTTCCGGAAAACGTCCTCCCCATGCACTAGATAACGGCACTTGAGAACTTGAAAAGTATAAAACATGAACTATATATTTATGATTTGGAAGTGAAAAGAAACCGTTTTATGGATGTTGATTTGTCTGTTGTCTGTCTGTCCAGACGATAACTTCAGAACGCTTTTAGAACATTTGCTTAGTACCGAAAGCAACGCCGCCGTTTGTGTGATTCGCTAACTAATTCATTTAATCAAAAATGTATAAAAATACAGACTTTTTGAACTCATATAAAACCAAGTACAGCGGTGCTACAGCTATGGTGCCCTAATAAAAAATGCGTAGAGGATCAAGTTCTATCAGAATAAAGCAATTTCCTTCTTTTGGTCGTTCACATTTCGACCAAAATGACTGATGTCCTTTCTCGGAGTGGTGAATTAGTAGGTGTTGCTCTATTGAAAAATTGAACCCCTATTCGTACAACCTTCGCTTTCACAGGTTGTTAAAAGTCTGCTGATAGTTTTCAAAACTTCATATACACATACATATACATAATCAATTATGTTCTAATCAAGAATGTGTCCAATAAAAATTAAAAATACACTCAATTGAAGCAATAAGTTAAAAATTAATACAGGTTAAATGGCTAGCAATAAACAATTAACTCTAAAGAAAGGTACAAACTAAATAACTAAATAATACCTATCAATAAATAATAATAATAATAAATAATATCAAGATTCGCCAAAGAATCCTTCCTTGTTTTGATCTGCTCTATTTCTGATTTAAAAATCGTTATAAAAAAAATAAATATGTAATTAATTGTTAATCTATTTTAGGCATCCTCTCATAGCAATTTCAAATCGAGTCCCGTGCCAAAATCAATTCCCTCTGAATCGGAAGATGCGGGAAGACGTGATTCTCCGTTATCAAATCAAGGGAGCCTCAGTCAGTCACTTAGTATTAAACAAGAAATACTGGAAGCTCAGCAGCAACATACTTCCTCCCTTCCACCTGAATTGTTACCAGTAAGTATCAAATGCAATTGCTTTGCAATCATTTTTATGTGAGCGTAATTTGTATTAATTTATATAATTATGTCAATCATATATTTTTCTTGATTTGTGTTTCTGTTATAAAACTCAAAGTTTTGTTTTGTTAAGGTTTTTTCTTTGGGCCGGTTCGATGGTTCCAATGCATTTTAAATTTGTTTTTGTAGTTGCTTTTTTTAATTTTATTAATTTTTTTTAAAATAAGACTTCAAATATGTATATTTTCAATGTGGTTGGTTCGAACACAAATAATTGAGAACGAAAATATTCAATAGATTGTAGAACAAATTGGAGTTTTCACTTTGTTATTGTGTAAGAGAAATTTTTAAAATAAAAATATGAAGGTTGAAGGATTTAATTTTTAAAGTACAATTGTAAAATAAATATAGATCATTTCTGAAAAACATTGATAAAAAGGATATCATAAAACATATGAAATGCTTTATTATTTTTTTAAATTTGTTGACTTCATTGCGAAACAAAATAAAGTCAGAATAATTTTAATGCAAAATAATCAGCAATATACATATACTTTCATATATGCCATTATATAAAGCAAGTTTCCTTTTTCTAAATTGAAAATCATCACCAAATTTATTGTATATCAAATATTCATTCGAGTCTTAATTAATTCTTTGAAGTACAAATAAGCGTCCGCACGACATAAAAGAGGCGTATTAACTACAACGTAACGACTTTACCTTACTTTAAAAATGTTTTTTGTTACATTTAAGAATTTAATGACATTTTGTTGTTTGCAAAAAAGCTGATAAGTAAATCTTGATGTGCTAAAAATAGCTGTAATTGTAATATGTTAACTATATTTTTGATATTTTGTACATACCTGAAACATAATTGCGAAAATGAACAAAAAACATCGGCGGAACTAAATTTTGGTTACAATATTTCATTAAATCGATTTTTGATCAGTTACTATTGTACTCGTATATGAAGTGATCTAAATAAAGCTGTTTACTAATTATTCAAATATACAAATTTAAATTATTTTGGTTGATTGTATAATTTTTCAATAAATACTCAATGGTATTAAATTTTTTGTCTCAATTTGCATTCAATAATAAAAATGTTATAAGTTCTAACGGACTTTTTGCATTATTGCAGATAATTAAATGCTTTCTAAAGATTTGAATTTTTAAACTATATTTTTCATATGTTTAATATGTGCACTTAGTGTCTTGGCGAAGCAAATTTCATGGATCAGTTTAAGAAAAAGGAAACAAAAAAATCTGTTACTTTATTATTTATTCTATGAAAAATTTCCATAGTTCTTAAATTTAGAAATGATTTATATAGTAGCTTCTTTAAAAAAAAAAAAAAAAAAAAACAAGTTATTGGATGTATTTTGAATCGACCGAGGAAAAGAAAAAATCTAAACAAAATCTAAATTGAAACGAAACGTTGTATTTTTGATTACGCAGGTAAAATTACTTCACTATGTTTTTAACTTGCAATTGTTTCAACCGAAAATTAAGTCCTTCCCTTCTTATTTTTGTTTTTATGATTTTCTCTTTTTTTCAACAACAAACAGAAAAATGTGGTTTTGGGAAATCTGCGGCAACACAGTGATGCAATTTTGCCGGTAATAACGATGTTAACTAGCTCTCAATCTGTTTCACAACAAGACCAATACACTGATTCGGCTCATCAACAACGGCAGCAACAACATATTCAGCATCAAAGGCATTTTGTACAACCTCCATTACAACACCATATTGAAAAGCAGCTTCAGCAAATCCACCACCATCAACAGCATCATCAGCTGTCGATTCAGAAACATTTTAAGCCCTGGATTTCATCTGATCTCTCAATTATTCCGAGTATTACGGACACAGATAGTACCTTGAAAAATTACCTTGCTGGAAGTAGTGAGCAGCTTAGAATTTCACCCTCAGGACCACCAAAATATTCTGAAAGACATGAAAGTGTTATTCATTCTCCAAGTCCAAACTCACAATACCCGAATCGAATGATATCCGCTGGGTATGGATCGTCCTCTAGTGGGTCTGGTCCGGTCAGCTGTGCCGGCAGAAAAACCGGAAGATTTCGCACGAACTGGCTCGATCAGTTCAATTGGCTCCAGTATGATGAGCATGCAAATATCATGTACTGCACATATTGCAGGAAGTGGTCTAATGAAATTCCTGACATACGTACTTCGTTTGTCGAGGGCAATTCGAACTTTCGATTAGAAATAGTAAACCACCACAATAAATGTAAATCACATCGGCTTTGCCACGAAAGAGAATTGGTCGAACAGCAACAGCAAGAAAAACAGCAAATTTTACCCTCAAACACCAATGTACAAAATGAAGATCATATTGGTAATCTTAAGGTCACAATAGAATCAGTACGGGGTGAATCAAAACTGGATCGCTATGAATCTAAACCCATTGTAGTCGACAGTGGAGAAAACATTCAATCTAAGGAAAATACTTGAGCGTGTCTCTATCCGACTCCAGTTTTTATTGTCAAAAGATTCCTATTTTGATGTAGATCTATATGAATATTCAACACTCCAGTTTAGTTAGAACTTTTAAATGAAGCTGCTCACAATTATTTTCGAAATTAATGGCATAGTGTTGACACGATGCTTATACCTCCACTGATTTTAATGATTGTTGTATGTAATGCATTGATATTATCATTATACTAGCTGTTTTATAAATTTCAAAAATGTTTAAATCCTTTCAACAATAATATAAACAAATGAACTTATAGTCGGTCTATTTTTCAACGGTTGTTCTTCCAATAACCAAAATTTTAAATAAGAAAGCAAAATACGGCCTTAAGAGGATAGTATATCATTATTGTATATTTTAATATTTTCGAAATTTTTGGATTTACGATCTTTTAAAAATAGACTGCCATTATATCAGTTCTGCATCTGGTGACGAAAATTTTTTAGATACGTAGGTATTTGTATATTTTTATAAGCGATTTATAACGATTAGTCATTTTTATAATGTTCGTGTGCATTCTGTTTTTTCTCAACATAAGTGAAAATATATAATTTTTGAACTGTTATGCTTGGTTTTCTATTAATGATTACATTCTATCTGTAGCATTATGTTTGTACAAACATTCATACCGCCTTAGAATATAATAAAACACAGCAAAAAGAAAACAGCAATAATTTTTTTGTGCGATTTATAAACAAAAGGTTCTTTTTATCTAGTAAGATAAAGGGGCCTAAATAGTAATAATAAATAATAGGTGGTTGGTCAATACATGAAGATTAAGCTTCTTTCTTTAAAAACCATAGAATTGGCTCACTTTGATCTTTTGTATTTTACAATGCGCTGTTTACTATATATTTCATGTGATGTTAAGTTTGATACCTAACTTAAGCATAGGATATGTATTTATCATCGAAGAGTATTGATCATTTCCCGGTTTTAAAACATCGTAAACGTTTAATATTTTCTTCCGAATTATATCATCAACCAAATTAATTGTGAAATTTGAGTTAATACAGCGTTGGATATTAGAAATTATTTTTCGAGAACAAGAACTTAATATACCTATATAGTACGTTGCTTTTTAGGTATTATACGTAATTCTACTATTCTAGTGATTGTATTATGTAAATATCATATTGGTGTAGTGGAAACTATGAAAGAAGAACTCATTCAAAAGTTGCAACAATAAACGTTCTGCAGTTCTTTATACAAAATTCAGAACAGTATCACATTTAGATCATTCTTTTTTACGTGCAAGTTGTATATTTTCCTCATTACAGATGTTGGGATTTCAATCAAAAATTTAAATTTGAAACAGAAAACAATGTAGAATATTTTTCAAATTTGATTGAAGCACATAAAAAAGAAAAACCACAAATATTTAGTTTTGCTTCATAATATTGTTGTTAATTTAATATTATACACCACAGTATATTGAAATACATTATATTTAACTTCTTTTATATGTAACTTAAATACCTACTTTGTTTTAAGTAAACTAAAATCATATTTTGTCGTTATTCTTCTAAACAAATTTTTAAATATCTACTTTCCGCTAGCCCGGAGCAATAAAAATACATCCTGAGGATATGTCAAGTATACTCTCACATGGCCTTTCAACTGACACACGGGATGAAAATAATGATGTTAAACAGATGCAACTGGACCAATCGGATGCTATTGATGGTGAGTTAAGCACCTAAGTTTATACTTTAGTTGAATGTTAAGCTAATGCTAGGATAAGCATTAAATATTGTATGAACGTTTTTTTACATCCATATGCGTTGCTTATTTCGTCAAAAGTATAAAAACTGGCATCGAACAGTTGTTTTTATATTTAAAGAATGCAAAATGCATTGCTCTTGTTGTCACGCGTTTTTTATTATATTAAACGTCGACTCACAAATTACAAAAGTATTAGATATATTTTTAGATAAAAATACGCAGTAATCGAAGAGATAAGTTTTTCTATTTATTAAATTGTAATATTTACTACTAAAGTAAAAACTCGATCTGGTTTTTTATGTTCCAACTCAGACCACGAACGTTCTTATATAATAATTTTTGTATAATTTTGTGGACATAAAAAGAAATTGAAATATTTAAATAATTGTGTGAGCTAATTTACTTCACGGGTTTCTATTATATTATTATAGTTAAAAAGTAATAAGGTGACTAAATGCATGCATGCCAATCTGAGAAAATTTTCTTTGTATTTATTTACGATACATATCGGATGTATACATAAGTATTTATGTGCATACAGCTTCATTCAAATGTATACCTATATAGGAAATAAAATAATAGCAACAACAAGACAGTTCATTTGAAAATTTACAAACAATGGCGAGAATTATAGAGCTCTTGCTCTATCTACTAATTCTACTACATTTAGAAAAAGCAGGTGGATGAAAAAAAACGAATTCATACAAAATTTGTTGAAGTTTTTTTTAGAGAAGACTTGTGTATCAAAGCTTTAATAGATTGCTGAAACATGCAACGCAATTTTTTTAGTAATAAAAAACTTACATAGAAACGTTTGCTTTTTAGCTTTTACATAACAAAATAAGAGTAAAACGAAAAATAATCCTTAGTTCCTTGATAAACATTGGTCTGTTAATTTTGGATTTTCATATAAAAATTATAATTTTGTTTAAACATTCAACCTAGTATTTATAATTGTACATAAAAATGTAATTTTATTTGAGCATAGAAGAAATTGTTATTATCATTATTATTTACTTTGTTTTGAAGACGGAAATTATCATGGGGTGGTTTTGACTTGTGACCTCTTTAATATCTACTTCTTGCATGCAATCATTCCTGTACTATAATAATATTGTTTTTAATATTATTAATAATGATACATTTGCAAATTAAGCATTTACGATATTAAATTATAATCAATTATTGATAAGTAAATATAAAACGGTAAATGTGATTAGGATATGCAGAGGAACACGAAAAATTAATGTTTAAAAAGAACAAACAGGACAACACCTCTCCTCCTTTGAGAATGTGCATGTGCATGAATGTTTATCTCCTAGAGGTTGGTGATATATACATATTTATATATATATATATTTGTTTTTTGTTTTCGTTTTTTTATTATAATTTGATTTTGTATCTTTATTTTGGGTTCTCTGTTTATTAATATAATTTATTTCATTTATTATATTTTTTCAAGATCTCATTTGAGTGTAGAACAACAACTTTGTCAATAAATGAACGCTAATCATGTCATTTACATGTGCGAAGATTGTGGTTTATTAAGAAGTTAAAATTTGGGATTGCAGTTAGTTTGGAAGTAAACTAACAAGCTATAATAGAACAAGAGACTAAGTCGAATATTCCTTGTAAAGTACGTGAAAATAAAGAAAACATCTCAGTTGTTCTTCGTTTTTGCTCAAAATTAGATTTACTTTCTCTTTCATGTTCCGTTTTTCGGTTAAGTTTATTGCTAACGTTGTACACTGCAAGATATAGGCAGTGTAAATGTATATTTGTTTAGAACTATGTATTCAGGTCTCTACTCATTCAAGAGAACACGGTTGAAAATTACTTGTTATTATTATTGTTTTCCCACATTATGTAGAGAATCAAAAATATCTTGTTGCGATATTTATTTCCTCTGTCTTTATTTTTCGTTACTGTTTTGTCTTTGAAATAATTCAGTATTTTTGACTTTACATTTTTTCTTGTCTTCAATGTTGCAACTTTAATGTAAACCCAATATATTTTAAAAAACATATTACGATTTCTTTTTGTCAAATACAGTGTGCTCATTTCATATCTGTTGTACATTTAGTTTTGTCCTTAAATCGAAGTGTAAAATATATCCCGGGTTTAAATTTCGAAATTTGTTCCAAACGAAGTCTCCGCCATTCAAATTAATATCAAATGTTTGGAAATATGTATGTTATGATGTTACCTAATACATTCTATGTACAATCATAGATATCCTCCTAGAATTGAATTCGTGGCCATTTCAATCACAGGAATACACTAATCGTAGAGTATACATAAAACGAAAAATTTAAGATAATTTTATGCTTATTTTGTATAAACGGATGACTTTCATTCTTCATTTTATATAACGTTATAATATAAGGTAATAATTTAAAAAAATAAGAAAAAGCGGCAAAATTTAAAAGAATGAACAGGTATTGTTAAATTACCGCAATAATACCTACTTATGTATCATATAAAAAAAAACTTCAATGATTTATAAAATTAAAATTAATTGAACAAAAGGTTTAAAGCTAAAATTTTTACTGTTAGGTATTTTTTAAAATAAACTAGATGTTTAGTAAGTATACACAACTCATTTTTGTGTTAAAAACATATTATGGTTATTTTAAATTTATAATCTACCTTTTTGTTAAACTTCTATGCGTTTTACATAGGAAAAACCATTAACGAGTTATTTTTAAGAATTCTATTATTCCATAATTCATGTTGAAACATTGATAATAATTATATCATTGTCACACAAACCAATAATTTTTTATACATACATGATTTTGAATTGTACTCTTCTTTTGGCACCCTTGTAAAAGCCTTAGGCGTGGCAAAAAGTTTTTACAACATGTAAAGAACAGTTTTTTTTAAAAATATATTTATTAGTAGCTATAATCACTTTTTAATCAATGTCTGTATTTGAAAGTACTATACCTATTAGTGTTTTTATGTAGGTATTTTTTCTTCATGGTGAGCTAAAAAATTTTACTGAATTCAAAACATTTTTAACTTGCTAACAAAAAATAAATTTTAATTGTTGCATTAAGTGCGTACTTCTGCTCGCTGCTGAGATAGCAATGAACTCAAAGTTATAACAAATTAAAAAAATTCCTGCATATTTACTGTTTTCAAAAACAGTTTCCTTCTCAGAATTTAAAGTTAAAATGCTTTTAATCTACATAGTTTTAGATTATAGAATCAAACCTCTCTAAGTCGAAAATTCTGCACTTCCCTTTTAGTTAGAACTCCTTGGAATTTTGCGCAAAAAAGCCATTTCTTAACCCGAAACCGCCTCAACACGAATTGACTTGACTGACAAGTGCGATTTCGACTTAGAGAGGTTTGACTGTATACTCTAATATATTATTGTATTTTTATTTAACGCATTTCATTTAGCGGGAAACATTAAGTGCTTTATGCAAACCTTTGACTTTTTTCAAACACAAAACTTCTTGTTATAATAATATTACATTCGGAACTCTTAATATGCATTTGTGTTCTAAATATTTTATATTTTTCTTAAAACGTCACGTTTATCATATTTATTTGGCTAATGAAATTATTTGCCTGCAAATTATGATTCCTTTTCAAAATCGTTCAACTTTGTAAAAATTCATGGTTCCAAAAACAAGAACTTAAGTTTAAGAATATTAATTTCATATTAAAAACTTAGGATGTTAAATCATCTCGGGAGGTTTTTCACATAACGTGTTAAAAATAAAAGTTTTT
This sequence comes from Leptogaster cylindrica, assembly GCA_963082835.1. NCBI lineage: Eukaryota > Metazoa > Arthropoda > Insecta > Diptera > Asilidae > Leptogaster > Leptogaster cylindrica. The sequence goes on from OY720106.1 coordinate 37,580,068, forward strand.
TCAATTTGAGTAAATTTATACGTTTTGTTTTCTTCCAAGAAATATTCATTAAATCATTTTTTAAATTAGCAGTAAGTGCTTTTAAAGAGCAATGAGTAGGTTTTTTCGGGTTTTTGAATATAGTTATATTGAGAATGAAATATATTTTCTTCTCGCAACTGTGTAAAGTTATGTAGGTACTTATATATATGTAAACATACACATACTTTACGAACCATATAGTAATATTATGTAAAGAAATAGAGTAAAACACTGTGAAATGTGTGTAAAGTTCAAAGCGATTTGTTATATTAAATTATTTTTACATTAAATCAAACAAGCAAAGCAGATGACAATATACATTTGATTGCATATGCTTACGTTCTGATTTTTCTCTGGTTTTTCATCTCAGTTCCAACTTTTACTTTGTTCAGTTTAAAGCAATGGAAGTCAAGTACCTCTAATGTGGTTTGGAATTGTGTGCTTTCCCACGTACAAAAAAAAAAGAAAAAAAAAAGAAGAAAAATGGGGGAAAAAAAGCTATAAAATCTATAAAATAATCGGATTAATTACCAAATTATAACAATAAGTAGAAATGCAGGTGAATTCACAGAACGTGCTTACTGCTTACGCAATGTTCATCATTTCTAATTCTAACTGGGTTTCAATTAGTTTAGGTAAAACGTAATCGTATACGTACTGAATGTGATTTTTTCTGCATATGATATAATTGTGCATTCAAACTGATGTCTAGGAGAACACTATCAGGATCTACATTGGTTCATAATATGTAGTCCAAGTTCGAAATGAAGGTGAAAACCGATTGACTCTAGCGAGAATATGTTCTTTTTTATCGACATCGTTAAAGTTTTCATGGTTTGTTGACCGCATCTTTGTCCTGCTACAAGATAACACTAGATTCTAGATAGGATTCGATTACCGCTCATGTTTACAGGAAACCGAAATGTGTATTTTAAATTGCGCAATGCTGAATGAGGATCTCAGCTTCGGTTCTAGTCTATGAGATGAGTTGCAAAGAGAGAGAGACACAGAGTTCTTAGTCAAGAAAATAACATAAATATGGCAACTAAAGGAGTGTTATATCTAGAGATGAAGTGAAGCAACTCATCAGGTGAATAAAAACCTTTCCCTGTTGAGAAAGAGTTATGAAATGCTTACCTTTGGGGAATCATATGTGCCTTTGCTGTAACCAGGTATATTCATGTTCATAAAAGAAAAATATACCTAAACCTGTACTGTATGTACAAATAGATAATATCAATAATTCTGTAATAAATGACTAAGTTCAAAAACTTTTCGGGACGAATAATTGATATTTCTCAGATTCCAGATTTCTTCACAGAAAACCTTAGCATTCATGTTCTTAGCTAAAAAGCACAAGTTAATACATATTTACACCTTCTATTACTATATCTATATATATTATACTTGAGCAGATCTTCCAAAGGGACGTTAAGGAGAGATCCTACAGGGATGCTACTGAATTGAGTACAAGTCAAGTTTTGTGTAACCATCGATTATGTAATGGTGCTTCTTAGTCTTCACATCATAGCATTTATTTAAAAAAAAAAAATCATTGAGCTATCGAAGGGAAAAGGCAGAGCTGGATCTGCCAGGCTTGCTAGTAATAAAATAATGGTTTTAATGAAAATCGATAATAAAGCTTCTCTGTTCGGTTCTGATTTGAAATAGCGAGTATTGATCGACATATGATTTATGAGTTTAACCCTTTTCGAATTTTAGAGATGATATTACATTTTCAAATTTGGAAAAATATTTGATTTTACAGAGTAAATTGTAAAGTTTCTGTTATTTCAACACGCTCGTGAATTGGCGTAATTTATTTCAAAATCTAGGAACTAGTTATTGATTTATAGAGTACTCAACTTCTACATGAACTCTTCAACGATACCCTACAAGACGTGTTTTGAAAATTTCGAATTTCCACCCCCACGCCCACTCTGACCCCAAAACCCCAGAATCGTTGATGTTACCATAAACTTAATATGCAGACAAATTTCTTTCTACTTTCCATAGGAGCCGAAATATAATTTTTTTTAAATTTCAGCCCTATTATTAGCCCTCGAAATAACATAAAAACATTTGGTTCAAATATCTTCAAAATTACGACAGTTATCGTATCCCTAAGAATGCGAAGAATGCTTTATACATATACATATATATATAATTTATATATATAAAAATATAAACATTCGAACAGAAGTCATTTTTGGGGCCGGTGGTCATGATCGCAGAAACTACGAAAATGTGTATACAAATTTTCCGAAATTTCCGTCGTGAGGGAAACTGCAATAACTAGATTTTTCTTCGTAATCTACCTAAAACTTTTGCAGAATTTCATATATTGCGTTGCTTTCAGTAATGTTGTTTTCTCTTTAGTTCTTGTTAAAAAAATTAAAGCAAATTTTCTTTCAACACATGAATATTTATAGAACGCTACAATTTTGCGAAAAAAGTACGTACGCAGTATACGAGTATATTGTATAATATATAATATTAAAATGATGAGATAAAATCATTTGTAATAATTATAGCGTTTATAGTCCAGATTTGTTTTCACTAATGTAGTTTGTAAAAATAGCAATACATAAAAATTGTCATTGCATGACTATTGAATACCTATCTATCTATACATTACAGAGTGGAATGCCTATCCATCTTCTGATAACACACTCCTTAGTATGTGCTCTATTATCGGTCGTAAATTTCCATATGTGTGATGTGCCCATTGGATACATTGCATTTCAGTCTAGAATCAAGGCTGGGATAAAATAATTATTAATATTGGATATTTAAGAAATTAGACAATCATTGAAGCATTTTTTAAATTAGTTGGAAGGTTAGGACTGAAGGCAATAAAATATATTTTGTTTTTAGAACCTATTGTTTATAATTTACTTTAACTTAAGCAATATTTTCTATTCTTAATGAGCATTTTCCAATCTTATATTATAATATTTTTCTGTCATCATGAGTTTTTTCAATTTGCTAAATTTGTAAATTAAATATCTGAATCCTTGAACGGGTGAACAAAAGTGGAAATTTATTAATGAACATATTGACGGAATTCAAACAATTTTTGTTTAAGATCTAATTCTAAACTGATGACACTGGCTGATCCAGAAACCAGAATTTCAGTCTGGGGTGACTAGGATTTCACAATCGTAAAAGCACAAAAAGAAGAAGAGAATACGTACGGGTAATCACCGGAAATAGTTAACTTCGAGTGTACATAACGAATAATAAAATGGAATTATAGCCCTAAATTATGGTTGGTATTTTTGCGCTATGTGTTGTCACTCAAAAACAAAGCAAATGAATTTAGGAGGGTGAGAATTCAGCCCGAAAGACTAGTGCTGGGTGATTTAAACATTACAACAAACTTGATAAACTTTAAGGACAATTTGTTTTTTACATAAAAATTCCTGCCAAGAAATCTTAGTTATACTGCAACGTAGGTGTTTAACTAAAAAAATCTCTATCGACAATTTTTTTCATTTATTCTTCAAAATATTAATCAAGTGTAATTTACCTTAGCCAAGTATTTCTTTGTTCCATCAAAGTCTAAGTCTGTATTAATTTTTTTCGACCTGAAAATTGTATTTTCCTTTTGTACGTTTTTTCTAAAGAATTCGTATGTTTTATTATAAATGAACTATAACACTATTATCGCACAGATAGGTAAATCAAATTTCTTTGTAATGCACTAACTTTTATTGCCAATGGAACAATCCAAGAAACAAACCAGTTTCAATTAAGCAAACTTTAAGAAGGTTGCAACATTTAAAGACAACAGCGGTCCTATTGTATAATGCAAAAGGTACAAATTTAAAGCATTTGTGTAAATTCACTCCTTTTTATATTCAAGAGGACAAAAAATAAAAATTCACATCAACAACATTATTACAAGTATTCATGTTCTGCTGTGTTTTGTTTGATTTATTTTTATTTTGTTTTTTTCTCTTTCCTTACACTTTTAGGTTAGTTTTAATTGTGTTTCGTTTTGTTATGTTATGTATATTCCTAAGTTTTCACCTTCCCGAATCAGTTTGTAAGAAGTTTGGTTCCGCTGTTTTGTGAATTGTTACAATTTGAGTTTGATTAGATGAACCACTAGTTGATTATATATAAACATATATAATATATATGTATATATATACTTATATAAATAAAGTGTAGATGTCTGTTATTATATTTACTTATAGATATTTAACGTATATACTTAAAATAAGAAAAATTTTAAGTGTTTATTACATTTAATAAGCACAATTGATTTGATTATAATGCTAGAGTACAAAAATAATTTATTGAATATAAATATCTAGCAAATGTTAGTGCATCCAAAGTAAAAAAAGTACTCGGTTATCCAAAGGAATTTCATTCAAAATACGAACATTTATATTCACAATTTTGTTTTTATAACTTGATTTTCATTTGTTATCAGTATTTCCAAGCAATTTTGTATTAACTTTTAATTTTTCTGAAATTGTGTTTTTGTTTCGATTATGAGTTATTACATATCCTTTACCGGCACTCTTTGTAGATGTACTTAAAAATGAACCAACTTGAGTTACTTAATTATGAGAGTATTAGCTCAAAGAGGGCGAACTACTGTTCTCGACGAGGTTCTCGATGATAGTTGCAGGGTCTTGTAGTCTGTGTGATAGTTGTGAATGAAATGAAATTAAAATGGTTTCTAATTTGTTTTAGGGACGGTAATTGAATTTGAAGTTGAATTTCAATACTCGAAATATACCATTCCTGTTTGATTATATTTTTTAAATAATTGAATTTCAACCAGATTTATTAGAATTTTCGTAGTTCAAGTTCAAGTGAAATTATTGCAATATCTATATTATTTCTCTAGTCTGCCACTCTATCTCTCTCTTTTTCTCTCTCTCTCTCTCTCCCATTGGTCTCTTTCTCACTCTCTCTCTCTATCTCTATCTAATTGGGTGAAGCTCCCAAGAAATTATTATTTTCTAATCTTTGGTAAACCTTATTTCAAGTATATACTGCTAACTGCGTCAAGACATTTCGTTATAAAATTTATATTGAAAGTAGGTACCTAGATGTATTGTATCTTCTATTTCGTACGTAATTATTTTTTGCTTACTGCAGATCGAGGATAATGAAAAGTTTTTAAAATTATTTGCAGCTTAAAAGCTGTATTAATGTGTATAAGATTTCACGAAAAAGAAATTCTATTATTTACATGAAAAGATTAAGGCAGCTATTAAATTAAAGAAGGGAGCAGAAAGCGAATGAATAGGGAACGACATTATTTTTTACTAGTTGAAAATAACATAAACTTAAATCATCTTTAATTTAAAAGTTGAAGGTATAGTGTATAGTGATAAACATTCGTATGCGCGTATCTAAAGCTGATCGAACACATTCTGATTCATGCCGGCTCGGCCGGTCCGGATTTCCGGACTGGAAACGAGTCTCATCACCATACATATACATGTCGGTAAACAATGTTCTTCAAAAAATATTATATGTCACTGTTCGGTCATTGCATCGGTGATCAACAGAGTGAACCGAACTATCTTGAGAAATGGAAAACGCTTGCGAAAGCCTGCGAAACCGGAACGGGAAACCGTCATGCGTTCGGCAACGTATATGAATTACATGCAAAACGCGCTTCTTTCTTACCATACTCCCGGCATGTATTCTTAGAAATGCTCGAGCGGTCGCTTGCTTACTGACTGTTCTTACCAGTAAGAATAAGCCATGTTTGCAACGTCCCATTGACTTTGCACGAATTCTTAGCCTCCAGGGATCCGACCCGGACATCCGGGCGGGCCGGTCAAAGCCGGCATGTGTGTAAAATTGCTAGAAAAATTGGTCGGTGTGAATGTGCAATCAAAAATTTCTCGGAAAAAAGCAATGAGAATAGCGTTAAGGCGAACCAAAGGCAATACAAAATTATCCTTGCGGGAGAAACAAAAACTTCGACAAGAGACAACAATAAATCGGCTAGCTGCAAGAGAAATTAAAGCTTACATTAAAAAGAAATTTTTTCTGATGAAAAAAAATCAATGTGGATGGCTCAGTCTGCTAAAGTTGCTATTGGCATTTGGCATGATTTGAAAAAACAAAACACAACGTGGTCATATCGAAGCGTAAATTCCACCGAATTATGTATTAGCGTTATGTTTTGAAATGCATTGTCCTGTAAGCAAAAACTACCATTGCGCTTCATAACTATTTACTACTCGAATGAAGTCCCAGATTGAAGGCTACTTTACATGACTTCACACTCGAAAAGTTAGATGACATTCTAAGAATTCTGTTTCTAATATTCATCTGATAATTCAATGAGTTTAGCGTTTGTGAAAGGGTATCTATTCACTACTCAACCCGACCATCTCAGATTTCATTGAAAATTTTCTTAACTGTTCTCTTTAAACACAGATATTCTGAAAAAGTGCCGAAAATATTAACTAAATTATACGTGTTTTACTTAATCATGAGAAATGCGTTTATAGGAATTTCTAGCCATGTTAGAATTTTGTTATTTAACATGCACAAAAAAAAAACAAAATCGAAAAAGTGAATTAAATTGAATTGAATTGAATTGAGTTGAGTGAATTTCTTACCATAGAAAATATAATATACCTGTCTCTTTTAGAAGTACATATTGATTTTTATTTTATTTCAAGAAAGATCTAAAAAAATGAGGTGCGCTTATCCGAATATCTACCTCGGTATTTTATGCATCTTTAAACAAATCTGCCCTACACATATAATAATTTGTTTCATTAATTAATTGGTCTGAACCAAATAGACTTTCTTTTCTAGTTTATGATTTCATTTTATTTTCGAAAAACCAACGCTACTTAGTACTTAAAAATGTACCAAATAAAAATGGTTTGAAACGAAAATTTCTAAAAACAAAAATATTTTCAATATTTTTACCGAAATTATAATTTTAATAATTTGATTGCACTTTTTACACAGAAATGTTCTATAAAAACAATAAAACAAGTAAACAAATGATATTTCTTTTGGTAACCGAATACTTACAGTGAGAAATTAATGTTTGAGGTAACCGAATTGCAAGCGTTCCCAAAACCAAGTAAAGTGCCTGTGCGTTTTTAATCCTCTATAAAAGCCTATTAAATTGTGCTAGTGAAGCACAGCGTGACGACACTATTGTGCCTGTATTGTTTGCAGGTGAGTGTAACAACAAGCAACTGCACCAGGCCCTAATAGCGCCGCGTGCCCTCCAACCATTAACATCGTTAGGGCAAATGGATTCGAATGGGATGTTGAATGGTCCACCAATGGTGTCATCTGTCATCAGTGGTACTTCCGGTCAATTAAACACAGCGACGTCACCAACGTCCACTTCTGCGTCGGCTCGCCAACAAAGCTCTGTCGGAGGTCAACAACACCTAAGTACACCGACGTCATCTTCAGCTAATAGCCGCCGCGATCACAATATTGATTACTCCACCCTTTTTGTTCAACTTTCAGGAACGTTACCAACGTTGTACCGATGCGTTAGTTGCAATAAAATTGTATCCAACAGATGGCACCACGCTAACATTCATAGACCCCAAAGTCATGAATGTCCTGTGTGCGGTCAGAAGTTCACGCGTCGGGATAACATGAAAGCCCACTGTAAGATAAAGCACGCAGATATAAAAGACAGGTTCTTTAGTCATTATGTACACATGTGATCCATTTTATATGCAGTGAAGTAAACGAAAAATCTATGAAATATTAAACAACAATAACGCAATTTAGTTGGTGAAAAAGCAAAAATTGTAAATGTAGGGAATTTGAATATTTAAAGCAATCTTGAATTTTTACTGTTTTGGCTGTAAGCATTAGGTGCCATGTACATTGTACGTATGTATGTGGATTTGTAGGGAAAATTTTGTGATTCAAAGACAAAAGTTATTTTATTAAGGCTGTAGAAAAAGTGAACACCCAAAGATACTGTATTTTTATTACTAGTTTGTATAATCTCTTAAATTATTCCTACGCCCAACATTTAGTAAATTAGTGTAAATTTCAAAGACGAACCTATTTGAAGTTTTGCTCATGAAAGTTATGTGCACTTTGAAGTCAACTATGAATGAAGAACCACGATTGTCGCATCTGGGAGGGGACATTAAACATTTTTAATATCGGTGCAATCTTTGCACTAGAAATATGTTATGATGACTCAATTGGCAATTCACATAAGGATGTGAACTGCCAATCTCAAATGCTATAAAAAATAATGCAAAATTATACAGTTTTATGTAGTATAACATTAAACAATAATAGGTATGTAAAGATATGCCATGGGATTTACATTACGATAGAAACATAAATAAACCAAATTATGGCACAAAAATACGGTAATGGTAACGGTAGTTATAGCGGAACTATCTATAATATAATATGTTTGTGCATTTCTTTTTTGTTAACGTTTAAATCTTATTAATCTCTATATAAACATATTATATTTTTATAGCTGGGACTTCCACATTTTAGCGCCTTATTTGAATAATATTTTTTAAATAATATTTTAAAGAGTAAATATCGTAGAGAAATTAGTTTTTTTTATTATTTATTAAATACATACGTATTAAGATACTCGAAAAAGTATTAATTTTCTGAAATCCAAAATGGGGAAAGTCATCTATGCGTAAAAAACGTCTGTAAAAATCAACTGTAAACTTTCCACACGATTCTGCTTATCCATATAGTTATCTAATTCTGGGAAATCGTTTTACAGGGATATTCGTACTTATATCAGCTTTTCTACAAGAAATAGTCAAAATTTAAAGAAAATTGTTTTCTTTTCGAAAAGATTTTGGGGTATCGTTGAAAAGCTCTTGATGATTAATTTATAAATCAATAACTTTTTCGCGATTTTGAGATAAATTACCCCAAAATATGCAATAAAAAACTCTTCGAAATGTACCTCAGCCTGTAAGCCTACCAAAAGGGATTAAACCAATAATAATAATTGAATACATCATATAACTCCTTTCCGAAGCTATTGACTCATATATCCCGGACAGACGAGGGCACTTAATCGAGTTATACCCTCGACACACTATACCTCATTATGTCGTGGTACCTCATGATGAAGTAGAGCCCAATGAGGTAGTGACACACTGCGCTGTACTTCATTGCGCTTGACAGTTCTAGACTTTTGTAAAAGCATTCAATAATTTATGGAACGGTTTGGAGTTTTTAATTATTTAAATTTACGGAGAAAAAGTGCGATTGAATGGAATATATTGCATTAGCAGTTAAATATTTCGTTTTTAAAGATGTTGTAGCCAAAAAAGTTTTAGATTAGGTGCAAGCTGACTGACAGCTTTGCTCTGCAGCATGGGAAAACGATTGCTTTCAACACATGTGACATAAAATGTAGTAGAAATGTACTAGATATGACTCGGCTATATGACAACAGATGGCGCTTATACGTCATTTGCTCAGCAATGATGTAGGATTTACTTCATTGCCGTACCTCATTATGTGCCACTTGTACCTCATAATGAGGTACAACGTCACAATTACGTATAGTGTGTCGAGGGTATAACAGCAGGCAGATTTCTAAGTCGAGTTTATAAGGGAAATTTACAAGGGGTGCGGCATTATGACGTCATTAACTCTCCAAAATATGAATCAGCTTGTACCCACTATGTAAATCCCAAAGACTTAAAGACGGAGTAGACGACTATAATATGAAATCTAAATAATGCTCTAAATTTAAAGTCAGTACATTCTATATTAACATATCGCTTCTTGAAAAGCACTTAACATAATATGAACAATGTTATTGACCATAAATTATTTTTTACTTACTAATTTTAATGGTAAATAAAGATAACTCATTTTACAGTACTTCCGTTAACTGTTCACGATTCTCCACACAGAAGTCGAATGTCCAACAGATTCAATTAATCCATTGGTCTAACCGTGAAGAAATGGCTTACATTTGTAGGCAGTTACTTTGAAAGTTGCTTCGCAAAACAGTGTTTTTATACCCTAGATGTAGGGTATATTAGTTTTGAGCGAACGTTTGCAACCCCAAGAAATAATGGTGATAGGAAAAAAAAATATATTCATGATTGGAAAGTGAAAAGAAACCGTTTTTTGATTTAGAATGAATGAATGGGGATCTCTCCGGTGGGGTAAATTTTTTTTACGTTTTTGAGGTTGTGGTGGTGGGGGTGGTAACCATATCCCTTGGGGTTGTCCAATTTGGACCGGATGAATCGGATGTATTCAACTAATTTTTTACTCCTATTATTTTATCAATAAGCAGTTACACATAGTATTAATCAATCATACATCAATAATAATCAAAAATCAATAATAGGTACCTAAATGCTAAATGAATAAATGATTACTAAAGTATTCCTTTGTATGTTAACATTCCTAAAACAATAATTCATTTTTGAGCTGTTCACAATAAAGTGAAAAAAATATAACAAAGTCCTTTAGTTGTCGAAGAGACTACATGATAAAATTAATGATTGATGTTCAAAACTATAATATTGTTTACGTGAGCAATGTTTCATTACGGAATGTTCTTCTATACGTGTATATGAATTTCAAAAAGTATGTTATCATAGTGCCAAATAGAGAAAACTGTCTTGAATAAAACCAATACCAAAGAATAATCTATTCACTAGGAAAGAACAGTAAGAGTGCGACGGACATTGTGAAAGAGATAGCAACTGAATAGCAGTTGGGTGAGGGACAAATTAAACGAAACACAAAGAACTCCAGTGTACGCTACGTTACACTGTCTCTTCTTAATGAATCAAGTGAACCTTACTGTACATCATTAAAAGCTACAAAAACATTTACAAAGTTGAATAGTAATTACCGTTACCTATTTGGAAATCTACAATATTTTTGGAGTGCTGGAACATTTTATTGAAAACTGTCTAGTATCCAGTCTTAACAATAAATCTGCTTAGGAATATAAAATAACAAGAACAGAGCAGCTTCCAGGATTTTTAAAAGTCTCATTGTCAGGGGGGCAAACTTACCCCGTCGCGCAAATGAATATAGGTCAATAAAAGTAAATTTTGAACATCGCATCGATTGAAATCATAGGTTGTCTGTCTGTGATTTGGGTTTCTACATTTAGACCTGCAGCAGGTCAGGAAAAAGACATCAATAAACTATAATAGTACCAAAGATTATATAACTAGTGCATTGTTAATTTTAACCAGTTATTCAACGTTTTATAGAATAATTTCAAATCATTATTGGTTGCTTTGATTGTATCATATCTTTACACTAATTTACTAAAAACATAAGTACTTAATTTTACCATTTAAGAGTTTCGTGCAATTTTCTGAAAATGTATGAGGTAGTTATGAGGCTTCGTCGGTAACGCTTTGCTTACCGAAGATTTGAGATTAAAAATTGAATTATTCTACTGTGTTATTTTCAAAATACATATATTGTATAATATAACATAGAAAACTTTAGGATAATAACTATAGGTACATATTATGAATAAACAAAATAATCATCGTTGGCAAAATACAACGAAATATTTTAAACTGTAATGAATGTTGAAGAAGTACTCTTCTAAAACATGAAATGGTTCAGATACATTTCTTATAATATTATAAGTAACTTTAAAATTTACTATTCATATTTATTTATGAAATATACGTAATTCTGTGGGACCCCAACAAACTGGCAATATATAAACGAAGGCATACATATTAGAACTTGCGAAGATATATTTTTGAAAATAAAAAATATATATACAAACATGAAAATAAATTTATTTATGATTCATGTTCCTCCAATAATAGAGGCTCAAAATATTAAAGTAATTTTGAAAGAAGAATTATACTTTAGAATAAGAACTACCATTTAAATTAATTATTAAGTGTTTTGCTTTAAAATCATCATTGCAATAGACCGCTACATATAACAATAACCATTTTTACTATACCGCTACGTACTTTTAAAATCTATGAAGTTATTAATCCATTAACAAGATTATGCACTTAACCCATATATATAAGAGTTCGAAAATGTAGGAACACATTAAACCGTTACACAATTATACACAAGCGCTAAAAAGAAAATAACAATCTAAACTTCCTAAGTTTTCTAATGATTAAAGTGCTTCTTTTAATATATTCTGTTTATCGAAGCCGTAACATTTTTTAAAAATGTATTCAGTTATGCAATACAAACAAATATTAGTTTTATTAGGGAAGTGCAATTATGTGATTTTTTTTTTAAGTATTAATAAGCAATGTAAATCGCTATACTCTTATACATCGCAAAACATATTCCCAACATGCATCGCTTATAAATTCAGCTTCTATTTACCTTACTCTCACAATATCTCACAATAGATAGAATGCTACCGTAGTCGAAGACTGTAACGAACTTCGACGTAAATAATATTTGAATTTTATGTATTGTATTTACGTAATAAATGTAATTCAATGTTTACACCATGTCTTAAATTGAATCGTTTATAGTTGGAAAATACGTTCTGAACTATCAAATGGCTGCATTAATAATAATTATATGTATAATCAAAATCATCAATCACTAATGCTTTTCGCAGAAATAAATGGATAATAATTCGGTATTTAATTACCAATATACAATATACATTGTACATGTTTCAATGTCTTATTTATTTTATACCGACTGTTGATTGATATTTTCGTTGCTTTTTTCGGGAATACAGACAAAAAATGTGTATATAATATATATGTATTTAAAACAATATGTTTATGCGATCAATTTGCTAAAATTTCGATCTGTGTTTAGTTCTTTCACAAGACCTAACATTTTTAACAAAAAACAATAATAAACAAACAAACTAATTTCAAAAAATATAAATCAAATGTAAAATTATTCCTAATCTAAATATTGCTTTTAATAAAATATATTAACTTCGAAAAAATTTCGGAGGGACTTGTTTGAGGGCAAAGTTTCCACAAATCGATCGAATAAAAATATTATTTTAAAAAATAGCTTTTACTGTATTCCCAAAGAAGGCAACGAAAAACATGTTTTTTGTTATATATCGCTCTAAGAAGAAGTTACTGCATTTAGGGCGAATTATCAAAAGCTGGCAGGCATATTTTCTGCAAAACATAATATGCTAATGCAAAATATGTGCACTGTTATATATTCCCCAACCCTGTTTATTTTTGTAGCTATACATTTCATTTCCTTATTCCGGATGGAACAGTGAACATACACATATACGAGTACAAAATGTGCAATTTATTTATTACTTAATATGCATTTTGTTATAATAAAGTTAACTAAGCTTCGAACCTTGAAAATTCTCATTTAGACTGCTTTATTTAGAATCAACATTTTACTAACATAAATACTGTACAATGTTATGCGAAATCGTTTTCTCAAAATGTCCTACATTAATAGTGAAATTATTTAAATTGCAAATAAAATGTCACTCATATTTTCCATGATGTTGAAATGGTTCGTATCGCAATTAGTGGCTCATTTTTTGGCGTCTATCTTTGGATAATAGTTAGCAACAATTGTTGCTATTCTTTATTGGTGCTTGCATAATGTATAGTTGTTATTAATATTTTGAATTGCTGTATACTTTTGTTTATGAAAGGTATTATTATGGTGAAAAAATAACACTAAAGAGCCGTTTATTGTTTGCAAGAAATTGCAGTACATACTTGGTTTCTTAATTTATTTTCAACAATTTTTTTGAGTCTGATAAACTTTAACTCAAATTATAACTTCCTGGAGAACAAAGCTAAAAATATTAGAAAAATATAATTAATAATAAGAAATAGTGAAATCTTTTATATTTTTTTTATGTGTTCAACCTCAAATAATAACATTCAATTAACTTGTCTGGAAAATGTAAAATATTAAAGTCGTGTCAAATTGACGCATACATAAAATTTGTACATACATTGTACCTATAATATAAACGAAGGGCTCACAAGAATACTTTACTTTTCCTAACCTCGATATACTGTAGATTATATTAGTTTTGGGCAAACGTTCGTAACGCCAAGAAGTAGAAATAACAGAAAAAAAACCGAGAAGTGAAAAGAAACTGTTTTGTGGAAGTATGAGCTATTTTAAATTTAATTATAGGTAATAATAATTGGAGACCTCTGAGAAATGTTAGTTTTAATAAAATTTTAACTCAAATACTTTTACATGCAATTATAATTAAATGTCCAATACCAACCTATATCCAAGGAGCACATGGAAAAGCAAACCGGGCCGCGGGCCATGGGTTCGACATGCCTGACTTAGATAGAATTAGTTATTAGTGAGAGCTTGAATATAAACTTTGCTCTATCCAGCTATCCCTAATTCTAGACGTATTTAAATCCTTCTGAGTTGAATATTTTTAGTACAACCCAAAGTGCAACAATTGTTATTATAAGGAAACGTTTTGCGATGGGCGTATACAAGGAATATTGTTTTGAATTCTTTAAAATAAAATAATATCAAACACCTTCGTTTTTGTTTAATCGTTGTATCTCAAATCTTTCTAGAAATTTAGAACTCGACCCACCGACATTTTGAACACCGTTCTTTAAAAAAGTTTATGTTACATCTGATAAAATACATAACACAAAGAACAAAATTTGAAAGTATGTGGAGTGATCATACATTTTCAGAATATTACAATTAAAACTACTAAGTTAAACACTTGTATATATGGCTTCTTTTTTTTGTAGAAATACTTTTAATTAGTCGTACGTAATAATATGTTGGTTAAATAAAAACAGTTTTCTTCGAATACAATTGTTTTTTCATATTTCTTTTGAAGGCTTTTGTAAAGTTCTACAAACATTCTTTGATTTCGTTTTTTCAGAAGTTTTCTCCATTTCTTATATTTTAACGGGCTACTGTAAACTATACTTCACATATCACATACATAATGGAGTATTCCAGAGTCTTTTAAATAATGCGGGATAGTTTTGGTCCAATAGCAAACACTGTAAAATCCAATACTCGTATTACTGTTTTATATGGTATTTACGATAGCATAACCCGAAACCTAACTTCGATATTTTCCATTGATTTTAAACACATTTTTAAATTAATTATACCAAATTTTTAGTGGTATTTCATCATTCTCTACAAAACTCGATCGGTGAATCTTTTCTCATTGCTCTTGCTCGCAATCTGTTTTGCGTATTGAGGGCAGAGTACAAATTCAGATGTGAGGCAAAATTAAAAAGAATTGTTTATTACATTTTATTAGATTTTAATAAATAGTGTACTGCTGAATTTGAATCAATGTTTTAATACGTACATATTAAAAAAGACAAATATAAAGGAGTAGTATTTGATAAAAACACAATAGTTCAACCAGTTGAAGAATATTAACGGAAAAATGTTTTAAATGATAATTTATCAAGACATTTTACTTGATTTACGGCAAAAAGACAATTTTTGTTTCAATTGTACAATGTGCATTGTACACGTCGTTTGTGTATAATTAATTTTAGCGTCAACGTTAGCACTGTTTAAATTATTAAGATTTTGTTTCTCAATAAATTGTTTATATCATAAAATATGTGTATATCATATAATGCGCTTAGCAAAGGAGGCTAATATTAATTGGAAATAACATTTTAATAATAGAATATACGTATCTATCGATGACACTATTCGTTAAGATGCCCTCTTTTTAAAATTCTACAACTATTGTCCTGAGATCTTACTATATTTTCAATAAAAAGAAATCAGTTTAATTTCGAGAGTACAGCAAACTGTTTGAAATTATTGCTAGAAAATAATTAGGTTCATGAAATTGTTAGAGGCGTCCATAAATTACGTAACGCTAAAATAAGCATTTTTAGACCTCCTCCTTCTGTAACGGACGTGTAGTCAAAGTGCTGACCCTCCAATCAATTACGTAACGCTTTCACCAACCCCTATCCTCTCTAAAGCTAAACGTAGTTTATGGATGCGCCCTTATTAGAATTTTTTTTAATAGTTGTATTGACAGACTTGCTGAGATGTTCAAAATTTTCTTACTGTAAACATATTAAAAAAAAAAGTATTTCATTTTTGGTTTATTATTTGAAAGTCAATTTCGATATTTATAACATAATTTATGTAATAGTAATTCATCTAATAAACTGAGGAATTTTTGCAATCAAGTATATCTGGATATGTAATATTCTCATTAGCAAGATGTGCAATGTGCTTAATACATAATTCTTCCCCAAATCTTGTTGATACTATATTAATTAAATGCTTAAATTTGAATATTTCAAACATTTTTTATAATTGAACAATGAAGAACAAACTTTGCAAATAACAAATTGTAAGATAATATTTATGTTAAACTTGAACCTGAAGTCAAAAAGGAAGCAAATATTTTCTTGGGCTGAATTTTTACATAAAAAAACTTAATAGTGTTGTTGAACTACTTATAACTATTTACTCCAAAAATGAAAACAAAATTTCTCTCGAAATTTCTTGTCAGTTATATAATAGAATATTACAATATCCGTACCATTTTGTTTACTTTAAATTGTTTTTATTAACTTCACCAATTTTCATGTAACACGTTTAACCGCCATTTTTTCACTTTGAGAAACTAAACGTTGGGTTTGTTAAAGTTGTTAAAATTGTCTTCGTTTTGCTAAATATATTTATACACATTTTTTTATTTGTTGTTGTTTTTTACTGTGTACTCGAAAATATCTATTAACAGTAAACTGTTTTTATATACTTAATTTGTGTTTAACAGTGGATGGAGGGGTGTTGAACGGTAATTGTTTATGATCGAAGTGAACCATTTTAAAAACTCCAATCTGTAGCAATTGTTCTTATTTTATTTAATTAATGCTGTAACAATTTGCTTGTTGTTATCATAAGTGACGTCACACACTTCTATGCACTGTAAATTTTGTAATTTTTATTTTGTGTATACATACAAATAACGGTTTTCTGATTCTTTTGTAAAAAAAAAATATATTTTGTTTAAAAGAGTTTACAATTTTAAATTAAATCAGTTTTAAAATGCAAGTTTAAATCTACCCATATGTATCTCTCATGTTGGTTGAAATGGCCAAAATTTTTGAACAAAAAATTATTAATTTGTATACAATATGTATTAAAATCGAGGAAAGCAATGATTTTCTGACGTCACTATACTTTTAAAATATTAATAGTAATATTTATACACGTTGCTTTCGTTATGTACGTAGTTAATTATTTTTAATAAAGCAAACTAAAAATAATGGGAAAATACAAAAAATTTGCGATCAAATTAAACAAAATTTAAGCGTTACATTAACTTTTTGATTTATTTTAATTTTATTATTGTTCAGAATAACATTTATGTGGATCAATATTTTCAATAATGATTACTCAATTTAAATTCAATAACTCTGTGAATAGGAAGGAAGTGGTTGTTTTATATTAATTTGAGAATCTTCTTAACGTAAACACTTTGTCCTTAATTTATTAAATCATATCTACTTAACTCATGGCATATATACATATATTCTAATTAATTTTATGGTATATAAGTATGGCGTAACATTTTCTTAACACTTTTATTTTACTTTTGTACAAACTTGCTGATAAATTAGTGCTACATCATCAGGCAGAAACAAGTTTCTAATAAACATGAATAAACAATTTTACTTTATAAGTCAGGTGACATCAAAGTAAAATCTCTTAGGGAAAACAATATTTTACTTAGTTTAATGTTTAAAATCTACTTATTATTTCAATTATATATTTTTATTTTTATTTTAATTTCTTGTGAATCACCAACAAAAATTTTTTTTCTTTTCGCGTATTATGTGTTGCAGGCTCGAAGGCCTGGCACATGCGGCTGACATTTGAACGTCTATCTGGTGGATGCAATCTACATCGCTGCAAATTATGTGGTAAAGTTGTTACTCACATACGTAATCATTATCATGTGCATTTTCCTGGACGTTTCGAATGCCCCCTTTGCCGGGCAACATACACACGTAGTGATAATTTACGGACACATTGCAAATTTAAACATCCTATGTACAATCCGGATACGCGAAAGTTCGACAATATATTATCAACAGCTGGTGCATCTTCACAATCACCAACACCAACACAAATTGCGGCTGCATCTCAGGCAGCCATGGCCGCTGCAGCAGCAGCCGCTGCAAATGCATTTAATGCTGCCGCTGCGCAACAGTCCCAAAGCAATTCAACATCCGAATGATATAAACAGTACTTTGGCTGGAATTACAATAATGTCCTTGGATCAGCAACAAACCCATTTCTGTGGAGTCTCGATCACTCAAATCGTTTGTATCATGACGATGACGACGACATTAATGATGTGGATGATGATGTCGATTTTTTGAGTAATGTTAAAACAACATCCAATAATGCATTGACAACTGCCGTGATAACATTGCCGTCATCCTCGAAATCAACATCTGCGGAGAAATCTTCATCTTGTGCTACAACATCTGCCATTCTAATGAGATCGAAAACACCAACAACTGCTACTGGTAACGATATTAACATTATAGGAAGGCGATTGGTCTAAATTAAGCAACCAAAATTTTTGAACATTTTATCAAAATGCAAAAATTGTTAACTCTTTGTTCTCTTGCATATACCTGTGAATTGGTAAGCCAAATTTAGTCAATTATTGAAATCAAAATCTGCAAGCACATTTTGAAAATACTCATACCTATATTCAAAATCATCGATCTAGTGTTTCTGGTTATTTTTTCCCAACAACACTACAAACTGTTAGTAGAGAGTTATTATGCTAATGGGGGTAAATCATTAACAAATTCACGGGGGAACTACGTGAATAGAGTTTCATGCTGAAAATTATAGTGAGGGACAATCAATGGAGCAACTTAATATTAAAGAATAATATTTTGCTGTATTGCTAAGAATCACACTTTGCACGAATTCTGCTCGCGCACTTCTGGCGCACTTTAAGTAATTTCGCACTCGTGTTTATTTATAAAGTATCTTTTTACAAGCAGAGTTCTCAAATATTATAACGAAAACGACTAGAGGAAATGCAGAAAATATACACCCTGAAAATTCATATTTAATCTGTCGTTTTGTTTATAAAATTTTCAAGTATTAAATTACCTATGAGGAAGACATATGGCGAGTCTGTAAAATTTTAAGTTTTTTGAAGTGAAGCAAGTGGACAAGGAACTGTCTACACTGACATTGGCTTCAATTAATGTTTGGGGTATAAGCTTTCAATAGTTGTTTTTTTATTGTTTATTTGGATTAATGTACGGTGTTTAAATTAGCAGTTGAACTGCGAGTACGATATCAACATGCGCTTGTGCCTTACTATAGGAGAGTACATACTACAAAGTGGAAAGGGTCAAAATGCTGCAGACAGTACTTTTATTGAAAAGAGTTTTACAAAACAGAGCTTTATAGAGCTTTACAACACTGGTTTTATTAAGACTCAGCTTTCTCCATTTAAAAAAGCTTATGTTTTCTTTAATGCGCATTAAAATTTTTAAACAATTATGAAAATAAGAAAAGTGCTGTGTAAAAGGCTCTTATTTATTGCTTTTATGAAAATGTATTTGCATAATTGCTTTGGATAACTTTCATAATAATACAACATAAGTATAAATGAATACATTAATAAGGAGCCAAAAATAAAACCGTTGTTGTAAATATTTTTTTAAGGGAAAAAGTTGAAAAAAAATGGAAATTTCTATTAGAACTTCAATATGAAACTATATAAATAATATTTCGTGCATTAATTAATAATTATCTGTGCACTGTGTATTTGTACAAAATAATGCAAAAAATCCATGAAGAAATCTTTAAAAGTTAAAAAGTATGCGTGGAACGTAACATTTTAGAAATTCTATCAATAATAAACTTTTTAAGATTGGAAATTTAGATCTTATTTATTCAGAATTCAGATCGTTTGGATCATTCTTTCATTGAACATTTTATGGTTGGCATAACCTTATAACATTATCTAAAGAAGCCTCTTTATCTTATTTTTCATGTTCAGTTATCACAATTATGTGATCTAAGCTTACTCGTAACTTAATAATCGGAAACATTTGATCTTTAAGAGAAAAAAACGGATCGCTCGAAAAATATGGAAAGGGCTATGAAAATATTTTGTAAAAAGTACACATTTTTCCACCCTGCTGATTTTTTGTAATCATCATGCAAACTAACTGGCCCTCAGTTGCTTTTCCCTCACAGTTTGTGGGGAACATAAGAAGTCAGACAATTGTGATCTTCAATTGTAATGCTTGTAATATTTGTAATATTTCTGTTCGAACTTCCCTTGCTGCGTTCGGTTAAGACAGCCATCCGTGTCGGTTCATAACACAAATGTCTAAATGTTTTATCCATGGTAAGTTTAAACTTAAATGCTTATAGCTACTCTGTTTCTAAATGCTTATAGCAACTCAGTTCTATACTCGTTTTACAGGGTGTTTCATTTTAAATTGAAAACCTTGGAAGGGGAGGTAAGCAAAGTGGGCGCGGTTCGAAATAAGCAAAGAATTTTACTGCATTAGCAGGGAGGATGTTTTTCATCTCTTGCCAAGATATTTGGGGTTGAAAATAATATCCCAACTTCAGAATGATGGTTTTTTTTCTAAATCTTTCAAATTATGATAGAAAAATTACAGTTTGTTTTAGAAATTTAAAGAAGAAATACTGTGTTTTAATTTGGGACATCAAAATTAAGTTTGTTTTAGAAAGTTCCGAAAATATCCCTTACCCAATTAAAATTGTTTTATTTAATAAACACAACATTTTATGTTCACAGCTTGATTTCTAAAAAATACGTAATATTGAGTATTTTAAATAAATTTTCCAGAATCGTAATATCTTTTGTAAATCACGAGTTAAAAATTACTGCGAAGTCAGATGCTGGTCGCTTTGGTTTTTTTAACTCAAAGTCAGTAATCCTTTTTTTGAATTTAGATAAAACTAGATTTTTGAAATCATATTATAGTTATAATTATAACTATAAAATTAAGTTTAATATCAATTTGTGCGCTTTTATAATTTTTAATTTAACATAATTACAAAATGTTGCAACGTTTACTTTATAAAACATCGTCTTAAAAATCAGATAATTAACGATTTTAAGCAAATGAACTAATTAGTGCTATGGGACAATTAGATTTGTTGAAAATGGGACTTTAGTCAAAGTGAAAGCAGCGAATCGAAATTCAATTTCAAAAGTGCCAAACAGAATTTAATTCGTTTATACCCTTTTGTAATCTACCAATCACAGGTGCGAGCAATGAACTGAAATTTGAAAAAGAATCAAACAATTTTTCATGATTTAAGTGTTTTTTTTATATACCCTACTTTTATTAATATATTTGAGGCCTTCAGTAAAAGTAGTATTTTAAGATGAAATATTAAATCAGACATTGTAATTAAAAGTTGTTACAAGATAAGAAATAATTTCGACATTAATGAGTTCAAATTGAAATGAAAATTGTACTAACATGTATATGTAATATAAAACTTGAATATCTGTAGTAAGTTTTAATAATAAGAGTTATATAAATTTCTATATTTCAATCTAAAATTAAAGGTTAATTAGCGATATATTTAATGGCAAGCCAGATTAGGAACATTATTTACTTTAAACTAATTCGAAAACTGAGAAAGAACAATTTCGTTTTTGTTTCTCTTCTATTTATATTTACAACTAAAACGGTACCTATACTGTTTTTGTATTAAAATAAAAACAAGAGACATGTGTTTTAACTGAACTTACATTATTTTTTGTAGAGATTTATTAACGAAATGTACGCATACTTTTTAAATTCAACACTTGGATCCATTAAAATAACTCTACTTGTACGTTATTTAATTGTTATTGATATTTAATACATATATAGTATATTTTTCAGTAAGAATTTTAAAAGCACAAAACCTCTATTTACAAACACAAAAACGCATATATATTTTTTATATAAATGTTACTTTATGTTAGTGCTTTTTATTGAAATTTGATTACGATTAGTTTTAAATGTAACTGATTAAAATCACCTGCAATACTTGATAATTGTTAATTTATTACATTATTAATAATTATTAATATGAATTTATTAATTTATACTTTATACTGATTTGACAAATATTGTTTACGTTCTTGTAGTGTTTTGATTGTTACAACGAGTAATGTTTATTATGTCATCAAAATTAGTCAGCAATATTGGAAAAATGATGTTTTTGATTGTTTTTCAGTATCCATAATCTAAGACGTTTTTTGTTACTTTCCCAAATGCTGATTCAAAGCCCTCGTGAACTAAATGACAATTTCAACAGTTTGAGTTGATTGATTTTTTCTATCCTGCCTCGTGTGTACAATAACAATTAAAAATTCGAACGTAGTTTTCAATGTTCTGTTAAAACTTTTGTTTTGGAGTATGTTATGTCCAAATAAAAGAATAAATAATAATAATAATGAAGGATTGTATTGCCTCAAGAAAATTCAATGAATACATGTTCAGATACCTTCGAAAAATTCTTTCGTTTGTCTGGCCTCTAATAATTCTAAAAAGTTAATACCGTTACATAGAAAATCTTAATAAATAAAACTGACGATATTCGACCCAAGTAAACATACCAAATTTGGTAGAAAATAAAATTAATAATTTTGTGATTAATTTATTTTAGGTAGTCTTAAAATTATCTTAACTGAGGTAAGCCGACTTTATTACCTATATCAGGACAGAACAGCGAAACCAACCAAAAATTTCATTTAATTGACTAAAATTGAATTTATTTAGACAGCTTATAGGAGCCAATTTAAAAAATTATCTCTTTTATGGTATCTGCAATTCCCGTAAAATAAATTTATAGAAAACGTAGCTTTACTAAAGTGAGAACTTCTACGAGTATATCCGGTGCTTTTTATTTTAAAAACATTAATAATCGGCTGTATGGCATAATAAACACTACTCATTCTTGTTTGTTTTTATGGTAATCGAAGATGAGCACACAAAGCACACAGAAGAAAAAATTTACATTTATAATTAATTAACAAAACAACACACAATAAAAATAAATATATATTTTCTAAAGAAACAATTTTTGTATCACTTCAGTAAGTGATTGAAACATGCTCTGTATTACATATTGTTAATTTTCTAACAAAACAATTCTGTTATTGTAATATTCCTTTATTTTATAGTTTATGTAATTTTTTGTACATTTTTTTAGTACATTCGCTTTCATAAATCTTTTAATTTCCATTGTAGCAATTTATTGTTTCTGTTGAGCATATTTTGATATTTATAATATATATGCAATTAATATCTGTTAATTATATATAAAAAAAAAAATAGTTTATTTATTGTTATTTGATGTGATGTTGGTGATGTGTTGAAAATTAAAAAGCTACTATCCGCCAAAATGAATTAAAAGGGCTTCAAAGTTCAAATTGTGATGAAAATCACTAAATTTTATACTTTCAATACCGATAGACGCATGTCGTCATTTTACCAACTCATATAAAATGCGTGAGAGCAAGTTTATGAAAAAAATTGTCTGATTCAAGTTTCACTGGTGATAAATAATATAACTCAAATACAATTTACAAATAAGTAATATTCTATTTCTTTGATAGTTTTATCCCACCAAAAATTTTATATAAGAAAAATTTGAGCTAAAAACAAAAGGTGGGAAAACAATACTCTACGATTCATAAGCCATTGGGATTATTAATTATAGCAACGTACTTATGGGGTGCAAAATGTGCCAACATAACTACCCCAAAAACACAAAAAGTTTTACCGTTTCCTGAAATTCATGGTTTCCAAATGAGAATATTTGGCGCTTTTAAAAAATGTTCCGTGTCACACTGCGGTTTATTTCTTAATTAAAGTCATGAGTTTTCATATTATCTTACGCAATTAGACTTCCATTTGAAATGCTTAAAAATGTTGTGTACAGTTTGGTTTTGTTTCACAAGCACCAGCTAATATTTGGATATATAATATTATATAACATTTGGCAAATAAAATAGTGTAGGTTTACAACGATATTTGTAGGTGCTTTTAATCGGAAATAAAATGACTTTATGTAACCCAGCGTGAAATATTGCTTAAAAGTGGTATACACCACAAAAAAAAAAAAATACATGACATACCTAATATTTCTTCTTTTTTGTTTATAAAGGAATATTTGAAAACAATAGGGCTTCATAGGGACCAGCGACCATATCAAAGATATTTTAATCATTAATCTAGTTAGCTCAATATAATCAATTAATAGCTTCCACTAACAATTCCAATGAAATGCTATCCAAAGTTATTCAGTTGAGTTTCTTAACCATAAAGCTCTTCAACATTGCAGAAAAAATTTTCGCGATCACATGAAAATATGAACAAAACATGATAACAAGGAAAAATGTTTCAACATACCACCGTACGATTTCCTCATATTGTCCGCCTTTTAGGTGTAAAAAAATACTGTACCTTAATACATACATATTAAAAAGTAGGTACTTTATAGTACTTTATAGTTTTCAATATGCAGGAAACAAAGCATACAACTCGACTTTATAAACATTGATCTAAACTAAAAACACTACGTTAGTACTTTCAAATATCATTATCAAGAAAACTGAGGAAGAAAGAAAATTGCCATAAACAAAATTCCCTCATTCAGGAAGAAATAATATTAAGTTTTGCAAAATTTTTGCGAATTTTTACAGTATATAACAAAACAAATTTTTATTATTTTGAATATGTTGCATACCGAACCAAAGCAAGCTCCAGTCAGATTGGTCAATTCATTTCTGTTTGATATCCCATTAAATTTACGAATGCGCATGTTTTTGAGAAAATGGATAGACCAGGATTTGACATGATAAAAGGTTAACTTATTAAACGCCGTGGGAAACCAATAGGCACATCGATTGAAACCATGATTGACTTTAAGCAATTTGGGCAACCTGTAAGCACCCCTTCTCCATGCACGAAATATTTAAAACCCATGATACGTTGAGGGATGAAGATACGTGAGATCGCCTAAGTTTTGCGCGTGATTCGATGGGTATACGAGTATAAAATATATGTAAAAATCTCGGGTAAAGTTCGGGTTTGTTTCACAAGCACCAGCTAATATTTTGATATATGTACAATATAACATTTGCAAATACAAAAATATGAGATAAGTACGCACCAGATGGATGCCGGAATTGCTGATATTATACCAAATACTGGAGTAGCATTCGGTAAACTAAAGTAACCAATAGGTACAATAAATTCGAAATCGTGTGGTTATCTTAATAAGTAAATAATGTTATCATAAATTGTCGTTTTCTATTAATATTGAGAAATTTCAAAACCAGAATAAAGTTTTCACAATTCTTCAATGTGAACATCAAAATTATATTATATTTAAAACAACATACTTGCAAATTCTGGATTTACACAAAAAAGCAACAAAAACAAAGCAATTATCACCAAATAATGCTGAATCAGTCGATTTCTTAAACTCTTTTCGTTACTTGCAAAAAACATTTTTGTACATATTACATAAACAATTTTCATCACATACCCACAACTCAATATTTTTTGCACAGATTAGAGATCACAGAATCTATTCAAAATGGGCATACAGTAATTATATATTGAATTGAAAACATTACTTATTTTAAAGTATATATAAGAATGGATTAAATTCTAGGTGGGTGACCACCAACAAGCATTTTTTTATGCATCCAAAATTAAACACTGGCACAAATACAATCTTAGTGGACACATATTCAGTGTTCCTCATTGTTTTGCGATTTTCCATATTTTACTTTGAATTAAATGTTAAAAATTTTCCACGTAATGCATACTATAATTTTTTCTTGGATATAGAGAAAATTGTAAAAGAATTGTAAGCTGCTTTTTAAAATTTCGAATTTGTATAATTTTTTGTAAAACGCGATTGTGATAAAAGTACGGTATGATGGTGCTAAATCCAAAAAAATAAACATTAAAGCATACTAAAATAATTATATAGTGAATATCAACTAAAGATAATGAAAAAGAAATAATTGAACCGAACGTGCAATATTACTAGTTATTTTTTTATTATAATATTCTGTAAATTAATATTAATTAAAATTTAAAAGAGATAATATATTATTATTATTAACAATTTATTTTAATGTAAGCACTTTACTTTCTTAGAAAATCACACAACTACATAAAATTCTACTTAATGTCGCCTCGTTACAACTTTTCTTTAATACAAAAATGTACTTCTTATGAACAAAGAACAATTTTTATGAAATTTTACAGCTAAAATTGATGTGTAAAATATTGAACTATAGTAACTTCAACTTTTTGTAAATTTTATAAATTGAATAATTTATCTGAGTTTACCTAGCGTGTCTATGCGTAAATTTTGTTTTATTTTTTTAATTTATTTTCTTATACAAACTTTCAAAGTAAACAATATCAGGATTTCAAATTCAACACATTTCAAAATACGTTGCATTAACAAAATTAAAACTTTGAGCATAACAATTACCCTCTACTTTATTTTAAAAGCAATGCAAGCGAAAAATAAATAATTAAAATATATACATATTGGTTGAGGTGATAATTAGACGGGAATAACAAGATAATTACGAAAACAAATCTGAAAGTTGCATAGTGATTTTTGTTTTCTTTTTCCCTTAATAAAGTTTTCAAATTACTTTAATTGTGTATTTTTCATTTGTTTTTATCATATTTATCCTACATAATCCCTTATGAGCAAATGTTATCTTATATATTTTTACAAAAGTAAAAATACAATCCGTAGAAATTGTGCTTCCGAAATCGTCGTTGTTTTACTATTAAGTTGATTTTGAATTCGAATAATGTGTATCTATAGGTACATCGGTACATACAATATTATGTGTATATAAATTAAAATAACAGCTCTACATTGATAACTTTGCCGTTAGTACTTAATTAGTAGGGTAGAGTCGAGTGAGTTGACACTGTTTTTTTTCAAACACCTCTAAATTCTACTAATATTAAGTAAATAGTAATTCAAACAACCTTAAAATAAGAAAATTAATTAAAACCATGAAGAAATGAAAAATTCACGCACGAAATTCATTCAAGTAGAAAATACTCATTTTAACATATTTTTTTTGTTAATACTAATAATGCCAAATTGAATTCAAATACTATTTTGATTTGTTGTTCAAGTTGCATTTAATCTATGAGGATATTTTATTTGTATACACAATGAAATAGCAAGTTAAAGAGTGTTTCAATGTTAGTACAGCATGTTCCAAAAATTTCTCTACACCACTCATTTGAAATTGTTTCTATAATATTACTATATAATACACTTTCGGACAAATAGGTAAAAGAACATTAAGATACTCCTCAGATATTTTTTATATTTTTAAAATCCTTACAAAGCTTCTGATACAAGCTATATTGTGGAATACATAGATACTACCAAATTTTTTCTATTATCTCATCATGCGAATACATTTAATAAATTTTAAAGTATGGTATTTAGTTTGATATTATTCGGCCGAATTTTATATTGTTCCACTGAATGGAGGAAAAGTATTGAACAAAATGACACTTTTAAGTACCTATGCTATGTTACTGTTGGATATCCATTTTTATACTCTAGCTGTAGGATATATTACAATAGCTTTCAGCTAACTGAATTTTGGCACAAAAATACTTCGTTGCAATAGTAAGGTGAACTTCGAAGATGGGCAATATCATCGGACAACTCTTTTTTAATATTGCCATATAAGCCTAAATCATTTTTATACAAAAATTTTGATTTTGTTTACTGAATATTTACAAACTAAATGTCTTTCGTAATATATTGTTTGTATAAATACGTATTTTTCACATGTTTTTTTACAAGATTTTGAAATTTTAGAGATACAAAAACCTTCTTTTTTTACATATGTTTTCAATAACCTCCAAAAAAGATATGTTTTATTTGCTATGGGAAAACTGTTTTTGCACCGTTTTTTACACGATTTCTAAACAAACATTTCTTCTGCGTTAAAAGTGTGTCGTTCTAGAACTAGGGTATTCCGTAATTGGCCTAAAGCGCAAAACCAATTATACTTTCCGTAATAGTCATTATCTACTTAAATTGTGAAAAAATACAGCTATTGCATATCCTTTACAAACCCATTACATACTTGAAGTTTAAATGACTTTCTACGTGAAAATGTACGAAAAGTTTGCGCTTAAATATTTTTGAAGCGAATTATATAGAATTTACTGAAAGATATATAAAGTTCGTTTACCATTAGATATAATTAGATAAAATTGCGACGTCACGGAACTTTCAAAAATCCATATGTATTATACCTTATGTTCCTTGTACCTATCATAAAAAAAAACTAAAAAAGCGAACAATTTTCGTTTCACTGTCCACTTACATAAATATACATTTGCGCATAAAAGAATTTATTGAATTTGTGTTTGATAAATTCAATTTTTACGGTGTTTTGTTTTAGTACTTTGTATCATTTTGTGTAGTAGGGACCTATATGTTGTTTTTACAATAAAAATACAGTTTAATAAAAGTTCGAAGTGTTTGTCATTGCATTTTTTGCGGTAATTTTAATCAAAATCGAGAAACTAGTTATGGATTTATAAACTACCATCAAGAGCTTTTTAACGATACCCAACAAGACGTGGTTTAGAAAACTTCGAATTTCCACCCCCACCTCCACTCGTACCGTATAATTATTTATTATATGTATTACGTAGATTTTTCTTCGAAATCTACCTAAAAGAAATGTTCAGAACTATAATTTTATCCACTTCAAATCATGTACAGATTTGGTAAGAAACACTACTTTTGGTCAAGTAGTATATTTCAGCTAAAAATTAATTTTAAATTCGGCGAATATTTTGTAATAAATGAAGCACTGACAAAACCAAATACCTAGAAAAACAGTTTTGCTATATTATTAAAATAGGTCACAAAATTTATAATTCGGATGAGGGCAATGTGCTATTTAATTTTCTTTTCCGGTTATTAAAGATATCTAAATCTAACAGGAAACTAATATCGTCTATGTTATAAAGTTTATTACTTTACAGAAAATAGAACAATTTCGACGATATATTATATAGTCTAATAGGGGTATTCAATTAATTTTAAATAAATCTTAAAAAGTGATGAAACAAAAAGGAGAGCCTATACATAATTCCAATTAAAACGAGTAACATAATATACAGTATACAATGGTATATTTATCTAATATTAATGATCTACAATATGAGTACACCACTGAAGAACATTGAACAACTGAGATAAGCATTCAAAAGAGTTTGTCAACTGTTTGCTATAATAAGCCCAAATATAATTATAAGATGTTATTTTTGATACCACAGCAAACATATTATGCAACATCACAACTTCTTCCGGTACAATTCGACAACGAATTGTAAAGAAATTAGTAAAGTAAATTATTAGTAAATGTATTTAAGCGTTTTAAATTATTTATATTTGCAATTCTGTAATACATATAATATGCAAATTCAATGCACATCGTAAAAACCAGAAAAGTTAATTTAATACAAGACGACTGTCTCACCACTAGATCACGAATCATTGTATTAAACATTAAACCCTATCTTCTTGCTACTTTATTTCGCATTTAAACTCTTTTGTTATATTTTGTGCTTTTTTAATTTACTTTTATTGTGTTTATGTCTTCCTCTATGGGCTGATTGCCCGATCGTGTGTTTGTTGGTTACAGGGCCAGGTGGACCACATCGCCTAACAACACCATTATCGACAGCATCGTCCTCGTCGCCTCCTCCGTCACCAATGCACATGTCATCCACAATAAGGGCCGACTTGCATTTACAGGGACATCATCATATCCACTCATTTAGAGCGGGTTCAGGTGGACATATTCAACAACACTCCCAATCCCAGTCGGTTGGATCAACCAACTCCTCGTCAAATTCGCATCACCAGATGACTTATCATAATATGTTCACACCTTCTCGAGATCCTGGAACAATGTGGCGTTGCAGATCTTGCGGAAAAGAGGTTACAAATAGATGGCACCATTTCCATTCGCATACTGCCCAGCGCTCCATGTGCCCTTATTGTCCTGCTACATACAGTCGAATAGACACGTTACGGTCCCACTTACGAGTCAAGCACCCTGAGAGACTGGTTAAATTAAGTTAAACATAATGCATTTACCAAAAATTATAGTAATTATGTTTGCACTATTTTCTTCCATTACCAACACAGAAGATGTGTCCAAGTAGGATTTGCCCAAGGATTTTGAGTAAATTTATAACACAACTATTTTCCAAAACTTTACACTTTCAGCCAAATTGTTCCAGTCAATCAACATTTGTAAAATTAAAATAAAGTAACAATTTTAACATTCAATTTCAAAAACTTACAGTGATTTTTATATAAAAAAAAATCAGTTAAGAGCTTAATAATATTATATACATACATATACCGAAATTTAAAAAGCTTCATTAGCTTTTATACAATAATTAAATTTTTGTCAAAGCAAAAAATACCTTGATGTAGTATGCAAGTTTAACTCAAATTGTCTTCAGTAATATTTTTATATCATTTGCTTTAACAAAATCATTAGACAAATTTAAAACTTAGTACTATAATATAGAAGTTTCCTTATAAATACCTCCAGTGAAAGTTTCTAATGAAACTATAAATTAATATACACACAGTTTTACTGAGATTTGTTAATATTTTTTCTGTTCTACTTTTATTTTCGAGGGCAATTGGGGAGAAATTCCCAATGACTTCTATAGGGTGTTTTTTTAAGCTTAGATAGAAGTTGAGTTAACTGTCAATCCGAGCTATCATTCTGATAGTTCTTTACTTTTTTCTGATATTTATGTTCGGGCTACTCTGGCAAATAATCATGAATAAATCCTTGAAGAACGGTTACGAATCCGGCGCAAATTTATATTGAAAATCAGTCGCAAAACTTGTCCATCATTGGAGCTAGCCATTCGTCGAACTGTGGATAGATTTCGTACTACATATTCTCTAAATGATACGAGAACACCAACACTTCATCGGAATGTCCGTCCTGAAGCCAATATTACTGCTCCATACGAAAGTGTGCAACAGAATTCAAAATTATCGATTCGTCTTCGCAAGCGGCAATTGGGACTCTGTACATGCACCAAGTGGAAAATTATTCACTACGATCTTGTACTCCTCCCGTAAAAAATCCAGTTGGTGCAGGAATTTAAGCTACATGACCATAGCGAATGGGGTTTAGGCAAGTTTCAAGCTAACACGTTGTTTTATTGCAAAATTTTGTTCAGTGACGCGGCTCATTTTTGGCTTAACTCTTATCGGATTTATTAATAAAAAACATCATCGGTTTCGGAGTGAGCCCAATCCCGAAGAGAGTTTAGACTCTAGAGATCCCATTACATCCACTAAAAGTCACCGCTTTACATGTTAGTGAAATCATTGGTCCTTATATCTTTGAAAATGAGGCAGGATTTCGATACCGACCCATAGCCATGATTAATGAATTTTTTCGAAAAAATGCATGACATTGATCCAGGCGATAAGTTGTTTCAATAGGACTATAGCCACACAAGCGGTCCTGTGAAGAGGCCTTCAC
Organism: Leptogaster cylindrica; assembly: GCA_963082835.1. Classification (NCBI taxonomy): domain Eukaryota; kingdom Metazoa; phylum Arthropoda; class Insecta; order Diptera; family Asilidae; genus Leptogaster; species Leptogaster cylindrica. The sequence continues at coordinate 37,611,692 of OY720106.1, forward strand.
GGTTGTACGATCTTACACCTCTCGACTATTTATACGAGGTTTCTGATTCTGGAAGTCACAATATGCTATAAACTATAAACAGTTCAAAACCAACATTATTCGCGAAATTCGGTCGACATTGCTTGAAAAACTGACTTCAAATTGGACTAAAAGGTTGCGCTTCGTCAAGAACAGCCGCGGTAGCCATATGCCCCGAATCATTTTTAAATCTTAATGCCATAATTTGATTGTTCGATTAAAAAATGTTTGTTGATCAAAATTTAACTTTCTGTGTTATTTTTTTAACTTTAAAGTTCTATCGATCTTTAAAAATACACCCTATATAAGATATAAAAAAAAACTTATTTGTTAAATTTAAGAAAATATTGAAATGGCTGTAATTGTTTAGATTAAATATCAATGATGAGAATGAGACGAAAACGTTTTAAAATTAAAACATTTTTATACTTTCTATAAAATCTATTATAATGCTATTGAAGTATCCTTTTTAATTAGTCTCGAACAGTAATTCTGAATTTCTTTTTGAATTCATTTCAGTCAGTTCATCGGTTCGGCAAGGAATTACGGCTGTGAAAAATATTCTTCTGCTTAATTTAAAGTTATTCTTACAATAAAAATATAATATTAAAGTTTACAACTCTAAGAGCTTTCTGGTCAAATAGTTTCTGACTTTCTGAGATATATCTTTTTGAAAGAATCAGGTCGATGAAAAAATTTCATTTTTCGGATATAAGTAAAAAAATCTACCTGGCCAACTAATTTTTGACCCAACTTGCAATTGAAATATGTATTTTCTAACATTATTATACAAATACATAACATAACAAATACAACAAATATAAAATATGCATTTTGAGATATTCAAAATATACTCGAATTTATCCCTTTCATCCATTTTACGTAACATACTTTTTTGTATTTTTTTCTAGAAGTGCAGATCTTTTTCTTTAAAATGGGGTATAAATCATTAATATACAATAAAATATGCAAATGCAGTGATTTTATGAAAAATTCAGGTTTTTCAAACCCCGTTATCAACGTTAACTAAACGGGGACGTTTTTTGAGAAACTAGCAAACCCGTTTCTTACTATCTACCAGTACTTTACGTAAAAAAATTTAACAAATTCGGAGCACATGAGGTTACAGTCACAAGACGAAGTTTCATGCGTTAGGGGACATTCTTCCACCCGAACCTCTTCACGTTCACTCTACACTTTCTTGTTACGGGTAGTCATCTAAAATCTAAGCAATTCATGCGCAACATACGCTGATGTAACAACACTTATGACACTAAAGTAGTATTAATCTACATTGCACAACCTAACCCAACTTTGCAATTTAAAATATATTACGTTACAAAACTATACATGGGTGAAGCCGGGAAATACAGCTAGGTGTTGTAATAAATACGTATTACAATTTCTCATTTCCGTCAAAATTTGTTTACACGATCTTGAATTTCTACAGATACAAAAAACTTTTCCTTTTTGCATGCTTTTTTTACAAAAAATATCTTTTTTTACGATGGGGAAACTGTTTTTGCTAGGTTTTCTACACGAACACGATTTCTTAATAAACGTTTCTTCTGTGTTAAAATTGTGCCGTTCTAAATACATTTAGGCTATTTTATAATTGGTCTAAATACAATATTTTTTCAATACTACTTAATATGTATAACGCCTGATCAAAAAATTTTGTTTGTACTTTTACACACATGCTTATAATGTAATTGTGAGAAAGTTCATAACTCATCATACATTATATAATAGATATCCATACAACAAATACTCCTTTTAATATTAATGCTAGTTTGTTTTGATCCAGAATGCCTTGAACCCGCTGCCGTTTTTCCTTGCCGTAAAATGAAAAGGTACAGAAAAGTCTCATATAACATATCCTATAAAAAAATAACCATGAATATTCTGTAGATTCGCGTTTTTCGATTTTTGAAATTATTCAATACTTTTATTCAAACTAAGACATGAAATTCGGATTACTGTAAAATGAAGTAAAAGTAGAGATGGCAACGATTAATCGAAAAGTTGAAATAATCAAATCATTAATCGATTATTCGTTTCGATTATTTAAATTGCGAAGTCATCGATTTAAAGCAATATTCAATTGATGTATAGGAGGAAATGAAGGTAGTAAGGGTACTCATAATCTGTCGTAAACCAGCGTAAAGTCGAGAAAATCGAGAAACTTTTGTATGCAGATGTGAGATGACAGTTATCTCGATCTCGATGATCACTTACGACAGTTTGCGACAAATCATGAGTATCTGTAGTATCTAGAGTGTATCCAAAATTGCTCTAACTGACAACTAAAAATTAAATAAAAATATTACATCACAGTTTGGTGTCTATTAAACATTGAACTTGTAAAAAAAATTACTTTTTGATGTTAAATATAAATCCAACATTCGATTAATCAAATGAATAATTAATTAATCGATTATTTTCTATCGATGTAATTGCAATACAATTATTTTGATTTGATTAATCAAGTGATTAAATTAATTAATCGATTATAAAATTTTTTTGCCATCTCTAAGTAAAAACCTACATTCATAGACACTAAGGTGGCGGGCCATAGATCGCGTCGAGCGGCTTGCATGCTATCACGTCCAAAGCGAGTGATGGTCGCATTGGATTCTTCCTTTAGCATGACATACATAGACTTTTGTTTGTGTCTGTTAAATTGTATTTTGTTATTAATTTTTTGATCTAATACCCTAGACCGACAGGAAGCCAAATCGCACTAAATAGAGATTTCGAGCTAAATTCAGCTAGACAAGTAATCGCTGAATCAGTGCTCGAAATCACTATAATTATATCTCGATTTAGCTTCTGTCTGTCCAGGATACCAGGCCGACTGCTAAAAACTTTACGAAGGATATTGAAAGAACTGAATATTAGAAAACCCTATGAAGTGAGTTAATTAGGCTGTTAATGAAATTTTTCGTGATGAAAGCAGAGATACAATCTGGATGCGCATATGCATTGCGGAATCATATTTCTTCTAGATTGTGTGTTACATTTTTATAATTTAAGATCAGACAAGAGTTTTGTGATAATTTTTTTGCATTGAAGTTAATACGAATACCTCATATTAGTTCAAATTTTGAGCATACGCTTATTTTGGTTCGCGCAGGCTTAGTATTATATTCGTGTTAAAATTAGTGATTTTTCAAAATTTTGTATTAAATGACATTTGTACTAATGCTTTACGCTGCGCGACTTTACAGTAGTTATTATTATTTAGTATTCTCAAGATCAATCCTCTTTAGAAATCTTACAATTTCAAAATTTTTATATTAATAAATATACTTGTAAATTTAATTTGCTTTTGAAATAATAAAGATTTTATGTGATATTGAATTTATTTTTATCTTATTTTTCTTTATAAATTGAACGAAAATATGTATTGTACAGTACTTGAACGGCTTTCCACTAGACCGTTCGTCTGAAACTCTTATACTTACTAGGTACATTAAAATTGTATTATGCACTCACGTCAAAACTACCAACAAATTTTTCTCATCTTTCATGTAATTGTCTTATTCAATAAAAAAAAAATCTGCCAAAATATTGAACTCATTTTAAAGCGCTAAAAAATGGAATTTCGATACAGTCTTAATGTAAATAAAATAAGAAATTACCAAAAAAATTAAAATCACAATATCAGACATTATAATTGTTTTTTAAAACACTTTAAAATAACTAGGGTGTAAGCAATCCAAATTTAGCTTGTATATATATTTTTGTACACAAGTTTAAGGCAAAGGAGGAAGAAAGAAATTTATTTGATTAAAATATAGCGAAAGTAATAATTTCTCTCAAATTCAGAAATAGGAATTTGTAAATATGAATTAATAAAAACTAGAAAAGTAAAATGTTCGTCTTTTAATAGATTTAGAAGTGTAAGTCACGATTTCGGAAGCATAAAACTTGGCTTTTATTTTCGCTTATATATTTCCTTTTCCAAGCATCATCATGATCATCTAGTAACTATATATTCTAGTTGCACAGGGTTCACACTCAACTGTGCTGTGTGAATGAAACTGTTTGTTCAAAAATACAGGAGGACACAAAATGATTTAAGTTAACAAATTAAATTTTTATTTGTATTAGGTAAAATTACAAAATTGGCATAATTTAAAATAGGTACTGAAATAATAAAGTACAGCGTTGATCTGCCAGACCATGGAACAAACTGGTAAGTAGCATTTTAATTTTTAACACTCCCAGTCCAGTCCCAAATATTGACTATTGTTCTTTGTGAATTGAAGATCCTAGATTTTGAGGCTAAGGACGTTCAATGTTTCAGCTTTTCAATATTTTCCTGCAGGTTTTAAACTGTGTAAAAATAAAGATCGTTATTAAAGAAATTATAATATTAACTAAAATTTTCATTTGTTGTCATAAATTTATTGATTTATTGATTTTTCATATTGTAAATTTGGCCCTTAACCAAAGTACTGCACTTTCAAGGTTTGGCTGGGGGTGGGGGAAAATGCAAGTGGGGAGGAGGTCGAGAATTTGGTGTATTACAGTCCCTATAACATGCGCTAATAGCCTACGAAAGTTCAACTTTCCCCTAACTAGTTGCGACATTGTATGTTTCTATTCCTTCATTGACTGGGCTACTACCAAGGGGCCCCAAAACTCGTTGCACACACATCGTCCGCACCTGCCAATATGAATGTTGAAATGAGATACAAAACGCCATTCGCAAAGTAAAGTTTTGTATTAATCACAAACTAATGCCATTAATGAAACAGTAAAAATATACTTTAAATTGAGAACTTAAGAACCTATACAGAGTTGGTAAATACACTAAACACGGTTTGTTCACAATTTTTCTCTATTTCTGAATAAAATTTCATTAATCTTATTCCGGAATTCTGTTGTTGTTCCGGTGTTCCTTAAATCCAACTTTTTTATGATTTTATTAAAGCCCACAACTCTGTAAATATTTCTTCCCAGCGACTGCAAGAACAAGTAAAACTTATATATTGCTAATGTGATATTTACTGCTAGTACATAACCAAGATCATTGTTTGCTAACTCAATTTCCAGAAGAGTCTTATTTTCTATGAGTAGTTTGAGCAACATTCTCGTAACACTTTCAGTAATGGAACACGCGCTAATATTCAGAGCTCTTATGGGAAACGAATCCAACGAAGAAAAAACGGCTCCTGCCCCATCACTACCTATAGGATTTAAACTCAAATCAAGTAGTTCGATTTGTCGGCCTTTTAGTGCCTTACTTATTAAATATGCAGATGCTTGAGCTGAAAATATGTGAATCATTACAATGCAGATTAAAAAAGTCTTCAGATTGCATGCATAGTAAATTGTTATCCAAAATCAGTCTCTTCAAGTTGAGAAAGGACTCTTTGTTGAGCACGTTAAGGAATTCAACTACACCGGTGTCTCCGAAGCGACAGTCGGTTATTGCCAATTGCTGCAGGGCAGTGCAACCCTTGTCTAATCCCCGGGCGAGGACTCTAAGCATGTAGGGTTCTAATCTTGTTCGATGTAAACTTTATGAAAAATTGATATTACTTAAAATGCCTTGAATGTACAAAAGGCACTGTACCGAAATTCAGTGAGCTCATAACATTTCTGTAGCCCACGACCCAGGCAGAAGATATCACTCTTTGTTGGCCATGAACACCCTAAGTAATACTGTGTTCCAATTGTTTTCGTACTGTATGTTAAATCAAACCGACGTAACTCCGGTAAGTTCGTCAGCACATAGTCTAAAGGTATGTGTTCTAGAAAATGATTTTTTTTTATATGAGAATTGAAATTCATAATAGAAAACTCACCAGGTCTGTCTCCCATCGAAGGTTGTAAGTAATTTATGACCAATCTCTCCACATATGGTGCACATGTGTCCAAAATTTCTTGAATGGATTCCTGATCGTAATCGTAGGTCTCCATTTTCTCAAGAATTTCACCAAGATGTTTTTCCATGTAAATTTTGATCCACTCTCTGCCTTCAACGTTAGAATTAAAATGTTTCCATCTATTCGTGAAGCACCGTTTCCAGAATACGTCTTCCCTTATGTGAATGCTGGAAACTTTTATAGCAATATTAACATCAATACCGTCCACCAGATACAACTTGTCTATTTGCGTTGGTAACTGATTGATCACGGGGTTGTCTGAAATTTAATTTAATGTAAAAAACGACAATGTTGTTAGTAATATTAAAATAAGCAAACTGTGCCAGTTCTCAATTATTTGGTCTAACACCAAGAGTCTTAGCGGCTTCGGTTCGTGCTGTTTCCACTGTAGATTCAAAGCATTTAGAAATTTATTCTCAGATCTTTTAGTGTTTTTTAAGTCTATGTATGCCTTAAAAGTATTAAGGTCTACAGAACAGGGTAAAAAACTGGAGCCACTCATGAAGTTTCGAAATTAAAACTATTATAATTATGAGAAATTCTAAGATGAATAAACAAGCAGAGAACGCCTGGAAACCAGACATTCATATTGGTTTCCATGGAGCAGAAATAAATATGCGGAAGTTATTAAATCAGCACCACTTTTCCCAATTAAGTTTTATACTATTCATCTCTTGGCTCTTTTTCACTCAGCCTTCTTTCGAAATTTTCCATCCCAATTAATTCCCAGTCCCAATTAAATCTGCAGTGATAATTGGTTTTCAAGTTGGAGTTCCGTACATGGTTTTCGTTAAGAAGTTTAAGAAGAGACGAACTGCCGAAAGTAAAAGACTTGGATCAAAGTTTCAAAGATGTTTTTATTTCTGCAAGAATGAAGAATTTACAGTCAATGATGTTAAAAAGAGACATGAACCGCTTCACAAAAATATTTGAAATCGCAGAGTGAAAAAGTATCAATTGTTTTAGTTTTCTGTTTATCTATTATTTATATTTTTTCAAAAAAAAAAAAAACAATTTGAAGATTACATTCACTTATTTGAGTGTTGCAAATGAAAAAATCCCTTTCGGCAGGCCTATAGGCTGAGGTAGATTTCGAAGTGTTTCGATTGCGTTTATTGGGGTAATTTATTTCAAAATCGAGAAACTAGTTTCTGATTTGTGAAGTACTCATCAAAAGCTTTTCAACGATACCCCACAAGCGTGGTTCTAAAAATTTCGATTTTCCATCATTACCACCACTCGCACTCCCACAACCCAGGAATCGATGGTGTCACCGTAAACTTCATGGAGAGTACTCTAATTTATGCAGATAAAGTTTCTTTCTAAGATCCATAGGGGTTGAGGTATAATTTTTTCAGAATTTCAATCCCTTCCCCGACCAACCCCCTTGGGCAAAATACAAAAGTTTGGTTCAAAGTCAAACCATTCAGTTCAAATTTAATATGTAAATGAGAGGGGCTGTTGCGGAAAGTGCAATATGTTGTGCAAAAAAAGTACAAAATAATATTCTCAGAACGCCTCATTTAATATTTCCAAATAAATTACAAGTGTGACGATTAAAACATTAATCAAGTTTCTTCTGTTTTTTCTCTTGGTGAAATTCTAAATCTCCGGCTTTATGTTTTTGCTTCTTATTCTGATTCTTGTAACTTTTGAACATTTTATCTTCTCCAATCCTGTAAATATGTGGTTAAAAAAGGCAAGTTGAGTTATATAATATACATCCTACATAATTGTTGCTCTAGTTCCTGGTCCCCAATGTGGAGTAGGATTTTCAGGAAATCGAACTAATGAATTTTTCCGACTATCCGGATTTGCTAGAGGATGAATTTCATTGATGTTATACATTTGTTTAGGTTCTACTTCTAAAATTCTCTTCAAAGGAGTATCATCAATCAGACGTTCAGGTTTTACCGGATGTTGCTTACTCCAACATCGTAAAATGTCCCATAGAACAGTCGGTGGAGCATCAGTTTTAACCGAATTTTTGTATGCATGGGAGAAAGACACTCGATATCCTGCATGTAGTAATGCAGACCTGAATTTCAAAGTGGGAATTATCTCTAATTTGAGGACTGAGCATAATTTGTCAATGGAATAATAAAGAGGGATATCTGGCAATTCTTCCATTATAACACTTAGCGTCCCCACAATTCTTGGTATCGTTTCAAGGTCCTTTAAGGGTTCTTTCTGAACCGTTTCTAAGAGCCTTTTGACAAAGGTTTGGTCATGGATTGGAGCCGTCCATATAGGCCCTCCTAGCTAAAAATTTTGTTAGTTTCGCACGTTATTATTGCAATAATAGATCTCACATGATGCTTGTGTCCACAGTTCTCACAATTAGTTCCAATAAACGGGCCTGTTGGTATTCCAAATTTAACTTGATCTGGATTCTTCTCTGTGGGATTGCTTTTAACTACTCCCAAAGGTTGAAATGTTAGTGTCTCACAGCCTGTGCATTGGTAGATTATAGATTGCTTACTGAAAATAAAGGCAAGCATAATTGTGTTTCTTGTGTCGTTTGACCTTGTATTGTATATTTGTGTAATGTGTACCTCATACTATATTTGCATTTTTGTTGACTTGTAAACACTCTCACAAATACGCGAATGTAAAAATCGGCAGATACACTCAGCAGTGGTGTAATATATTTGCCGTAGCGATTTGCATGCCCCTCAATGCATCTGAGAAGAATTCGAATAGCCTGCAGATTCTGATAGTAAACTATAAAATCGCTTAAAGTGCAATATTCTAACCATCTCATGACAGGACTTCATTCTAAGGGGTACAGTTCCGTACTTAACAAAACAAGCCTCCGGAGTATTCCCAGCTAAAACTGCCATATCGGTTGCGGTTACCAGCAAGATGCCACCGTCTGCTATGCTTTGCACGGCTCCGTCTAGAAATCTATTTGGACATCCGTAAGGATCCAGGTCTATAGCATGAAATTTCTTTTCGGGAGTTGTTGATGTATACATTAGGGTCCTGAAAAATGATTTGATTACCACACATCTATTGCAGATAAGGACACTTACATCGCATCAGAATGGCTTGATTTTACCAACTCGGTCACATTGTTGTGCTCGATGTTTATATCTATTGACTGGACCGCTGTGTGAGATAAATCATTTGCAATAATTTCCTTCACTCCACGCACTTCTTTAGCATAGCGTATGCCCCGTAATCCCGTAGCCGAGAGGGCTTCTAAAATTCTCAGGCCATTCTAAATTTCAAGAGTTTACTTTTGTCAATATGTAGTTATTATAATCGAATTTACAGAGGAGCGTTTCCCCAATTGCAAGTTTCCTTCGGATGTATTGCAGTTTTCCTCTTGGTGGATCTCAGAATATACATTTAGAACAGAAACGCTTAGGTCCCTATTAAACTGTTGCACTGGATTGTAAAAAACGTGCTCGGTACACAGCATTTCCGCGGACCCCTCTGTTATAGTCGTGTATCTTTTTTCATTGTCCTATAAGTTGAATATTTTAATACCTATTTGCATATGTGAAAATTTTTTTTGTATTTATATTATTACCTTTTCCACTATATTCTGACTACTGCCACTAGTTGAATCCACCCTAATAAGATTTTCCATTTTAAGTAACCGCTGTGTGTCACGAAATGTCTCTTGTCATTAAAATTTCCCTTGTCGTGGGTAATTTGCTGGAATGTTTAAGTTTACGGTTTACCACCTTCTATCTTTGCCAGTTTGACAGCTCGAGTAAAACTTACGAATTGAAAATTGAAAATTTCGATTTTAAAATTACTGATTATTTTCTTTTTTAAATTGTCCATTTTTATCTAATTCAAAAATAAAAAATTGTAATTTTTTTTTATCACTTTTTACGGAACTTCTTGAATAACTAGATATAGAATACTGCAAGTGCACAATAGAAAATGGAACGCAGCTAATAACAATGATCAGCTTCGTAAAGGATAGTTTTTTTTATAATACATACTAATTTTGAAAATGACTAATTCATAAAATTATAGTTACTGACGGAAATTAAGGTTTACCATTAATTACTGAGTTTTCAAGAAATCAAATTTCCCGCAACAAAAAGTCTCCAAAATCCAGTTCAGTGACATTTACAAACTTTAAAGTTGAGGAACGCCATATTGAGAAACTTGTTTGGTTTTTGACACTCGCTAAGGAAATAATGTAGTGTTTGTCAATAATATTAGTGTAAACCATTCCAATAGAAGCGCAAATTATTTCTGTGAGAGTTTTCTAATTTCTTCTCAACAAAACCTAATGTTTTAATTACGGTTGTTGGTAAGTATACATTTTGTGAAATAAAAAACTAGTTGTTTACTTAGTTTGAGCGATCGGATGCTAATTTGGAAGAAATTTCATTGATATGAATAAAAGTTGATGAATAGTAAAGTGATAAAATAACAGAACGAACTTCCTTGAATGCATATTGGAGTAGTTATATGTGATAGGCAAATCAACTTCCAAATGATTGCACATTCATTTCTAAATCATTACCACAGCTACAAAGAAAACAATGAAAATGAATTACAAACACTGATTTTAGAAAATAATTTGAAACTGTTTACGTTATTTGATAAAGAAGGTTGATAGAAATTCCTCATCTCTTCTTCAACATAATATTTACATTGAGGATTCTAAATAAAATGATGTGGCTTTTGCAAACATTTAATGTAAATCGCAGAACCTTAGGAAGAGACACGACAGCGAGGTGAGGACAGGACATAGCGCAGAGTTAAAATATTTTTATTATTAATATTACAGATTCAGGAAATATTTAAATACAAAATGTTTGGTTACAAATTTTTTGTTTATTTTGATTTTTGTGACACCGAATTTCGATTTTCAATGTTCGTGGTCGAATGCGTTAAGTTGAGCGCGCTTTTACAATTTCTAAGCATTAACTCACACTTTTATTAGTGTGTAATGAAAAGAAGGCACAAATAGGAATGTTAAGATATTTTGGAAGTAGTTGTACAACGAATTTAAAATGGTACTAACACAAATCCTTTTGTTTATCAAAATTATCTCTAGAAATTGAGCTATAACCAAATCTTGTTTTATTGTTTGGTGACGGTCATCTAAACACCTCACGAAAAATCCTTTCAAGGGAACTTTCTACCTTCAGATCATCAAATTGATTTTTTTTTCGTAGATAGTAGGATATCTTTGTGAAATTTTTTCTTCATTTTTAACTTAGAGTAAGAAAAATACATGAACATGCCATAATTCTATCCGCCTAGGCTTTCCGAAAAAAAGGGATATTATTTTGTATCGAAGTAGCTATATACCCTGATCATTTTTCCAAAAACATAACCCTTGCGTCTGGCGAGGAGGCAAACCTCAGATTCGGATTCAACACCCCCAAAAACTCTCTGTATTCGACTTTGAAGAGAATGACATACAAATTTTGCAAAACGTTAAATATTGTAAAAGTTATTAACAAATTTCTGTCCTCTATAATATAGAGTCTATACAATGCAATGGCAAAGCTTTTAAACAGAGCAGACATCAGTACCATATATTTTTTAAGTCTATTATACCTTCCATTAAACGTTTCTGTATTGGATAAGAGGTATATGGTTCATATACAATGTATGTATATTATACATTAATTTGAATGTTTAAACTTTGGTCATTAGTACTTCGTATAGCAAGAAATTCCCTTTGAATTTGCAAAATTTCGGCCAAGAAAGTAGGATGCAGTTAATTTAATATCCATAGTTAGGTGTTCTTGTAATATAATATGCATAGTTTACAGCTGGCAATTAATGAAATATGGGAACAGTTCTTCAATTTCACTTAACACTGTGTTTGTTTGTTTATATTATTTATAAAAACTACGTTAAAATAAAGTGAGATGAGCTTAAGATAATATTGTGCGATCTCAAAGTTTCTATAGCTGATTAAAAAATAATTCTATCTGTAATTTCAGTATGCATTTATAAATGTATTGTAATTACGGTATAATAATCTTGCATATAGTAACATTGTTCCTGATCGTTATTTAAAATGATATTTCGCAATTTTCGAGCACCTAAAATTGTGTATTCATCAATGCCTTTCAATGTATGTACATTGTACATATAGAATATGGAAAATATAATGAACTAGTCTTTCCTCCGAAATATCTCTTTAACTCGAGAGTGTGGCATTCAGTTCATTCAAAACCATCGGATATTACACTTCGTAGAACCACACACTGCTTAAAAGTTGCCGAAGATCTGTGAAAGAAAATTCTATTTTTAGTGACAAAAAGAAAACATAACAGAATAATATCTTTTTGAGAAAATTTCGAGATCATCAAGAATATCAGTGCATTTAAGTTTTGTAACAACGAATTTCCAATGAATCGCGCAAAGTCTTCGTTGCGTAGCAGAGGATCGTCTTCTTCAGCCGGAAGTAATCCCAGACGACGCATCCGAAATTGTTGTCGCAAATTTATTGCTTTTATGTGCACTCAAGTAGGAGTAGGTGGTCTAATAGTGGGATACGCAATCGTTGGAGCTCTAGGCTTCATGAGCATCGAATCACAAGTTATAGATCCATCCTTCCAACACGTTCAAAATCTTAGGAGAAATTGTGCTCTTGAATTATATACGTACACAGAAGATACGAATATTTTCAACAGAACCGTTTGGGCAGACCATGCGGACGAAATTTTGCGAAATTATCAAAAAGATTTCAGCAAAGTTATAAAAAAGGGGTACGATGGACGCACCCCAACACAGATATGGTCATTTCCAGCAGCGTTAATGTTTTGCTTGTCAGTGTTTACGATGATTGGATATGGCAATATGGTGCCACGAACTCAATGGGGTAAAGGAGCCACTGTGATTTATGCTACATTTGGAATACCTCTGTATATTCTGTACTTTCTAAATATGGGAAAAGTGTTAGCTAAATCATTTAAATTTTTGTATACTATGATTCACGAATGTACGCACAGCAGAACCAGAAATATATCCGCAGACGAAGACCCCGACCCTTTGAAAAAAAAAAAAATTATTGTACCTTCTACTGCTTGTCTTTGGGTCATAAGCTTTTATATTTTCACCGGCACTGTAATGTTTGCAAACTGGGAAAAGTGGAGTTACTTAGATTCAATATACTTTTGTGTCACTAGTTTGTGCAAAATTGGAATAGGAGATTTTGTTCCAGGAACAAGTTTTCGGTCTAATGCTTTAAAAGACGGTAAATATGGTGAAGTCAGTATCCACAAATTTACTGAAAGAGAGGAGCAGATCAAATTAGCTATAAATTTTATTTACATGCTGATTGGTATGGGACTGGTTGCAATGTGTTATAATTTAATGCGTGAGGAGGTTCGAGTTAAAATGCAGGAAATAAAAGAAGACATGCGCTTATGTCTTGAAGATCTTAAAGACAGATTTACAATTTGCTGTGGAAGAGAAGATTTTTATTAAAATATTAATGACAATTAACTGACTTTTTCATATGGTTTAAACTAAGCTGTGATAACTTAATTAAATGTGAATTGTTCAAATCGACCAATTTTTATATATAGTGACAATATACTAACATTTTTGATTCAATTTAGAAAAACATAGGTGATGCTTGGTGGAACGGCTGGCCGTTTTTGTATACCGAGCACTGCAGCTGGTCCATTTCGTTTGTGTGCCGTCGCAGGGTTTCAAAACAGAAACAATGATGTTGTTTACTGTCCCCCAATAATACGTCAAAATGGACAGAATGAGGAAGAATCGACCGCGGTTGTCTATTTTGGGGGTGATGTCCAGGTTAGTAAAATATTTCTGTTTGGCATGAGCAAAGAAAAAACTAAAAATATTACTGATATATATGCAATAATAGCTTTGATGTATTAATGCGTTGATGTATGTAATAAAAGTACAATTTCCCATAATTACAGGACTTTCCCGAGACAATGGAAACAAATCGAGACAGTAGAGGTTATATGAAATATAACTTAGAGAGCACTGCTGTATTGTTAAGAAATTCATTTCCAAGATTCCACATAATTGTTATACGTCCAGTGAGGTAAAAAACATATGCATAGCCATTTGTGCGGTATATATAATAATTTATAATTTAGAATGGAATTTAAGACTTTTAGCTGCTTTGACAATTTTGTCCGTGGAAACAGTGCTGGCGTTCCTGATCATACTCCAATGAATCATGCTCTTCAGCATCTCGAAAGGTTCAAGTCAAAGTCGCATACTCATAGTTAAAGATTAATATTGTGTATTTCTAGACTTTTGCAAAACATATCACAACGTTTAAAATCATTACCTGAGTGTGAAATTATTTCGCACTCAACAGCATCTTCTGCTTCCGCGGCTAATGAGGGTACGCAAGAAATGGACATTGACATATTACAAGTTCAAGAAAATATATCGGTTGATTCTGATGGTGCAATGGTATTCCCCTGTAGGGAAGAAAGGACTAATTCTGTAGAGTCGTTGCATTGTGAAACCGCAAATAACTCCCAAAATGATATTCAATTTAATAATACTGAAAATCAAAACGCACACGCTAATAAAAATCTGCTTTGGTGGCGAGATAATTTAAATTTAGATAAGTCTAAATTAATATTGATTGGTTTTAGTAAAGGCTGTGTTGTGCTTAATCAAGTAAGTATTCAATACTTTAAAAACTTGTACACCCATTTTACAGTCTTTTCAATTTAGTTTATATATGAATTTCATTATTTGAAAACATTGACACCAGACGACAGCACAATGATACGACTTTTATCACGTATTAAAGAAATGTATTGGCTTGATGGTGGGCACGGTGGTCAAAAAAACACGTGGATTACGTCACGAAGCTTACTGGAGACTTTAACCAGACTAGGTATTTGTTTTGCAGTTTTTTAATTTTTTTATAAGGTATTATTTAACTTCGTTTGTAATTTTCTTTGAGTCAAATCATGCAACTTACTTTTAACGAATTTATAATTTTTTTTGTCTTGGCAAAGTCTTGGCAAGTCGGGTAAAAATAAAATTTTACCATAATTCTCTATATTCGAAATCGTCAGAGTTTTTATGATATATTTTTTATATTTTATATACTTACTTAATACAGTGCCGGACACTTTTGATTTTATCACTCACCTGAGTGCACATACGTGCTAAATTTAGACAAAATTTCATAGAAATTGGTTTATCCGTTTAGCCGTGAAAACGGAACAAACAAACAAACTCCTTTTTTTATATTAGCAACGATAAGCTGATAGAGAAGGGGGTCGTTCCATATCAACTCGAACAATGAATTTCTCTCGACCTCTCCGATTTTGACGATTCTGTTCAGAACCAAAAGTTGGAATACCCAAACTTATAGTTTTGTGATATAGGGGCCCGTTCAGAAATTATGGCCGATTAAAAAATCGCGCATTTCGCTGCACCCCGTTTTAGTATTTTTACGATAACTATATTACAAATCATGATAGAAAAGTGTGCGAAGGCTCATTTTAAAGTTTATAGAATATTTTAAAAAGTGCTTTTGGAAAAATTTCATTTTAATAAAATTACGATTTTTTTAGAATTATTAAACACACATTTTCGAAAAGCATCTTATGATTTCAACAAATTTTTTTGTGGACGAAAAGCATCATAATACAACCCCGTAAAAATTCTAAAACGGGGTAAGCAAAATCCGCCATTTTGAAATAGGCATAATTTCTGAACGGGCTGCGATACTACAAAACTAAAATTTTCGGAATTCTAAATTTTGGTTTTGAACAGAATCTCCACGTTTCGTTAAAATCGGAGGGATCGAGGCAAAAAATGTCCAAAAATTGTTCGGTAATATGACATGCACATTGCACTATTGCACAATGCACATATGATTTTTATTCATTTAATTTATAGTAGTATGTCGAAACTGATTTTGAAAATCTTTCTTTTAGGTATATATATACATGTCCATGTCACTCCGTATCAAGTACAAGATGATAGGCGTCCGTGGATTCGAAAAGAAGAGAAAATTTTTTCAGACCTACTTCGTCACTTAGGGGCGCCTATTAGTCGCCATTTGCACTTCGATAGCACAATTGCAAATTTATTCACGCATTTTGAAATCTTACAAGCTTTCTGTCAACATATTCACATGACAAGCCAACACCACTTGCAACAACAAAGCCAACATCAGCGATTACACCCCGACAGCATGCCAGAAGAAAAGTGACAACGGTTGAATAGAACTGGTCTATCTGTACATAGCTTCTCTAGGCTAAGACGTAAGATACATAAGTTATAATACATTTTCATTCAGCAGACTTTGAACAGTTAAACAAAATTTACAACTAAAACAAGCAGAAAAGTGATTTATCTTTACTTAAATATGAAACAAAAGAACTACAAATACGCCCACTGTACAACAATTCTAATATTTCCGATAAATAGAAATATATTACGTAGTTTAAATGCTTCGCTATATAAAATTGGATCGCATGCAGTATTACAAATTTCATATGTTTTTATTTCTTAGTTCGCACACAGGCGTATTTGACCCAAAAACCTGGACAAAAGTAAAAGTTTATACTTTGCTCAATAGAGTTAAAATTGATACCATCGGACAGGTAACTAAATAGCGCATCTGAAAACATCTATTTTCGTGGTCTGAATCACACTTGGCTTATCCTATAGCCAATTGAACAGCAGACATCCGTTAAACATGGCATCTTTTCTCTGCATTTTTCTTACTTTTTGTAGTTGCATAAAAATGTTTTTAGTTTCACCATGGATTATCGGATTTTATTCCAAATCCAGAAACTTGTTGTCAGAGGTATGTTCTTCGAATCCATATTCTTTGTTTTAGTCATAAATTTTAATTTAGCCCTTTAAAAAAATTACTTTATTGAAAAACAGGAGAAATTTTTAGTTTTTTTTTCTCCTATTTGATTTGAATTTCGAAAAGCTTTATGAACGATTGTCGAGCTACGAAAATTATGCCGTGATAAGCCTTACGTAGTGCATAACTCATTTCTAGAAAAAAAATTTTCCGTCTTTCACTGCCATTTTGTTTTAGGCCAAATCAAAAAAATTAATGCTAAAATTTTATACTGCCGAAGAACATTACGACTGCCTGCCTCCAACCAATAACTCGAGAACGCTTATAGCTAGAGAATTGAAATTTGCTACAATAATACTTTGTTAAAATTGTAAGACCAAGTTCGAATATGAGAAAAATCGGGCAACTCCTTCTTAGTGTTGCCATATAAGCCTGAATTATTTTTATAACAAAATTTTTTTTTGCTTATTGAATATTAACATTTTGAATTTCTTTCGATAAATATTCTTATAAATACGTATTACAATTACTAATTATTTAAACAACTATTTTTATACGGTTTTGAAGTTTACCCTGGAAGCCAAAAAAAAGTAAAGACAAAGTGACAAAATTATTTGCTTATAAATTTGTGAATTTTTCTATCGTCTGACTCTGCCTTTAACAAACGACAGATTAGTTCTTAGAAGGGATATTTATTGCAATATTTGCTATAGTCTTCAAGAGGTTTATTGTATAATTTTCGTATGTTTTATGAGGGGTATTGATTGTTTTATTGACGGAAGGCAGGTAGTTAGAGAATAATACAATTTAGTCCATTATTCTTCAGGTGTGATAACTGGTTCATTAGACTGAACTAGAACTATTGTTTATTGTGATCCTTGGCAAATCCATAGTAGACGTAAATAGTTCGCTGAGTACCCCTGAGAAGTATTTTATGATTTTTCTCGAGGAAAATTGCAATTGCTGAGAACTCTTAGAATATGGCAATGAAATAAGTAGGGCGAAATTTGCAAAAAAAAAGTCCGCCATATTGCATCCGCCATCTTGAATTTTGAAAATCTGATTGCAGTTTCGTAATCAGCGACCCCAAAAACCCCCCGAAGACTGAGTTACAGCCTAAAGAGACGAAATTTGGAAAAAATAGTCCGCCATATTGGATCCGCCATCTTGAATTTTCAAAATTTGCTTACGGATTCGGAATCAGCGACCCCAAAAACCCCCGAGTAACAAATTTCAGCTCAATTCAGTAATCAAGTAAGTAGCTATGAACTTTGTCCAAGTTTTTGAGTCAAATACGCCTGTGTGGTTCGGTCGTGTATTTTGCATGATGTCAAATTTACTCGACGTATTGTGTTAACTTGTGTAAGGGGTATGCATAATTGCATCTCTGCGTCCAAAAAACATCTCGATTTTCAATATTGTTTTGAACTCAAGTATTGGGATGATTTCGCACGCGGATAATAGGTATATAGTCTTGACATGTTAGGTTTTTTTTATTGTGGAACAACATAAATAACACGTTTAAACAAAGCACTGCCCTTGCAGCCGCCTCCCGGCTCAGTGGTGAATATGAATTTCAGCAAATAGTTTCATCTAAAATCGAAATTTCAAAAATACAATTAAGTAAAATGTTAAATCTAAAACATGGCCGGATATATTTTTGGAATTTTAACTAGTACGGTGCGGAAGTATAATTGCTTTAGGCCAATTTAATATGAAATACCCTAGATGCAAAACGGAACAGTTTTAATTTTAACACAGAAGCAACACTTGTTAAGAAATCGTGTAAAAATAAAAGACCATGAAAAAATGGTTTTCCCATAGTAAAAAGAAGAAATTCGTGTTAAGTTATTGAAAAGGCACTCAAAAAAGGAACGTTTTTAGTTTCTTTAAAATTTCAAGAACGCGTAAAAATAGTTCCGTTCAAATAATTATTAATAATTGTAATATTATGTATTTATAAAAATATTCAACGAAATAAAGTTAATATTATGTAAATATGTATTTAGTCAAAAAAAACCAACATTTTTACATAAAAATAATTCAGCCTTATATGGTAACACTAAAAAGGAGTTGCCCCATTTTGCTGATCTTGAAACTTGACCTTACAATTTGAAAGAAGTATCATTGTACCATTTCAAGTTTCTAACTATAGAGTTCTCGAGTTTTCGTCTATCTAGGTAGACATTAGGCAGATGGACATTGGACATTCATAAAACTGTTTCTTTTCACTTTCCCATCATGAATATATAGTTCTTGTTTTCTGTCACATTTCTTGGCGTTGCAAAAGTAATATACCCTACATCTAGGGTATAAAAATAGTGAAAATCTGTTTTCGTCAACAAAACTGTAATTAAAAGGTGGAAACAAATATCAGAAAATCATCTAGTCATGTTTTAGAATGTTATAAACTACGTACAGTTCAAATGTGAAGTAAATCGAACAAAATAAAAATTTAAATAAAAAATAACATTTTTAATATAAATTTTATATCAGGTTGAGTAAAAAGTTTTCCGCCAAAAAAAATTGTTTATTTTAAAATTAACAATACATACGAAAACGCTAAGCTAGTAAGCATGGTAAACTCTGTTCAAATCTTTCAATCCCTTCTGCGAAGAACTGTGGTCTTAGCGAGTTCAGAAACCTTCCTGACCTCCTCAGTTGAATTGAAGATTAGCCATCAAGATGCAGTTGCAAATGCGAAATCAGGTAAAAATCCAAAGGGGCCATGTCTGGGCGGTATGGTGGATATTGCATTAAATCCCTCTTCAACTCGTAGACCGTCCAGCTGGTCATCGTACTAACAAGTGGTCGGGTTCGCGACTCGCTTTGAAAAATTTCAGTCTTGCTCAATAATTTTCTTCAACTGCTCACAATCACCTTCAATATGATTGCCAGAACGTGGTTCATCTTCAATGTATATTTCCAGCTTTAAGTTTCCGAAACCAAACTTTGACTGTATCATAAGAAACAGTATTGATACCTAAACTTCCACACATTTTTTGGTGGCATTCAGTCGCACTGAGTTTGTTAAGGAACTCATTCAACATAATCGTTCTGATCTGATGACGCGATAGCACCATTTTAAACACTTTTTTGACGCACAATATAATAAATTTTGAACAAACAAATTACACAGTCCTGCAGTTCCAACTCAAGTGTTAGCGTTCGAATGTACAAACCCGCCTATGGAAAGAATAACAACCACAGAATTGACAACTGTAGGCATGGGAGTTTCACTCCTTGGCGGAAAACTATTTACTCCTGATATAACTAAATTTAGGTCGATCCTTCATCCATTCTATATTACAAATAAATTATGTATGTGGAAGCATCTTGGCCTAACATCCAATCAAACGAGAAAAACTCTGTGCAAATTTTAAAAAGTTGTTCTTTAGATGTTTTTTTATTATACTTCATCAGTTATCTCTTCTGTGTTAAAACTGTGCTGTTTTACATCTAGGATATTTCATGATTGGCCTAATCGAATTTAATACTTTCCGTATTAGTTATATACGAGTACTTCATTTATTCTTTTTTAACATTATTTCTACATCTATTTTCCTAAAAAACACAACAAATATGAGACTGTTATACCAATAACTGTTAAAATATATTGCATTTAGGGTTGGTGTGAACATTTCAATATAACTCAATACTGCAAGTCTGATTCTTGCAATATAGCTTTGGAAGTGCTCAACACAGAAATGGCAATTCAGAGTAGTTAAGAGTAATTTCGATTAGGATCTGCAAAATTTTAAATAGGTACTATTATTATATTCTTCAATTAAAAATTAACTTCAATAATTTTAAGATTCCAGCATCGAAATGCTTTATGAACAAAATATAAATACAATTATTATATTAAGAAAATAAAATGTATTTAACAAGAGCTATATATTATAAGATTTATCAGAATAGTTTTTTTTTAAAGCTTCTTTTTCACCAAAAGCGCACCTGTTCTTTTTAAAAATCATATTGCAATATGAATTTTCAAAATTTTTATTTCTTTATTAGCTGTCATTAGTTTTAAAACTTTTCGAAAATTCAGAGCAATTTCAAACACACAGTCTCTACTTTACACACCCCCTTGATCAAACTTTACGTCCGAAAGATTCTCCACTTCACAAAAGAAAGCAAGCCACAATATTATAACTTCCAAAATATGATGCAACATTTAATAGAGAGTTGTATAATTCTTTAAGTGCAATACTCAATCAGATGATTTCTTAATGGATGGATATTTCGTTGTTTACATATCTTTTTACATAAAAAAAAAATATACCAATTCAATTCTTCAAGTCTACATGCAGGCAATATTTTAATGTTTATTTAGTAGTAGTTTTAAATAACGCGAGAATTAAAAACAATAATTACTTGTAAATATGTACATTGGTCGTAATATTTATTTTTTCTCAATGAGAAATATTTATGCATACATTACAATAAGTTTGGAATTAAATAATTATAATTTGTTAAAATAGTTCGCTATATTAAATATTTTTTCATTTGTGTTTAAAATTAATTCCCAGTAAGTAATCTATTCAAAATTGTTTCATATAAAACGAGGCACCGCTTTCGAAGTACCTATATGTATTTTAAAAAGAGTTGTATTATTATCGTATATTTGGTCGCAGTTGAAAATTGCTAACCTCCCAAAATTATACTTCAAACCTAAAATATAACACAAGATTTTTAAAATAAGCTATAAAGTATTTATAAAAATCTAACTTTTACTTAATAAAAGTACCTATATATTTATCTTTAGAAAATTTTTATTTTCGAGATATTGTACATACCTACATAAGTAAGTAAGGACGTACAACAACGGTTTAGAACTTTATCATCGTGTTTTCTGCATAATGTTCAAAAACATATTATGTCGGAGAAAACGATTTTAATCTTCCAAATGAGTGTTCAATGAAATTTTTTAAATTTAAATAATAAAATAATAAATAATAGTAGGTACTAACAATAACTTTACCTACTATTATTTTATTATTTAATTGGGAGGTAAATCTAACGGAAAGCACTGCGAACCAAAAGTAAAGGTCAATTGTGCCATGTAAACGATCCTTTACTATAATGTACCGTTCGCCTTCGAAATGAAGGCTAGGGGGTCAATTATAAACGAGAACTAGCAAGGAACCGATTGGTCGCACCAATTACGTGATACCCTAGATGTAGAAAAATATACTAATTCTATGTAAAAATTTAGACATTCATTTTCTTATGTAACTAAGGCTAGTTGTCCCCGACTGCTTGCTTCTTTTGTTTTCGCAGTTAACCTGGAACAGTGCAGGTTATTCCTATATCCGTAACCCAAATACGCGCCCTGTAGTCCAACGCAAATGCCGAGAGAAAACGTTTTAGTCATAATAAATGATATGTAAATGGTATTATTTATAAAAAAAATTTTTCGTTTATTAAATAATATTTAACGAAAGAAATTCAAAATGTAAATATTCTGTAAACAAAGTTAACATTTTTGTATAAAAACGATTCTGGTTTGTATGGCAACATTAAGAAGGAGATTTCCGATTGTGCTCATCTTCGTAAGTGACCTTGCAATTTTAATGAAATATTATTGTACCAAATTTCAAGTTTCTAGCTATCAAGCGTTCTCGAGTTATCGTCTGAACAGACAGACGGACATGCATAAAACGGTTTCTTTTCACTTCCCAATCATGAATATATAGTTCTTTTTTTTCTGTCACGATTATTTCTTGGCGTTGCAAACGTTCGCTCAAAACTAATATAGCCTTCAATTCTAGAGGGTATAGAAGAGATTCTTACGTGTTTTCAAGAGATCCAAAAACTGTTTGAAATAGATCCTCCTTCTCAGATGAAAGCTAGTCCGAGACGTGATTGGTTTATGCCGTGGCCGTGTGTCCAAAAAAACGAGAACCTCCAGTCCGCAAAATCCTCATGTGTTTATTAAAAAAAAATGCCCTAAAGTTCTTACAAGGATTTATTATTTTGGACTGAATACAACACGGCTGTCGAGAGAAATTTCAAATCCAATTCCAAACGGAATATGACAGAAGATTTTCAAAACTTATTTAGCAGAATTTGTGCTTTGGTACACAGCACCTGCGCACCTTGAATTGGTGATGGATTTATGGATCTCAGTACTGAGGTCTTTCTTGCAGTCGACCACAGCTCTAGCTAAAAGTAACTAAAGTAAAACTAACTCTTGTTACTTTCGTTATTTTACTTTTGGTATTTGGGTTGTTGTTCTTTCTACTACAGGTACGCTTCGGCGAGGAGTCGATGTTCAAAGCATCTGAAGAACCGAATCAATACGGGAGACGAAAACTGGAGAAGCGTTTGAGCCTGCTTGTGTTAAACCAAAAGTGGGATATTCACTACAGATAATGGTGTAGAAAATTTGAAAAAATATCTCGTAAACGATACGATTTACAATTATTTTTTCATTATTTTTACAGCTTCTTTTTTCGTCGGTTTATTTTTGTGAAAGTTTTTATTAAATGACTTCGAACAATTTTCTAACTGGCCTAAACCATTTATACTTTCCGTACTACATAGTTGATATAACTCCAACCCAAATTATTTACTAACAAATGTAAGAAATAAGAAAAATATCATTATATCTTTAAGTAAATTTAATTTATTATTAATTTGTAATTGCAACATATTGTATAGTGATAATTTTTAAACATTTTCTCAAGATCTTAAAAAGAAATTAGGATCATATAAATTCAATGTTTAAAACTACTTCATAACTAACTACATAAATAATAATTCCGACTGGAAAAGTTTATATTCAAGCCAAAACTAAATCTTAAATTCACTCATGAGTTAAAATTATATTTAATCTCCCGTTTATGTTTTGAATATATACAGATTAAGTTCAATAATTTCATTTTCACTGGCCTACAATTTTGAGCAAAATACATAACTGTGAAATGGAATGAACTTATATATACAACTATTCCGTGTAGCTCGGCTACCTGTGCTCGTTCAGAAAACACAAGTTATTGATTGAGCCATCCTGCTCGTCCCAAATATTTACGAACAGTTTCCTCAGCGACAGAGGAATTAAGAGGGAATGGTGCTCCACTTAAGATAACAGTTTTCAAAGTTATGTAGCGTGTTGGCGGTAGATTTAGAAGCGTGCAAAGCTGTTTTTCATTTACAGATAACAGATTCTGTGCGGGAAGTAACTGTTGCTGTTGCTGCCGACCTTGTGGATAATTGCCTAGACCGGCTGATACTTGGGTTTGATCCGTTAGACCCAATGTCGCTTCGCCTTGCAGGTGCTTTGAGCTTCCTACGCCTGTACATCCGCTTACCTGAAGATTTGTATGGTAATTCACTTGTAGGGTTGGTGTTGTCGGGCGCACTGTCTGGTTGCTGGATTGACCCGACAATACCCGATAGCTATCCGAGTAGTTTTTGTTGAGCGATGATGCGTCGGAGTAAATCGGGTCGCCTGTGAGGAGCATGTGTTTTTGCTCTGTGGAATTTGAACTTTTTTCGTTTACGTTTGCAGTTTCTCTAAAAAAAAAAGGAAAATAATAAAAACTTTACAGCAAACTTTATATAACAATTGTTTTAGTTTTGACATCAAATTCATATATATACACAAATATGTGTGGTTAGAAACTGTTATTTTAAAATATGCCCTTGGGATATAAGCTAAAACAACGATTTATGTGAATAAATCGGACATATTGGAATATTTTTAACTATGAAATGAGCCTAACATCGCATGCCAATTAGTTTATTAATAGGTATTGCACTTTCCGAAAATTACCTATTATAAAACTGTGTGATTGTGATTGCTTTTCGGCATACAGCTCAATAAATAATTAATTTGTCAATTAAATATTTTCTAATCATTGCCATGCGTTTGAGTAAATAGTTTGAAAAGTAACGGTTATTTTGCAAAATGCAACACGAAATTTGAAAGCACATATAGAACATATAGAATATAGAATATAAGAAGACATCGATATTACATGACATGTTTGGACGTCACTATGCAGAAGTGAGGAATTTATTTGTGTTATAAAATTGTTGCAAAATGGTGAAATGCAGTGCAAAGAGTTGTAAGAATTATTTGAAAGATAGGGTGTATGCTAATCTTCCACAAACGATTCAGGAGTTAAAATATGAAATTATTATGTTCTAGGTAAAATAGAACCACATTTGTGGATAAACATGCTGCAGAATTTCGATAAAAGGAAGGACGTTTGCAAACGTGCTAGAGGTGGTTACTTAGCTGATATTTTGTTCCATCAATAATTACCAAGTCTGTACTTCACATTTGAGTAGCTGGCGTTCAAATCGTAAAATGTCCAAAAATTCACAAAATGAGTTAGCATCGGATTTGAATTCTCCCCAGTTATTTCTATGAGGCTGTGATCAAGTTTTCTAGCAAAAAAGGTTATTTCATCAGCATCTGTAATTTTGACATCAAAATCTACGTTTTCAGGCAATGCGAAACTGTTTTTACGTGTTTTCTCGACAATTTTTATCGTGGATATGCTACAATTTCAACGCCTGCTCCTCATTTATTTAAATTAACTTTAAACTTTTCATTTAAAAACCTTTTTTTCTCACATTACTTCCCAACCTCTTATTTGGACACCCTATATTTTAATACGCACTTATTAAGCTTTCGCGAAAACCTCAACGCACGTGATTATTATTAAGACTATTAATACTATTAAATATAATACACGGTAAGACAACTAAATGACAAACTTTCCAGAATTTTAGTCATATTGTTGGTTTTACCGTGTACCTACATAGCTAAATTACACGGAAAACATGAAATAATAATGAAAACGATGTTACCTGTTTTGAAAATAATACCCTGGACAGACTGAAGCGATTGAACTGGTTCCTGACGTCATAATCACGTAGTCCATGTAAAGCTCCCATTAATTATTGAACTGGTAATCAAGGCCCCCTAGCATCATACGACGCAACGGCTTGCAGTCTATCATAATATATCCTCTGTTAGGAAGGATATCAACTTGTACCAACATAAAGGAGTTGGTTGCCTGATTTCACCAACAGCCCGTGCAAATCCATCCTCAAACATGCCCAAGTGTGCGCACGTCTGGTGCATGCGACCATGCACGCGAGACGAACCAACAATACACGCGCACCGGCCTGGTTTCGGCAACCCGCACTACCAAATTAAACCTTGATGAGGTTCCCAGTTGAGCTCCCTAACAAGCTCGGTTTAATAGCACCCAGCCTCGCAGTCCACATGGGCGCCACTCCATGAGATTTGCAAACGAATCGTCACTTGGACTTTCAGCCTATGCTCATCCTGCGATGGAATGTCCTTTGTATACCCTTTTTGATGTTATTGAATGTTATCAAAAGCAACTGAATCAGTTCAACTTTGAGTAAACGACAGACGATCAGTAGAGCTGGTTCAATTGACGTCGGGAACTAGTTCAATTGGTCCCGTCTGTCCAGGGTAGTATAACATGACTATTTACAAGATTCCTAAAAACTACATCGTTTTTAATATACTTAATTAACGAAACAAAGTATGACAATTTTATTATTTGCTTAAATTTATATAAGGCAAATGTCACATTCATACATACTATACGTATATGAAAAATAATAATATCATATTGTGAAATTCTAGTCAACTTTTTTTATTAGGCTGTTAGGCGGTTAATATACTGAGCTGCGTTTAATACTTTGCATTTGTGTTAGTAAAAATATGTTTGAAAGCTATATGCAATTAGATACTGAATTTTTTTTTCATCAATAAAAACAATAATAACTTTAAATAAAAGTTACTTACGCTTTTCTGCTGAGCGGCGAGTGCAAGTACGATCCCAGACGATTTCCAGTGGTTGGATTGTCCTGTTAAACATTGTCTTATACATCCAGTTATACGTTGACCATTTGATTCAATTATACACGTAAGCTAAACATCGCAAAAATTGCGTAATTCCTCATTAAAGCCGAAAATCTACTATACCATCGCATTCAACTTTTCGTGGCGAATATTAAAAATTCTCGAAATTCTATTATAGTATCTTTCAATAAGCAGATGCTCCTTATAAGCGGTTAAAACATTGCATTGTAAAAACAGTCAGGTTCAGATAATATGCAAAACTGTCTATGGAATTAGAATGAGAAAGTTTAGGTTTTTGTTTAGTAAATTAGGTTCGTGGAACTTTTAATTGTTTTCTCCAAACACTATAATGTTTATGAGTTTATTATTTGTAGGTATTCATAAGTAACCACACTTTAACTTTCAAACAAGTAATCCTTGAAATTACATAATATATTATAATATACATGTACAATACTTGTACATTTAAAACATACAAGACCAGTCTGTGTATATTCGAGCAATGAAACTTATTGGAATATTGAAGTCAATGCGAATTTGTAAAACCAAAATACATTTCGAAATGTTAAACAATCTTTCAAGAAATATATGAAAAATCTCAATTTTCCGCTGTATTTCCTACCTAAATGCAATTCTCCTCTTTTGTACTCAGATACTGAACATATTCTCAATCGTTATAAAAATGTTTTTAGCATTACTCTTTCTTATAAGTTATAACAAATTAGTAATTACTAATTACCAATTGCACATCCTCGAAATGGAACTGAAAACTTTTTCAAGACCATTATGTAATAAGGAATTCCAGATATGTAATCAATAAGGTACTAATTACAATTAAAGGGAATTGGAATTGCGATATAATTCAATTCCTAAAGGAATGATTAGGCCCTAGCGCTGGATTAAGTAGATTTTAAGCCATTGATCATTAGGTATTGTAACGCATCGGACAAAACCTAAGAGAAGTTTAATAATTATTCTTAACATCTTCTTTAGTTAATTTTCTTCTTGAATGCTTCATAAATGATTGTTCCACAATTATTTAATTGACCTTTTTGGAAGTTCTTACAAGATCCGTATTTTAATAAAGCGGATAACCACGAAAAGTTGACTATTTCTTCAGTTAAGTTTTGAAGCCATGTAATTATAAAACTTACTGTGCGTCCATGACCATAAGGTCCTGTATTTTTATGTTGGGCTGCCGCAGCATGTTGTTCGAAATGAGCGCAATCATCCAATCTTGTGAGTCCATTCCAACGGTAGCGATTTAATTCGGACAAACGAATCCGTAATTCTCTTTCTCTTTCTATAGATGCTAACAGCCTTTCATATTCATGTGCAGTGTAAAATTGTGCGAATACGCGAAATCTGTCACGAAATTCTCTTTGATCCCGACTTTGGTTTTTATTCTGATCCCCTCGATAAAAACTTGCTACTAGCTGATAGTCACGAACCAGGCGTTTCCTTTGAGCACGCTCTCTAAGACGACGTGTGTATATATCTACCTGCACAGTAGAAAAATACATTTTCATATTACTGAATTATACCAAGTGTAAATTTTTCGAACATTAATTGATAGAATGAAAACAGCAAGGTATATACATATAAGGGACCTTATATGTTATAGATATGTATACAATATACCTATACGTAGAGAAAGTATGAATTTTTGCAAATTTCGTGACGTCACTACAAACATTGTTGGCCACAACCGTTTGTTTAAATGTTTTTGTGCGAATCTTATAGAATTTTCTGAATGATACATAAAGTTCTTTTACCATTAGATATAATTTTGCAATGCACTTTTCCATTTTAAATAAAAACGACAGAAAATTCTATAAAATTCGCTTCAAAAACAGCTAAACACAAACGAACGTAGTCGACAATATTTTATACAAATTGACTACAATAAACTTTTAAAAATTGTAACTTCACGAAAATTGCAAAAATTCATACAGGTTATATGTATATACCGTGGAAAACAAGTATATTTTTTATATATTCAAATATTTTTCAAGATGTTCACTTTGTACAATGACAAATTGCATAGAAATAGTATACATAGATCATGCATGACTATCTATCCCAGAATATTCATCAGATAAAAGTTATTTGCAGACATATATAAACTACAAGAGCTTTCTCAAGCTTGAATTTTATTTTTCCCTGGATAGGGAATCTTATACACTAAATCTGAAGTATTTTGTTATTATATTTTTCAATGATTTTTTTCTAACTATAATATGTAGGTACATAATTATATTTTTTACACCGGTAGAAAGTCTAAGAGAAAAGTGAACTTGTCCAGTATGAACAAAATCTAATTGTTAGCGCTAAAGTAAAAACAGGAACACTTCTTCGAAAGAAAAAGTCGCCAAATATTTAGTATTATGTATTTTGGTTTTAGATTGGACCTTAAACTTAAAAAGAACGAAATACACGTAGGTATTTTTACTTTATGTTGCGGTCAGAAACCCTAATTTTACTTTAGAAAAGAAAAATTGGAAGATTTTAGTTACCTGTGCAAGTTTCAATAGCAAATCGTATTTATCATCATCTTGGTTTAACGTTAAAGATGACACAAGCTTCTCAGCCGTAGGATCATACTCTCTTTCGAATCCATCTCTATTTGGCATATAACCTAACTGCGCGGCCTCCTCTGTTGTTACATCAAGCGGTGGAAATTTCTGTACATTGCTGCTGAGTGGACCTGAATCTTCTTCGACTGTACAATCTTCAAGTTTGGGTCTCAAGGTCTGAGCTGGAAGCCACGTATGCTTTCCAATTGCTCCTTCCAAAAACCTACTAACGTACTCCTCCTTGGCATTTTCTGGACTACGAGTGGCTATAAATTTGCTAATATCTTCCCAATTGCCAAAACCATAAAGTTCGATGGAATCTAAGAGCTGAATTTCTTCGCGAGCAGACCACGCTCCTTTTCCGCGAAATATAGGAAGTGTGGCCCCAATATCCATAAGTTGATATGCATGATTTTTACGGTGGTCCCCTATCTCTGCACCGACAGAAAAACACTTAAAGAATTTAATTTCAATCTGTCAAATGACGTCACTAAAAAAAAAATTCATTTGTACTACCTGCAAACAGAGATCAATAGAAGTACACTCAGCACAATGTACTCGAATTCCTGTGATGTCGTCTTCACAGTTGGTGCAGTTATATTTAGCAAATAAATCTGAAAACAAAACATAACGATCTCTTAAATTGAATACACGATTAGATAAAAACTGATATATGCCAACACTTACCCGCCATATTGCCCCGTGAAAAACTGGTGGGAAGAAGGCTTTCTAGTACTGTTTCAGTGCAGTCAGAGAATATCCATTAATAAGAATAAGACACTGTGACAGCCAAAAGTTACGGGCTTTCGCCTAGAGGGAAGGAGACCTATACTCTGTACAGGGTACGTGTATAAGCACCCTTAGCAATGTACGTCTCGGTGAAAACCTAGAGCATCACTGCAGGTTTTTGACATTTCAGAAAAAAGTTTGATCGAACAGAGCCAATGATGTAACTGTCAATTCGTTGTACTCCAATTTATGAATAACCTTTGTACTTTTGAATAGGGTACTTTTCTCAGACAGTTTGTATTATTTGTGAATCTTTTTTGATTATTTAGTAGAATTAGTTATGTCGAGGGTTCTTGTAGGTGTGAAGAGGGTAATTGATTATGCCGTCAAGGTAAATTTTGATTGAAATTGTTACGAATATTTAAAAATAAGTAAAACCTTAGATTAGAGTAAAACCAGACAAAACTGGTGTTGTCACAGATGGAGTTAAACATTCAATGAATCCATTTGACGAAATTGCTGTGGAAGAAGCAGTTAAAATGAAAGAAAAGAAGCTGGCTTCAGAAATAATTGCAGTTTCTGTCGGTCCAGCTCAATCTCAGGAAGTAATCCGCACTGCACTTGCTATGGGTGTTGATCGTGGAATACATGTTGAAATATCTGGCAAGGAATTTGAGCTCCTTCAACCCATTCATGTGTCCAAAATATTGGCAAAGTTAGTGCAAGATGAAAAGGCTGATTTAGTAATACTCGGAAAACAAGCCATTGATGACGATAGCAACCAGACCGCACAAATGACGGCGGCTGTCTTAGATTGGCCCCAAGCGACTTTCTGTTCTAAAATTGAAAAATCTGGCGACGGTCTTACAATCACACGAGAAATTGATGGTGGCTTGGAGACAATCAAGACCAAAGTTCCCGCTGTCCTAAGTGCTGACTTACGATTGAACACTCCCAGATACGCAACGCTTCCAAATATAATGAAAGCCAAAAAGAAACCAATTAAAAAAGTAACTCCCAAAGATCTTGGGGTTGATACAGCTGCTCGTATCGATATTTTATCCGTGGAAGATCCCCCGGTGAGACAAGCTGGTGGTACAGTCCCCGACGTGGACGCTTTAATTGGAAAATTGAAAGAAGGTGGGCACATCAAGTAAAATATTTTCCTGTTTAAAAGTTGTAGCTTCAGAGGTGCAATTTATTATAAAGTAGTAGAGAAATACCCAAGCCTAAAAAAATTCTACATTTATTTTAACAGTTAATTTGTAAATTCACTTATTAAATTAGATTATTTTAACTTTTTTTTCTTTTTTAACTGAAAAGTTATTTAAAGTTTTAATCGGTATTTTTTGTGTAAAATAAATTAACGATTTTCCATTGAAGCTGTTTGATTATCTAGCAGAATGTAATTTAAATTAAAACTTTCGTTTTATATAGGAATACTATATATTTAAAAAGTTGTGAAAATTGTACAAAATAATATATGTGGAAACTGAAAATAAAGATCTTTGAAGGAAGTTTCTGCATTTCATTATATTTTGGCTAATTTATTCTAAAGTCAATTGATACTAATGTCGAGGAAGGACAGGAAAAGTAAAGTAACACGATGTTATTGATTGTAGGGGATTTTTTTTAGTTCGTATTTTTAGGAATACCCAACAAACTTGTAAATTGTATTTCACATGCATCGTAGGTCTTAATCCAAATAGGAACTTCACTGAGAAAACGAAATAATAAACCTGATTAATTAATAGAAACAAGTCTCTGGAGTAAGTAAAACATTAGAGTAAATAAAAATCTTGTTTTTCAATGATTTTATACACATAAGAACTACAAATTTCGTTCTAATGGTAAGTACTGGCAAATACTGGTAAAATTAATTGTTCTATATTTATAAAACATTTCAAAATACAAAAAATTTAAAATTATGATAATCGAAATTATAAGCACAGTTTTTAAAACCATTGTCATTGTTAATTTAAATTGTTTCCGTGGTCGATGTAAAAATAAGCAGACATTTGAAACCTGAGCACTGTATAAGTCGAGCACTGAACACTGGAAATTCGTTATATCGAGAACGAGTCCTTATGCATTCGTAACAGGCAATTGTTCGGTTTGACAAACCTCGGAAGGCCGGATTCATTCTAGCAATAGCATTCTCCTAGCGTTAACCGACGGGCGACGGCCTCAAATGCAACGATGCCCCTTTTCAAACATGAAAGTTGCTGCTTGCTGGTTTCGTTTTGGGGCAACTGCGGGAACCCAGCAGTATTCCATTTTCAACAGAGAACCCTCCTATAAAGGATGAAAGGAAAGAGAAAATGAAATGGTGAAGGACACGAATGGACCGAAGTTCTTGGTGCAATTGCAGCAGAGATAAAAATGAAAATTCTGACTGCGTAACTGGAGGACGAAAAAGGTCAAGCAGTCACTGAATTTGCTGTAGATATTAATTTTTTTGATTGTGAAAATAGCCCAGAGTTGTAGTTATTAACAATTGAAAATTATGGCAAGCTATAGGAACATGGTGAACTATTATGTCGTTATAGCCATGAATTTTTGTCATGTTCAAGAATGACCAAAGCTTACACAACAACGAACTAATATAATTATAATTGTCATTTAATTAAAAAATTATAATACTGAACAATGCTCTATATATTTTTCTTCCAACTTAAATTTAAAAATCAGAAAGTAAAATACGTGCATTATAAAAATCAATAATATTTTTAAATAGTTTGGATTACAATAACGTTTAAATAAACAAATGCATTTTTAATGTGTCGAAAAATATTTGTTTTTACAATTTTTGTACTATATATGATTTTCCAACCATTCACAATAACATATCCTATTTGTTTTTAATAAAATATCTATACAGAGTGTTTGTCTTTTTGCTACCTGTTGCGTGACCTGCGGCAGCTTTCGCGGCAACAGAAGTTCGCCAAGATGAAATCAACTCAGTTTGAACGTCACGTGGAAGTTCTTTAAAGACACTCGGATCAACCCCGGAGGGGCAGGGAATGTTTGCCAAATTGCCAGTGATCGTAGTTGTTACAATTTCCTCTGATATGTTATTTGTTCCATTTACAATCGAATCATTGGAATTAATGTTGTCTTCACCTGATTGGACTTCCTGAAAATCTTTCGCAATGGTTGAAGCACCCAATGCTGAAGTTTTCAAAGATTGAGTAACAACTTTATTCTGACGGATTTGAGAAGACACCTGAACATCCTTTTCACTGTCTCTGGAGTTTAAACGCAATTCTGCAACACGCAGCTTACTAGGCGACGCGATGTCAGTTACATCGTTCGATGAACGACATCTTCTAGCGAAGATCAAACCTATGCGTGTTTTTTTTGACGGCGGCTCAATTTCAGTCTCGGAAAAGTCAGAAATATCGGAGGAAACGGATTCGACGTCTGCTAGCATAGGAATAGGGGACGGTGTTATTGTTCTTCGGTAATGGTCATGACTGCAATCATTGCGTATCGCACTCTCGTTCCTACAACGAACTCCGCCCACACTGAGGTTATTGGAACATGACGGGTCGCTGACTTTCTTAAATAAGTTGCAACTCTCTGCTGCTGTTCCAATGCGTGATTTCTTTGGAGAGGGTTCTATTTCAGTTTCTGAGAAGTCCGAAACATCTGTGGGAATCGAGTCGCTTGCTGCTGTAGATATCGGTAAGGTTGTTTTTTTCGGACCAAATTCATCATCTGCATCACTGCGTATCATGCCTTCGCTTTTAAGATTCATAACTGATTGTACTTCCAAATCAGATTTTTTAATGAGGAAGTTTGCAATTGATGAAGAACCAAATCTTCGGGATTGAAATTTGGAAAATGCCAAACCTAACAGAGTTATATTAAAAGGCTTTTGCATGTCTACAACTCTTTCAAAAAGACGCATTATGATCTTTAACAACTGCTCCTGAGCACCATCTACCAGGCTAATCTTACCGTCCTGCAATTGTTTAAATAAGGATGGGAGAATGTTCGCTTGCTTTGTTTCTCTGTGACTGCTTCTTCTATTGGAATCAAATTTTCGAATGATTATTTTTATCGATATTGGTATTCTTCCGTCCTCTGAAACTTGCCCCACAAGTCTCATTAACAACAGTCGAAATCTTTCTTCCACATCTTTCCGGACTGATATAGGCTTGCAGGAATCTTCTAAGCCAATCGTCTTGGGTTTACCCGATGGACGAACCTCAGAAGAGTCAATTCCGAATGCCATATTTCTCAGTTTGAGTGCAGATTCGTTGCCTAATTTCGCGCATAGTACATCCACATCACAATCTTGCAAATCACCCACAGTTATAATGCCGCATTCCTTCAGCTGCGCTTCCGTTTTCTGCCCAATTCCTGTTATTCTTCTTAAGCTTCCCAGTTGGCGCATAAACTTGACTGCTGCAGTAGGCACGAGAACTGTTTGGTTATTTGGTTTATTAATCCCTCCGACTAGTTTCGCAAGAAGCTTGTTATGAGCAATGCCCGCACAACATGTTATTTTCAGAGTTCGTTGTAGATCATCACGGATTTCTTTTGCTAGATGCGTCCCAGCACACAATCGCTGCCCACAGCCACAAGAGCACTCTTTCAGACATCCATTTTCTGGGAATATATTTCCTCGTACTTCGAAATTATCACTATATCCATGCAATCTGCAATTAACGGCTTCCGTCACATCCAAGAAGTTCTCGTCCAACCCGAGCTTTTCTACTAATGGAGTGTACTTATGGAGCAACTCAAATATTTTGTTAGACATTTGACGATAAATACTCAAATCTTCCCCATTCACTAGAACTAACTCAGGGCACAGTTTCTTGGCTTCATTCACCAACATTAGTTTCTTGATGCCATAATTCCGGGCAACATAGTTCGACGTTACAACGATGTTCTTTTGCTGCACACCAAGAGGTTGATGTTTTAGCAATGGATTCTGAAGTTCTTCAACTTGAGCATAGAAATAGTCCATATCAATGTGTATTATGATTCTCTTGTGTGATACTGCAGTGGATGATTTGCTATCCATAACTGTAAAATACAAAAAAGTGTTTCTTGAATTCATTTTAGAATTTTGTGATTTTCACAAGTCTTATGAGTTATTTTACTTTAAATATTTTGCGACCAAGCTACAGTCAAACACTTCCGAATACAGTTTGCTTCATGAGTCCCTTCGTATGAAATTAGACAGGATTCTTTGTTTTAAAGAGATTCCAAATCATTTGTAGTCGTGTTATAACTAAAATACGCTTTTTAGTACATACTACAGGTACATTTTTTGATTATGCTTTTATCCTAATTCGTTTGAAATAAACTAGAATAATATATTACTACCTACTATCTAGTATTAAAATTACACCTGGTTACAACATTAAAATAAATATGTCTATTTTCGCGCACCTTCCGAATGAAAAGTTTTTCCGACGAGGACAACCGCAACTCCGACGTGAGCTTCGAAATCCGATTTTTTAATGTATGTATGCCAAACAAACATAAGTTCTCATATTTATAAAACTTGATTAGTAAACATTAAAAACCGAAGATTTAATTACTTATCTAATATCAATAACTGCTAATCGTTTAAAAATATGCGTATGAAATTAATTACCTATAGTAGAATAATATTGCAAATGTTTTTGTCAAGAAGTTTAGAAAGTTAGTTCTACAGTTAAATATATTCTTTGCGTAGAAGAGTTTCAGAATTTTTCCTTTCACAAACGAAGTAAATGCATACTTCGCTTCACATCCTCCGCCGTAAATCTTTTCCAAGAAAGTTGTAATAACACTTAATATCACAGGAAATGCTTGCACATCCACATTTCACTATATTGATTGTCCTTTGGTCTAAACAGAATTATTGATATAGTAATATTAATGGATAATTTTACATTATCACACCTATAAGATAATAAAAAAGCACAATAAACTAGTAATTACCTTTTCCCTGTTCTAAGTTAGACGACAAAAATATTTTCGATATTCAGTGATTTCCTCCGGCTATCATCGAAAAGAACTTTTTCCCGTATACAAATTTAAACCACAGTTTACTAAAATTTTGTAATCACATAATTTATTTTTAATTTATTGTAATACGTTGCAATAATCATTATATTTTATGAAAAATAATTATAATAAATGGAGATCTCATTAATGTAATGTCAGAAGAAGAGATGTAAGCAATTTGTAGTAGAATGCCAGTGAAAGTTCCATGAGTTCCACAGTGCGGATGCGCTGAATACGATATCTAGATTCTAGACCAATTCACTTTCAAAATTACAAAATAAATTTATGTTCAAATGCAGTATATATATATATAAATAATTCTTAGGATTAATATAATTATATGGAAAGTATATTTACTAACCGTTTTAGTTTCTTATTTTAATAAAATATGGAAATATATGTAACAACTGGTCTAATTAAGTATTCAATATGGAAACACTAGTAACAATTGTGGAATTAATTAGTGACAAAATAAGAACAGTCTCCAAAACGCAAAAATTGAACAGAGTTAACTAACGGCTGTCTGTTTCATAGTTGTTTGTAACAAAAACTGGTTCTTCATTTATTTCGTAAAAAATAAGTATTTTCTTTGATAAAATGGAATCTAAGTTACCCAAATTGAATAACTTTAAAAAGGCTTCGAGTATTCCTAAAACTATTTTACCTATGGAAAGATTTAAATCCAACATACATCCTGGCACAACTAATAGAGTACCTTTGACTCGCGACGTCTCAAATTTTGCAACAATACCAGCAAGAGGTAATGTAAAGAATAAGTGATTATACGGGTTTCTCTTAATTATGTTTTAATATTCATATTGTAGGAAGACGTTTTGGTTCCCCCGAATTTCCAACTAAATTAGTGAAATCGAAGCTCCGGCGAAGCCGCTCAGTTGGCGATCTCCGTGATGTAGAGAAAAGAGGTATAAAGCGCTTTGCAACGACACAAGCACCTTTGCCAGCTAAACTGGGAAAATTAAATTCTGAGACAAGTGCAGCCGCTAAAACCTGTGCAAGTGTTTCAAAACCGCTTGCGGCAACCAAATCTTTTGCGTCTAAATTGTCTGCGACAAACAAAGCAAACGCACCGGTAACAAAAACTAACAAGAAAATTCCGGCATATGATTACAAAGCGAGATTTAATGACTTATTAGAAAAACACAATCAATTAAAGGAGAAATTTGAATGCACCAAGGAGCAACTTGCCTCCTTGGATTCTTTATCAGAGCAATACGAAGAGTGCCAAAACGAGCAGTACAAAGTCAAGGAAGAGTTAAAAGCTTCTAAATCCCAAATAGAATGTCTTGAGAGGCTGAACAATTCGCAAACTATTAAAAATGCTTCATTGACCAAATATCTCCAAGAAACTAAAGAGGAACTGGACAAATTACAGGAGCAATATGCGGTAAGATGTAGATTTTAACAGTAGCGTGTAAAAATAAGACCGCGTCATATGTATTTATATGTATATTGCAAAAGATTACTTGTCGTACATCAGAATTGTGGTCGATTATAAATTAGATACATCAAACTAGCTATACAAACTGGTTAACATGATTGCCGAACATTTGCTTATAACTTTTCGTAAAGTGCGAATCAGCCCCAACATTATTTAGTTTTTATCATTCTTTTTCTAGAAAGGATTACATTAGCTTCGCTGAATGTTACTAAAGAAAATGTATCATTTATTCCAAAGGAAGCGTAAAAAATAATTCAAATATTTCAATCTTTACAGTTAATTTCAAAGGAGCACGCGGAGGCAATGAAGAAAAACGAAGAAATGATGGCCGAGCTTTCTGAACTTCGAAATACGAGCACTTTGCTGTCTGAGCAGTTCCAAGAAACCAAAATTGAATTAACGGAGTGCAAAGAGCAATTATTTGCAGCAAATATAGAACGAAAATATTTACACAACATGGTAATGGACTTGCGTGGAAATATAAGAGTATTTTGCAGGGTACGGCCGCCCTTGAACTGTGAAGAGGGTAAAATATTATGTGGCTGGAACTATTTAGATGAGAACACACTCGAAATTCAAAACTTGGACCTTTCTTCTGGAGGAAAACATAAAGTCGCGAATCACACATTTTCATTCGACCATGTGTTTCACCCTCAATCTACGCAAGAAGAAGTGTTTGAAATGGTCTCACCTTTAATTCAGTCGGCCCTTGACGGATACAACATATGTATATTTGCCTATGGACAAACTGGCAGTGGGAAAACTTACACTATGGACGGCATTCCAGAGCAATTAGGAGTTATACCTAGAACAGTCGATCTTTTATTTGAATCGGTGAAAAACTACAAACGGCTGGGCTGGGAGTACGAAATCAAAGCGACATTTCTGGAAATCTATAATGAAGTTTTGTACGATTTACTGAGTAATGAAGTGAAGGACATGGACATTAAAATGGGTAAAACCAAAACGGATATATATGTATCTAACATTACTGAAGAGATTGTAAGAGGTGCAAGTCATTTACGACAACTTATGCACATTGCTAAAATGAACAGAGCTACTGCAGCTACCTCAGGAAACGAGCGATCATCTAGGTCTCATGCAGTCACAAGAATTGAATTAATTGGTCGCCATGAACAAAAGGGCGAGATTTCATTGGGCTCGATAAATCTGGTTGACTTAGCCGGCTCGGAAAGTCCTAAGACAAGCACACGCATGAACGAAACAAAGAGTATTAACCGATCGCTGAGTGAGTTAACCAACGTAATTCTGGCGTTACTACAAAAGCAAGAGCATGTCCCATACAGGAACTCTAAACTGACTCATCTTCTGATGCCTTGCCTTGGAGGAAACTCAAAAACCCTTATGTTTATAAACGTTGCGCCTTTCCAAGATTGTTTTGTAGAATCAGTGAAGTCTCTACGATTTGCGGCGTTAGTAAATTCGTGCAAAGTGTCCAAAGTAAGACGAAACAAATTTTTAAATACTTCAAGTTCGAGTTCAGTCTAAGAATCTAAGATAACAGAGACGTCGACTGCTTGTCTTTTATTTCTTTAAATATTTCAATTTCTTTTATCATTTTAGGTGTTATTATATCATTTAGTTTTGTCATTAGCTTTGCCTTAATAAATCACAAAAGACGCAATTATATATGAATGGAAATGTGAGTATCTTGCGTAATAAAAATATTTACAATATGTTTGCTTCTTTTCGTTAAAAGTACCTATCCCAAAAAATGCCTAACCTTGACTGCGATGTAGTGGTAGTGCGTTAGTCTGTAGACTGGTGATGATTGAATAAATTAATAACCCCTCTCCGCGGCTACTTTCATGAGCAACACTGATTATAATTCTTTATTGTTTATTACTTGGCTAGGTATTTTATAATTGCGGCATAAAACAGATTTCGCTACAATGTACGCTCACTACTTCGATGGCTGAATTATTTAGGAAAGGACCTTTTTCCTTTCTTCTGAGTTCTCTCCTTCCCATCTATCACGTAAATGTGAGAACATACAATATGTTTTATGTTCCTTGTATCATGGTAATTACGTTAATTATTTATATATTTGTTTTTATACCCTAGATAGATGTAGGGAATATTAGTTTTGAGCCAACTGCAACGTTTGCAACGCCAAGAAATAAT
Organism: Leptogaster cylindrica; assembly: GCA_963082835.1. Classification (NCBI taxonomy): domain Eukaryota; kingdom Metazoa; phylum Arthropoda; class Insecta; order Diptera; family Asilidae; genus Leptogaster; species Leptogaster cylindrica. Next base: position 37,651,161 of record OY720106.1, read on the forward strand.
AATCATAGAAGCATAAGAAGCAGAATTTTATATTCATGATTGGGAAGTGGAAAGAAACCGTTTTATGCATATAGACGATAACTCGAGAAGCTTGTAACTAGAGACTTGAAATGGTGTCTTTTACTAGAATAATGCAGAACAATTGTGTGAAGTCGAAAACAAAAAACTGCGAGTGTACGATAAGTAATTTACCATTTAGTTTAATTTCCAATAATTCTCGAAGCCGAGCTGTAGAGTACTTACTACAAAGCGTAAGAGCTAAAGTCAGACTCAAATATGATGTAATTCAAATATAAAGAGTACCGAGAGTTTACTAATACAAATTCAAACAATGCCACTTAAAGCAATAGTTACATATTTGCTGTTAGAAATAATAATTATACGTAATTGCCGTAGGCATTAGAGTAGAGGATTGCAGCCAAGAGTTCAGCTTTCTCCAAACAACGATATCATAAAACCATAAAATGTTTGGGTTAATTCAAAACATGTTCATGATTTCGTATTTACGGCATTTCCCATTGATCTGTGCTCCTCCAATTGTTGGGGCGACAAAACATCGGAGTGTGTGGACAAGCTTTAGCCTCTAAATCGAAACAATTTGCATATTCTTTCGATTAAAGAAGCTGACCGAAATTTCTTCCGCTATTTCAGTCCAAGAGATTTCTATTATGACGACAATTAATTAAGAAGCACATCCCTTTAAGTTTTACATATTTATTGAAATTTGTATTACTTGTACTTTATCCATTTCAAACTTTTCATTACCCTAATTTATACATTCATTAGAAATTTTACTTACATATTGCAATGTTATATAACATAAAGTAGATGTGCAAATTTACCAAGCCATTCGCCTTTATTATAAAGGAGACTTAATAAAAATATGTACATACTTATAAATTTCAGATATCAGCAATGTTTCTCGCACACTGTTCCAAGCCATTCATCGGAGCCATCACAGCAATCACAAATGCCATCATTTATACGGCTACTGGGGACAGATATATCCCTACCACGGCCAGTAAAGTGCCGCATTTGAAACTTACAATAGAATAGTCCGTTTGAACAAGCACTTGTACTAGTTTCGTCACTGCCATCTTCGCAATCACAAAAGTCGTCATTTACTTTACTGAATGGTATTTCTTGCTTTCCTGATATGCACCGGAAATTCCCAATATAATTTGGTTTGTATGCCTCGTAGTCTCTCAGTCTTATTCCCCTAAAAGTTTGCAGTAATAATTAAGAACAATATAATTGATGAGTTTTGCAAAAGATATATCTATCATCTAGGTAGTTACATTGTTTGTTTGAATTATCGTAGTTTGTAGTTTAAATTTTAATTGTGCTAGTTTGTTTTGTCAATAAACCATTTATTCTGAATGCACATTTTACTTTATATTATATGTATATTTATTTATAGTATATTACAATACTCACTTAATTATTTCAATTTCTCCAATATCTTCCGTTGTGAAACTGTTTCGCAAGTACCATGTACTATCTATATTAAGGGGAGTGCTGGTTGTTGGTAATTGGTTGATATAAAAAACTTCGTAGCAAAAGAAAACAATAGCGAACCCAAATGTGACGATTAAAATCATCTTGAATCTTTGTTTATAAAATGGTTTGTAATATATGTGCTCTTTTTTAACCCATGTTTTCCTCATGTTGATTTCGGTATAAATTCTTGTATTACTTTAAATAATGAAAAAGCGCACGCTATTAACAATATAGGTATATTTCTAAACAAAAATATCCATGTTAGTTGTTTGTAGGTTTTTTTGGTCCAGTTCAGAACTGTCATAGTGACAATTCAAAAGTGACGTTCAAAACCTTTTAGCACTGAACACAATGACAACCATTTTAACGTTCGGCGTAGCCGACTTTTGACAGATCGAGTAAAACATACGTGGTGAAGTTGGACTTAATATAAAGGCAAAGTCGGTTGAGTCGGCCGCCCAATAAAGTTGAAATTGGTCTACATTCGAGCCGAACTTGTAAAACTCGGTTTTTCGTAACAAAATACTTTATTAATCACAATCTTTTACTTAATTTATTCGGCACTCCTCAAACTACGTATTACTCGCCGGCTGTCAAAAGTACGACTTAGCCTCCTTCTCCAAATCTTCTTCTTCTTTCGTCGTGCTCGCCCCTTCGAGACTCGTCCATCGGTATTGCCTCGTCTGTTGGTACTGCCATAAGAACATTCTCTTTTCCGGATTTTACAAACTTTTGAAATTTAATTTGTGATAGTCAGCTAAAGAATTTGCACACGATTTTTTTTGAAGGTATAAAACGATTAACGATTACATACATTTGCAAGTATTTGTTTGGTTTGGATTTGATTTGTCAAACTTTTGACGGGTTCAATTTTCAACTTTACTTTGTAAGGTTTTTTCGAACAAACTGTCATTGGAGATTGATTGGGTGTATACTTATCATGGATTCGTTTACAAATAAGGGGCTTGATAATTCGCGAATATTACCCGTATTAATTTTATTTCTGTTTCGATTAATTAATTAATAGCTTCGAATTTGAGTTTTTTTTTATGTAAAATGGAGAATTACAATTGGAACGAACATCGTCAAATTATTGATGATAGTAGAGCAACTTTGGAGCGAACTTCAGCAAGTATAATGAGATCTAATCAAATTTCTATTGAAACAGAGCAAATAGGAACAGAGGTATATTGAGTAAAATATGAGAAATACATCGTTCAATTCCATTCTTATTTAATTGAAAGGTTTTAAGTGAATTAGGGGAACAAAGAGAGTCATTGCTGCGAAGTCGTCGACGATTACAAGACGCAAATGAAGATTTGTCTCAATCTAACAAAATTTTAAAGGCAATAAGGCGAAATTTCCTCTATAACAAATTTATTCTTATTGCAATAATTTTGCTGGAAGCAGGAATTCTTGCAGGACTAATTTATATAAAATTTATTAAAAAATAAAAATATTTATTGTTAAGTTGTATAGAATTATGTTCTTATTTGAAACTGATTGTAATTTCTATGACACATTGCTTTCGATAGTGGATCGTGAATACAAACTGGTGGGCTAGTATTAAAACACCAATATATTACTATAAATCCCTACCATAGAACGGGTCACCGACCCGTCACAAGTGGCAACATGTTTTACGTATCAACACTAATAAATGCCCAATGTCTCTAATATTCAAATATAATCGAAGCATTTCAATAAAATAGCCTTGCATAAGATGTTAACTTTCTAGCTGACCACGTGAGGTGACTTCTGTTTCAAGAAGCAGGCCTCGCATAAGCTATTGGTATCTGTAATGAACTGTAGTATAAACAAAAATAAATTATTACAACGGCCAAGTGTTTTATTTCTACTTTTGAGCACAGACCTTTTATAATTCTGTGTCTTCAATTTAATGATGCACTGTAAAATTTCACATTGATTAACAAAGCTTAATGTGACAAAATCATGCAAGTAAATAAATAAATATCGTCAAATTTCTTAAAACTAATTAAATAGATTGAATTCCTTCGTTCAAAATTTGAAAATACATTTTATGTACAAGGGAACGTAACTCCTTCATGAAAAAAGAACCAATCCGTAAAACAAAGTTTTTTACTATAGTTCATCTAGTATTTTCAAAATGATCACAATTAATATTAATTTAAAAAAATCAAAAACTATATTATAATAATTTTTATAATATGGTTTATATTGACTTCACTCCGTGTATGTTTATTGTTTGTCTCCAAATCTTGAAACGCTAATTTACCCCACTTCCCGTTAGCTTCAAGAACTGAAGCTTGATAGATCGTTAGTCCACATTCCACGTACTTCCAAGTTACCACTAGTGGATATTAGTGTGTACTGTTTTTCTGGTCCTACAAATTCTATGAACAACGTGCTTATTTTATTTTCTATAGCATCAATTAAACAGGAAGTTTAGAGTCACATTTTCCACATAAAATATTGTTTGAAATGTATATTTAACTCTTAAGGTGCTGATCGATATCCCCAAGTGGGTAAAAAAAGGGATGAATGTTTCTACGAAATACCGCAATTTTTGAAGTATAAAATCAAAAAATTGCTACTTGACCTTTTGCTAGGAATAAAGGAACACGTGTATCGGGACTTTTGGAAATTCCACCCTCTAGGTGGTAAAATTGGGGATGAAAGTTTCTATAAAAATTCGCAATTTTTGAAGATAAAAAATTCATAAAAATTGTTAATTGGCGTTTTGGTAAGAAATAAAGACACGTGTACCAGAATTTTTGAAAATTTCACCCCCAAAGGGGGAAAATATGCGATGAAAGGCTATCCCTACGTTTTTTTAACTTCTAGCAGTTTTTCTAGGAGTGACCATTCTTGCACCTTTAGATAAAGCACAATGAGAACTAGCAACAATATCCCGATTCAACCCCCCAAAACCACCCTTAACTGAAAACAAACTAACTCACTATTATTGTTACCCGACCTACATTTCATCCATTACTTCTGCGTTATTATTATTAGTTAGAGGGGCAACCCTCACGGTAGGCACTTCTGCGTATGTGATAAGAATTTGATGAGAGCCTCTCTGAATAGTTTTAGCTCGATCGGATGACGGCAAGTAGGTTAATTAGCTGTCGAAAGATTTGCCTTTAAGGACGTAAATAATCGCAAAGTTAATATAGATGAATTAAAACAATGAGCAATCTACATCTTTTCCAAGTGTAATTCAGATTAGTAAATCATAATTCAGAAATTATCAATTGCAATTCAGAAATGATCAAATGTAATTAAGAAATTATAATCGGATTGATTTTAAAACTCAATGCATTATTATGAATGAAACGTTTTGAATATTATATCATTTAAATGTCCGCCGTGGCTGTGCATGCCAGCCCTTATACGAGACCTCCAATTTACGATGACTCGCTCTCATAAATCGGACGTCACTTAAAATTTCGGTCTGAATGTTGTTTGAGATCCTCAATTAAATTGGTGTATACGAGCGATTTCAAAAAACTCCAAAGAAAATAGCCCCTTGGCGTCAGATCGCATGAATTCTGAATTACACTTGATAATTTCTAAATTATATTTGATAATTTCTGAATTATAATTGACTAATATGAATTACAATGGATATCTGAAAATAGTGACCGATTCTGAATTACAATTGGAAAATGTGTAGAAGGCAATAGGATCAATATACAATATATGAAGACTGACCAAACACCTTTCATTTTACTTTTGGAAAATATTTTCCAATTGTCAAGAGTGTGATTAAATCTTACCGCTGGAGCACTTACAAGAGCTTTAGAGTAATACTTAAATGTGGTGTTCTTCAAACTTCGTTCTTGTTCAGCAAAATTTAAACTGACACGCAGATAAAAAAAAAAATGAATTAGCGTAGAAGAAATAATTGATTAATTATCTTTTGGTAAACTTATCGACCATCCTAAGACTCGCCTATCAAAGCCAGACGAAAACAAATTGCAGTTCGCAGTAACGTCTTCTGCCCATGCTAACGAAGACACCATTCGCCGATGTCCCTAATAATTTTATCAATATTAATTACGGCAGCATAAATATGTTTTAGTACCTGGCGGCTAGTTCGCGGCAGACGAGCGATTCTCTGTCCGTTAAGGTCAAAAAGCCTTATTTGGCGATTATCGTGTGGTATTGCTATTACCCCTGTTGACGACACTGCCAATCGGTTTACAGCAGAGTCCGTCCTAATTGTCGTTAGGGCCGATCGCATATTCCTTAGTTCCCACACCTTCACAGTTCTGTCGTCTGATCCTGACACCACTTTATCTTCTCTTGTAAAAACAGTTGAGGTGACACTCCTAAAATATTTGTTTAGAATATCTGGAATAAACGCAACTGTGTATTACTCTGTATGGCCTTGAAAAACCGAAACAGCATCTCTGAAATCCCACAACCTAAAAGTTGAATCTCTGGATGCCGTCAAAACTAATCTTTGGGATGGATGAGCCGAAACATGAGTAAGCTCATGTTCATGCCCCGTAAGTAATTGAAAAGGCTCTTTGGTTTCCACATCCCATAATATAGCGGAACGGTCCCAGCTGCCAGTAATGATTTGATCTCCAGTCGGTAACCAATCCGCTGCTACTACAACAGATGTATGACCTCCCGGGCCAGAAAATTCACATAATGGTGTTCTTAGGACATCTACCCGCTCCTTTTCTTCAATTTGCTCATCACTATCGTCAAGTTCTTCTTCAGATGAATGTCCCCTCCTGTATTTTAGATTCATGTCCGAAATAAAAATTTTAATAATTATTTTTACTACTCGAACTTACCTATTACTGGCATCCCAATTTACAGCAGCCTGCCAAATGTGTGCTGTTCCATCTCCACTTCCAGTAAGCACTAGATCCTTTGTATGATGAAATTTTATTGAATTCACGGAACCTGTATGTCCTTGGTACTGTAATAAACATCGACCACTCTCAATGCCCCAAATACACGCGGTGTGATCAGCAGATGCTGTGCCAATAATAGGCTGGCCAGATTTTGTTGATACATGCCAAACTCCATCTTTATGCCCACAATATTCGCGAACGAGTGAACTTACAATTGATTGCGCTTTAAAACTAGACACAATCCGACTTGTTTGAGCTCTAAGCTTGTGACTTGCTTTGACCTTGCCTCCAGATGCATTTAATTTTGATTTGAGACTTTTTGCAGGACCTCCTTCGCACTCGATTGTTTCGATACAGGAAGCTCCAGTAATATTGTCTCTTGCGCCGATTGCTTCCAATTTTTCTTGCACTAAACCAATTAATTACAAATCTAAAATTAGACGCATATCTCTATAGTTATTTAAAACATTACAATTTATATTCTCAAAGTATAGTTGTTCGAATTCTTTTTCAATTTGAGAAAAGAGCATATGTAATCGAGATCTAAAAGGTGTGTCATCTGGAGGATTAAAATCCTCAGCAAGGCTTGTTAGCCTTGAGGTTCTCTTGGACGATTTCGTGGTTGCACTTTTTCCCGATAAGCCAGCCGTCTCTAAAGGCATTTTCACTTACGCATCTAATATGTCACATAAATACACAAGTAGATCCTAGTGTATAAAGAAAGTTAATTTTGTTTTTTGAAAAGCGTATGTTTTGCTTACGTTATATTTTTAATCAAAATAGGTATCAATACATTTTTAACTACTTTTCAATGACAGATTAGGAAAACACTTTTGACATTTAGTAAAAGTACTGCCACAAAATTAGTTTATACAAGGAACACAAGGAGCGTGTTCAGAAACTTTACTATAGTAAACTACGAGGTAAATCGTATTTATTAATTTCATCATTTTACTAAAGTGTTTATGCTTTATCACGTGCATTTTTGAACGGCTCGTAGTTAACTTGGAAATTGCTGCCAAAAAACAGAAACAGCAATCATTACTTTGTCTCTTTCCCTCACGTCAGTGTTGGGTAAATTTTTCAAAAAAAATGTTTAATTTAATTAGCGTTATTTAAAAAATAGCAAATTTGTTTTACAAAAATATATTTTTAGTTTTGTATCTCGGTTTGCCCTTTTACAGCGGCCAAAGTTAACTATAGATATAATTGATTATAGTTAACTATAGTTGAGTTCTTGAACGTGCTTTTTAATTCTTTATGTGGCAACATTAGAAAATCATATGACTTGGGGAATGCGATATTCAGCCGCCAGGTGTATTCAGCTATTGAAACGTGTACTTTGGTGCTTGTAAACTGCTGAAATTGTGATTGCAGCCAGAAAAGTGCCCTTTTGTCAACAAATGTGGCTTATAGACGTTTTAGAAATTGTAAAAATTATCTAATATTTTTTTGATAACTCCAACTATTGCAGTAGTATTTTAAAAATGTCGACGAAAACAATCCCCTCAATCATACAAATTCTCTCGTTGTCAATTAGTACTGCGCGGCGAGCGGGAAAAATTATTCGCGAAATAATGGAGAAAGGTAACTTAGGAATTGTCGATAAGGTAAAATGGAGAATTTTTAAATTTTCAAACTGGCAACATATAATTCACAGGGCCAAGATGATTTCCAGACAGAAGCCGATCGTACAGCACAAAAGTGTATAATTGGTTCACTCTCACGGAAATTTCCAAAGATCACAATAATTGGCGAAGAAGGTGCCACTGACTTAAATATTGCACCAGATTTATTAGTTACAGAATTCGATGGTGAATTTATGAAAGAAAACTGTCCTAAGAATCTTGTCGGAATTAAAGAGGAAGATGTGGTAGTATGGGTTGATCCACTGGATGGTACATCTGAATACACCCAGGGATTCTTGGAGCATGTCACCGTGCTAATTGGAATTGCAGTGAAAGGCGATGCTGTAGGAGGTGTTATCTACCAACCTTATTTTAAGCAAAATAATGGTAATATGGGTCGGATTGTCTGGGGATTAAAAGGATTAGGAATTGGGGGCCTTAACCCCAAGGATCCACCTCAAGATCAATTTATTATTACTACAACAAGGTCGCATTCCAACTCTCTTGTTCAAGCAGCTTTAGATTCTCTTAACCCACAAACAGTTTTACGAGTGGGCGGTGCTGGGTACAAAATTCTGCAGCTTTTAGAAGGAACAGCTCACGCTTATGTATTTGCTAGTGCAGGATGTAAGAAATGGGATACTTGTGCTCCAGAGGCAGTATTAGCAGCTTATGGTGGCACATTGACGGATGTTTGCGGCATAAAATACATTTATAGTGCTGATGTAGATTTTCCTAATAGGCATGGTGTGATCGCTTCAGCAAGGAATGTAGATCACGCCGACATAATTCGGAAAATCCCCATGCACGTAAAGGATGCTATGACTCGATAATTTTGTTTGAAATTTATTGTTTTTGAACATCTTCAGAGTTCAAAGTATTATTTTTGTTGATTCTGTTAAATTCACAGTAATAAATATTGTAAAAATATAAGATGCCGTGGTTTAATCGGTCTTAAATTTTATCATAAACTAACCATAAGTAAGGATTCTTCCTTAGCCTATGATGCTATGATGAGATGTGTCAAGAAGCAATATCGATTTTGTAATCAGAAGAACAATATTAGATTGTCTTAATTTTATCTATTTTTCAACTAATTGTAAGTACTTGCTTTTTCCTATTTTCCTACTATGTTAATGGTAATAACTAATAAGTAACTATTCAAAAATATTTATTGGATTGCCATCGCGGAACGTAAGCAACACTCCGACTGGACTGATGGTGGATTTGTAAGTGTCCGAGCTTGCTCCATCCGAAAAATTGAAATATTCAGGTTTTTCTAATCTTTCTAATAGGACAAAAAAGTTTAATTATTGGAAGAACTTTAAAAAAAAACCAATCAAAATTGAACTATTAGGTGATGAGATACGGTTTCCTATAGCAGGCCAATGGCGGCCATCTTCATTAGCCGCCATTTTGGCACTGAACCTTATTTTTCATTGGCCTCCTTTTGTTTAGTATTAACTTTGATCAAACGAAGTTTAAAATTCCAATCGGAAAGTGTAGCCCCTTTTGGTGGCGTGATATTGACAAAAAACTGATTTTTCGTACCTTTGGCCTTGAAAAAGATAACGTTGCACAAAACTTACAGGCGTCAGGCGGCGACTTTCGCATACTTATTTAACATAATAAGACAAAGGTTTTTGCAAAAAAAAACTTTGATTACAATTATTCCGAATTTATAGGAATTTTTGAGCTAATTTTAGTGGACTACTACTAATTTTAAACAGGCGCGCTCTTTCAGTGTTTCCTGCGTTTAAATTGCTGAAAAGTGAATACGCTTTTCCCGAAAAGAAGGTAGCATAAATTAAAGAAAGAGGAATAGAACATTCCCCATGAAAGATTGTACGAAAGAGGTTCGTCTAAAAAGTGTCCCAACTTAACGAAGGACGGGTTAAATGTCAGTTTCATATTAAAATGGCGAATGTGCGTGACAGCGACACATCATTGTGGCTCCATAATAAACTTGGTACTTCAAATGATTCATGGATAAGCGGTTCAATTTGTTCACAGCTAAATAAAGAAGTATTAAGAAATATTAAGGAATGTTTTTCTGATCTACAAACTCAAGTCAAATTAAAACTTCTACTGAGTTTCTTTCACATACCGCGCCGCTTAGTCGAAGAGGTGTGTAAAAATGTTTTGATTGCAAGAATTTTAATGTGTGTGTGAATGGGATAGTGTTTACAATCAACAAAATTTGGAAAATGATTTTAAGCGGTTGCATTGGACACGCAAATACGCAATATACATATGATGTTAAGTTTAGTTCAATGACTACATAATTTTTAGTTGCGTTACCCTTAAAAATAACTTACTTTTTTAGTGGAAAACAGAACTTGAAGAGATCATAGAAGTAGCAGGTTTAGATTCCGAATTATGGGTGTCGATGATTGCAGAAACGATGAAAACTTTTCCAGCAAGTGGTTCGTTAAACACAGAAATTTCGGATTACGAAGAAACCCGACCGATATTTACGGACATGGTAAACGATTTAAAGAAATTGGTTAGCAAACACAGTGACTTGGGTATGCTGCCACTTGAGTGTCAATACCTGAATAAGAATGCACTTGTATCTGTGGTAATTTACTTCTTCATTTATTTAATACGTTCACTCCATAAAATTTATTCACAGGTAGGACAACAGTCGAATCCTGTGAAACATTTTACCTTAAAGAGAAAACCGAAAAGTACTAATTTACGAGCTGAACTTCTTCAGAAATCTGCCGATGCGCAGTCTAGTTTGAAAAAGTCATCGGCTCCAACAATTCCACTTCGTTCAAGGGGTATGCCTAGGAAAATGACAGACACTACCCCATTGAAGGGTATTCCTTCTCGGGTCCCTACATCAGGTTTTAGATCTCCAATAACACCACAGAACACAACCAGACCAAACATGAGTAGAACTCCTGCAGGACGAAAAGATGGTGGCATTAAACTAATCGAATTTACCGAGCAACCATTAGGATATGCAGCTGCTAAGAAAAGAAAACGACAGCAAGAATTAGAGGAGCAACAAAAAAGATCACTTGAATCTAAGCAGCAAGCTGCTACGGCGCAACAAGTTTCAAGCACTACTGCTATTACAACGCCGTCCACGACTCCAGATTATGCAGCTGGATTAACTTCGTCAACTGTATACACCCAACCATCAACTCCTGTTGTACCGAATATAAAAGATGAAAGTATCTCTAAAGTATCAGCTGTTGTAACCACATCTAGTGCAAATAACGTTTCTCCCTTAAGTAGTCCTGTAGCATCTAATGCAAGCGAGCAACTGTCTATTTTGAAATCGGTGAGAACCGAAGTAGAATCAAAGCAAGATATCGAAGTAAAAGTGAAAGAAGAAACTATGTCTGAAACTCTGCCTTCAAGTCCACCGGTTACATTAGCAACATTATCTAGTGTGGATATATCCTCGTCATCGGTGTCCACTCCAAATAACCACAAACTCACAGTACCAATTATAAATAGTTCCACACCTGTCATACTTTCTTCGGCAATTAACAAGGGGACGTTGGTATCAAACTCACAACAAACGCAAACTCAAACGAGTACCATTAGGACAATACCGATTTCGTCGCTTTCTCAGGCAACAGGCCCAGTAATAATATCGCAAACCATTATTCAACCTAAAATGGAAAGAAATCAATCTGGGATCCCTGCAAATGTAATTGTGTCTTCACATCCTATGATTGCAACATCAACTTCCTCAGTTCAGGCAACATCTTCTATACAGCAACCGACGCAAATATTCCTCACCTCATCGCCAACAAGTGTGCCACCTCTTACCACGCTTGCACAACCGCGTCAAACCCAAACACTAATTCAATCCCAGCAACAAAACACTCCAACCAAAATTCTTCTAAAAACAGCTCCAACGATACCAGTAATGATGTCAACATCAAGAACTACTGCAACACAGAGCAATCCACCGCCTTTGATCTCCACACAGCCAACCACCTTTTTAAATATACAAAATCTTCCAAACAGACCAGTAACTATTCAGCCAGCTTCTCAAGCAGCTCAAGCTCAGCATATTCAAGCACAACTTCAACAACAGCAACAACAACAGCAGCAGCAGCAGCAGAATGTCCAGGCCCATACAGTTGTATCCAATACCAACCAAACTCAACAACCTAAATTTGCACAGGTTGTTGTTTCACCAACTGTAAAGGGAAAAACCATTATTCTCGCGCCGAAAGGAATGTTCCTTAAAAATGTTGGAGGAGATGTTTATCAACAAATTCCTTTGGGAAATGTCCCAGGACTGAGCAACCTTGGGGGAGCTACTCTGGTGACCACGGGTCCCCCTGGCCTTGTTAAAACTTCGTCTGCCCAAACAGTTGTACAACAGCCAGTTCAGCAAAATGTTCAAGCAGTCAGTAAGCCGAATAGTCAAAAGATCCCAGCCTTAATACCAACAAACAATTTAACTCAGAATGTAAATGTCCCCGTGGTTATTGCATCTCATAATGTTCAACAACCGCAGCAGACACAATCTGTGCAAACAATTCTTGGAAACGTAATTCTTATTAAAATAGTTTTACGAATTGGTTTTTAGCAGTTTATTTTTTTATTTCCAGCCTTCTCAACAAACAATTATTCGTCCAGTTCTGACAAATGTTCAAGGTAGTTTAGCAACTCTTCCGCAAGGACTGACACTAATTCAAAGGCCAGGGCAACAACCGCAGCTGGTTCAAGTTCAGACAAGCCAGCAACATCCACAACAAATTCAAATGCAACGAACTATAATTTCGCAGCCTTCACAGACACAGATTCGCCCGCAGCAGATAATTATTCAACACAAGCCACACATTGTTACAACGCAACAAACTCATCAAGTGCAATTGCAACAGCAGCAGGCACCGTCGCAACAACAGTCGCAAGTGCAGACCCAAGCTCAACAACCTCAGAGAAAAGGACTTTCTCTTTCGGTATTTTTTTTTTTCAGTTTTTTTTATACTCGATATGTCTTCATTTTAAAGTCTTGAAGTCCTATATTGTAAATTCTAAATTTCAACTCTTCTAAATTTGTAATATTTAAATTCATTTTGGAGTTGTTCGTACTCAATTATCAAGAAATTGGGACACAATGAAAAACAGGCGGCGTTTACCTTATTTGTACACTAGGGTAGATTAGTTGCAGATCCATTTTCATACCTTATTAGTAAAAATAGTGCTGAAGTTAAAGTGAACCTTATATTCAGGATTACAAAGTGAAAACAAACGGTTTTATGGATGTCCGTCTGTCTGTCTGTTTGGCCAGACGATAACTCGAGAACGTTGGTAAGAAGAAAATGGTAAAGTAAAGTTCGAAGATGAGCACAATCGGGCAACACCTTAGTGTTGCCATATAAGTCTGAATCATTTTTAAACAAAAATATTGATTATATTGACAGAATATTTACATATTAACATTCTTTCATTAAATATTGTTATAAATACGTATTACAATTGATATTTGCCCGGAACTTTTCTTAATCGGTGTTTTTTTACCCTGCACAGTCGGGTTCCAATGTTGAAATATTGGTAAAATTTGAAATTTGCAACAACAGGGAACTGAAGATCAGATCTTGACCATTGCGCTACTTTTGCGCACTAAGTTTGATTCGCCAAAACATTTCTAAAATAACAACTGTGAAACATTTAATTGAATTGTTTTCCTGTGTTAAGAGAATAAAACTGATTTACTTTTTTCAGAATGAGCATGTAATCAAAGCGCATGAAATGTTTAGGAAAGCGAATCGTGTCTCCAGGCCAGATAAGGCATTGATTCTTGGTTTTATGGCTGGTTTACGCGAAAATCCTCGACCAAATCCAGAAAATGTGATTGTCATAAAACTGGGTGAAACTGAAGTAAGTAGTAGGTGCATTAAAAGTAAGCGTTTGATAAATTAATTTTATTTAAAGGAAAAAGTCAAGCAAGACGACGGCTCTTACGCTTTAATGTTAGTGGAATCGCATATCAGACTCGATTACAATACTGGAGAATGGAAGACATTCCAAAATTATAGACGCTTGGACCAAAATTCGCAAAATCAGCAACAGCAGCCAAGTTCGGATTCAAAATTAAATCAAGCCCAAGCTCAAAACTCAGTTGTTATATAAATATTGCTATCAACTCGTACGTTTCGCACTGTTATTGCTTGGTGTTCGATTTACAATTAGACATACATACTTATATGCTGGAAAAACACACTTATCCGAAGGAAACTGTGCTAACATTTTCATAATTAGGTAGAAAAAAATGCTATATTTAATAAATTTTGTTAGAAATTATGATATGATATAGCGACCGAATAGAATGTACAAAAGATAATAAAGATTTAAATATTGCTTATTAATTGAAGTTGAAAGTTTTTACGACAAATTGACGTAATTAGAGTGTTCAGATTTGGTTATAAACTTAGGCTACCTTTTAAAGGATCATTGTTAATTCCAGTTCTTAAATAGAACTCAAATAGACTTCAATGTATTCACCTGCAATTACACCTGACAGAAGGAAACTGTTCTTGCCCGGTGAATGACATGAGGATGACAGGTAACATTTAACTAGAACTGTAATTAACTGCTCATATAAAACGAGTAACCATTAATATGGTTTTTCATTTGTTAATATGTGGGTTCAGTGTGTGGTTATCTTATTGGCTTGTGGAAAAAATGGAAACGCTTACAATTTCTCCTTTAATAATTATCAAACACATTTATCAATTCAATCATCAGGTACGTCTGGAATGGAATTTAATAAATTCTCATCCTTTGATTATTGAAAAATGGTTGTTATTTAAAAAGTTGTAGAAAAAACTGCTTTTATTCTGAAGTCATTTGTGCCAGAATAAAAACCTTTGAGTTTTGTTATTGTGTTTAAATCTGTTAGAATTTAAATTTCTTTCAGTTTAGTGTAACCTTATCGATATTATTCGGAAATAATATATGTTAGTAAATATGTATGTACCTACATTAACAAATAGTATTTTTTCTTAAGTTTATTTCTTAGTTTATTCCTTGGAATTGTGGGGTAATAATAATATTTGAATGTTGGAAAGCAACTTTTCAAAAGGTATTTGATTAAATAATATAAACATATACCTACATATTAAATAAATATATTTTTCAGTTAATTATTATTTAATTATTAAAAAAAACACACTACGGTCATTGGGGACTGCCGACAGAACTGAAAACTTTGAGAGATTTTTGGATTGGTCTGAAGTCTGTTGTAAAGTTTGGTTTACGATTTTTATACCTTAGATGTAGGATAGATTAGTTTTGAGCGAACGTTTGCAACGCCAACAAAAAATCGTGACAGAAAAAAAGAACTATACATGATTTATGCATATCCGTCTGTTTGTCTGTCCAGCCGATAACTCAGGAATGCTTGTACCTAGAGACTTGAAATTTGGTACAATAATAGTTCATTAAAATGCAAGGTCAAGTTCGAAGACGAGCACAATCGGGCAACTCCTTCTTAGTGCTGCCATATAATCTTGAACCGTTTTTATACAAAAAAGGTTGATTTTGTTTACTGAATGTTTACATTTAGAATTTCTTTCGTTAAATATTGTTATAAATACGGATTACAATTAATTATTTAACACACATTTTTTTTACACGGTCTTTGTACACGATATTAAGATTATAGAAATGGAAGAAAACTTAGGTAATTTTGTGGTGGTCAACGTGGATGGATTTATATGGGGTTTTTTGATTTAGAATGAATGAATGGGGATCTTTCCGGTGGAGTAATTTTTTTTTACGTTTTTGAAGTTGTGGGATTGGCGGTGCCAACCATCTCCCTTGGGATTGGTGATGCCAAATCAGAGTCTAAGCTTTTTTTTTTGATACCTATTAATATGTAAAAGTAATTATTGCTTTTTAAATTATTTCAGCTCTATCGGAAATTATTAATGCGTTAAAGCCCCCATACCTTGCAATTTTTACATTTAGTGATTATCTCACGGACGTTGCAAACGATTTTATTATTAAAGTACAAAAACTATATTTCAAAACATGCATATTTTACGACAAGGAGAACTATTTCAAATTCATTGAGCACACCACATCGGCATCCATTGAAAGCTCAAGTCTCATTTTTGCAGAGCCGTTTGAAATTGTGAACGAAATCCACGAGAAAAATCTTGCCCACAGATTATGTTTGTTCATGTTTTATTGGGGAGCATCAAAACCACCGAGAATTGCGTCACTAAGGTTTGCTGAGCCTATAAGAAGCGTGATTATTACCCGACCGCGAACAAATGCGTAATGTTGAAAATTTTCTTTGAAATGTTTACAGTAAATTAGTCCTGTTGTAGATTTCGTATATTTTACAATCAAGCCGTCCCTATTGGAAGAAACAATTTGCATCTCGTTAATTGGTACGACGCCGACAGTCTCGGATTATACAAAACACCGCTCTTGCCTAGCGCCGCTGATGTATACTCTAATTTTGAGTTTCGTCAGCTTAAGATACCTGTGGTACATGTGAGTTTTATGGTTTTTAAAAGAGTGGATGTCATGCTAAATCTTCTAGTCGCCTCCATGGTTTTTTGTGAACAATTTTGAAGAATACGATGACTTGAGTTATTTCGACCTTTCCCCAAAAGTTTTGGGCGGACGCGACCATCAACTATTAAATTTGCTTGCTAAGAAAATGAATTTTTTATATGAGTACGTTGACCCTCCTGGGCAAACTCAAGGATCTCTGATGAGTGATGAGAATAAGACATTTACCGGCGCAATCGGGATGATACAAAACAAGGTAAACTATAATTAAAAATATATTAAACTTCGTTTTTTTAGATGTTAATCGTGTTTTCAGGAAGCAGATATCTTATTGGGTGATGTAAGCCTAAGCTGGGAGAGGAGAAGAGCGATAGAATTCTCTTATTTCATATTGGCTGATTCAGGAGCCTTTATCACTCGCGCTCCTCGGAAACTGAATGAAGCTTTGGGTCTTCTTAGACCGTTTAAGCCAAACGTGTGGCCGCTTTTGATATTAACTGTAGTATTTTCTGGACCGATATTGTATGTTATAATTATAGTGCCCTACTGCTGGCGTGTAAACCCACATTGGCATGACCATATATATATTGAAAATTTAAAGGAAATAACTGGATTTCCCAACCGAGTTAAATTTGCAAAAGTAAAAGAGAGACAAGTTCCAGAAAATTTGTTGGAAAAATGCGTTTGGTTGGCGTTCCGGCTTTATCTTAAACAATGTGAGTAGTCTAGCCAATCTAACGAAACTCGACCTTAGCACAAATCAATCAATTAGCGGGGTTCGCAATAATTTGTTTAGAAAACTTACTACTATCACTACTGTTCGACCGAAGGTACGACAAACAAATCAATTAAAAATAAATTAGATTATAATCTGTGTCTGTCGCACGTACCTAATAAATTTTGATTCAATGTACAGGGTGTTTGGAGAGGGGTTGCAGATATTTTGTACGTTGTATTTGTACATTTTCATTTTAATCATGTTATAATCCATAGTCGGGTGGTTTTTGAGATATTCGCAAAATTCCGATTTTCCGCAAAACAAGGGTCTCGTAACGGTTAACAGGCAATTACGCATTTAATTAAGTATAGCTTATTATCGGATTCATTTTTTTTTTGTGCCACCGAAACAAAACGTTACAACAGCGAACAAGGTACAGGCTAAGAACATAAAGGCGAAAGATAAGCCAAAAGCTTTTGAGAGAAAAGTTCTGTCTTCTGAATTGGTGCACCCCTGTTAGCAAAGCTGTAATTATATAGTCTTTGGTCAAGCCTGTTATTGATCGAAAAATATTCAGTACTTATTACATTATACTCATACTAATATTTTCTGATTTTTCCAAAGGTAGCTATCAACCTTTTCATGGATATCGTGCGCGATTCTTGATCATTATTTATTGGATCGCCGCGACTTATGTGTTGACGGATGTATATTTTGCACAATTAACGTCAGAATTCGCAAGTCCTGCAAGAGAACTCCCAATTGATGATCTTTACAAGTTGGAAAATGCTATGCGCTATAAGAACTATAAGTTATTTGTTGAGAAAGATAGTTCATCTTTGGAAATTCTAGAGGTGACTGAAGTATTATTCTTTAATCTTCTGTTCCAAACTAAAACTAGTTTCATTTTCCAGAATAGTACAGAGATATTTCGGAGATTATATAAACTTATGAAGGAACAAGGTCGAGAAGATGGCGAAACTGATTTTTTGGTAAACTCAGTGGAGGAAGGCATTGAACTTATTTTAAACGATTCAAAAAACGTTGTTCTTGGTGGACGTGAAACACTTTATTTTAATATGAAACGTTATGGTATTAATAACTTTTTTTCAATTATGTAGGTATTTATGTACATATAATTATAATTATTTACAGATTTGAACAATATTCAAATGAGTTACAAACTCTACACAAGATATTCTGCTATTGGAGTTCAGATTGGCTGTCCTTTTTTAGATAGTTTAAATAATGTGTAAATAAAGTTCATATAATATGCATAATAGGATTATAGGAGTGTATAAAAAAAATGTTTATTTCAGGTTAATGCGTTTATTTGAGGGAGGAATTCTTGATGAAATAACAAATATTGAATATGAAAAAATGTCAAAAATTAAATTACACGAAGATCAAGACTATAAAGGTTTTACTACAAATGACTTGCCAAGAGATTCAACTGCAAATAGTGATAAGAGTCTTCAGCCGTTAAATATTCGTATGCTACAAGGTGCTTTTTACATTTTAATTCTAGGACAAATTATTTCAGGTAGGTACATTCAACCCTTTTTTACACGAATTCAAATGTGAACGGGTCAAAATAGTTTTCCTTTTTTGAAAAGTGTATTTGTACTTTTTTTACACAAGTGACAATTGCATAAAATTGATAGTAGAAAGATTTTCAGTTGCTTTTTATGGATTTTAAACAAAGAAGATTTTATAAAACAATAATATCTTTCTAGGGGTTGTATTTACCGTAGAAATAGCTGTGAAACATCGTGGAATTGTTTTCAAACGCATTTTGCGACACAAAATTAGAATATTACGACATTATTTAATCAAACTAATCAATGCGTTTAAACGAGAAATAGTTAAGGTTACTCATTAAACGAATTTATTTTAAGAATCTATGTAAACTGAGATATTCCCTCATTGATTGTATTAAGAGTGTTCGTATTACATAGTGGTAACAGTAAAAGTTTAAAACATTTATGAAATATATTCTTTTAGATGCAATTTACATAAAGAATAAGTATAGTGAAAATGTTATTTTAAATAAATAAAATGAGCGCCCTCCCATTTAGAGATTAATTTTAATTGCTTCATAATATCTCCTTCACAATTTTAAATACAGATTTCAAATATATAAACTCAATTTTAGTTTATCGCACGTTTCATAAACATTTCCTGAAAAGTTATATTTGGGATTATTTTGTAAGAAATTATGTCATACTATATATATTACCTTCAGTAATGGGGTATTTTGCGTTACTTTCAGTCCAACACTTCTCAGAAATACAATTGGCGCAAATGTTGTGCTGTATAACTTCTGGATGCCATGGATTCCAATCATGATAGGCACATTATTAATCAAACGTTCTTTTTCATACTGTAGCAAACATTGCTTGTCACCTTGTGAAAGTTACAATTAAGTATAATATGTGAACATGAAACAAATCAAGCGCTACCTAACTTAAATCCTGAATATACTGCTCTTGCAAGAACTTCTGTCAGACTCCTTACATCACCAAAGCCTAAATTCACTCCTTGGCCAGCTAGAGGATGTACTCTATGAGCAGCGTCACTGATAGAAATATTATGTTTAAAACTCATTATTGATTTTGTTTTCAGTTATTTTTAATTAATACCCAATTAAAGCAACTCCTTCGGCAACATATGACGGAGCATGACCAAAACCGAGAGGAAAACAAGCTCTCGAATTTTCCAAAACTCCCAAAACTCGGGGTGGATATTGATGTGTTGCTTTTGCTGTAAGCCCCATTAAATTGTCAATAGCGTTCAGAGAATTTATTACAATGTTGCTCTTTGGAACTTCCTTTATCTGAAAATTCTTTTGTAATAGGAAGTTGTTGAAAATTTAGCTGAACATACGTAAGCTTCGTTAACTGCATCAACAAAATCTTCGGCTGACATATTTTTTAATTTTGCTGCATGGTGCGGGCTAGTGCTCCATACTAAAGAACTCATCCTGTTATTTAAGGGTAAGAGAGCAACTACGCCAGAAGGTGTAAATCGTTGCCAAGCCACAGAATTTTCATCTACCTGAAAATTCATCAAGAGTGGTGTAACATCTTTTATGAAATTCAATGTGAAATCACGTCGTGAAAATCTAATTGTTTTTAAATTTTCTTTAAGAAAGATAAATAACCCTAGTTAATAACTTTTTATTGGAGGTACATCGCAACATTTTTATACTCAGACTAGTTGTGTCCGCGGATTCGCTCGCGTGAACCGTAGAATTATTGTTTAGGTATTTCTTGTAGCAGCCGACTATTGTATTTGTATAATAAATAATTTTGAATAGTATATTGCAGAATGTAGTATTTTAAAATTCTATTTGTGATGAGTTAATATGGCTCATAATATTTGAATTTGTGCTCACTTTAGACTATATGTTTTTGTTCTCTTTCGTTGCTGGTAGGTGAGCCAATAAAGATCGATATATCTGAAATATCGTTAAATCTTTGGTTTTTGTTTTTTTTTATTATATTTGGTTTTTTTTTATACCTATGACAGTTAGTAAACCCAAATTTATTATTTTTGAATCATATGCTTGCACATACTTAGTTTTTTATCATTAATTTCAATACATTTCCACATATACAACAGGTTTTCTTAAAATTAAAATAAAATAAAATGAAATTAATAATTTTGAGAAAATTGGAATTTTAAGATTTTTTCCTTTACTTGCAATACAAGAGCTACCTTTGTACCAAATTTGATGTTTCTACTTATACGGGAAGTGCCTAATAATTTTGATGATGAGTCAGTGAATCAGTAATAAAAATGCAAATTTTTATAGGATCCGCTTTCGAAAATACCGTATATTAAGGACTCAATATTTAACAATAACAGTGTCCTAAGCGACTTAATCTTAATATTTATTTCAAATTTCAAAAGACCATCTTAAGAAGAAGCAGAGATATGGGGGCTGGAAAATCCGGGTGAACCGGGTCGTGTAAAGATACACTGGCATTGCTGGAACTTGATCGGCACATTGCCATGCGATCAGAGATTGGTAGGCAAGTCGAGAAGCGTATGTGCAAATCCACCTATGGATTCTAGCTGTAGTGTGAACAGTTTGGGCGAGGTGAGTTCGAATATCGTTTGAATATTATAAAAACTCGCAGGCGAGAATCGCATGGTGAGTTCTCGCATTCGATAATCGTGTACAAGTTTTCGCCCGAACACGACAAACTCTCCTTGTGTAAGTCAGCCTTTAGATCAGAGAGTGGGTTTTACTCCCAAAGTGCACCAATAGATATTTCACATATTATGCCGGGAGTGGGAGTGCCTTGACGGCTACATTTTTTTTTAAATATGTAAATTTAAGTAAGTATTAGGTTCTTACCTCATCCAATTCCAATGTAGCAACTAATCCCATTTGGTTGTAACTACTTGTAAAATTGTGAATCCCCATTTCCCGACGCACTAAAGAATTGTAGCCATCGGCACCAACCTAAAATAATATTAAATATCAAAAACAAATCAAATTGAGATCGAAAATTGTTGGAGTACAAAAAGATTTAGAGTATTTATGCCAACATATGAACACAGTTTTTGTATTAGCATTTTGCTGGCGGCATACTCGTTTGAGTTTTAATTGATCTATATTAACTTCGTTATAACTTGCGCCCTTGAGCCTTTGTTATACCCTACAGCTAATGTATATTAGTTTTGAGCGCAGGTTTGTAATGCCGACAAGGAATGGCGACGCTTATAGGTAGAGGATTGGAATTTGGTACAATAATAGTTAGTTAAAATTGTTTTAATTAGAATGAACAAGATGTCGGAGAAATGCTTCATTTGACATAGGTTAATTCTACGCATCATTAATCGAGAAGAGAAAAGGATGTACTTAATGCAACTACGTGTGTACATACACTTTTTGCAAATTCCTTTGTTGCTATGAATTTTTGCTGCTGTCGCGGGACTATTAAAACTATTTAAAACTATTAAAATTTCATCAAACTGTCCAATGACCGCAGTAAAAATTCCTAGCAACAACATAAATTGCAAAAAGTGTATGTACACACGTAGTTGCGTTAAATTAAATTAAACTGTAAACCGTGAAAATAGATCTGAAGAAGACAAAAAAAGTCAAAGATATGTTCATTATAATCGTGTAAAATTCTCGGTAAAATTATATAGTCACTATTAATTAAAAAACTGAAAGTGCTTCATTAATTTTTAAAGACAAGTAGGTAAATGCTTATGCTGTTTATTTCGGAAAATGTAAAACTTTAGATTAGGCATCAGTTAATATACAAATTCTGTACAAATAGAGACAATAACAAAATTCAAACATATATTTCGACTGTAGGTAAGCCAAATTACTTTTGATGATTCATTTTCGAAAATTGTCACATTAACATCCTCTTGCAACTACCTTTTTGCTTAGCAGCCAGGTGCAATATTTCTTACGTTAGGAAATCTGAATTAAACAATTTCATTCGATACGATAATTTCTGTTATGAGAGTTCACTCATGTGAAATAAGTTCCCATTATTAGAGCATTCCAATCTCTTAAAAATAGAAAATGTTTATTTATTCGTTCTTAACCGATTTCGTGTGAGCACATGTTTCCTGCTAGGAGGCTGGCATCAGTTTAAATTTGTAGCAATTGGTAGCAAGAACATGTTTCGATGGGTTCCAATCAACACTAGATAAATTCAAGCAATGAGTGAGCTCTGAAGAAATAGTGCTGAAAAATAAAAGCATATAACAAGTTGTGTGAAATTTTAAGTAAATTGGTAACAGTGCTATAATTTGAGTGATCAACATTTCCTCTAAAATGACTACTTCAGTAGATAACGTGCGATTTTCTATTATTGTAAGTTTTCAATAATACATATAAGTATAATACAGTACTTCAATAGTTCGATGTCGGTAACAAAGTGTGTTTTCTTGTACTCCGCTAACATTTAAATGTTTGTTTTATTATTGTGGCGTGTGCAGTGTGCACTTAAATAAACATTACGAGTTTCAAATATGGAACTGAATTAAAGGGGTAAAGGGCGTTTCCGTTTTGTTGTTTTTTTAAGTTTAGAAATTACACAAATTAAGCATAATATTAATATATAGTTATTTTGAAAATGGTTTAAAGCAGTTTTTTACTTTATTATATTTACACAAACAAATATGTTGCAAATTTGACTACAGAAAAAAACCAACCTTTAAACACAATGTTTTTTACTATAATTCATCTACATTCTACATAGTATTTTCAAAATTGTGACAATTAATATTAATTAAAAAAAAAGAAAAGACGACTTGATTTTATGATAATTTTTTTTATTGACAGTGCAGAAGACAGCGATCTTTCCATTACCTATTATTAAAGATTTTATGCGTTCCTTCTGGGATAACGAGATAAAAATTTGCTAGAATACATTGTCATCGACAGCAAGCTTATCTGTAAAGTTTTAGCTCGATTGGATGACGGGAAGCGTGTTAATTAGATGTGGAAAGATTTGCCTTTACAGCAAAAATACACAAACAAACAAGTTTTTGCGAAGTTAATATAAATGAATTAAAAATAATCTAGATGGCTTCAAATCATTGTCAAATGTTACTTTTTGTTGTAAAAAAACACACTTTTACGTTTGTGTTCTCATTTACCGAATTTTTTTAGGATATCTTCAAATAAGACTTCAAACACGGTTGCAAATTAAGACAATAATTCGAGAACGCTTATTAGCTAGAGGTTTTACCTTGGTACAACAATATCTAATCGAAATTGTAAAGTCAAGTTCGAAGATGAGCAAAATCCGGCAATTCCTTCTTATTGTTAGTGTTGCCATATAAAATTCTATATAACGGTCATTGACCATGAATAACTCGGAAACTAGTCATAGAAATATTTAGCACCCATAGAGACTATTGATTAGCACCTCATAAACTACGACATACTAAATTTTCAGCTAATTCCACCGGGACCTTTTTCCCATAGATTTTGTGCGGTGTCCTTTGCGTTGATTTGTCGACTTTTTGCGAACGTCCAAACTGTTCAGCGCTTACTGAAAATTTGTTTTTAAAAAGTTTGTGATAGCGTCCAACCAGACAGAAGGACACCCATAGAACAGTTTCTTTTCATTTCCTAATCTTTTTTCTGTTACAATTTTTTATTGGCGTTGCAAACGTTCACTCAAAGCTATTATAATCTGGGGCCTGGACCCTGCTGTCTGCATAATGCTGATTTTTTTAAAAGGAATGCGGCGCATACATCAACTAATAGGACTTCTTCAAGGCAACATAAGGTTCTTTATCCTATATTACTTTAGAGTAAACGAATGGATATATGTTTTTTGTTGTCTGTAATAAGTAAGGTTTAATGATTATATTATAGTTCCTGCACTACTACAGCCGGGTATTACATACTGTGCATTTACGCAGTTCATTATAAGATTTGCTTTGCCTATGTAAAAACACTTTTATAATATTTCAATTATTTATATTATAGGAAAATGACCTGAAATGGGAGAATCAATCAAATTCGAATTACGTGGAAGATGAAAATAGAAGTATTTCCAGTGAAAGTAGTGGTGATGCAATTTTTAACGAAGACACACATACGATCTTTCATCGCAATCAGCGAATACAAGGCATCTGGAATCATGATGAAATCGAAAATTCTCTTAAAAACTCACTTAATGCTTGCAGTGTCTTGAAAGGTGTCTCTACGGGCAATTTTGAAAGTATGCAGCAAATTGGATTTATGAAATATTTAATAAGATGCTCAAGTTAACAGGCTTAGTATCTGGATCTTATGATGTAAATTTAGCTTTGTTGTTTTCTTCTTTGTACGGAAGTGTGGCGAACATTAACAATTTGCTAGAGAATTACTTAGCAGATCCAAATTATACTGACGATAAAGGCCGCACTGCTTTACATTTTGCTTGTTGCATTGGAGAACCTCAAATCGCGAAAATCTTGTTAGATCACGGAGCTGATCCAAATAAGTGGGATAAGGAAAATAAGGCAACACCCTTACATTGTGCAGCGAGGTAAGAACTCATACCATCACGTATAAATGTTTACATCTTGATTGTATTTCACAGTGCTGGAAACGTCGAATGTATTCTACTATTATTGAAACGAAGAGCTCATATTAATGTTGGCATCGAGCGAAGGTCTGCCTTACATTTCGCCATCGAAAAAAATGCTATTGAATGTGTAGAAACGCTCCTTAAGTATGGCGCAGACCCAAATACTCCGCAAGTATGGATTTAGCGATTTAGGTACTTACCACGATTTCTAGAGATGTGCAATAAAAAATAAGGCAATTCTAGAGACCGTGGCGATACATTAGTTTATGTGCTACTCAGTAACGCAGCAAAATTTATCCGAAAATAGGTTTTTACAGAAACTCCTTTACACACAGCATGTGCACTAGGCCACCACGAATGTGTGAAACTGCTTCTATCTTATGGAGCAGACACTAGATCCCAATATGGAAATCGGAGAATAACAGCTCTCCATCTAGGTAAGATTTGAGAAGTTAAGATTGCTGTTAGTTTTAGAAAATTTGAAACAAACTGGAGAATATACAATATACATACATTGTTATTGGAGCTGGGCATTAGCGACCCTTATGATTGGAATGGGAACCCAAAAAATGTCTTTTTGTTAGAGGATTGCAACTTGCTACAATAACATTTCGTAGATCAAGTTCAAAGTCGAAAAACATCGTCTTAGTGTTGCCATATACCTACATGCTAAAATTCTTGAAAATTAAAAATTTGTGCGACAAGCTTTTGACTCGGTTAGCAATAGAATATCTTACGTCACACATCTAAATAAATAATTTTTTCCTTTTTAGTGCATTTTTTTTTATTTTGTTTTTACATTGATTTTAATCAATTTGAACATATGTAATTCTCATTGAAATATATGTATGTACTTTAAAAAAAAAACTTCTTCCCTATAGCTGCCGAGGATGACTACGTGGACTGCGTTCGTTTACTTTTAGATAATGGAGCGAATATCGATTCAAAAAACGCTGACGGCCAAACGCCGTTACATTTAGCGTGTTTTGCTCAGTGCACCGAAACAGTAGAATTGCTGATAAAACGCGGAGCAAATGTAAACGCTGTTTATAGAGATGGCAGAACTGCTCTCCATGCGGCTATTGTTAAACAATCCCGGTGTATAGAATGTGTGAAACTCCTAATCAACGCAGGTTCGCAAATCAATAAAGCTGACGCTTATGGATATACACCCCTACACATGGCTGCCTTAAATGAGTACAGTTCCTGTGTTTGCTGCTTAATAGGTAAGAATAAGAATAATACAATGAAATGTTAAACGTAATTGCACTAAATTATTTTAGAGAACGGTGCTGACATTACAGCGAGGACCAATGGTGGTATATCTGCGCTGTCCTTCATAGTACGTCGAACGCCGGAAGTAATTCCCAAATTAATAGCGAAATTAGACTCATCTGTAAAAGTAAATGAACACGAAATCGGCGATGTTGACTGTGAAATAAAATTAGATTTTCGACTTCTGGTACCCAGTATAGAAAAGGGTGAAACAGAGCTGCTTCTAACATTCATAGAAGTCGGTCAAAAACGTATACTGAGCCATCCGCTGTGCGAAACGTTTTTATTTTTAAAATGGAAACGAATTCGAAAATTCTTTCTCATGAGCTTATTTTTTCACGCTGTTTACGTTCTGATGTTCACAATGTACATTATTGGTGTTTACGTAAAGAACTGCAAGGACGAGGAATCCTGTAAAGCAGCAAATTATGCCACACCCATTGGATATTTAATTATTTGCTTGAATTTGGCACTGCTTTTTAAAGAAATTTTTCAGGTAAAATCAAGTCATCTTTTCTTTTTTTAATTAATTTTAATTGTCACCATTTTGAAAATACCTACTATGTAGATGAATTACAGTAAAAAACACTGTTTTCACAGGTTGGTTTTTTACAAAATGTTTTTTGTTATAATATTTTTTTGTGGAATGCATTTAGATTAAGAATAGTTTTAGTAATGTAAACACAATTTATAAGTTATTTGAACTGGTTATTATTTTGTTAATAAACTAGATTTTTTATAATTGACCAGTTTTGCTCGTCTGTGTATCGATAGAAATTTGCTTATCTTTAAAATATCTAAAGTAATGACTTCATCAAAGTTTCTCTCGATAATGCTACACAGTTTTATGCTGCGTATAATATTTTATTAACTCAGATAGGAAACAATAAATATTCAACACTGTTCCATTTGTACAGATGGCACACGGATTATATGGATATGCAAAATATTGGGAAAACTGGTTACAATGGACGATAATTTTTGGTGTGTTTTTATGTGTTGTAAGAAATCTACTCAAAATTTATTTTGACTTTTTAAAAACTTACTGATTTTTAGACTCCGGAAACCTTGATATCGAGTAATTTATTCATGGTACCAGAATGGCAGCATCATGTTGCTGCAACAGTAATTTTTTTAGTGTGGCTGGAGTTAATGATGTTAGTTGGACGATTTCCAATTTTTGGATTGTATGTGCAAATGTTCACTAAAGGTAGTTTAGAAATTGAGTAATGAAACTAAACATAGCTACAATTTTTATTTACAGTTGCAGTAAATTTTTCAAAATTCCTTTTGGCGTATTGCTGCCTTCTTATAGCCTTTGGACTTACTTTCTGCGTACTTTTTAGCAATTATCCAGCCTTCGAAAACATTCCTTGGTTTGAATTTTTATATTTATGTATAACGTTACGATATTACTTCATAACATAATGTATGCAATTATAGTTTTGGCATGCTTTCTTTTTCATAACGACCTTTAATTTAATTATTATTTTTACAGGACACTCTTAAAAACTGTAATAATGATGTCTGGAGAGTTGGAATTCGAAGATATATTTTACGACGAAGAGCATAAAATTCAATACCCTGTCACCTCCCACATACTGTTTTTAGCATTTGTTTTACTGATAACAGTTATTTTAACAAACTTGCTTGTTGGTTTGGCAGTTAGTGATATCCAGGTTTCAATAAAAATTTATTTAATTTGAACAAGGGAAATATAATTTTTTGCAGGGTCTTCAAGTATCGGCGGGATTAGATCGCCTCATACGCCAAGCAGAGCTAGTTGCACGCCTTGAAAGTCTATTTTTTTCAAAGGTTTTACGTAAAGCCCCGAGAACTTTAAAAGCTCTCTTTTTAAGAAGTGCTTTGCTTCGAACGTCGAGGTACCAGCTACAATTCATAACGAGGCCCAATGATCCTAGAGACACGCAACTACCAGAAGAAATTAAAATGAACATTTATAAATTAGTAGCGGAAAGGCGAGACCGTAATCAAAGCATAAGAAGAAAAAGAAGAGAGGAAAATATAAATTTATTCAAGATGAATTTGCAGCGTCAGAACACTGAAGATGAATATGTTCAAATGCGACAAAACAATATATCTAAAGTGAGAAATAAAGTGATTTCAGATACCCTTCATACAACTGACACGCTTAAAAAATGTTGTTGCTCATTAGACGATAATTCAAACTATCTGAAGTTGAAAAATGAAATATGGGAAATATCTATAAAAATGGAAAAGTATAATGAGCAGGTAATGAAAAAGCTGAAAATAGCAACGGAAGAGCTATCAAGAATAAAAATGCAACTTGACAGAAGATCTTTATTTTAGAAGTACGTAATTGTGGTAACGTGCCTAAAATCTGCACAATCCAACAGATACGGAATGAGATATATGTCGAGGTCACAGCAATTATGAATTTGCAAAGTGCCATTTATTCTAAACTAATATGTAAATTGTACGTTATACTAGTTACAATATAAATGAAGTATGTTAATCGGTATTTTACACACGCTCCTGAATTTTACTTACGTTTTAAGTTTTTCATATCTACTTCTTACTTCCACAATCCACCGTATTGAAAAACCTACTTTAAAATAGCACAAACCTAACAATAATATGTATTCAATTAAATGTCGTAATGTAAAAAAAAAAATCTTTTTTCTGTTCCTGGGTAATAATTGTTATTTCCTTATTTGTGCTCTAAAGTAAACGTACACTGCGGGACACTTGATTACCCTCACCCGAAATTTTCTGGTAAAGCCGGTAGCGGAGCCAGGGGAGTGCGAAGTGTGCCCAAGGCGCCAGCCGTAAGTTGTAAGTTTTTTTAAAACAATGTTTAGGAAACAGCAATCACATCATTACTTAGCTCTGGTTACATGCTACCTGATGACGAAAATAGCAAATTGAAAAAAGATAGGTGCAAATTCCCACTTTGTATTTTCGAGACAATTGTAAAAAGGACACTCGATTACCCTCATCACTATTTTTCAAACATTTAAAGAGTAACAGTGCTTCTAAATTAATAAAATTTAGTTGCCCTTGACTAGTGCTGTTTATTTTTCAGAGTTGCTTAGATTTTTGTTTCATCCTTGCAAACAGGGGTTATGATAGAACTCTGTCAAAAGAAGAAATTGGCAAAATTCTTGCATTAAAGTAGGAAAACATTTCAAACAGAGAAATCGCGAAAAAAATTAGACGGGAGGGATGCTTGGACTGTATGTCATTCAGTTTTGTATTTTCTTGGAATGAATTTCAGTTTGGTCCTAAGGCGGTCATTAGCTCACGGCCACTAACATGTGTTTCTGAAGACCCTATAGATTTATCGCCTATAACTCCAGGTTTGCTTTTGACGAAGGTAGTAGAAATTGGCATGACTGACTTATTGTTAGATATTATCGAGAATAGAACCGACATAAATAAAATAGACTTCAATTGGAAGGAATTCTAAAGAGAAGACTCCAGGAAGAGTATGTGTATTTAGGTAGTTTGAAACTTAACGCAAACAAGAATTCTTCAAAAAATATGTTTAGTTGACTTAGTGCTCATAGAATATGAAGGAGTGCAAAGAACCGGATGGCCTTTAGCTCGAGTGGGCGAGTTAACTGTTGGATGTATGTCGGAAGGGTTGGTGTTGCTTGACTATTAAAATTAAGGATAAATATAGCCGTACGTATTAAAATATTTAAACAACAGGTAAGTTTATACATTAACTTTTCTAAACCAAAAATCGGAAACTATGTGAAAATATTAAATTTATAATTTACAGATCTATCTATAAAGATCTAGTCGCAATTTTTTGGTCGCGTTATATGGGAGTCCAGTGTATAATGCATTTCGGGTGATATGATCCCTTCCATTATAGATCTATATTGCACTATTACGTTGGTGTGAAAGTAGTATAATACCTATACGCAATATTTTCCAAAAAGAATCAATTTTCATTTCATTACTTACCAACAAATCACAAGACATTTTCTGCTCATCTTTTAGCATGACTGTAGTGCGTAAAGTGCCATCTTTAGGAAACCAAACCTTTTCTACTTTAGATTGGTTTCGCACTTCTACGTTGCTATATTTTTCCAATTCCTTATAAACCGCGTGTAGAATTAAGTCATTTTCCACTATATATGCAACATTATCGCAGAAATCCTTGTGATTAAAAGTTACCAGAGCATCTGAATTCGCATCCCAAACCTGAATAGTTTTTGTAATGAGTGCAATATATTTGTATGATTTGTGTCATTTACCTGCATTTGCTTGACACATTTGTATCGCTCGGCACTAATTGTATTCCATGCACCAATCCCTTTCAACAATTTTACAGTTCCTAAATTCAATGCTGAAACTCGATTACTGTATTGTGGTGGTTTTGAAAATTTGAATTTGGGTGCCCCTTCTAACAATAGAATTTTCTTCTCCGAGAGTATCTTGTGGTTGGCTATCAATTCGTACGATATAAATGAGTTTAAGAAGTAAAATAGAGTTATTTACCAATCGCGCAGGCTAACGTTGTGCCCACTAAGCCACCTCCGGCTATAATGATATCATACTTTTCACAGTTCTTTGCGATGTCTTCGGGAGGACTCGCATCTGATGCAATATTCCGAACGCAAATTTTAATGAAATGAGGAACACTATAGGATGTCAACTTCGAACTTTTCTTAGATAATGCGGATAACATCGTAACCGAACTTATCAATTAACAAAGGCCGTGATATTCTACACAAATAACTACGGCGTACACACAACCTACCGATTTCAAATATTTACTGTTGTGAACTTGTGACAGCTCTGTCAAAATTCAACATATTTTTATTGCTGTAGGTTTCACATGGATTATATACATTTGCAATTTGCTTACACAGTAACTGAGCATAAAGGTGGGTTTTCATAAGGCAAAATCCACATTTCCAGAAAATTGAGTCGATTTTTATCAGAGATGGGCGCATTAAGTTACACATAAAAAATCCAATTTTTCACACAACCAAAATGTATAATAATATGTAGTAAATAGTCATAACATTCCCAAAGCAATAAATGATTCAGAACTGCGTGTAATATGTAATGACGGGTCCACATTACAAATCAAACACAACAAATGTATTTGAATCGCCATTTTTTAAAAGGGCATAAGTCAGTTCTTTTTGCAAACTTTCTGTTTTACATAATTTAAAACTTAATACGTAAACACACAAACTGTGTAAATACAAAGAGAGTAATCAAACAGAGATATAAACTAGTAAACAAAATTTTTGTCTACAAGTAAACAGTTTTATTTCCGTTTTACGACAATTTTGCAAACTAACTAAAATGCCCTTTTAACAATGGCGATTCACTTGCATTCGCATATGTTATGTATGTAGGTCTTTTCAAACGATTGCAAACTGTATAGAGTGATTGCTAGAATGATTGTTAATATTTGTCTTGGTTTTTAGATGTAAATTTGAGGTCAAATTTGAAAGAATACGAATAATCAATTTGAACAGTTTGGACGCTCGCGCTATCGCGAACTTTTTCAAAACAAAGGACAATGGGCAAAAACGGTCCAAATTACCACCAAAGGCGAAACAGATGTCATTCGATAGCTCTTATAATGTACTCCTAATAGTTAATATTGCGGCTCATTTCAATTCGATGGAGGAAAAAAGTTTATATAGCGGTTCTAATTGTAAGTGCTGAATTTCGCCTGTGATTGGCTATTTAGGCACGACATCGATAACTGCAGAAATTCACTTTGTTGATGATTTCCTAAGGATTTTGAGGCGCTGATCACGGGAAAAATAATGAAAAAATTCTAAACCATACCGTTTACGAGAAATCCTTCAGTTGAAGCACTTCACAAAACCGATCCTTCTACTTTTTCCAAAGAGGGACTCGTGCTCAGTTCCGAAGTTCTAATCCGTGATCTCCGGGATGACGGAGTGCGAAGAAGTTCTATTGGGAAACCTTTTTTTCTTGCTTCTAATGGTAAGGGCTATAATAAGGGGTAAATATAAAATATCTGAGAAAACTCACTTATATCAAAGTTTCTCAATACATCGCATACAAATACAATTACCATTTTTAATGCATGTTTGGCCACTACAATAGTAAGACATAGACAAGATATCCTTCGTTAAAGATTCGATTCATATGAAATTCTTATGAAATTTTAGAATAACTCGTAAACGGTACGCTCTAGAATTTTTTCATTATTTTTCCCATGATCAGCATCCCAAAATACTGCGGAATTCATCAAAAAAGTAAATCACCGAAATTATCGGTATCGTGCCCTTACACACACAATTGTTTCCAAAAGGCAAAGGGTGAAATTACAAATGTTCTCTTTAACACTCGATTATGGCTAAACTATAATGCTTGGGAAGAATATTGTAATAACAAGTTTTTTAGACAAACTAAACACAAATCAAACTAAAAGAAGTTGGAAGGGTTAGCTTTGTTACTTTCGGAGTCATAACTGTTCTCGTGAAAGACTGCAAATCGTCGTTGAAAGGGGGGTTTTGGGGGGGAAGTCGAAACGGGGACTTTTTTTTTGTATTCTTCGTAACCAATATTTCCTACATGCCAATTTTCAGCTTTATATTAATTACTTACGGGTCAAAACTTAAAATTCCTGGACTATTCCCATATATTCCTATGGCAGACAAAAATGGCTATAACTTTTTTGTTTATGGCTCTCAGCCGCTAAAATTTTATATTTAATAATAGCTATTAATTATGACCTTCCCTTGTCAGTTAAAACCAGTGATACATTGGGAGAATATCTACAATTTATTTTCATCGATTTGATCTAGTAAATATAAGGGGATAAGGGAGCGAAGGATGTCCTTACAAAAGTTGGAGCTGTTCTGATCAAAGCTGGGGCAGCGTAGGCTGAGGAAGCAAGGACATGGGGCCCGGGGATATATGCTGGAGCGGATGCTGTGTAGGTTAATGGTTTGGCGGTTTTGTCGGTAGATGCTGGAGCAAGAGCGATGGGTACAGTTTTGACTAATGCGGGCAGAGCAGCAGCTTTGACCACTGCAGGAGTGGCGACCTTGATGGTAGCTGGCAAAGGTTCCCTATTGACAACGGCATTGAATCCGGAAACGGCATCAGCGGTGTAATCGACGGTTCTTCGGAATCCGTCGGGGTCGTTCAAGGAGTACTGACCACGGACAACATCTCCATCGCGGATCTCCACCTGACTCTTTGAGTCCCCAGATGTGGCATCCTTGACATCGTACTCGAAGTGGTATTGGGGATGAGGATCGTATTCGTCCAAGGTCTTCGTTAAAATTGGTGAGACCACCTCGAAGGGTGCCACAACTGGCAATACTCCAGCACGGGCGACGACGACAACAGCGAAGAAAGCGAGTAGCTGCGGAGAATGAAGAAGTTATATGAAATTTGGAGAGCTCAATGTCTCATTACTACCTTGAACATTTTTGGTGTTTCTTTGCAACGAACGTTGAATTGAACTGACCTGCATTCGAAGTGATGCAGATTTTATACTGAAATGAAGTTTCCGCGCTGTGCACCCCCCGTTCCCCTGGAATAGAAGGGAACTGTGTGACTTAGCCGTGGGTATTAAGTCGGCTTTGCGAGAGTGCATTGCGAATGTAACAACTTTTGTTGACCTTATAATTAGATCTAATTGCAGTCATGTTGCTTTTTCAATTAGTTTTGAACCTGCTTGAAATGAGAAGAGCCCAAAAACTACTTGCAGTATTTCCGGATGGATATGTACAAATATTTGTGAATTCCCCTCAACAAGATGCTGTTGTCTCCAATTCACGCGAAAACTGCTTTTAAAATCAAAAAAAAGCGTGACCAGCAGCGATTTTAGTATATGAATCATTAGTTCGCTTCGTTTTTGTCCCTCGGCTATGAAACACTTTAAAATTTAAGTCATAACTGGTATGTATTATCAATGTAGGAATGCAGAGATCTTTAGGCTATTTATTATTCCACATTCAGAACATCTTTCTTCGCAATACATCCAGTGCATATCTTATGCAGATTATGCACTTAGCAATAATATTTAATTTAAATTAAATTAATAATTTAAATTAAATTAAATAATTAATTGCTAAACTGCTAACGAATTCTCAGGTATGAGCCTGACGCTATGCCTAAAGGAGTTGTGCCGATATATCCAGGAGAAGACGAACGCTAGCCCGCTTCCAAGGAAGCAGATATACGTGTTTGAGATAACGTTATAGAGGTGTTTCGTAATTTTGTTTGTCAGTTTTTCATGCATTTTTTTTTTTTGCAATTTGGGGCAAGTGAGTTATTTTAAAAGATTGCTTAAAAACCAATTTAAAAATGTTTTTTCCATTGATCACAATGTACTCTATTTGAACCATGTTTACTAATTCTATTTAAAACTTAATTAAATATTTTTCGTCCTTTTTCTCTCAAGCTAACTTAAATCATTTTTAAAACAAACTAATTAGAACTAAGTAGTTTCTAAATGGCTTTCACACTAACAATTTTGATTAGCGTTATAAAAAAAAATTAATTTGCTTAAAAAAATTATGGTTTTGAGTTTTATATCTATATTTTCCCTTTTACAGCTTTAGGCCGGCCACACACTGTAAAAGTCGAGGCAAGGCAACGTGAGGCAAGTCACTCGACTTGCCTTGTGGCAAAGCGGACACACATATACTACGTTTACATGCAGAGTCGAAAGATCGAGTCGAAAACAGGTTTTGAACTCGAACCCGCGTTTTTGAGCACTCCGGGTTGAGGGATCGAGTCGAAATCGAGTCCAAACGTAGTCGAAGTGACACCTTATTGCACTAATTTGATCTATTATATTAACAATTTTTTCAATTTTTTCGAGTTTCATTTATATTTTATACATATTTTAAGGAATTTGATTTCGATTAAAATCTTATGTTTTGGAAAATTAGTCAGAAAACATGAAAAACTGTCGAACTGTCAACTCAACCCGCGTTTACATGCATTTTAACTCGACTCCTCGACTCGACCCAGGTAGCAAAGCTGGGTCGAGTCGAGTTCAACCCGGTTTGGACTCGACTCGCGTTTACATGGAGTCGAACCTGGGTTCAACCCAGGTTCAACCCTGCATGTAAACGTAGTAATAGTTATTAGTTAAGTTGTCATGTCAAACAGTTTCTTCTTCTTTCTTTCAGTCGTTCGAATATTTACTACAAGCTACCCTGCTCTTGAGTAAAGTACAAATTTTATCACGAAGTGTAAATTAAGGGAGTTTTTGAACGACAAATAGTTATGCTAATAGTTATGTTGTAGTTAACCACAGAGTTCTTGGACGACCAGAGTTTACTCTAGTTGACTATGGTGGAGTTTTTGACCTCGATCCTGACGTGCCATGTAAACAGAGCCTTAAGCTAAAATAACAAGTTATTGTGAATGAAAGTTGCATTGTGAATAAAAATTTGACAGTAAATAATAAGCTTCAGTTTCGGTTTATTCATTTTACATTTATGACCGTAGCTATGGACAGAGTTAAGAGAAGGAGTACAAATTTCACTGCAAATGAAGTGAAAATACTATTGAACGTAGTGGGAAAATATAATAAAACTTTTATAGAGTTCAGGACCAATAGGAGGAAAAACGCTATTATATGGAAAGACATTGAAAAAC
The DNA here is from genome assembly GCA_963082835.1 of Leptogaster cylindrica. Lineage (NCBI taxonomy): Eukaryota > Metazoa > Arthropoda > Insecta > Diptera > Asilidae > Leptogaster > Leptogaster cylindrica. The sequence goes on from OY720106.1 coordinate 37,687,321, forward strand.
AGTTCAACGCAATAAGTGAGGAAACTTTTCGCAGCGCGGTTGTTTTAAAACAAAAATATGAAAATGTTAAAAAATTGTGCAAAAAAAAAATTGCAGAAGAAAAGCAAACCGTCTATGCAAAAAGACCTTTGCCAAGCAGAAATATAGACAACACCAAATTTGCTGTAACCGCTCAGAAGTTATTATTTAGCGACGATTTAGATGAACAATATGATGATGCCATAACTGGTATGTGCAAGTTTACTATACATATAATATAGTTCAATCTATAGTACTTACAAATAAGTGGTATTTGTCTTATAGACGAAATTCCGGAGCAATCCGTTGAACTGGCGATGTGGGGGGACGAGAAAGCGCAGGAAAGTACCTCAACTTCAAAGCAGCAGGATTTCGAGTTCATTGCATGTCCAGACGAAATAGGTAATGCAAAGGTTGATCTTAGAAATAAATTAAGCTTCAATTTGTATATGTTTATTGTAGATCCCAACTCATCAAAATGCTTTCAATATGCAAACAGGTCAATATCAACAGCAACAATATTAAATGCAAATAATGGCACGATAGATAACTGTCAAAGGCTTGCAGAAGCCAAATTGTTGCTAGTTGAACAAAGGAGGAGAAATGAAAAGGAGAAACATTTACTGCAGATGGAACTGGCTAGAGAGGCGCATGAGGCTAAAATGGGAATGGCTAAGGAAGTAAACGACATGATGATAGCATTATTGAAAGAAGAAATTAAAGCAGTCAAGTCTAAAGGAGTATTTTAGTTCGATTTACAATTTAAGCAACATATATGAAAAACACATTTTGAATAAATACAAAGTCATTATTAAAAGACAAACCGGTAAAACAAAGTTTTTTATATGCCTTCTATTAATTCACTTCGTGTGTTTGTCATCAAATCTTTTTGGTTTTTAAACGAATGTTTGAATACTACTTATGTGGTAGAGCGATATCAAGAAATCGGTGTTTCATGATCAAAAACAAACAATATCTGTAACTAGAAGGTAAACCTTCCCTTCGGGGGAATTTGTTTTCAGCAAAAAACAAAAAACGAGAACAGCCCAAAAGTGAAAAATGCACATAAGAGTGAAAGAGCTCGCACTATTTTTGCTCGGCCGCAACTGCAACGTGCACCATATGTTTTGCCGCGTTTTTTATAAATACGATTTTACACTGCGGACTGCCGCGGTCCACAGTTTCTCTACAAAATCTTAATAACTCTTGATATACCAAAAATATTTGCATCATTCCTTTTTTATATGGAAGGTAACTTAAGAGTACACGTCTTTTTTTTTTTATAAAATATATCCTTGTTATGCAGGAAATTTTTAAGGACGGCCGAGCCCGACGCAGTACAAAAATGTAAATTTTCAACCGAAACACCCTGTATAATGTATTCAGATTCCAGTTTAGAATAAAAATCATCAATTAAATATTGCGGAGTACTAGACGTTTTTGCAATAATTCATTTATTATTTGATTAATTTCTTCGTAATCCATTCATATTCTAGTGATTTTTGCGGATCATGCTTCGATAAAACCACGTGTTTGTTTAATGTTTTTCAGAAATATTAAATTTTAAGGCTACTGACTTCTCAATTTGCCACCCAATTTTCTAGGGCGATTTGCAGAGTTCCTGCAGATTGCCACGTGAATACCCGTGCGTTGGGAGTATATCGCTATCGGGCAGTCGGGTCAACCCACTACCCGATTGATCGTCCCTGTAAATTGCGATGTGCGTAGCAGTATCGGGGCAATTCCAGCTCATTTCAATCGAGTTCTGAGTGATGCCGTGCAAGTGAGCGGACCGCTTAAGAAAAAGAAGTTTAAAGCAATAATTATTAATCTCTATCAGGATTTACTACATTTTTTGGACAAACGCCAATAGACGCCAATTTAGTTGTAACGTAAAAACGACTAACTTTGATAAACTCTGCATTCCAGTCGTGAAAAATAAAATAGATTCTACAAGAATCAATTCATAATGAATATCAAAATAATCAATTACATATTTTATTTCTTGCAAAAGAAAGTTTTTAGCCTTAAGCCTGATTAACACAAGCGTAACAAGAAGAGAAGATATTGCGGTTAATCTTAATAGCGTTCTGGCAATCAAAAGCAACAGTAAATTCAATTATTGTAACGGTGAAATTCCAAAGCCAATAAGTGTTGCGAATTGAAGATTAATAATAACTTGCACAAATGCACAAATACTTAGGTCTGGAAAATGGTGTTTGAAACGAAATGGATTTTTTTCTAACAAACACATTATATACAATTGTACATACAAAATACTTAAAAAACTCGTTGACCCAAATCTGATTTAATGCCTTTGAAGGTCAACGGATTTCTGCATTGCTTTTGTGGTTTTCAAACCAGTTCATATGTATTAGATTTGAGTGGCAAAAATTGATTTATCACTCCCACGGCAGCCCTTCTTCCGTCTTTCAGTCTTAGGTGTTTCACTTAGCGTTGCATTGAATTGCTTTAAAAGTGAACAGAATCGAAACCGAAAACGGAAGTATTTACTTATTGCGGTGACCAGCGATGCTTTACATAAGGTCAGCAAAGCGCATACCACAATTCAACACCCCGCTTATGAGGCTAAAGAAAACTTCAACAAAATGTCTTTTAGGGGCTTCGCCATGTAGTCCAGTGCGAACGGAACTTTCAACCGATTAATAGTTTCGTGAAGACTGGTTTGAACAGTTTGCTCCTATTAAATTTAAAATGCCGGAAAACACCACATCCGCAGAAAACACTTCCAACAGCAGCCCTGCTGGAGCTGAGAACCCTGCCGAGAAGAAGGAAGATATCTTCCAGTCGAAGGTGTTCAGACTGTTCACAGTGGCACTTTATTTGGGAGGAGTGAGCGGTCTCGGAGTGGCAATTTCTTTTTATCTTTTGTTTTTTTGGGACTCTAGCATGCCTAAAGTTCCAGTACTCAATACAAATCAAGTGGGATAAATCTAATTTGGCACCTTTTTTAAATGTGAGTAAATCCAAACGGTGTAAAGTAGTGAATAATAACAGCACGCAGTTTTAAATAAGTTTATTTTAAGTAAAAAATACATTTATACATACATTAGCTTTTAAATGAAAAATATTGCTGGTTGTAAAAACTTTGATGTAAAAACTAGAAAATCGAAAGATTTCGGTTTTGTGCAGGCTCAATCATGCCTAAAGCGTTCAACCGATTTACGCCGATTTAGATGAGATTCTTCATAAATTTAGTTTGTAGTTATTACATATGCTACATACTATACTATAGGTATTTATTATTGGGAGGTGAAAAGAAACTGTCTGTAAATAGTTCTAAACGATAATTCGAAAACACCTTTAACTATAAAAACTTTGAGATTTGTTACAATGATGCTTCTCTAACTGATTCTAACAACATATCAAAAAATCAGAACTAAATAACGCTTTGCGATTTGAATGTTTAAAGTTAATGGACTATTATTGTACGATTGAGAAACTCGTTTTGCTCGGTTTGCTTGTACATGATTTTTAATTTAAAGTTTAAACCAACCCGTAAAAACAAAGTTTTTTTTTATTATATAATTCATCGGGTACGTATTTTCAAAAAGGGGGACAATTAATTATTATTATTAATTGAAAACAATCAAGGCTAATTTGCTTTCAGGACAATTTCTTTTATGCACAATGCAGATTATAGAGGTCCTCCATTATACAGTAAGAAAGTTTGTGTTTGTGTGAATATGGAAAATCAACCTAGTACCTATCCTATAGGCTATAGGGCTCACAAGAATATACAATATACATTACTTTTTATACCCTCGATTATAGTTTTACGCGAACGTTTGCAACGTCACACAGTGTTTCAAATGCTCGATCTCGTGGCCAAAAATACTAAAATCAAAAGTCATTATTATTTGGCGCAGCGTGAACAGGCTGTTACAGTTGCTCTGAGGATCATGCTCACACTACCAGCACACTACTAGTGAAAGTGGCAGAGAGGAAAGAAGTTTCCCAGAGCTAAAACTGTTAAAAATATATTTAAGATCACATGAATATTTCACATGAATTTATACCAACTTTCCCTCTCACTCACAAGAAATCGGTCGATAATTGCGTCCGCCATTTTGAATTTCCCAATTTGAACAGTAGGTAGATTCGAAATATCAGTGATTTCAAAATATCTTTAAAGGTAGGAAATTTCCTCCGAGTTCGTTCAATTTTGAAAAATTTCGGGCGGCGGATCCGCCATCTTCATTTTACAAATGCTGATAATAATAGATCCGAAATTAGTGTCAACCAAATTATTTTACACTAATTTACATTAAGGATTAATTCACTTTCTCGCACATACAGAAAAATCGTTCGCAACATTGGGGCCCACATTTTGAATTCCCTTTGAATAGACTGATAAGCCATATATTCGAAATCAATAGCTTTTAAATAGGTTTAATACTAAAATTTAGATAAATTCTTTGATTTTGTAAAATTAAGGTCTCCATATTGAATCCACCATTTTAAATTTCAAAAGTTCGAAATTGGATTTGCAATCAGTAGGTATTTACGAAAACATCCTCACCCAAATTTTCATGGCAATCCGTTAAAATCTAAATTGGCTGGGGTGGTCACTGGTCGTGGTCGCCATCTTTCGTCTGCCATTTTAAACTCTATATTCTAATTTTCAGCAAACATAAAACTGCCTATGTTACGTTGAAACATGTATTAGTATTACGCTCAGCCACAAAATGAAACTGGGAAGGAAGCAATTGCACACACCAATTACGTCATTACGTGGTACCCTAGATGTAGAAAAATATACTCAACTCATTCTATGTAAAAATTTAGACATGCATTTTCTTATGTAACTAACTAAGGCTAATTGTCGGCCACTGCTTGCTTATTTTGTTTTCGCAGTTAACCTGGAACAGTGCAGGTCATTCCTATATCCGCAACCCCAGGATGCGCTCTGTAGCACAACGCGAACGCCAAGAGAAAACGTTTTTGTTATAATAAATAATATGTAAATGGTATTATCTATAAAAACATTTTTCGTTTATTAAACAATATTTAATGAAATAAATTCAAAATGTATAAAAAAACAAGCAAGCGTTTAGCAGTGATGGAACAGCAGCTAAGCGAACTTTCGATTTTATAGGTATACATTAGAGTATAGCGTTGTGCCGCTTTTTTCGAAGTCGGTTTCGGCTCGGATCAGCAAATGCGCTACTAATAAAGAATAATTACTGTGCAAAATTTAAATGTCGTGCGACATCATCTTCAAGGTGCACAAGAGCCTCAGTTTCCAAAAAATTGACAGAAACGCATGAAATAGGCAACCCACAGGCCACAATGCTCCATTTGGGAGGGGGTTATAGCTCTCGTCGATTCTTACTCGAACCGATAATGATTTAATTAGCACACAAGCTAAGTTGTAAACTTTTTAACACTGAGCAAAAAGGGTGAGAGAGCTTTGAAAAGCTTTCACACAATCTCAATTTGAGACTGGGTGGTTGCATGCCCAGCCCATCCCTAATATAAAAGCGAAATAGCACGTACTCACTTATATATCAGCGAATCTCCGGAACTACTGAACCGATTTAAATCAAATTCCGAATACTTATACAACGTACCTCATAGGTATTAGGTGCTCAATAAGAAACGGTTTTTTTTTAAATTCAACCCTTAAGGGGTGAAAAGGGGGGAAAACCCTTTCTCCGGAACCACTGAACCTATTTCCACGAAATTTGGAATACTTGCCTCATAGGCGCTCACTTAGAACCTATTTTTGGAATTCCACCCCTAAGTGGGTAAAATAGGGGATGAAAATTTGCATGAAAATCCGCCATTTGTGAAGTAAAAAATTCAAATAATTGGTATTTGACTTATTGTTAGAATTAAAGAAGCACGTGTATCACGATTCTTTGAAATTCCACCCCTAAGAGGGTAAAACAGGGGATGAAAGTTTGTATGGAAATTCGCCATTTTTGAAGTAAAAATTCATAAAAATTGATATTTCGCCTTTTTGGTTAGAAAAAAAAGCTCAATGAGAATTACCAACCACCTTTATCCTCATTCTACCCCCAAAAGCCACCCTTGACTGAAAACAAACTAACCAACCATTATTGTAACCCGAAGTACGGGAAACAGTTCTATGTAATACAGGTACTTCGCGTTCTGGAGTCTTTGTAAATTCAAAATGTAATCTGATGTAGGTACATTATATTATGATTTTCACCGACCCGGGTGTAACCGGGTAGACACCTGCTATAGTACATATATTTTTACACGCTAGCGACCGTAATTTTGAAGATATTTGAACCAAATTTTATTATATTTTTGCTAGGATTAATAGTTCGGTTAAATTCTGAGATATTCTTCAGTTTCTCTTCAAACACGCTATTGCAAAATTGATTTATCCTGCGATTATATGGAGCCATATTGTCGCAACATAACCGATACGTAGGACGTAATGTTGCTGTGGATTTTTATTTTTATTTTTTTTAAATGAACCGGTAAAAACATAGAAACTAAGATTGTCTTGCACACTTCCATAATATATACAATATACCTAGAACAAAAAACTAAGAATTATGATTCATTCATTATAGGAGGTCAGCACATTGCGAAAGTATGTTAATCAACCTTTATTTGATTGCACCTGAAATTCTGAAAATGGACTGAAATCATTTTTTGATTGGAGGAAGTTGTTATAAATGTAGATGTACCTATATATATCAAAAATACACTCAATATAAAAAGTTTTGATGTACGAATGCTTGAAAACATGTAAATTTCTCTTTCATGGAATCGTTTTCAATTAAATTGTTTTCTTCTCCTATTTTAGTACGTTACGAGCAAATGTATGCTTAGATTAGACATAGTAGTAGTAGACATAGGTACATATAATATCATCAGTGTACGAGTACGTGTATTGTTTAAATTTAAAAAATATGTAACTTCTTTTCTGTTTATACCACACCTAGGGTGTTTCATAAACATATAATATCAAGTGGCAGTGAAATGAAACAAATATATTTTCTGTCTTGCTTTTATCACGACTTCTTCAAGGCGTTTCAAATAGTAGGTACCAATATTAAGAAAGTTATACTGTACATCGGTCGTAAGAAATATACATATTTTACGCAGTCGAATAATGAGTTTTAGAGGCAGAACTCGATAAAATTTACACAATGCGTGCCGTTTAGATGACGAGAAATGCATGTAATCCTCTGTATTTTAAACGGATTACGGCGGACGCACTTTTCGTACTGGAAAGCTTTTGTTCGGAGTAGTTACAGCGCGACGTGACAGCCATAAAGCAAGGTAAAAAGCTATTTTCATCAGAATAATAGGAGTAATCGCTTTTAATGATTCAGTTGCAACAGCACATCAGATGTAGTGGGTTTCAGTTAACTAAACAAGGGATAAGAAACTTGTTCAGAATGGGTGAAGCAGGAGCGTCCGAAGAAGTGCAACCCGAAGCAGAGGCCAAGGACTTGGCACTATCTTCGGCCGCGCCTTCGAAATCGAAACTTCTCCGTGTAGTGCTGGTTGGAGTTTACCTTTGTTGCGTGTCAGGATTGGGCGTGTCCCTATCCTTGTACTATTTATTTTTCTGGGATTCTAGAATGCCACCAATATTCAAAGTTATGAAGAAACATTAAAAACATAGATATCAGCCATTTATTTTATGTTTAGTGTTTCGGTAAATTCAGTTTGCTTTTATGGTGAGTTCAAATAATAAGCTAATAATTTGTTTATTGTTAGTCAGTTAGTGTGTTATTAAGAAACGTTAAATCAGACGGATTAATTTTATTCTATACGTTCATTACATATTCATTGATTTTGTTTTTCATTCTTAAACAAACTATGTTGCAGTTATACTGGTTTTTTTCTGGGTAGTTCAGATTATTAAAAACAAGAAGTATTTTGAATTTCATACATTTAGATGACTGCGACGGTCCAAAAATTACGGTAAAAGAAAATTTATTTGGATTTGTAAATACGGCATCCTTTCAAAATTTTTAATAAAAAACTAAGTATGCATCGGATCCAAAAATAATAAATTTGCAATTCGCAAGGCAGCTAGATGTAGGGTATATTAATTTTGAGCGAACGTTCGCAATGCCAATAAATAATGGTGATAGAAAAAAGATCTCATCTATGTTATTATATTCATGATTGGGAAGTGCACAGAAACCGTTTTATGAATATCGGTCTGTCTGTCAGAGCGCTTGTAACTAGAGATTTGAAAGGATATCATATTCTATTTTAGTCCAAATATGAAAGTGCCGGCAAAAAAAAATGCTTTATTCTGATAGAATTTGTGCACCTTACCATTTCTTATTAGGGCACCAAAGCTGTAGTACCGCTGTACTTGGTTTTACATATGGGAGTTCAAAAAGTCTGAATTTTGCATACATTTTCTTAGTACCGAAAGCAACGCAAGTCTAGTTTGTGTGATTTTCGCTAACTAATTCAGTTAATCAAGAATAAGGCACTTTTTCTGGCCGGCACTTTCACATTTGGACAAACAAATTTATGACACCCGGATGATGTTGTTCGGTACAATAACACTTCGTTAAAATTATAAAGTCAAGTTCGAAGACAAGTAACCTCGGGCAACTCCTTCTTGGTGTTGCCATATAGGGGAAGGAAAGGAGTGGTTTATCCGGTATTATTACTAAAATTCCATTGGTGTATTCAAATAGTAAGTATGACTCTTTTAGTTTACTTGAGTAAAATTGCAAAAATGTTCCATAAAAATATAATGCATTTGTGATAGTCCCTTGGTAAGAACTCAGATGCTTCTTGCCATAATCACTCAGCTCATCAGCTGTCAAATCGGAGTGGCTAAAATTTTAAAATAAAATGAGGATTTTTAAAATAGGTTTGGGTGAAAAAGTTATAGGACTTTTTTGGCTTAATGTATTTTCGCTACTTTTATTACCTTGTACTTTATGTAATTTAAAAATTTCTTTTGGCGCAATGATGTGGACTATGGAATCAAATATTTTTGTGTTTGATAGGCCTCTAACATTAGGCTAAATTGAAAAAAAAATAAGCCGTAAAAACAATGTTTTTTACATTATTTCATCTATATAGTATTTCCAAAAAAAGGGAAAATTAAAATTAATTAAAAAAAAAGAAAAGCTGACTTAATTTTATGATAATTTATTTTATGGACAGTGCACAGTGGAGAACGCTGTCAGTTTTGCATTATTATTAAAGATTTTATCCGTTCCTACTGTGATAACGAGATAAAAATTCGATAAAATGCATTGTCATCGACAACGAGCCTATCTGCAAAGTTTTAGCTAGATTGGATACCGGGAAGTGTGTTAATTAGATGTGGAAAGATTTGCCTTAACAGCAAAAATACACAAACAAACTAGTTTTCGCGAAGTTAATATAAATGAATTAAAAATAATCAGAACTTTATCTCAATTATTCAAGTCACTATATGAACAAAAATACATTATCTTCGAATTAGTAATGGTGAAAAATCACGAAAAAAATCATCATTCGGCGAGGCCCGAATATACGTACGAGCTTTGGCGGTTTTTAGGCCAAAACTTCGAGGAAACCTCTACGTGTATGAGTATTGAGTACCTTTACCTTCTAATTAAAGAGTGATAGGACGAGAGCCCACGACCAAAATTTTTTTCTCATCGCAATAAGACGGAAAAACGCGGAAAACGATATTTTGGTAATCCCAGCAGCTATAACAAATTATAAAAAAAAATTTCAGACTTATTGCTATGATACAGTGCGCCGAAATTTTTTGACATTTTTGAAAATGCGCTCAAGTCAGACCCGACCCGGAAAGCGTCTGAAAACAAATGTTTTCACTTTTCGTAATAAAATGACAATATCTATGTACATTTTTAATATCAGACGCATTGTGATAATACCGCCTCCCTTTTTTTAACATAGCAGAAGTGGACTCACATCAAGTTCCGACATCTTTGGCCGTTACTTTCCACCAAGTCGGATTGAGAATCGGCAAATCTATATATTTTTTATGGTTTTGTCGTATCGCAATGATACATAGTCTTGGTCGTGGGCCTCGTACAATGGACCATCTTAATGAATCTTTTTAGCATCGCTATTAAAAGAAAACGGTAGTATAATATTTTTCGATGTTTTTTTTGCTTTGAGGTCAGAATGTTCCGATTAGACATGGAAAACGTTAAAATGGCTGCCACGGCTGGCCTTACAGAAGCGCACAACCTATCAGAAGATAATAAAAAGGTTATTATGCACTTGATTGCGCGGAAGTATACCAAGTTTTATTTTGCAGATTGTTTTAGTACGTTGAATTTAATCCTCTGTTCAACATCCATCCACCACAAGCTCTCAATCTTATCATCCTTAATTATGCACTCTATTTCCACACTTTAGTATTGTATGCAATATCTTATTCTGTAATATTTGCAATCTGTTTTTAGATTGCGTGTTGCACAAGTACAAAACGGACGAGCAATAGTCAATACTCAATATGGGGCAAGATAATCGTGTTATATATTGTTATCGCACATTTTCTCGAGATTTTATTCCTTTTTCTCCTTAAAAATCCAACTTTTTTGGCAATCTTATTTGAAATCACTTCCGCATGCCTATTAACTTTCAACTCATTGTCAATGAGTACACCCAAATACTTAATTTCTGCTTCATAGGAAATTCTCTCATTATTTATGCAAATTTCAGGGGACCACCACCACCCTTTCCCAATTTCCCATTAATGCGCATGCATTTTGTTTTGCTTATATTCTATTTAAGCTTATTCATCGACAACCAGCTTAAGATTTCTATGATGATGATGATGATGACCTATGATTTCTATGTTGTTCATATTTCCTTCACATTGAAGACTATCAGCGCCAGATATATATATTAGTGTATCATCCGCACAAAATGCCACCCTTGCGTTTGCAAGCACACTTTTAATATCATTAATATACAGCAAGAAAAGGATAACACCCAAAATAGAGCCCTGCGGTCAGGGCCCCCACATCTTTTTTGGGGCCCTGTTACCAGAAATAGGGACGGGCCCTCAATTAAAAAAATTAATAAATGAAACCATGTCCCCACCCCCTTACCCCTAACATTGCCAGAATGTGATATTATCAACTACAATATACTCTTGTAATTGGTACTAGGATTGGACATAAATGTATGAAGGAACAGATAAAAACACATTTTATGTCTATCAATAAGTAGGTAGAATAGAACTTAATTATTTTTTAATATTAAATTAAGATACGTATTATTATTACAAAATCAAACTAATATTTATATGATCTTAAATCTTAAGCAGTACAAAGCACTTTCCTAGCTTTCTTTTGAGCGAATTTATGAATGACGTTAGAAAAGTCTACGCTCTTGGCCAGCTCGTTTTCAATAGATAAAAGAGCGAGATTGTTCAGTCTTTCCTGGCCTGTACAGCTGCGTTGCCAAGTTTTCAATGAGTTAACTAATTTTCTAAATGCCCTTTCTGCTGAGGACACAGTAACGGGTACAGTTTAAAATAGTCTAAGGGCAATACAAAAGTTGACAAACAGTGATTGCAGGCTCTTGTCATAAATAGATTGGAGAAGGGAAAACATATTTTTTTCTTCGTCAAAGACAGTTTTAAAAAATTTTTTCAGGTGTCCAGTTTCGTCAAAAAGATCTTCAGATAAGTCCTTCTTAAACTTCTGCACAAGGGTTTTCAATTTAATTTGTAGCTCATCATTGTCAATGTTCATAAAATTCAAAACTGGTGAAAACAAGTCACAAATTGCCTCAACAGTACAAAATCTTGCTCGAATATCAGTCATTACAAAGTCTAACACAGGGTACATAACCAACACTTTAAATTCATCTTCCTGCGCTGGTTGAGCTTGGTCCATATTTTTCCTAAATATTTTTTTTGGAAATTTTGTAAATGTTCAAAATCATGAATTACATCGCCAAACCCGGGCCCCTTTAGGGCCCGGGCCCTGTTGCTACGGCAACAGTAGCAACACCCTTGTGGGGGCCCTGCCTGCGGTACGCCTAAACCTATATTCTCCGTGCATTCGAAACATAACTATATCCACTTTAACTCTTTGCGATCTCCCTGCTAAGCAATTTCTAAACCATTTGAGCTCTTTGTCATCAATCCCGTATTTACGAAACTTATGGAGCAAAATACTTATATCCAATGTTTCAAAGGTCCGTTTCAAGTCTAAGAAAAGGGCCAGAACGACGCATCCTCTTTCTGCCTCCACCTTCCAATCATTTAAAACTCCAATGAGCGCCGATTCACAAAATCGTAACGGATTGTGAGTTGATCCTCACATAATATATTGTTTTTCTCAATAAATTTGCGTTGTTGACCAATGACCACTTCCTCCATAAGTTTTTTTTAATTAATAACTTCTTGCAAGATTCAGTGTATAAGCAATATTTGTTTCATTAATAACAATTTAAAATATAAAACTATTTAAAATTTAATTAACATCAAATAAAATTATTTTTTCGAAATTGAATTTTTGTTCGAAAATGCGGATAATTTTTCTCAAATGCTTATCATGGTTTATTTCCGGCAGAGGGAAAATAAATTACAGAATCTACTTAAATAGAAAAAAACATAAATACACCTTTTTTTAAATTTCGAACAATGTGCTCTTCTTTTGAATCCTTAATCCCTGCTTTGCTTGTTAATTGGAAAATTGTCTGCAAGAAGGAAGATTTACGTTTTGTGTTTCATTTGTAATATGTAGGCATTTGGAGCTTCCCCGATGCAAAACACATATGTTTGCTAGCTGTCGAATTGACCTTAATTGGATTATTGGAAAAATCAATCAATAATGAGCAAATCAATTGAACGAAGGTGATTTGTTATTAAATTCAGTTATACCTCGACTAGTTTAATCCGTTTCATAGTCTTGATTCGTAACGGTAACTGTTAAACTAATTATCCATGCTATCTAAAGGAAAACTAACCATATATACCTACAGTACAACATACATATTATGTGTATTAGCCGTATTCCGAGGCAAAAGTTATGTAAAAATAATTAAAAATATGCTAGTTAATAAAAATAGTTTATAAAAACTTTTACAAGAAATTTTAAATCAAAAAAATATAGGTAACTCCTATATAAATTTTGTTTTAAAAATAATACAATATGCTTTATAAAAATGATGTCAGGTCAGCACACAGTGTTGATATGTATCTTATAATATATAGCATGTGGCACATACAGCGAATAGGATTGTTTCACGCGAAGTTAAAACTCTTTATCCTATCTTACTATAGAGCAAACGAAACGAAACCTCATCATCATTGGTATATTCTTAATCTGCTTGTACGATGCAGCATTCATCACACAATAGGAAAATAAAATAATATTTCAAGATTAGGTATAATTTTACACTGGATTTGTATTTGTTTAATTGAACTATTTTGTTTAATATAATTTTTTTTGTTAATATTTTAGGTCTTAAGGAAGAAAGAACTTAACACAGTTCAAAACGTTGACAATTCAAAATAATAAAATAAAAATATTATTTGAAAAAAAGTTTTGTCTTGTATTCCCAAAGAAAACAACAAAGTTATACATATATTACTGATTGTTTTGCTTAGAGAGCACTGTAATGCTTCTGCTCTCTGGTTTTCCTGTAATAATCAAAATCGAGGCATCTACCGTTACGCAACCAGAGCAAATTTTATGCATCTGCTTGGAAAAATCATCTATGTACCTACTTCTACACTCCAACATTGGGCTTTATTCTTAGATCACTTGTTCTAACCACAAGAGTGGGTGCACTCTAAAATATGTATATGTACCTGGAATGTGCTGTTTGGAAAAACTTCATTTCATTCCTAATAAGTTAGCAACAATTGACAGATGGACTGTTTCTATAATTCTCCCTCTTTCCTCCTTGAATAAACTGGAAATATTGCAAACATGAAACAAGGACGCAACAGTGAATTTGTGAAATAATCATGTGAAACTTTGATTTGCTGATTATAGTTTAAAATGTTTGTAAAAAAATACTTCAAATGGACTTGTTTACAAAAAGAATATTATTATGTAGATATAAATGAAGTGTTTATAAAAAGTTTGGAAAAACTCATTTTCCTAGTCAAAAGGCAAAACGAAAATCGTTTAGAATTAAATGACAACGCCTTTTGCACGGAAACGTGACCACTCCAATAATCCCGGAGTTGACCTACTGACCCAATTTTCGTTTATTTACCCGATGACCCCCTTAAAGGAGTATCGATTTGTAAAAGGGAAAGGACTTCATACTTGAGTTTGCTTCGTTTTGGCAGTTACAAGTGAACGATGTACTCAGTTGTACAGTGCGATGGTAGTCACGTTACTTGGTCTTTTCTTTCCTAGAGAAAATCAGTTCGAGATTACGCGAAGAATAGAATAATATGGGATCCAAAGCGAACTCATTTGAAGATAAAGTGAAATTGCCAGTCACCGAAACTATAAGCCGCTTTTATCAACCCCAAGGGAACCGCAAGGCAATTAGGATACTTACAGTAGCAGTTTATGTATTGTGTGTCTCATTAGCGGCAATTATGCTGTCCCTGTATTATATATTTATTTGGGATCCGACCGTAAAGACTTTCATCCCTGGCAAGAGTTCTACTAATTGCGGTGAGGATTGTCATTTGTGCTTTCCACTTGTATTGTAGTGCTTTAAAAAATCATATTTCAGTTTTGTATGTATTGGCGTCGTGTAAAACAGGTTAATGGGCTGTGATTTTTATTAATTTAAACTAAAGCATGATTCTTTAATTGAGTTCGATTGAGTTTGCTCGAGTGTGACTGCACCCGTTCACTGGTGTTCGAGAGTGGTAGAACATATCACCGCAAACACCAGTGAATGTTCGCTTCGAAAGTGTTCGCCTTGGAGTAACCGTGGCTTTAAGTTTCATACATTTCCTTAGTACCGAAAGCTACGCCGTCGTCTACATTTGTGTGATTTTCGCTAACTAATTCATTTAATCAAAAATCGGTTGACAAATAAACGAATAGGAAGATAATAACTTTAGTAAAGTTTTAGTTAAAGTTTCTACTTTTCTCTTCACTTATTTTTCAAGCGATTTGAACCAAATTTTGAATAAAAGTACTTCGATAAAAGTTATTTGAACTCATCGAAATATATTTTAGAAAAACTTTTTTCACCTAAAAATTTCACTTTTTAGTGATTTTTGGGTTTTTTTCTGAACTGAGTATTGTAATGCTTAAAAAAAGAACCCCCTCTTAATATTATTCGATCGGGCTTGAATTGTGTCAGTTAATTAAACGTCTTAAATACAACGCCACAAAATAAGTCTCAGGGAGCCCGAATCGGACAAAATTTAACAAAAAAGGCCAGTCTAATATATTATACATATAATATATGTAAAACTACCACTTGCAAAAGTATTTAGTCTACATTATTTTATAGTGTTACAATGTGTAGGTAAATAATAACTTTGTCATTACCTATACTTGGTTTACGGTTTAAGGGTAAAATTAAATGTTTAATAATAAACATTTTTGTTTGATTCTATTCAACTAAGTTTTATAAATGTTTAATAAGCAAAATGTATTTTAAAACTATTCTCACTAATTTCTTCTTCCAGATAAGTTCATCATTCCAGAGCAAGTAGCGATTCGCTTAACCAACTCCACAGAAATTTCAGCTAATCAATTTTATAGAAATATTTTGCGGCACTATCAATTGAAACGAGCTAATAAAAAACATTACGCAAAATATTATTCATCGGCTAAATCAATGTCGGTATTGTCGTCCACTTCAAAAATAACAGCTTCCTCAACTCCTCCAATTCAAAAAATGTTGGATCCGTTAAAAGTAATTAGTGAAGATGATGAGGACTACAGCGATGATTTAGCTATCATGGAATCCAGCGGTCAATTTTCTAGATTCACGTAGCCCTGGAATTGGGAGATGTATTTATTACTAAGAGTAAGAAACAGAAGCAATTGGAACTGTTGATATAGTTTTGTCGTCGTCGTGTTATGAATTGGAATTTATAGTTGCTTAAAATTAGAATTCTTATACTTGTATTTGTAATTTGCTTCAATAGTCAGGTATTCTAAAAAATAAAGATATATTTTAAGCCTATATTAAGTTGTTAGGAAGCTTTTCATAGTACTAATAAAGCGTATATATATGTTGCGTTACTTGCAAAATTCACGGGGCCATAGAGAGTTGAACAGAAACTAGGAATCTGATAACTGTAGTTAGAATATTTGTTTAAAAACAACGTAAACATTTTGTTTGTGGTTCCAGTGTTATTAAATATGAATCTGCAAAATAAAACCTTTATTTTCTTTTTAAAAGATCTAAGTTTATAAAATAATAATAATTTTTTTTGTTGATGTAGAAAAGCATTTGATAATGAAATCATATCATGGACGCCCGTAGGAGGCAGGGACGAACCATGAAAGGGTAAATTAACATTGTTCCGTGAAAAATGTACAAAAACCGACCCTTTAATAAAGAAAAAAAAAAGATAGGAAGATGGGATGCAAGGGTGTTTTTCCAGTAAGCTTAGATCTGACAGAATTTTGGCGTTCATAAACCCCATCCAAAATTTGATAAGGAATATCTCTTCCGAAAAGACATTGTTACTCTTCCTAATTTCACTTGTTCACTTGCACGGCATGTCTTGTTCAGAAACTTTGAAAGAAAAGGGTAAGGGTTAGGGGTTGCTTCGGAGTTGTGGTAATAAAACATATAGGTATAGAATTAAGTAATGGTTCTGAAAAATAAAATAGAAGTTTGGAATCTGTTGGATTTTGACTAGTAGGGATCATTTTCTAGGTTGTTAGTTATTCTTAGTCACTGCTGAGCTCGCTCGGAGAACATCTACGCCACCTACAATTGTTAGTACTTCTGTTTAATTTCTGATCAAGTTCAAAAACATTATAATTTATAATTTTTTTTTATTTTCCCCTAATTTAGGACACCAAACTGCAAGTTTCCCACATTATTGCATTTCCAAAATAAAAAAAAAAAATATTTCGACCCACCCTATTAGTCAGTCTTCTGTTCTTCTTAATGTAGACAAGTTTTAAGTTGAGTTGAGTTTGTTTGTTTTATAAAGCCCATATTTCTAACACTAATTGACCTGGGCTAATAATATACCATTCTTGTATATATATGTACCTATATATATTATATATATATCGATAAGTACTTGTGATTTGGACTGTGGAGCCCATCAGTTTATTAACACACGACCTGATATTCATTGGCCTCCCACTTAATTATTATTTACAAATAAAATGGATTATATATGGATTATAATGGAAAGTATAAAATAATTTCTGCTAGTCCCATAAGATTCCTAACAACCCCATGCAGGGTGACCTGAAAATTTGTGATTGTGAATTTTTAATAACTATTAGAAATACTTATAAGATTTAAAACAAAACGGTACATGGTAAAAATTTTTCTCTAAAAATCATAGTTGTTCTGCATCCCTGAAAACGAATGGGTCTTGCAAAGATTAAAAGCAGTTTTAACATTCATCCCTTTAATATTCATTCTTTTTTAGCATTTCCATGGACAAGAATATTACGAGTCGTACAATTTTACACTCATTTTATAAATTGTTCTCCAGTCATGAACGTGTGTACGGATTTCTTCGATTTGCAAATAGTAGCAGCGCGATCTGTGCCAATAATAGCTGATAATTGCAATACATCATATTTCGTGTACAACATTGTAACACTCATGCATGTTTGAAGGCCATCTCTTGGATTTTGATTGGCGTCCTGCATCAAATTGATTATCTCTGAGTAGAAATGCGGCCAATAGGGAGGCTGGTACATAATCAGGTGACGAATTCCCTTTATCCTCGTTCTTCGGAAAAAATGGCCTCTTTCCGAGTACAATAAAAAGTGCGAACTACTGTGATAAAACATATCGCGAGCTCGAGCTATTTTCGAATCTTTTGTGTACTCACATATTTGAACAAAATTAATAGTTTCAGACTTAAAATAATTTCTCAAGCGAACAAAATCAAAGTAACTTGGAACATAGATCATACAGTGACTCATTGAAGGTCCTTTAAATTGTGGTAAAATTTCATTGACGAAGTGCTTAAAGCGATCATCGAATGAAGATTGCACTGAAGACACCTCTAACTTGTGAAATACCTGTAAATTCGCATTATAAACATATTATTTGTATGCAATTTTGCATTATTACCTGCGGTATTTGAACAATAACATTACGAATACTTCCAATTGCAATCGCATTTGTTTGCCTGATCTTTCCTCTATAATTGAAGCATTTATTGTTGAACAATGAACGAAATTCCGGTAGATCATGCGAAGTCAGAAGAACAGTTTGGCGATAAAACTTAGACAATCCATTAATGCACCAAGGTCTTACTCGAGAAAAATCAGTGCGAGATGTAGATTGTGGTTGGAGATGCATGTGATCCACGACGTGCAGTAAGTGCTCCCAATTCTGAGCAAACATTACTTCTGCCTGGTCCAGTACTAAAACTTCAATTGAAGATAAAAAATCGAAATCTCGATCAGGGTCTCCTGGTGCGCCAATCACCATTCTCAGCCCAAGCGGTGAAGCCAGAAGAATGTCAGAGGAATAAAACTCAGTGTACAATTTCATAGACTTTTTTGTTAATGAAATTCCTATTCTGAACGTATCATCCGTGTTGCCTGCAAAAATGTTTTCGTAGTCTTCTGGCTTACAATTTTTCTTTGGGAATTGTATGGTCTCGCCGGTAAATTCCTCAACGAATCGATTGTAGTTTAAGACATGTTTGTTAATGGCACTTTCTACAACAAAAAAAACTTCTGTTGTACTGTATCATATTCAAAAATTGTATTTACCTTCTATCCCAAACAAAAGATTCGCCAAAATGTTTGTCACTCTGTAAGCTGACTCTCTAAATGGTAATAAAATCAGTATTTTCGGTCTTACGAAACCCTGATCTCTATACGAATCTGACAAAATCGCAGCATTCTTTTTATTTTCAGCTTGAAGTTTGGTATTGTGATGAAGAATTTTCGTTCTTGTTTTTAGCATATGGTTTAAAACATGTAAACAATATACAACTCTGATCTCATTCGCATTCTCTAAAGTTCTTTGAGAGTAATAAAAATCTTGGTAATTATTCATTATAGAAAACAATTCCGTCTGCAAAGGTGTTAGGATTTTATCGCTAAACTTTTTAATTACATTTTGATTAGTATCAACAATGTGAGGCTGTATTTGCGACTTGATGTAACATTTAGTCAAATCAAGAGTGTTGTAATTATTTAATTTTGGTAGATCTCCTTCAGTGGAATATTCTGCTTCTTCATCCAACAAAAGTGACTTTGTCGCAACTGTCTTAGCGTGCACATCAATTTTAGAGTTATTTTTCACTATGTCTACTGTTATGTTACCTAATGCTGGCCAATTTAAAACCGCGGTTTTTATTTCAGGTGGCTTACATAGCAAGTCTTCGATATGAGACGGGGATAAGGTTTTTTCTATATGTATTGCAAATGGATCTGTATTCAAAATACTTTTTGAATCTTGCGTGTCTTCTCTTAATTTTCCCAAGCCAATGATAGGCGAGTCTAAATTTTTGCTTCTAAATTTTTCAGTGTATTTATTACTGTCACTTGAACTAGTATCATCGTCTATTTCCTCCTCTTCTTCTGCATTTACAGTACAATCTTTACTATTTGGAGTTTTACTGCTCTCAAAATTTTCGTAATCAGATTGAAATTCTTCTTCATTTTCATAAGCACTTTGATTTTCTTCTCCAATTTCTTTTTTACTAGTATCATCTTTCTCCTCTAAGACATCGTCTTCGTCCGAAGAGCTCTCAATGGCTACCCTGCTTTGATCTGCAAAAAAAAGATAATTATTTTCTCATTTATTGTTGATTGCTTTTAAAATATACTTTTAGTAATATTGATAAGCATAATTCGACCACTTTTAAAGTATTCAAACTAAAATATGAAAGCTACAGACAGTCTCGCTACAACGATCCTCATTATTATGATAACACCCACTATTACGATACATTTGTCGATTCCCGACCATTTTATCAACAAGTTAATGTTAACCTCATTACAACAATAACCTTTGTAGAATATCGCTGTTAAAGGGTTTTACTATTGTTGAAACTTGAAAGGCACGTTCAGTAAATAATTAATTGTAGACGTTATTACTAAATGGGATTTAAAGCATTGCCTACAAATAGTTTACATTAGTTTTAGTTCGCGATATGTGATTTTCTGAAAAAGTAACTAGCTTTTAGCTAAATAACTGTAAGTCGAACCGAATACTCTTCTTCGGATTTCTTAGATTAAGTATGTCGAGTCTAAATTCTACTCCATTACAGAGCCATTCTAAATACATATTTTGTTTAGTATACTGAAAAGGAAGTCAAAATTACAATAGAACAACATCGATACAGGCAGATTTATATGTGGAAATGGGGAGCAAAGCCTCCTAGCATGCCATATACAAATGTGTCTAAAACTCTAGTCTTTTATTAAAGAAATTAAAACTAAGAACCATGCCTTGTCCCCTTTCTTCTTCCGGGTCGTTTACTTTCTGAATTCATTTACGATAGAGCCTGAAATCAAGTATGAGTATACGTCCCATCCACAACAACAATGGTGCATGTTCGATTCAGTCATTTAGGTATAAGAAAATTGCAAAAACACATTACCAGTGAGTGTTTATAATAATTAACTATGATAAAAGATATTTTTATTTATGTGTTCATATTCTTTACACACCCTTATTTGAATGAAAAGAGGATATTAGCTGATCGAATGGATTTCCTTCCGGTTCCTCATCCTCTGAAGTTGAATACTCAGTAATTTTTGTTTGCTGTTTGTATTTGTCCTCAAGTATTTTCTGTCTTCTTTGAGTTTCCTCTGCTTCTTTGCTTCGTTTTATAAACTTCAAATTGTTTTTTTTTCTATCAAAATCACTTAGCATAATTTTTCTCTTTTTGTTTTTTTTGGGTCCTTTGAGTTTAGTGTAGTTTTTTCTTTTACCAACCATAATTAGAATAATTTTACGAACTATAAACAACTAAACAATTAACAAGCACCGAATGACACTTGCAGCACATGTATGTTTGTGACAATTAAAACATTAGTTCACAATCGTCAGTTCAATCCATGATACAAGCCATAAGTACCATAGTTAAGTTAGTTGTATAAGTATTCCAGTTGTTTTTTCACAGCTGGCGTGACGTCACTGCGTAAATAACAAACTCTCAAACCTCATAACTTCTTAATAACCTATAATAACTTCTTCACTTCTTCTTCTACATTTACATCCTTTGCCTTAATTAACAGTATTTTAGTGTCTTTCCGAAAAGCAAAATATTTCAATGATTCTTCATCACATTATCTTTTCATGTTATTTTTACAGTTCTTTATTTGCACACTTAACCTAAAAGGTTAATGCAAAATGGTATCAATTAATGTTAAAAACTATTAAAAATCTTTAAAATCTTTTAAAACTTGCACCCGAATTTGTAAACAAAAAGCTGTTAAAATATCGAATGCTCATTGGGTGATGCGCAAAATGGCGGGGGTGCGAAATCATTGGCATACCTTATGTTTCTTGTATCATGCATGTAAATTGTAAACGTAGTAAATACTTAAATAGTTTGACAGCTTTCGGAAGGTGTACTGGCACAACATGGTTCTAGTCGACAATTTATCTGTAAATTTTTTATTACAAAAATATATTTAATATTATTAAATTATAGAAAAAGTGAATAGAAATATACTTGTTTTCTTTCAGTTTATATCTTCAATAGAAAGGTTGACTACCGGTGAAAGAAATGGCTCTTCCTTTACAGTGACATTTAAGCGCTGTAAGTTTTATAAAAAATGTAGAATTGAATTGAAGTACATAATTTTAGATTTTTTTCAGTTAATGGACATGAAAGACCGAAACCTAGAGAAGGAAGGCCTCCTTTAAATGAACCTGACGAATATTTCTGTTTAATTAGAGCTCAAATAAAGGCAAAGAAGGTAAGAAGAATGCATAATTTGAAAAACAATGATTAAACCATTTAATAAAGAAAACGGTGTCGTACAACTATTTTAAGAATCGGGCATGGGATTTGTTATGCCGCGCATCAATATTCACTATTGAGCAGTCTGTGTTTGGGAATTTTAAAGATATTTGAACGAAATTTTATATGAAGTTTACAGTGACTGGGAAGGGCGGCATAATTTGCTTTAGGGCGTACAAGGTGTAAATCGGGTTCTTGGTATGCCCGTTAATGCATCAAGTAGTTAACAATTGTTTCAATGTCTCATGCCTGTAATCATTTTTACAAAAACGGAAAATGTTTATATAAAATTGTTTAATATTGCAATTTTCGAAAACTTCATTAAATATGTATCTCTCTTTTCCACGGTATAATTACGCAAGTCGACAAATTTTAGGATTGAGGTGGTAAAATTTAGCACCCTTCTCCCAAAAATATGTCTTTAGCTGTTCTTGTTATGTACTCAAAAAATTTTCTCACTGCCAATTAATTAAACTTAAAATTCACCTCATTAAAATTTGTTTGGAAAATCAAAATATATAGAGGTAAAACCGTGTGCCATCAAATTTTTAGCATTACTTTAACGTGGAATAATGCAAACAAAATACTTTTCAGATATCAACAGTTGTGAAAGGAGAAGATGTACCGAAAATGCTGTCAATTTATGCCCAGTTTATGAAGAATAATATGGACGGGCTGAAGCGAGTGAAAAAAGTGAAAAGCAAAACCAAGGCCGCCAAAGGATAGTAAAATATATTCAATTTAAATCAATTTCTTAAAATTGTAAAGTGAACTTTTTTAAATATTTTATTCATAAAAATAAAGCTTGTTTGGCTAAAAAAAATTCGGCAGAACTTTCATTAGTAAGTAAAATAATTTTATAGCAATAAATACTAATATTTATGTGTACGTCTAATGTTTTTACATCAGTTTCATTAAGTTACTGACCTTAAGCGGTAGTCACACGATAGCAAAAATCCTACATTTATAAGCAATTTTGGAAATTTTCCATCGTGTGACACTCAACAATTTGCAATGTGGCACAACGCTTATAAATGTGCCAAAACTCGCGGAAAATTTTCGGCAGATCAAATTGTTCGGGCCACACGACACAAAATTTTTTGCCATCTGCGAAGTGTGTGTGTGTACAGCCAACATCAAACGTCAGTTATCAGTTTATGTTTACATTTTGCAGAGCGTGAGAAGTACGGCAGTTGTGCATTGTGAATTTCTTGGGAATATTCGTCAATTTAAAGTAAGTATAAATAGTGCGATATTATCTATAGAAAACAAAATTCACAAATTTATAAGCAAATATTTTTGTGGACATGGACATCGAGTCACACGATCTCAAATCTCTAGTTTTCTTTGGCGGCCAGGACAAACCCTTCAAATTTCTTCGATCTCCCTAAAGTCGGAGGTACACGATACGGAAAACGTCATATTTATAAGCGATACGCCATATTTCATAACGTGTGACTCGACGATAAGCAATATGGTGTATCGCTTATAAATATCCCAAAAGTTTCGGAATATTTTCGGCATATCCAAGCAATTTGCGGGGTATAAATTACAAAACTTTATGAACACAGTTTTGAGATTACTGCTCTTACGGGCGGCGCGGCGTCGCGGTAATCTGTGAATTGCAAAATACAGGTTGGAAACTCATTTTTGCTTATCGTGTGACTCGATGACTCAAAAGTGACATCCACAAAGATATTTCCTTATAAATATGACGTTTTCCGTATCGTGTACCTCCGGCTTAAAATATTCCGCGATTTTTGGCACATTTATAAGCGATGTGCTACATTGTAAATAGTGGAGTCACACGATAGAAAATTTCCAAAATTGCTTGTAAATGTAGGATTTTTGCTATCGTCTGACTCCCGCTTAATAGAATATGCAAACAATTTCAGTCCATTTTAATATGATGAACATAGGTACTAGGTAGTAATCTGGTTTTAGTTTTTAGGACACGAAGTGAACATGACGAGGTGGACCGAAGAGGTTGTCTTGAAATTTATCGAATTGTTGCAGAAAGAAAATATTTTGTGGGATCCCGTACACGAGCAGCACAAAGACAAATATAAGTGTTTCGATGCGTGGTGTCGGATTAAAGATTCCCTCTCCCATAATGGGTATGCAAAGTTCTCTGTGGATGAACTGAAGAAGAAAAAGGATGGGTTGATGAATACATTTCGCTCCCTAAATGCCAAGAAACAAAAATCTGACAAATCTGGAGTCGGTGCGGATGAAATCTACGTCCCGAATTGGTACGCATTCGAACCGATGGCCAAGTTCATACGCAAAACAATAGAAATACGGCCAAAACCAAACATGGTAAGTACAAGCTTTGTACGTAAGCATTAATTTTATTTCAGCGTTGAACGAAAAAGTTGCTTTACATTTACAATATTACATTTCATTTTGCCACGATAATGCTCCAGATGTGACAAAATATTCGGTGAATTCCTCCCTTATTTCTAAAGCATCAGAAGAAGACTTTTCAGGAATACCGCGCAAATCAAGCCATGATCCTTCGCATCCGTTTTCTCTTCGCCATGAACCCTCGTTGAAGTTGCCATTATCGTCCTCGTCAAGACTCCCAGGAGGAGTATAATTTCCAGAGGAGCTGCTACTCTTCCGTAAGAAATTATGGAGCAAGCAACACGCCATCGTAATTTGAGTTGCTTTGTTTGGCTCCAACAACATTGGTTTTCGCAATACGCGAAACACCATGGCCATAATCCCAAATACATTTTCTACTGTTCTATTTGCTCGTGACAGGCGATAATTGAATATGCGTTCTCTGGCCCCTTTGCGATGATTTCCAGGAATAGGTTTCATCAAGTGCTTGCCCAGTGCAAATGCGTCATTTGCCAGAACCACAGAAGGTATGAGCTTAGCTCTACCAGGCAACGGCGTTTCTGGAGGAAGTGGCAAATCCTCGCTCTCAAGTAGCGAAAAGATTTTCGAGTCATTGTACACGTGGGCATCGCTCACGCGACCTTGGGTTATAATGTCCGCATATTTGATACAATAGTCTCCGTCTACCAGCGCCAGCAACAAGATGCTAAAAGTTCCTTTATAATTGCTACCGCTGTGGATGGGACTTCCCAGAATTACTTGCTTCCCGTCCAATGCACCCATGCAATGTGGAAAATCCCACCTTTCAAATGTTTGCAAAACGGCTTTCCATTCCTCTTCATTAGAAGGAAACTGAAAATACAAATAAATTGAAATTATTTTTAGTTAATAATAATTTGATTTTTTCTTTGCAGCATATTCCGACATACAACGTTAACTACGCAACTGAGGAGACGGCAACTGTCAACAATGCTCAGGTCGGCACCACTCCTGACATCCCCAACCCTGGAGCATCAGCACAAGCTCTGCGGAAATCCTGCAAACGGTCATCCCACACCAGAACAATATATGATGAGGGGGAACTTGAAGCCTTGAATGTTATGCGCTCATTCCAGGAAAAGTGCCGGAAGAAAGATGATTGTGCCTTGTTTGCAGACATGATTGCAGAAAAACTACGCGCTTTCGACAATTCAACGCGAGAGTTGATGATGCTAGAAATACACCGTTTCATTGTCAATACCAGTATGCACAGTTCGCAGCCTCTTTCTTCGCTTCCAATGACATCCCCGAATGAACCCCATTTCACCTGGACAACCCCATACCATCCCAATCTTGAACCAACAACTTCTATCGCCACCCATTATTCGGATTCCAATTCTAATTCCTCTAATTCCTCTCTTTCAACTCAATCCCAACACATTCCCTCTGCGCCCCCGTCTATACATATACATTTAGGGAACGGCACTGTCTCAAATGCAGTGAACGAAATTAACTTACAGACAGAAAGTTTTGTAAAAATGGAAAGTGAATAAAAAATCGGAATGCCATATTACTAATGTATATTTACTCTTTATTTATTAGCATTTAAAAATATAAAACAAATTCAGTTACGATGTAATAAGAAATAATAAATAAAATTCTTAAAATATAACAGACTAAAATCCAATCAAACCTCAAAACAATGATCTTTTATAATAACATATTAAATTGAAAATACACTATAATTTTTAGAATCTACATTGTTGCTTATTGATCAAATAGCCCATTTGGCATTGTGCCAATCAATTTTCTAGGATCACTGACTTCGATTTCCATCTACTCGACTTATTTATTATTTATTTCGTTTGATTTTAGTCTGTTATATTTTAAGAATTTTATTTATTATTACCGTTCATCGTAACTAATTTAAATTTGTTTTATCTCTAAATGCTAATAATAAAAAATACATATGCATTAGTAATATGGCGTTCCGATTTTTTGTTTCCTTTTTATTTGTAAAATCAAAAATGCATGTATGATATTGAATAAATGAAACTATGAAGTGTGCATTTCTTCTTAATTTCTTATTTATACTGAAACAGTAAAGTTACTTACCTTGATTTCATCCTGCAATACTTTGGTTAATGCTGCGCAAGTCTCGTGCACAATCTTTGAGATGCTCTGGTGGGAGATTTTGAGCAAACGTTCCAAACTGATGAACGAGTCTCCTGACGCTAGGAATCGCAACGTTATTGCCAGGCGCTCATTTGCTGGGATGCATTTCCTCATATTCGTGTTAATCTTGCTTATGAAAGGCGCTACTTTGCTCAAAATTGTCTCGAAATCCGTCATCGACAAACGGCAAAAATTTTCAAAGCATCCAGAAGGCTGGCTCGAAAGAGTAGTTGTTAAGTTTGTGGCGCTGGACCTGTGAAGTAATATTATTACGTTCTTTTGCACTGCACAATGTCATCTAAATCATTACTTCTCT
Organism: Leptogaster cylindrica; assembly: GCA_963082835.1. Classification (NCBI taxonomy): domain Eukaryota; kingdom Metazoa; phylum Arthropoda; class Insecta; order Diptera; family Asilidae; genus Leptogaster; species Leptogaster cylindrica. The sequence continues at coordinate 37,714,197 of OY720106.1, forward strand.
CGTTCTCGGAGACTTTTTACCATCCACCATCTTCTTTGTCTTCGAACCTTTTGCCTTCTTCGTTTGCTGGCATAATGAATCGCTAAAAATGCCGCACTGACTACAACAACTTCTTCGGGTTCAACATTCATCTTGCTTCACTTAATAATATTGCTGTAGTTTGGTAAATTTATCCCAATTGTCAATGACAATAAGTTGTGGCCAATCTCACCGCTAAATCGCCACCAATTTTTTAAAATAAAGGTCGTGTGATAAGGATATGCAAAACTTTATGATTGTCCTGATCTGTCCTGCCACAGAAAAGTAGAGATTTGCTTATCGTATGACTCGATGTCACAAATGTCACAAAAATTTTTGCTTAAAAAATATATGAATATTAATTATTTCTATCATTTGACTCCGCCTTTAGACAAAAAAATCCAGAAAAAGTATTTTAATAAGTGTTGTTACCTAAAGACTAAACGAAAAAAAAAATTCCTTTTGAGGAGCACGCGGCATTGTGGTGGAGGAGATAGGAAAATTAAAAGGGTTTAAGCGGAGTTTTCAAAAGCAATTTGTTTTTTAAAGGTACAACCAATTACTTTAAAGGCGGAGTCAGCCAATAGAAAAGTTCCTAAATTTATAAGCAAATATGAAATATTGCTGTGACATCGAGCCACACAATAAGCAAATCTCAACTTTGTCAACCATTTATAATTAAAGAAGTGATATTTTTCTTTATATCACGAAAATAAACGTATATTTCGTATTTTAAATACAAATTTGCTGGTAGTCGGATCCAATGAAGACTCTTTCTATTAGAGCTCGTTTCACTTTGGTGCACCACGGTCCTCCGGGTCTGCGGGTGCTTTATCTCCGCCAATGGTGTCAAGGGTATAAAACGCGTGTTTGGTGTTTTCATTTACTTTGATTCTCAAATCTCTGTTATCCATAAGAAAAAATATAAGATTCTCAATCATATACACCTATAATTATAATGGATGGAGTGAAACCCTGAGATAGGCCCATTCATGTATAAAAGCTTCCTTTTCCAGAACCTACAGAATGTTTGATAGCCTTCTACAGACAGAAACTCCAACTTGATAAAAAATATTTATTTAGAAACTGAGTTATACACATTCACGCTATTTTCAAGATTGCTGCTGACGAAGTTTCATCCCATATTCTGCAATACTCCTAACACGTACGCTCCTAAATCTTCGTCCTGATTGGTCCACGAAACCAAAACATTTTTGTCTTTTTCTTCATTATCAACTTCCTCCACTTTTATTTCCACGCTCTCAACAGAAATGCAGAAGTTTTCTTGGAAGTTTACCGTCCAACCGGTAAGTTTTTCTTGTATCAAGCTGTACAATTTTTCACATGTGCGTATTTTAGGTCCTGGATCATCTAGCTTGACAGTCGATGTGAATCGTAGAACATGCCTATTGATTCCTATTTCTTTACATGCTTCAGTCAATTCCATCAACATGATTCTATTGTCTTTCATTACTAAGACTCCATGAATGAGACGTCTTCTTTTCGGATCCGGGGGATGTGCGCTATATCTCTTGGCTTCTGCTTTCAATAACGATAAAGAAGCATCAACTGGGATTTTTACTGGTGTAGTTATAGTACACGTTTCTCCATTTGCGGGCATATAGCATTCCACTTTGAATTCTTCCTTTATCTTCTGTTTTAGAAAACTCATTTTTTCTGCTTCTCCATGCACCAACAAAACATTCTTTGGTTCACAATACTGGATTAGTTGCATTATACCTTTCGCGTCTGCGTGAGCACTAAAACTCATGTATTCTACAGACATCTTAACATCCACAACTTGTCTATTTTCAAATTCAATCTTCTTGGCGCCGTCGAGAACTTTGTGTCCCACCGTACCTTGCACGCAATATCCGGGCATTATTACCATATTGTTCTCGTTTGGTGCCCACTTTTTGAATATTTGCAGAGATAGACCGGCATGAAGCATTCCAGGTGTGGCAAAGACAACCATGGCACCCGGATTGTCTGTGTATCCTTTATCAAAAGGCTTTATATGTTTGAAATCAAACATGTTTCTCTGAACGAAAGTTTTGCGTATTTTTTGGTTGGTCCACGTAATAAACATTTTGTAATAAGTATTTGCTTTTTCTGTAAGGCCAACCGCAAAATAAATGGGGTATTTCAAATTCATACGTTCCCAATAAGTTTCGAGTAAAATGCAAAGTTCCTGAGCCCTTCCAAGCGCGAAAACAGGAATTAAAACTTTTCCTCCTTTTGCAACACATTCATGAACTTTTTTTAAAAAGTCTCGCTCTCGGCATCTTTTCGAGTCACGAATAGTCGTAGCATAGGTACTTTCCGATATTAAAAGGTCAGGGCGACATTTGTCGATCCACGCTGCTCCTAGGTGCCTATCAGGTGTCATATTATAGTCCCCCGTGTAAACCACAGATTGGGATCCTACTCTAATCCAGAACATAGCGGCGCCTAGCACATGGCCGGCATAGTAGGCTTTAATTTCGAGTTCATTGTCGACCATTACGCTTTGATGGAGGGTGACGGAAATAACTTTTTTCATGCAATCCTTAATCATTTGCGTTGTAAAGAAATTTGATTCGCCTTTGCGCTCCACTGCAACTTTTCTCATATCTTCCAGTAGTATAGGTGCTATAGCTTTTGTTGGATGTGTCATATAAATTGGACCATTGTATCCTATCATCTCAGACATATATGGCAGAGCTCCGCAGTGATCTAAAAGTTAAGACTCAACAACAGCATGTATTAAAAACTTCGCATACCTAAGTGAAAGTGGGAGATAATGACACAATCAATATGACTTGTTATTGGACCTTCAGGAACGATGTAAGAGAAGTCTGGGAATCTCCTGTCATCGTTATATCCCATATGCATGCCGCAATCAAGCATTATGTTTTTTCCTCCCATTGAGAGTAGAATGCAACTTCTTCCGACATCTTGCCCAGCTCCCAAGGGTGTTAATTTTATATCTGGCATTTATATATTTTATTTTTTTATATCTGGAAAGCCTTAAATAACTTCGTATTATATTTTGAAGACCTTGGTTGCTCTAATAAATGAAAAGAAATCTGAACAAATTTAATGTGTTTTAATGTTTTTATACAAGGAAAATGTCACATTTCTTCTTCTTAGTTCTATCTTAGCAATTAGCACTTAGCAGGTAACAAAGCTATATCACGGAGTAAACAAGTATAAAGCCGGAGGTACACGATACGGAAAACGTCATATTTATAAGGAAATATCTTTGTGGATGTCACTTTTGAGACATTGAGTCACACGATAAACAAAAATGAGTTTGCAACCTGTATTTTGCAATTCACAGATTACCGCGACGCCGCGCCGCCCGTAAGAGCAGCAATCACAAAACTGTGTACATAAAGTTTTGTATGGTGTGACTCGGGAAAGTTGTACCCCGCAAATTCCTTGGATGTGCCGAAAATATTCCGAAATTTTTGGGATATTTATAAGCGATACACCATATTGCTTATCGTCGAGTCACACGATATGAAATACGGCGTATCGCTTATAAATACGACGTTTTCCGTATCGTGTACCTCCGGCTTAAAACATCGATAAGAAAATGACAGCTACTATGACGTCACTGCGGATAAATGTCTGATTTGTAAACAAGAATTAGTAAACAATTTATAAATAGTGTAAGAATTTGTGTTATCAAATTTAAGACATTTTGCGCTGCATTACCGTACTTCCATTCCTATATAATAGCAACATGGAAATAAAAATATGTTATGTTTTGAGCCACCACGATCCCTGTGGAGATCTCAACGCCCCCAGTGTGAAACGCCCCATCAGTAGGGAAGCCATATAATAGTAATGATTTTTTGCCATATTAATGACCGTGAAATAGAGGGATAATTATTTCTGGAAATGTTTATAACAGTGATCGGCAAAAAAAAATACAATTTTTCAATTTTGAATTAGATAAAAATGGACAATTTAAAAAAAAATAATCAATTACTACAATAATCAATTACTATTTGAAAATTACGATTTTCAAATTACTGAGTACTGGATCAATTGATAATATTTGTTGAAAATTTGATTTACATGGTCAGTGTGGTTCTAGCGTAATATTCGAAATTGTACAAAGTGGAGAGACAGTAAGGCCATGAGTAAATGACCTACGCGGTAATGTGAAATAAACATCACACTATACCATAATAATATCGGTGTTTTATGCTTGTCAAATTGTAAAGTATGTAGTGCTTTGGAAGGAGGGAGGTGTAAAGCTACTTTTCCAACTGTTTTGTTCCAAGTGAAAAGGTAATTGTAGTCTCATATTTTAAAAAAATAACGTTTAAATTGCAACTAGAGAATTGAAAAACTTCAACATGATTTCGATGTTGTCATAGTTTTCTAATTATAGTAAGGAGCTGTGACAGCTCCTTCTACAAGTTCTCCGTGTCACACTATAAAATATCTACTAATACAAATAAAGATCAATATAATTATTCTGTTTTGAGAAGGAGAAAAAGAGCCCATAGTATTCTTTGCAATCCGCCATTCATTCATGTAAGGTTTTTTGGTAAATTTAATATGTTTCAACGGAAGTCCACAGTTAATTTTCCCAGAAATTTAGTTTGTGAAATAAAATATATTTGTTTTGTGCATTTTTGGTGACTTTGTTCATGACACGGGCATAAACGCTGAATTTATTGTAAAGGCCGAGAAGTTCTCATGTGTTAGATATTTTTTTTATTTTGGTACATTGAAATATTTAGTATACACTTAATTTAGAATAGCTAAAATTATTTAAAGGACATAAATTGGAAGTTTTTTCGCAGGACATTGTCGTGTAGAAATTACTCTTGGTATGAACATATGTAAAAAACGATGTAACGCAATGCAAACCCGCGATTTTTACAGAAAACTAAATGAAAGCCCAGAAAATCACATGGGATGTTTTTTCTAATGACTTATATTTTACGTATTTATCGGGAAAGAACGGTATTCATGTAACTATTACGACCTCGAGTACTTGGCAAATTCGATTTCATTTTGAGATTTAGTGGTTCTAGCAATTATATCCATAGACCATAATATATTGGTTTTTTATAGAGATTTCTTAATGGTTACGCGTTGTAGTGCTCTTAAAATTTAAACATTAAATCAGACGGTTTAGCAGATATTGTATAGTAACCGTAAACAACGTGAGTAAACAAAAGTCATATTTCCCCTTCTTTCATTTTTCTTCTTAATTTAGAGTAATTTGATGCATCTTTCACTTCAGCATTTTGTAGACGAAGTTTGACGTTTCGTATTTGCCCTTGATTCATTATCTTGTTTTAAATATACAGTGGGACTCATATCTGCAGGCTTTAAAAAGAATTCAGTTGTATATTGTATATTGTAGGGCGAATCTGCATAGCACTACCTACTAAGCTGTATGTTTCGTGTTGAACCATTTTGTAATAGAAAAATGAACGAAAGTGTAGCATTACTCGAAGAAGTTACTGATAACTTTATAACCGATGTGCCGTCTTTCAATATTGCGTGAAAAATTTCTTGAGATTATAATAATACATATTATACATATATTATGATGGATTTTTAATTATAAAATCGCACACCGATATATAAGAAATACTAGCGGGGAAACCCGGTTTCACCCGATACGGTGGAAATCATTGTGAAGTATGTACTATTCTAGTATCATTTTGATCGATGTATTGATGAATGAACATCGATTTTTATGTATTTGATTCAATAAATTTAAAAATACGAGACAATATATTCCTTATTTTGTTAGGGGGAATACTCGTACTATTTATTTATGCATCTTCTTTTCTTCTGTACCTACATATACGCGATGTATTCACCTCATTTTTTTGTAAATTACACTAAGTAGTTTACAACCAAAAATTGACCTGGCTCTCACCACTTTTTCTTACTAAAATGGGGGTCGCTGATCACGAAAAACACCTCATTATTCTTTTGTATTAATTTTGGTTAATTTTTGGTGGTGAACTACATAGTGTAATTTACAAAAAAAAAAAAAAAAAAGATGTGAATACATCGCGTATATGTAGGTACAATATTGTCTCGTATTTTTAAATTTATCGAATCACATACATAAAAATCGATTGGATAGTAAGATTTAAAAAGATTGCAACGCATTAGTTTTTTGTTTATATTTCAATCCTTTCTGAAGTAATATACGATTTTGTTGCTATCAAACTTCTGTCAGAACAATTAACACATCCGCAAATAAGCGGTGTACAGACTGTGCTGACGTCAGAGTGATGTTTCTTATTTAGGAGATATATACAATAATTATTTCTATCAACTGAAATGTAACACTTTACTTCATCCTTAAATAGGACGTTACAATTAACCGGAGTCTTTCACTTAACATATACCTTATAAAGGGACTATGATATTGTCAACGTTTCACACCTTGGAAAAAGGACTAAAGAATCCAACCGAATCTGATTCTATTCATCGAAAAACTGTCGGTGGTTTCTGATTTATAGAGCCAAACGAGCTTGGCCTACCATTTGCCCTTCACTCCTTTTTTGATTGTTTAATATCTACATTTTTGGTTCATTTTATAGAATTTGTTTTTTCAGTTTTCCCATAAAAGTTTTCCTTTGTAGTTTTGAATTTTTTCGTGTGCTTTCGTGGCTTCCGATTTTTTTTTTTACTTTTTTAAAGATTTTTTATTTTGGGATTTCACTTGTTTTTGTGAGGAAAAATATCATATTGTGTCCTTTTAAGATTGAAAATAAATTTGTAAAGAAATTCCCCCAGATAATTTTTGACTCTGTACATCACAAAGATTCATTATAAACATTCTTATCATAGGACAGAAGTAAGGGATTAATTATAAGTGTATGAATGACAATTGGTAATTCATGTGAGAATCCTTTATTCAATTCAAATAAACATGCAAAAGGTCCTCAAACATTTTTTCTAATTCGTTTAAAAAACTATCACGTTTGAATTACTGGCATACACTGACTGATGAAAAGCTCTCATGCAATGCAAATTGGAAACCCATCGGGAAAGCAAATTTGACCCAAGGGAAAACGCACAAGTTTAACTTTGTGTACAGATTCAGGCACAGCAGCTGATCGCTACGCTCATGTGTATATTTCATCTGTTAGAACTTTTGACTAAGTGTGTGTATATCGTCGATGTATACATCAGCAAATTGATCGATTGGACGCATGCGTACTTCTCTCTGGGTTTCACAAAAATTTCATTATGATGAATTTTCTGAAAAATTCTAGTTGAGGTACGAATGCTATCACGATATCTCAGCTTGGGATGAACGGAGCGAGTTCGGAGGTGTCTCATTTGCGATGTTATTCAGTAAAATCGATATACACATGTATTGAAAAAAATCCCTTTCGTCAGGCCTGCAGGCTGAGGTAGATTTCGAAGAGTTTTGATCGCATTTATTAGGGTAATTAATTTCAAAATGGAGAAACTAGTTATGAATTTATAAACTACTCATCAAGAGCTTTTCAACGATACCCCACAAGACGTGGTTTTAAAAATTCAAATTTTTCGAAAGTCATGACATGGTACCGATCTCAATAGGTAAATTTTTCTTCGAAAACTACCTAAAAAGGGTTTTGATAAAAACGTTACAGCAGATTTTGACCGCGCAACAACGATATACTAATTCTTTTTTATTTGCAGTATTAAAAAAAATAAATAATATTTTTCCTTATTTGGTTGTTTTTCAGATCATTGTACAAGACAATTTTAATAAAAGAACTTCCTCTGTTACTTCAGTATGAGCATACGAAATGGGAGGTTTTCTGGATAAGCCAAAAACTATAAAACATAATGAACATGGGGAAGGAAATGGTCTTCGATATGCAGTTGGCTCAATGCAAGGTTGGCGTTGTGAAATGGAAGATGCCCACTATGCTCGTACAGGACTTGGTGAAAATTTAGAAGAATGGAGCTTTTTTGCTGTTTTTGATGGTCATGCTGGTTGTAAAGTTTCAGAACATTGCGCAAAACATTTACTTGAATGTATCATAGAAACAGAAGAATTTAAAAGTGGAGAATATTCTAAAGGTATACGGACTGGCTTTCTACGATTAGATGAGGCTATGCGTGAGCTACCTGAACTGACTGCTAACGAAGAAAAATGTGGTGGAACAACAGCAGTCTGTGCATTTGTGTCACGTAAACATATATACATAGCTAACTGTGGTGACTCTCGCGCAGTTCTATGTCGAAATGGTATGCCCATATTCGCTACACAAGATCATAAACCAGTGTTACCTGAAGAAAAGGAAAGAATCACCAATGCTGGCGGAAGTGTAATGATTCAGAGGGTGAATGGAAGCTTAGCTGTATCGAGAGCACTTGGTGATTACGATTTCAAAAATGTGAAAGAAAAAGGCCAATGCGAACAATTGGTTTCACCTGAACCAGAAATATTTTGCCAAGAGCGGCAGGATTCGGATGAGTTCCTTGTCCTTGCGTGTGATGGCATATGGGATGTGATGAGCAATGAAGACGTTTGCAGTTTCATTCATTCACGGTTAGAAATTGAAACTGATTTGGAACGCGTTTCGAACCATGTTATTGACACTTGTTTAAATAAAGTATGTGATATTTGTTATTATTTTTTGTAATGTAGTAAAACATTTCCGTTGCAGGGTAGTCGTGATAACATGAGCATAATTGTAATAGTTTTTCCTGGGGCACCAAGTCCTACACCCGAAGCTGTTGAGGCAGACAAAAGAGTGGAGGAACACATTGAAAACATTATTATAGGTTGTATATAACATTTTTTTAAAACTTTTTGCCTGTATAATTTTTTAATTTGTCTAAAGTAATTTCGCAAATATTTGCTTTCGAACTTGCGTGCGTGCTTGAAAAAGGATCCAATTATCAGATCTGATTCAGTGTTTCCTCGGCAAACATTATATATACCTATATATAGATTAGAATTTTTAGTTATTGGAGTACATTATAATAGCTATCTAACGACATATGGCTCGTCCTTATTGGCCATATGGAACATTTTGCCCATTGTCCTTTAACCGTAAATCATTTCATCTTAACCACTCCAGAGTCCAGACTATCGCTTTTACAAACGAGATAGTTAGAACTGGACGATAGCTGCTGAATAAAACTCAAACGAGCGTCGTACTGTAGCTGGCTAGCGAGTACTGTAATTTTATTTAAAATCTAGACGATAGAATCTGAGCTGGAATACGAAATTGCATCTGCCAATTTTGTTATCATCGGGTTTTCTGGATTGTCCCCTACTATGGTTGCAAATTTAAAGATATATTCATATTCAGTGCACGCCAAAAACTGATTCAATGTCCTGTTTCATAAAGATGTGGACAAAGCAATATAGAGGTTTTTCAGTCAGTCCACAGTTGAAGTGTTGGTTAGGTACATACAATATAAATATGATAATCGATTCGACCTAAGATAGTGCAATTTGCTTTATGGTTTTCAGTACAGAAAAAATAATGGTTTACATGAATCAATAAATTGCTGACTTTGATTTATCTATTTTTTAACTAAAGAATGAGCGGATGACTTTATTTATTAATTTTAGCTCTTTATTTATTTTTCTTTGTAGTTTTCCTTGCATTTAACCTAAATTAAATTGTGACTATTGTTTGTAAAATCGATTTGTAATTTTCCGGTTTTCATATTTTGCAGAATTACATAAGTGTGAAGAAATAAAAGAGTATGTGGATTTACTGGACGCTCTAAAAGCGAGAGATATTGAAGGGCTACCTCCGGGTGGAGGACTGCAATCCAAGTAAGTAATTTATAATGTTTTTAAAATGTTTGTTTGTAGGCATTCTGAAGTACATTATTTTAAGAGTATATATCGCTCATTGGTTGCAACAGTCATAAACCATACTTTTCAGGAAAAGCTTTTGTATTTTCCAAAAGCTGCAATTCCCGGAATATAGGAATATTCAGCTGGTATAATTCTATGCTATAATATAATGCCATTATAAAGCAGGAGCGTGTGCCATGTGGAATATGATTGTTTGCTTCATAGCATTGAGCATGAGTATTGAGCAACCATTGGGCATTGAGCCATGCATGTTAGAACACAGCTTGTTTGCGTATGATTCTTTTATACGAAATTGCGAACAAATTTCAGTTATTTTCAAATAATACTAACCAAAATAAAATATTCTTTTCTAATATTTCTTTATTTTTTATTATATTGGCATATTTACCTATTTAGCAATAACAAGTAAATTCCACAAAAATGGCTAGTATTTTCGAGGGAAAAAGACTTGTAACATGTAATGATTGCAGTTTCTGTTTTGTGACAGTAATATATTGTTCCAAAACTTCCTTGGTTAAGTATAAACTCTGTAGTTAAATGACGTTATACAGCATTAGCACGGCTTACCAACTAGTCAATTAATTATAGTAAAGTTTCTGAACTCGCTCCCAATGAGCTTCTTCCAAGGCAAGACACTGCTTAAGTTAAGCGATACTTTAGGTTGGCATTATCTCTTCTTAAAATTGCACTGTAAAAGTCAAAAAACAGATAAACCGAAGCTTAACTTTTAGATAGAACTTAAGCCTGTACTGAAAAGTTTATTATTAAGCTTAATACAAGCTCTATCACAGAAAAATATAAATGCAGTATATGCAGTATACTGCATTATATAATGCAGTTTTGAAAAATAAAAATAAAATGAACTCATTCCACTTTTAAAATTAGCGGTTTTTTGCATGACGTTATAATCTAAAATAAAATACAATTTGAATAATAATGATTTTTTTTTATAGGTATGAAATTATCGAGAGGACATTTAAGACACTTTGGCCTCATCTGGAAGAACAATGCGAAGTAGGAAATATATTGTATTCTTTTAGATAGTTTGTTTGATAGTTACTCGTTTTTGAAAATAGCTTCTTTCACATAATATATTAATATATATATGTGAATATTCTTACGTAAGCGTAATAATATAAACGCATGTATATATTAGTTATATTGATATGACTTTATTTTCACATTTAAGTTTGTAAAATACAACGAAGAAATCTTCATAGAATACTTCAATATAGTAATGTTTTTCGATGCCCTTTCTATCGTGAAAATTAATTCAGTTGCTTGTATAAATAGCTTTTCTTTTATTTTAATATACAGTAATGTCATTTTTATTTACATTTTTTTATGATTTTATCTATTTGAATGAATCAATGAGTGAATAAATGGAAGGTAACACTAGTTTTTACTGTTAATTACGCATACGTACATTTCATGTTAGATCATTATCGATAAAATGCGTATATACAGTAGTACTTATATATTTTATATATCGTAGTAATCATGCATGATGAAATTGAGCTTTATGTTTATCGTTGCTTTTGTGGTTGCTGCAAATAATGTGTGCCTATTGCCTCGCAACCAAATATCGAATTGCACATTTCCAAAGGCTCGAATCCGCCAAACGAACAAACAGCTCGCGAGCATGTTACGAGCTAATCTTGCTTTGGTGGATACGTACTTGCGGACAATTGACGGACATTTGACAATTACCAAAAAAAACATTTTTCTCCAGCAAGTCTCCGCGAAACGTGCAAGTTATCAAGCCAATGAGCGATGTTTATTTTTGTGCGCCAAAATATCCACGTGCAGATGTTCGGTCGTAAGCAAAACGTACCATGTTCGCCGCAGTATGCACAGAAATGTTCGCGAACACAATATTTCGAGCCTTAAAAAACAATAACGAGTAGTTTGACTCTCGAGAGACCTATTGCTGCTTACAATGTTATAGAGTTACTACCACAAATGTTTCGTTGGGTATGAATCAAAGCCATTCAAAGGTTATAACTTGGGATACAAATCATAAGAGTTTCCATTCATTAAAAACGATATTGTTACGGATGTTACAAAAATATCAGCGTTGTAATATTGTCAGCAGCAGTAAAAAAATCTGCTGATCGGCCGACGCGGCGCACAGTGGATTGTTTGACCCGAAATCCTGACCAAAATTAATATCAACTAATTACATAAATGATTTGAAATTTGTTACTCGGGGGTTTTTCGAGTCGCTGATTACGAATCTGTTATCAGAATTCCAAAATTCAAGTTGGCAGATATAATATGGTGGACATTTTTTCTACATTTCGTCTGTTTGGCTGTAACTCAGTCTTCGGGGGTTTTTGGGGTCGCTGATTACGATTCCGTTGTCAGGTTTTCAAAATTCCGAGATGGCGAAGCAAATATGGCGGATGCGTATATGCAAGCACTTGTAAAACTGAATGAAACTGATGACTCTGGGAAAGTAATCAAGAAATATGAGTTTACTCATCTATGAATAATAATTTAAATAAACACCAATGTATAATTGAAATATATATAAAACCCATCTTAATATACTTAAAATTAACAATAGGCCACAGTTCTTATTTGCTATAAACATTTATTCCTTATAAGAACTAAATATGTCTGTGCCTCACTGGGTAATTTTTCACCCATCATCACGGAAGGGCCCAAGGCCGAAAATGCTTTCTTTTTTCTTATTGTATTTCATATTCTTCTTCTTCATTACACATTATTTGTAACACAATAATTGAAAAACTACTGGATCAAACTTAAAACCAGGTAAAAAATACAAGGATATCCAGGTCCCTTACAAAATTTCGTGCCAAGAAAATTGATGTGTTGAGATTATCTTGCCTTTTTCACTTTTTGGCCAACATTTTTATATGAAGAAGAAAGTGTTCTTCTGGCCTTGACATTTTTTTTAGGGTGAACTAATTGAGAATTCTGTTCTATGTCGACGATGCACACCAAGATTTTTCCTATCTTTTCTAATGAACATGAGTGTTCTCTTTTGAATGTTGACTCTGACTCTTTTTGTTTTTTAAATGGTGCGTGTTTATTGTTTAATCAATTACCTCTTAAGACCGGCCACTGCATCCACTTGTGTTTCTCGCGAGCCAAAACCATTATTATTTTTAACTATAAGATTAACGGATCATCGCTACTGAGACATTTTAAAACCATGGAGTTTCGGTGTTTGGTTAAAGAGCTCCATGTTTTTCATCGATCACATCGTCCACCATTGGGCTAAAAAAGTTCGATGGTCGCTATATTACCACAACAATTTTGGTGCACTTTCATTGGACTCATACTGTCAGTGTCGTTTGGCCTCCGCCATAATAAACTGTTCATTCCAACCACATTGAAGCAACCAGCGTCGATTAGGGTTCTCTTCGCCATCTGCAATGGAAAAATCTTACGGCTTTGCCTCCTTACAATGATCTAAGTAAACTGATCTCTTTGCAACCTTTAGACCAGCGGCACATTAACATTTGACTCTTCCTCAGGGCTTATTTATGTAAGTTATAAAATTCGTTCGAAGTTATAAAATTATTTATTTTGTCATTCAGACGTCTGGAAGTAGGTGAAAATTAATTTGAAATATTCCACAACTGCGGAGAAAAATGCTTTCGGAGGTTTGGGTAGTGTGGGGCAGAGAACTTGGGCCATGGTCGACGTGGTCGAAGGGACCAAGGGCCTTGTAGTGTGCTTCCTGCTTTATAGTGCATTCGGGGTGTCTGTTCCTTATAAAATATGGGAGCAGAAAAATTGTCCTGAGCAGCTCCGAAACCGAGCAGAATTTAAAGTCGAACATATTTGATCGTAGAAATCCGGGTAAGAGTCGATCGAATTGGAAAAAAGGTTTTTTTATTTTTTTGTAGCAAAAATGAAATATTTTTCTCCAAAATAAACTTCATTTGGTTAATACGTTAACCAATAAAACGATCTCACCTAAGTGTACTCGTTATTACGTTTTTTTACGTCATTATGTTTTATTACCTCTACGCGTTGTCGAGCTCATATTCGAGAGGTATTTCCTCAAAATTGGGAATGGACGAAATTTTTATAATTTTCTCAAAAAGCTCATTTACACGGTCCCATATTTGGTTGCAGTAAACTTCGTAAATACTGGAATTACGAGGCAGTTTTCAATACAAATTAAAAGTTCCTAAGTCCAGGTTATCACTCCCACCAACGAAGGATGTTTTTTCAACGTTTTTTTGTTATTTCCTGATGGGATTATTTTATAAAGCTATTATGTATGTATTTATTAATAAATATACGAAATATCAAAACATCGTATAGTTTTCTTTTACAAACATCTTGAATATTTTCTAATCGTCCAAACCAAACAGGCCACTAAATCGCCCACAAACTGCGTGCAACCGGCAAATTCTAGGTGTACTTCGATTCATATTTTATAGTCCCGTGTCCTTGTTTATTCTGGGAATATTTACGAAAAGTTTTGGTAGTATATTTTTAAGGTTATACATTTTCTAAAAATATAGTACAAGATGTTTTTTTTAACTTATAAACCACACAGAGCCTTAAGATGATTAGCGCTCATCGTACCCCGATGCAAGTCATCGTTGAAAGGGCATTTTTGACTAAAGATCATTTAACTGACCTTCAGTGCAATCTTTCTGAAGAGATTAGTGTGAAAAACATTTTATTTGTGATCTTGAACAGGGATTTATAATAATTATAGCTTAACAAAACAAGTAAAAGAATAAGACTTCTTATTTTACATACTCGTAATTCCACCGTCTTAGTTCTCATTACAGATCACCAAGTTTTAAATACTTTTATCCAACAACTGAACTATAACGACTACTGACTACTTGACTATAATGATATTTTTTATATCTGCCAAAAACTGTTTACCACTTTTTTTTAGCTGATATACAGGAAATAAACGGTCGAAGAGAAATTTTATTTCCACCAGAAATAAAAGAGTTTTCTTCAAAGTTTTTAACGAACTAAAAAATAAAAATCTTAATTGGCATGATATTTTAAATAATTTATTTTCTAGAATTATAAAAAAAAGTGTCGAGAAAAACCACTTCCCTGAAAACTATAATACAAACTCTCTCACTTTATTTTTCTTTGCACATTGTTCAATCAACGGGAAATCAACTCAGCCGTTAACCATTATTTTGCAAGTGTATCAAAAAATTGTTATTTACTAATTTTGTATGTACCATTTATAAAAAAGCATGTATTTGAATAATTTTCTTTGAAAGTTTGTTTTATATAGATTAAGTAATTGTTATATGTAAAAGTTTTTCGAATTTACTAACCCATACGTAAAATTTTTGAAATATTTTCAGAGCCCAACCCATTGATTTCCGGAGTTTGATTAAATAAATTTCAAATGGTAATGTTTAGTTTAATTTATGTTAATGCAGCGAAATCAAGATTTTTTTAACCAATATTTTGTAATTTGTAATAATTGTAAATGAATTTTTGTTTAATAAATACAAAAACAAATTGCATTGTAAAATTTCAGAAATAATATAAAATATTGTTTGGGAACAAAAGGATATTAATTGCATTCGAAACTGAGAAATTTGTTGAGTGGACATAAATTAAGGCAAGGAATATTCCATTGTACAACTAGTTTGTTAAATTCTTTTTAATACTGTTTGTTTTACCGTTTTATTATTATATGTAGTTTTATTATTTATAATTCTTTTGTAACTATTTTTCTTAATTTTTTGAAAATGTAATAATCTTTCCGTAAAGATAGGCTTCACAATTTTTACTGCATTTGTATGCATGTTCACAATATTGATTAATTCAGAAAAAAATGATTTTTTAGACATAAAATTTTATTTTCTAAATTCGATATACAAAAGATAGCAAGCATTTGAAACAAAAAAATATATCAGGAATAATATTTTCATTATTGAAGTGTATGCTGTAATTGCAATAATAAAAGACGTATTAATGTGGAAATTCATTTACTGGTGTACCGAAAATCAAATTGTGTAATTCCATCATTTAAATTTAATTACTGGATTACGTTCCTCTTGTCTCAGTTATGTATAACTCTATTAAAATTTTCCATCTTGTCAACATTTATTTTGTTATTAATCGAATGACACTTCAAATTATTAAAATGAAATATTTTTACAATTTTTATATTATCAAGTGATAATACGGACTTTTAAATGAAAATTCAAACAAGGTTTGAAAGATTTGTCCTTTAGAAGAGGTTCTAATCAGCTCAAAAAAACCCACAAATCACTCAAAAGTGAAATTTTCACCAAAAAAATTTTCTTTTTCCAAAATCTATTTCGATCAGCTCAAATAACTTTTATCGAAGAACTATTATTCAAAATTTGAATAAAATGGCTTGAAAAATAAGCGAATAGGTCGGAAGCAACTAAAAAGAGAGCTTATTAATGATGAAGATGCCGTTTCTTCTCAGAAAAGAAAATTCAAAGATCCTAGCTCTTACCAAAGGATATGAAAATTTTGATTTTGGTTTACAAAACACTGTGCAGAACCAATAAAGTCAAATCCAAAATTCTCAATCATATATTTTTTAATATCAGACGCAAGTGTTTTTGATGACAATGGTATCCGGTTTTTTCTTCACAAAAATCTATCACTATTTTAGGAGCAGAATCATCAAGATCATTCTTACTGTTTCCTCAGTCTCTGCATGACTCTTCCCGTCATTTGAATTGGCTGTTTCATTGTCTTTTGCTTCACTATTTCTTTTCAGATTTTGCTTTGCTTATATTGATGTGAAACCTCTATTGCCGCGCCTTGGGAGTAAAACCGATTCGAATGCCGTCCGTCACGAATTTGGTATGAGTTTTGCTAATTGTAAGGCGACTACTAACGTCTCAATTTAGCACTCAATTTGCTGGGGCGATTTGTAGGGTTTCTGGAGATTGCCACGTGAATAGGCTCGTTGGGAGTACTACTTCCGATGTCGGGCAGTCGGGCAATTTCAGCGCAGTTCAATCGAGTTCTGAGTGATTCCGAGCAAGTATGCGGATGACCGCTCATGAACAAGAAGTTTAAAGCAATAATTATTGATCTCTATCGGGACTTACTACATTTTTTGGACGAATGTCAGTAGCCGCCTTTAACACAGATCGCATCGCAACGCATCGATACTTGCGATTCTCGTTAAGCACTGCTTACACTAGTCGAGAAACGTATGCGAAAATCGACCTACGAATTCTCGCCTTCGCATTCGAATATCTCTTCAATATTACCAGATTTTATTTGTTACCCTAGTCTGCATATATACGAGTTTCCGCCGCTCGAATACGAGAAACTCTCCTTATGTAAATCAGCCTTGAGAGAGTTCGTTTTACTCCCGAGGCGCACCAAGAGATGTTTCACATCTGCCGGGCGTTCCTTGACGCCTACATCTTTTTCGAAGTCTGTTTGCTGCAATTATTGGTCATGCTTTCATCTGATAATAAGAGTTCCGCTATAAAATCAAAATCACTTCTCAGGTAATTAACATAGTCCAGATCATCTTGACCATTTTCATCATTCACACTTAACGTTTCTTCCTGGTTTTGAGCATTCTCTCCAATTTGGACTTCTTCTTCGCGTTTATTTTCGATATATTCTTGCGGTAAGAAACAAGCTTTCTCCATTTTTAATCCTTTTTGCATTGTTTTGCACAATGATCTACAATTTTCTTATGTACAAGACTTTTCCAAGCCACTAATATCTTGTTTATAATTAAAGCCATACAGTCTTGTTTTTTTGCTTATTCATTTTGAATTCAATAATAAAATATTAACACTATAAAATAATTATTCTTTCTCCAAGCCACGTCCCCGACATTTTTAGGCATATTCACCGGTATGTGATGAGAAATGATAATTGAAATTCGAAAAACTTTAAACTGTCCATTAGGTCTTCTTCCCAAAAGAGACAAAAGCCACTGTACCTCTTTTGTCCTGGTATTGACTTACTGGTGCAGCTATTAATGGATGTTTAGTAATAAAATCCAAATAGCTGGAATGCAGACTGGAATGTGAATACTTCATTTCCAGGTTGTTAATTTTGGTAATTTTCAACCATATTTCCCAATGTTTTCGAATATAAAATACATTTTTTATGTATTTGCGAATATGATGTTGAGGATTTTTGTTATAAATAATAACAATTTTCCCTGATTTCGAGTTTGGTTGACGTCCTTTTTTAACAGTTTTTTTCAAATGGAATTTCTTGGTTTCAAATTTGCAATAAAATCATCCCTACATCGATAAGTTCGCGAAGAAACATGTCTTTGTTCATCTTTTGTTCTTATGTTTTGGAATTTTGTAAAGACATCGGTCGTTGACAATATCTTGCCCAATTTTCACACAATCTTTCGTACCTAGGTGCCCTTAGAATGTTCAAACGCGTTTCCTGAAAATATGAGTTATGGTATTGTTGCAGATAATGAGCGATATGCAAAATTGATTTGAAATTTCTTTATACTTTTTTACTGGTTTTATTTATACAGAATGAAAAACTATTGAAATTTGTATTTTAATCAAAATCACAGTGTTCCTATTGAACTGTTTTTCTATTGTACCTATGTTTATTGTCAGATATGCTCACTTCTGAACATTTTGGTACTTTACCTTTTAAATTTCAAAGAAGCAGTTCATAACAGATTTAAATTCTCTACCTAGCTCAAAACTTTTCTGCACTCCACTTCAACAATATTTTATATTATTCAATAATTACAATAAGTATGTATATCAATTTGTATGAAAATTTTGAATGTGTTTAAAGATGATTTTTGAATTTTGTTTGAAACGAATAAGACTCATTCATGATAACGCAGTGATGGAATTGCACAAAGCCAAAATAAAAAAAAAAAATAAAATTAATTGATGTTTGTAAATGTAAATTTTAAAAACAAAATTTTTGAGTTTCTTGCGCGGAGGGATAAAAATTAAGTTTCAAATTACATACTTACTGAAATAAATGAAATTCCAAACATAAATTAGTCACAAACACAATAATTAAAAAAATATCTTGCCACAATTGGACTCTTTTTTTGTATACATACTAAATAAATTCATCCTCAAGTTAAAAACATAAATACAGTTTCGTGTTAATGCAAAAATACTTCTTGCTATTCAAACACATTTAAATCAAAAACAAAAATCGACAGCTGTAAGTATGTACTTACTTAATATTATAGTAGGGTTATTTATAAAAGAAAATTAGCCTCAGTAAAGATTAATTTTGTTTTATTTTAGTTTAAACTTATACCCTGCTCGCATTGCACTAAAAGCACATGATTTTGGTAGCAGCTTTTTTTTTTATATTTGTACAATTTTAATTGCACAAGATTTTGGTTGACTTTTAATTATAAATGTCCATAAAATGTGGACACGGCTCTGAGGTAATTTTGAAATCACTTCACTTTATGGTAAATTTTGTGTTCTTAGGATGTTTTTGATCAAAATCACATAAACACGGGAAATCATGTGATTTTGGATCTGTGCGAACAGGGTATTAAAGGAAATGCATCATTCCGGGAAAAACAAGGACCGTTTACCAAAGTATGGACACACTGTCAGTTGTTTGTATGTGTCCTCTTATTTTAATACTAACCTTCATGTGGATTTTACTTTTTTTATTTTAATATCTAAGAATTTTTTTATGTTTAAGTAACTAGCCTGAAAAACATGGAAATAATTTCGAATTTTACGTGTGTTCCAAATAATCAGTTTTATAAATGATGAAATTTAAATATAATTTTTATAGACTGCAGATCAATAAAATATTATCCTAATTTTTAGAACGAAATTTAACTTAATTTTTGTTTTGAAATATGATTAATTTATAGCAAATTATGTAGTAAAGTTCTGTTTTAAGATCAAAACATTTTGTTTAGTTACTATTCTAATCACTCGGAGTCCTTGAATTGTTTGCAGTTGAACTGTCCCAATAAAATCGGTTGGTTTTTGTAAATAAATATTTGTTATATGTAACTTTCTAAGTTATACATTCAAGTAGATGATTTTGTTTAACTTTGATTGGCAATTATTTTGATTGCTCTCGCTTCGATATTGTGAACGATTTTTCAATTAAAAGACTTAACGTTTGGTTCAAAATGAGTTTGCGATTCGCTTTAATAAAATGCAACCCTCTGAAATGATAAAATATTGACAATTGAAATCGTTGGACTTTTTACTTACAAATGAAGAAACAAACACCAAATACACTAAAAGAAATTCAACTCAATCGGATGTTTTGTATTCGAGTTAGAGCTGCAGCAAATTAACTCGCTTAAAGATAAAAATATTCATGTGATTGTTATAAATGGCAGCTATTTAGAAGGTTGCAGTTCAAAAAGTATTTGAGATCCGCTCTTGAAATTTTAGTATGTTGTTCTTGAAGGTATAGACTATACATTTGTATGTATGTAAGGTATGTCTATTTCTTCGGCACGCTCTGTGGTCTAAACGGTTTAACAGATTTTGACGAATGACGTGTCATTAGATTCGTCTTAATTGTGGGAGTGACATAGGATATAAAAAAAGCTATCGAACTAAGGATACTAAGGAACTAGCGGGGACACGTACTGGTCTTTAAGTGAAAATATTTAAATTCTTAAAAAAATATGTTTTTTAATTCTTTGCTTGTTCCCGCCCCCAATACCTTTTCCAACATTTAAGAGATAGTTTTTCGCTGTTCAGCTTATATTTTTTAACGCTGTCCGGTTTTTTGTTTTGTTCAATTAATTCGTAGATACAAACCTTTGTCAATGAAATCATTTTAAAAGCCGTTTTCTTAAATGCTTTCCTGCAGTTTCCTTTTTACGAGTATCTGCTGTTAGGAAACGCTTTGGTATGACAATTACAAAAATATTATTAGAACAAATAGATTTAATCAATAACAATCTCTTCATTAATATTAATACAGATGTTGAAAGTTTGCTTATTCTACAGTAATACAGTTTTATTATTGTTTTTAACTGCGCAGCTCCGCAGCAATAAGTTTTTCCAATATAGATAAATATTAAATACACTACCTTGTCACCACATCACGCCGAAATCTTCTATATAAACTATTCATTAGAATAAAATATGAAATGTTAACAAAAAAATCAAATTACAAAAGTTAGCGCCGCTAAGTCAAACTAGGTTACAAAAATAACGGAAAGTTTATTTTAACATCGATTACTCAGAACACTATACAGAACCTTGCAACCAATTTAAGAACTGTCTTAAAATATTTGTTGAACTGTGTTAAAATCTTACATAATAATATCACTTAAATCGTACATTTGGTTATACTTCGACAATCATTTTTTGCTGGTAGTAGATTTAGGTGCATTAATGAAACTTCGGGATGCCACAAACCTCAAGTCAGGCACCATCGACATGTTGGGAATGGCATTGGATTGTCTTTTCACATTTTGTTTCAGATGTTGTTTCGAGTTCACTTGTTTAGCTTGGTTTTGTTGAGGAGGCACAAGATGATTTTTTTGGAGATCGGAAATCGCAGGACTATTTTGCAGTATATTCTGTTGACCAATATTATTATTAGAGTTGAGTCCCTGATACACTTTAGTTGGCACACTTTTTCCAATGAATTTTGAACTTTGTTCTGAAGCGAAAATGTTGAATGAGTTTTGAAGCGGCTGATTCCAAGTACTACATTGAGGCATCTCGCGAAAACTCGACCATGCATTTGGAGTACTAGATATAAAGTCCGACCATTCGTCATCTGCCTGTTTAACTGGAATTGAAGTAGTAAGATTTTTTGTGTCTGGGAAATGCTGTGATGCAGGCAAATGACTCTGACTAGATGCAGGTACAGAAACAAATTCTGACCAATCATCCTCGTCTTTTGAACTGAATGGCGCTAATGGATTCTTAGTAATGGTATCTTTTTCTGATGTTAAAGGAAACAATTGTTCTATTCGAGCAAGTTCTTCAGAATTTATACCGGGCTGGGGCCATTCTATTTTCGGATTGCTCTCGAATTTTATTGATTGCGGAAGAAGAACAGCAGGACTTAAAATCATTTCATCCATTATTGTCGGAGTCAGTGTTTTGCTGACATTTGAGTTTTTTTGTTCGGCTGACTGAAAGAACTGATGAGATTTTAGAGACTCGTTGAAAGACGGCGGCGGCACGAACTGAAATTCAGTGAAGTCATCATCGCCTGCAGGCTCATGACTATCGAAAATTTGTGAGGTGCTCTGCGAAACTCCTTTAAGATTTTCAGACATTGTATTAATTTGGGACTCATCCTGAAGAACGTGGAAAACGTCTTTGGTGCAATCCAACTTATTTATATTATCTGATTTGGAAATGCTATCAAAGGGATTCCCGCTTTTACTCAGATGGTCTTCTCTGTTGTAACCTTCATTTAAAATATCTTTTCTATTTTCTATAAAGTTATTTGTATTAAACTTGGTTAATTTTAACGTATTTACATTGTTCTGATTTTCGGTGGATACATTTTCAATTTTATTAGATATATCTAAAGGTGTCAGTAATTTTTTCGGATCATATTCAATATCTCTGTACTCTTTTTTTACGACTTTTTCATCAATAATAATACCTGCCGCTGCAACTGTATATTCAAAATCAAAAGGTCCTTTATCATCAACCCTTTTACAATTTTCAATTTCGCTAAAATCAGCTTTACTCGGAGTGTAGATATGAGTTTCCTTTAAGGGATAAACATATGGTGAAGATGTAGGCATTTCGTAAGAAAAGTCGTCATCTTTATAATAGAAATCTTCTTCTGAGTTATGTTGTGGCTGTTCAATAGAGTCATTTTCACCTAAGTCATTGTGAACATCTGCTATAAGTTCGTCGATAGACTCTGTTTTTGGGCTGTCAGTTTTTTTGTCACTTGCTTGCTGGTTGTGGCATTCATTAGCGTTACAAAACTGCGTTGAGTGAATCTCTTCAGATTTTTCCTCGCATAAGATTTCCTTAACCTCTAAAAATATTAATTCAGTTTTGTAAAAAGCATTATTTTGGAATAAAGAGTTTTTTACTTATTATGAACAGCCAAGTTGCGAAGATAATATAATTACTAAAATACGCAAGAAAAAATTAAAAATGAAACATACCTACCAATGAAAAGCAGAATCAAAAAATGCAATTAACTTTTCACATTTTCATAAAAAGCAAGGGTATTAACATAGCCAAATGAAGTATCTATGGTAATACGTATAAAACACTGAAAACCCTTATCACCATACATGATTCCCGTCGACTATTAGTGTGATTTTGTGAATGTGTGATTGAAAGTATGGATTTCACGCAGTCATTAATAGGGACGGTGATATGATACAACACTGAAAGTTTTTCACAAAGATATATCATTTAAAAAAAAAACCCTTTCGGAAGACTTATGATTTTTGGAGCCAAGTGTGCTTGGCCTACCATTTGGATTTCACTTCTCTTTTGTTTATTTTTAATATCTACATTTTTGGTTCATTTTATAAAATTCGGTTTTTCAGTTTTCCCATAAAATTTTATTTGTAGTTTTGAACTCTTCCGTGGCTTCCGATTTTTTTTTATTTTTTTAATTTTTTTTTTTATTTTGGGATTTCACAATTGTTTTGGTGAGGAAAAATATCATGTGTCCTTTTAAAATGGAAAATAAATTTGTAAAGAAATTCCCTCAGGTAATTTTTGACCCTGTACTGTATAGTGTACATAGTGGTGAAATTTCGTAGATGTGTTTTTTGAAATAAGGGAGAAATTAATATTTTTAATTTCCTTGTCGCATAATTTTAGGCGACTGTCACCGTGCAGTGAAAAAAAAATTGAATATCAAAACGCCTTAAGCCTTCATATATCATAGTCATACTTTGTATCTAGGGAATCCAAAAATGACGTCAGTGTTTAGATTAGGGTGGTCCATTAGGGTGGTTAGGAATGTCCCACCCCTTTACTTCTCAATTTAACCCCATTAAAATGGAATTGAGCCGATATAAAAAAAATACTTGTCGAATTATTTTTCAAGACCTTTCATTTGAGATATTCGGCTAACAAATCGGAGTATGACACCTGGAATCAGCTCCTTGTTAGTGGAAAGCAAAGGTTTCCCTTCAAGGTTTCCTGAACTACACAACATCCAGAATTTGCACCACAGATCAGTGCTTAACAAACGGGAAAAAGCTAAAGCTTATTTCAAAATGGGGATGCGATGGCTCATCAAGCCAGAGATTGTGCAAACTGCGTTTTCCTTCGAATAGTGGTCAAGTACATGATTCAGCGTTGTACATGACTCCACTAGTCCCGATTAAGTTAAATTGACACTGACGATTCATCAAATATTCGGGAAAACAAAAGACCCTCGTCGATTCATTTTTGCAGGTCTGTGAAATTTGTGTTCTGCAAAGAAACTCCAGAAGTAATCAAACTAGAAAATGAACGAATCGAATCTAAAATAAATTTCGTCGTTAACCCCTACACAGATTAATCAAGTGAAAGTAGAATATGAACTTTACATAACGATGATCGATGGTAAAACCATAAATGTTGTGACTGACACAAGTTCATCTATGCGATGTTGTTTGCGTGGTGCAACACCAACAATTATGAACGATTTAAGGCTCATTGACAGAAGAACTCCAAATGCAGACCAGTATAGGTTTGGCATTTCTCCTCTCCACGCCAAAATAGGATTTCTTGAATGCCTCTTAATACACCTTTCATATAAGTAAGACTACAAAAAGTGGTCAGCAAGTACAAAAATCAGCAAAAAAAATTAATAGATGAGCTAGGTATGCATGTTGACGGGTTGTTCCAAGGTGCTATAAACCTGGAACTCAAATGTTATATATGCAAGTTATATAGAATTAGAAGAACAAGAACAAGATATGTTGGATGTTTTTTTAATAGACGAAAACTATTTTTTGCGAAAACAATCATGTTTTATATGAAAACAAAGGGAGTTTGAGCGGGAGGAATGTAGAATTTAAAAGAAGACAAAATTGGGCTTTATTTACAGTAATAAAATAATAAGAATACGAGAAATTTTCGGAATATTGGATTTTCAATCCAAAAAAAGTAATAATTCGTGCAAAAAATCGGAAATGCTTTCATTTTTGGACTACTACTCTATGTGAAGTCTTTAAAATTATCCCAATTTAAGAATGATTTTCTGCTTTAAAATGCGTGTTAGATTTTTATCATACGTTTCTTAAGCGTAGTACGTAGTCGGGCTAAAAATCGAGGTAAAATTTGATGTCTCACTGTTCAAATGGTAGTTGGCAGTAGAGATCCGTGTAGAGATTTCCTTCATGTTTTCATCGACCAAGAAATGGAATTTCAATTTTTCAGATAAAAATTGACAGACACTGCGGCTAAATTTATCCATAAGAATAAGAAAGTCTACACGGATAAATGTAGCCCGACTACCACTACGTACTATGCTTTAGTTTTGAAGATATAACAAAGATATAAAATCCGGCAATTTGAAGAAGAAATATCCTTTTAAGTCGAATTCCTCGAAAACCGTTAGGAGGATTGAAATTTTCCATTACAATTCTTATCATTTCTTGAGCTCCCCTACCACCTCCTTCAATATTGACATCCTTATCTGAAATACTTTGTATATCAACAGAATTTTGAAAGAATTACCGGAAAATATTAAAAAAGTGCACTTACGGTCAGATGGTCCTGCTTCACAGTTCAAACACCGATTTGTTTTGGAAGAAAGACATCAAGTGCACATCATTTGAAATTAATTTGCCCCTTCCAATGGGAAAAGCACCGTTGATGGAATTGGTGCGGCCTTAAAAAGGATGGTGGCAAGTTATGAAAAGAAAAGCTATCGTTTCCAATGCAGAACAATTTGTAAATGTAGCAAAACTATGAATGTCATTACGTATCTCTCCAAAAAATAGAAGCCACTGGGAACGTAAAAAAATTAGACATTTTTGAAAATGACCCAATAATTTGCATAACACATTTATTTTTACAATTGAAATGTACATTATACACTCTTCTAGTCCAAAAACTAGATATTTTTGTTAAAAATTTCAACTTTGTTTGCACGCGGATAGCACAATTCTAATATATTATGATAAAGTCTAGTATTTAACATAATAGAAAAATTAAGTCACAGAAGGAATAACAGACTTTGAATATAAATGATAAAAACTATAAATGTATAATTTTAAGGACTTTTTAATGTTATCAGATTATGGTATTCAATTAGCAAATCATAAAAAACTTTCGTGGAAAATTATTTCAAAAAATGCACTCTACAACTCGGCTGTTGATAAAAAACAACAAACTTACAAATGCAATTTTTTAACTTACTAAATTCCAAATATTGATCGAAGAAAGTATTATGTAATTGAGTATCATATCCTCGGTGAGAATTAACATTGTAAGTCGTAGCATTGGAAATAATTAAGTTGACATTATTCACAGCAGCACCAAGAGAGAATTTTTTGTGATTTTTATTGAAACCATTTCCGAATGAGTGAATTCCAGTCGATGCGTTTATGTCATTAGGGTATGTATTTTTATGATTATCAAATCCATCATCAAATGCACAATTGGCGTCAAGGTTTTCCACATGGACGATTACATTTTCCATTCGATGATTTTGTATGTTTATTGGTACATTTGTTTTATATGTAGCAAGCGAATTGGTTGAAGTCAAACAATCATCCACCGGAGCAGATGAACATAGGGGGGAGGAGGAATCATGTTTTATTTTATCTAGATTTGCCATCATCACTAGTTCATTTAGGTCCAATAAAGTGTGTACGTGTGATGCTGGATACAGTTATATGAGACATAATAAATATGCACGTACAATGTACAATGTACATATAACCAAATCAATAAGAATAATAATAATAATAATAACTTTTCCCAATCATAAAATATACAAAATTGTTGAAAAACGTATATTTTAGAAAATCGTATACTTTTGCAAATTTTAAGTGAATCAGCTTTCTTTTAACAACCTATCTTAAAAATGTTTTCTTTTTTCTTAATTCATGCTAACAAAATAATATACATGCTTCTAAATCTACAAACTTAAACGGATAATATTATCGTTTCAGTTTATAAAACCAAACGCAATTTATTTAAATATTTTGACTTTACACATTTTACAGTGCAGAGAATAAAGCTCATTGAACAAAAACATTTACATATACAATATGCAATACATTCAGGGGCCTGCCCCAGACATTAAAACTCTAAAATTCAATTTGCATACTACATGTGGGTGATGTTTAGATTACTGCTTCCCAACGCAAGTCATGTGAACCCCTTGGGTTAAATTGAATTTTGAAAAGTTATAGAAAATAGAATTGGAGAATTTTATTACAAGGATGACGAAGAAGCTCAACGCCAAAGGAATTTCGGGAATTACAGTCAAAAGGGCAACTCAACTTAGCCGCTCGCTCATACAAACAAGCGATCAAAGATTTTCTAGATAACATGTTTTTACACATCCTTTCTCAACCTGGACATATTAAATCTTTTTGGAATGCTTACATGGATGAGTGAATGAATGAATGAAGGAGAAAAAATGATCAGGTGACCATTTAAAATATAGACCGATGAAAAATTTGCAGTTTGCGCAAACTATTAAGGTAGAAGATAAGTGAGGATAAGTGACTTAAGTATAAACAAAATAAACACTAATCGGTTCTAGGTTACTTCGCTCCAAAACATACTCAGTGAAGCCTGGTCGAGATTCCATATAATCACTGGTTAAAATACGTCTATTGCAGTCTTGAAGTACGGACCGAAAAAGCACTATATCTTCCACGCCGTTGCTCCATTTTTTATTAAATCTGTTCAACTTTTGGCGCCTGGGCTGGGCACCTTTTAAAACTTAGATAAAGGGCCTCGCCCTCGTGTCCAGCAGAATTCGAGCTCATAATCCAAATATTTTATGTTAATTTAGTGAATAGGGACATGAATTGTTTATCTGTGGAAAAATATCCACATAGTCAAATACGCAACGCCATCTGTGGCTTTTTAAAGAAATTAAAAAACCGTGCAATATGAAAAACCCTTATTTATAATGTACATTGTACATACATTGAAGCACAAATTTATAAAACATAGAGCACAGATAATACGTTTTGATAATAGTACTTGAAATTAAAACCTATAAATATGTGTAGCGTTGTTTTCCAAAAGAAACGAGACACATAACAGTGAAACACGTTAGCGAAATTAATCAACATTAATTAGAAAAGGCGCGCAATGGTGTGAAATGTAAAATTGCGTTACAGCAATTGCTATTCGACACAATGTTAACATCTATGATTTTTTTTTTTTTTTATATAACTTGCAATATTTTAAAAAGCTCTTAATAAAATAAAAGCAATAAACAATTTAAAAGAAAGCTAAGATTCTTAGTAGGAACATGTGTGTATAAAAACGAATACGATAACTTAAATAGAAAGGTTAAGGAAGTTTTTGTAAATCATACCATCCAAAGGATTAACAAGTCCTGAATTGTTCCAGTCAAACTCCACTTCGGGCACGTTTTCATACTTGGTGGAGTCCTGAGTTGTTTTAGCTTTTTGATATCCTGATGTTGAACTATTAGCAGAGTCCAATATTTTTAATGGCTGCAACGGCTCCGATGGTAGTAAGTTCGCTGCGAAACGTGGTACAGAATTGTTCCACTTTTCACCGTAGAGCTAGGAAAAATTTAAAAACATTTCATTATGCCATTTTCTAAAAGCATGCAGTTATTTCTCTTGTTGTTACTTGAATTGAAAAAATTGAGGACAAGTTTTAATAACACATTACAGCCCGTTAACGCGTTTACGTGTGTGATATATCGATTCATAAATCGTTGGCGCGAAAATATGTGCACTTGTCCCAGGAATACAGCAATAATGCGTTCAGCTCAATAATAGTGCCGAGCAACTCGAGCAAAGAAAGAAAAAAAAGAGAGAACTGAACTAAGTCACGGTACGGTCAATGGCCCGCAGTTCCCATGCAGTCACGTTTAATGCAAGGAGGTGCGTCACTCGGTCGGCGCAAGTGTACGAGTTCTCATTGTCAGGTCTTGGCTGAAGGCCTTAGGACACTGGCTATTTTATATGCTGGAATTCTGTCCGAATTGTAAGCACAGCATGAAAAGGATAGGAAACGTTAGAAAGAGACAAGCAATAACTTATTTCGCGTAGTTTGAAGTTGACAGTTATCAGGAAACATTTATTTTATTTAATCTTTTCACATTTTTGTTTTTTAAGAGTAAAATCGAAATATACACTAAATTTATCGATATTCCACACATATATAAAACGTTTAAAAATTTATCCATTGCGATTTTCCAAAAGAGCTCGTCACCGAAATCATGCCAAAACAATTTGATTGCCAGCAACTATCATCGAGTAAGCACAAGTGCACGAAAAGTGCTCGAAAAGTACCCTCAGCTCGATCTTTTCGGTCACTTAATAGCTGGAAACGCTGAAAGAGCTCGAATTGTGTGCTGCTTTTCCAGTTTATTATCAATAGGTCTGCTCGTTTTACTCCTACTGAAAAATCACAATGAAATATATTTGTACGCTATTCGCAAGACTTTTTACGTACTTTTTAAGCATATAAAATAGCCAGTGTCCTAATGGCTTGAACCGGGAAAAGGTTAAGCACGCTCGCTGCGAAAACAAACAACGCACTAATTAATGCAGGTGACAATAACAAAGGGGAATCGAATTCGGGTCAATATGTGGACATGGTGCCAATGCAAGGGCAGCACTTGAACCACTTAGGAAAATGAAGAAAATGCAACCTAATATCATACTAATATGTGGGATTGCCCAAAACATGGAGATTGGGAAATAGTAAGAATTAGGAAGTAGCATGTAAAAATAGTAAGTGTATTGAATGGAAATTTTTGTATAAAAAGGCAACTGAATAAACAGATTTAATCGCTGCGCTTCTCAAAACCTCTTCCCCTGAAAATCCAACCTGAGTTATCGCCTCTCTGCAAGGCTGTTCCATCCCTAACGAAATCGATCCGTTTTATCACAACGTGTGTTATTTTAGTGGAAGCTTTAGCTAAAACAAGTACGGAATAAACTTGGTTTAGGTCAATTACGAAATGTAGACCAGCACAGTTTTAACACAGAAGAAATGTTTTCTAAAAACCGTACGCAAAGAGTGTTACAGAACGCATTACTTTGCACAGTGTGACGGAGACGGCCGGCGTAGTAGCAAGATAAAATAAAATAAATCAGAGAAGCCGTATGGCGAATTTAAAAACAAAGAAAAAACTAGTAAGGAAGCAATTGGTCACATCAATTACGTGATAGCCTAGATGTAGAAAAATATACTTATTATATACAAATATCTAGAAATGCATTTTCTTATGTAACTAAGGCTAGTTGTCCGCGTTGTTGCTTAATTTAATAGTACTCAGCAAGAGCTTTCATTTGATATCATACACGACCCAAATTGCACAACCCCAAGGATGATGCTTACCAACCCCACCCCCACCACCCCAAAAACGAAAAAAACAATTTACCCCTCCGGAAATATCCCCATTCATTTATTCTAAATGAAAAAAACCCATGTAAATCCATCCACGTTTACCACAGTAAAACTGCCGAAATTTTCTTCTATTTCTATAATCTTAATATCGTGTAAACAAAGACTCTGTAAAAGAAATTTCTGCCAAATAATTAATTATAATCCGTATTTATAACAATATTTAAGGAAAAAAATTCAAAATGTAAACATTCAGTAAACAAAAATAAAAATTTTTGCATAAAAACAATTCAGACTTATATGGCAACACTAAAGAGTTACCCGATTGTGCTCATCTTCGAACTTGACCTTGCAATTTTAATGAAATATTATTGTACCTAATTTCAAGTCTCTAGCTAGAAGCGTTCTCGAGTTATCGTCTGGCCAGACAGACAGATGCGCATGCACAACACGGTTTTTTTTCACTTCCCAATCATGAATATATAATTCTTTTTTTCTATCACTATTATTTCTTGGCGTTGCAAACGTTCGCTCAAAACTAATATACCCGACATCTAAGGTATAAAAACAAAACGCCATTTGAAAAAATAATTGAATCGAAATCGGGTGCGAAAAAACAATATTTATTATTAGTCTTACATCATACGCATTACGCATGAATTAAAAATAGTTGATTGGAATTAAAAACTAATTAATTTAAACGCGGAATTGTATTCTTAAACTAGTACGGAAAGTATTTATCTAATATGTAACTATAGTTTTTGACATTATATACTATACTAGCTCTTAAACGAGCAATATACAGGGTTGGCCATACAATATTTTATACCCTAGATGTAGGGTATTAGTTTTGAGCGAACGTTTGCAACGCCAAGAAATAATCGTCGCAGAAAAGAAAGAACTATATATTCATGATTGGGAAGTGAAAAGAAACCGTTTTATGCATGTCCGTCTGTCTGTCTGTCCAGACGATAACTCGAGAACACTTGTAGCTAGAGACTTGTAATTTGGTACAATAATATTTGATTAAAATTGCAAGGTCAAGTTCGAAGATGAGCAAAATCGGGCAACTCCTTCTTAGTGTTGCCATATAAGCCTGAGTCGTTTTTATACAAAAATGTTGATATAAGAATGAGTATATTTTTCTACATCTAGGGTATCATGTAATTGGTGTGACCAATTGCTTCCTTACTAGTTTGAATACAATTACTGACCTCGAGGTCAAATCCTAAATTGACTGGTTTATGAGTTTCCTATAGGAATTGATGAATAACACTATTTTTGCAAGAAAACCTGATTTGATGGAATTTTTTAAGTATTTTTCCTGGTTTAAGTGAAAGAAACAGTAAAAAAAACCCTATGCAGTTTTTTGGGTGCAGACCTAGTAATCGTTCAACGATTATCGTTACAGCCACACCAGTGACAATGCACCTTCATATGGCGTGTGCGCTGCGATTGCAAATTCAACTATCAAAAATGATTATTGTCCGTTTTACAACGGTAATTATGTTTTTGACTAGTTTAATATTATTAATTTAATAATATATCTATGTTACTTACAATGTTCCTTGAGTCTATTCCCAGCGCTATAATAAGCGATTGCTTTATCTTCGAATGCGACCACTGGTAATCTAAAGCTGTAGGTGGTTCACGTTTTCCCAGCTTTAAATTTAGTTCACTACTACAGTTGATATGGCTTTGTTTTATATCCCTGGTATCCAAACTTATTTCTTTCTCCTCAGAGCATGGAAACATGTCTTGTAAAATTGATATGATTTTACTGTCGAAATTCGTCAGTGGCAATATGCTAATACTTGGAATTTGAATCGAAACGTCGTTCATCTTTCCAAAATTAAGAACTTCTTCATTTTTTGCTGTATTAAAATCTTGAAAGTCTTCAAAATCGTCATCATCCTCTGTTTGACTAGAACTTAGTCTTTTATCGTTTTCATATGAATTCTTTTCTGAAATTTTTCTATCGCTCGAATTTTCACAAAGGTTTGCGTCAAATTGACTAAAATCGGCTCCAAATTGAAAATCAACAAGTGAACTTGAATCATTAACACTGAAAGGATCGGTTTGATGTACAGGAATTTCGCTCATAAAATTGCTGTCGTTATTTGAGAGATGTTTAAAATCTTTAGAGTCTTGGGTATCGACATCAGGGCCAGTAGAATTGGCGCTTGCAGGACCTTCATCGGCATACACGTTATTTATTATTGTTTCTGTTTCTGTAATATTTTCTATTCGTAATTTCTGTAAATTTTCAAATTTATCACTTTTATCCTTTTCGCTCGTCTGAAATTCTGTAGACAATTGAAAGGCACTAATCATTACACTTTTGTTTTCTGCATTTTCACTTGAACTTTCAATTAATATTTTATCATGCGGTGGAGTAATGCTGTTAAAAGTTTTAACAGAATCACAATGAACGGACGGTAAGCTTGTATTGTGCCCAAAAGCTACATTGTTAATCAGTTGAGGGTTGTTAATATCTTCGTCTTCGCCATCAGCTAAATTGTGTGAATATAAAATTAAAGACTCGGATTGACTGTTCTCTTCATTTGTTTCCAGCCCAAACCGGTTTTCGAGGACATCAGAAAGCGTATTTTCATTAAATTGTTCATTGGTTAGATTATGAACATTTATCTTGTGACTTGTGTCATTGTTTACAACGAAGTCGCTCTGAACGCCTTCCTCAGAATGTTTATCACTAGTATTATTAGAGCTTTTTACTTGGCGCGCAAGTGACTCCCTGTCTTCCAGAAATTTTGTTTTTGAAAAGTTGTTATGTTCGATTGAATAGTCTGGTTCGCTAGGCAAGGGAGGTGTGTCTAAACTACGTTCAGGACGCTCAGAGGCTTTCTTAAAATGATGAGAAGTCGGTGAAAGAGATATAGCTATAAAAGAAAAAGCAAATATACCAGACGAACGTACTATAAACCTAGGGGAAGTAATGAAAAATTATTATTAAGATTAAAATAATTACCTTCATATTCAGTTGTTGCTCTTTCAAAATCACCAAAATCGTCGTTATCATTATCATCATCAAAATCAATTGGCGGTGGTGTATTACACAATAAAGGTGGTAGTGGTTGGGTCATTTTTTTAGTTCAAAAGTTTTCCAGTGAATGAACTGCTTTTAGCAGATGTCAGGCCACTTCAAATTTCCATAACATGTAAGTAATCACGCATGATTTGTTACTTGCATTTGTAGGCACACAACTCTAAAATTTTCGCAAAACAAGATCTGTAATTGCACAATAGTGAAACATATGACTATGAGTATATGAAGATATAAAACCACCTGAGATATGTTATTGGTCGGCTGGCGAATGGTTCGCTATTCTTTTAAACAAGTTTCTATGTCAGAATCTTATTTGGAATTACGAAAGTAATTTAAAAGGTTTAGCAAAGAAAGTTAACAAAAAACAGATTCAATTCTTGGCAGAAATTTTACACATTCACACTAATGACTAAACTTAAGATTTCCAGAATTATGGGCTGTCAAAAATGACTGACATCTATGGCTTATGCTTGTATTAATTATTCTTGCTGAGTTGTGGCTGTGTGTTGGTGAGCTCTCACTATACTCGCCATAGCTGAATAGCTCATAAGGAGTGCGTTCAAAAACTTTACTATAGTCTACTATAACTACGTGGTAAGTGCTGATGTAAAACGGAAGGTTTTGAACGACCCGTGGTTAACTACGAGGTTATTGTCAGAAAACAGAAAGAGCAATCAATACTTGTTTCTTTCCCACACGTCAATGTTGGGTAAATTTTTCAAGAAAAATGTTTAATTTGATTAGCGTTCTTAAAAAAATAACTTAAATTTGTTTAAAAAAAATAAATTTTTGAGTTTTATATCCCTCTTTTACAGCTGTTCGTTTAGTTTTCAAACAGTTCCTTCTTTCTTCCTTACTACGTTTACATGCAGGGTTGAGATAGTTAAATATGGGAATTTTTTATCGCAAAATAGTTATGCTCATAGTACCTTGGAGTTTCTGAACAAGCGAAGTTTACTCTAGTCTACTATAGTAGAGTTTTAGACGTGAGCAATGGCGGCTTTAAGATTAGTGTCAGAGTACAGCGTAACAAATTTGTAAACTCGTTCCTCGTGGAATCGCAAATCGAAAAAAACGAAATTTCGACCCACCCTACTGTATATAGTGTATACTATGCTTTACATAAATGTATCATTTGACGTATTATTCCTTTGTGCTGAACTATGCACTACACTACTGATATAAAAAAAAACAAAGATGGCGGATGAATAAACAAAGCGTCGTTGCTGCAGTGATAGTTGTTTTTACAAAATTTATGTCGTACATATTACAAAACACAATTTCGTTCTTAAAAAAATAACAACAGTGATTAACATAAATATTTTAAATGTGATACATACTATTTGTGATAAGCACAAGGTCAATTACAAATTTTATTAACCTAAGTAGCTTCTATGCTTAAGTATGAAGGATAATAAGCCGGAGGAAATTATAAACACGTTATTAAAAGGAACTTTTGATAACATCAAAGAAGAATCCCTTGATATTGATTTGTCGGCGTGTGCCACGATACCATCAACCAGCAATGGATGTAATTTGGCGCCAGATTTTTGGCTCTCGGACCATGGGAACGCATTTCCCGAAATGAGCCCTGAACATAAAAAGAATAAACGAAAATCATCTCGACCGAAAAAAACGGCTAGCAACGATTTCAGTGATCAACAATTTGCTGATGAATTAAGTCACAAGTATATATGCAAAGCTTGTGGTTTGCAGTTTTCTAATCTAACAGAGTTCTCAGCGCACGAAGGAACTCACAAAATCTGTTTTAAATGTAACGAATGTGATAAATCATTTTCTAGCGAAGGTACTCTACAGAAACATTTTAAAACACATAAAAACGTTTCCAGGAAAGACTCTGTGATGGAGTGTCCCGATTGTGGGAAACTGTAATTCATCCATGAGTTTTGTTTTCCTTTACTAACAATTTTTTTTTTTTAGATTAAAATTAAGTAGCATGTGGATGCATAAAAAAATCCACACCGATAGTAAGAGGTATTGCTGTGATATTTGTGGCCAAAAATTTGTCCAAAAAATAAATTTAACACATCACATGAAAGTTCATACTGGAGAAAGACCTTTTGAATGTTCGCAATGCAAGAAAACGTTTGTAAATTGTGATGCGTTACATAAACGAAATTCATGTTTCATTTTTAGGTTCCCAGAACGATCCCATTTGCTGAGGCACCAAAGATATCACTCTTCTACTCGACCATTTAAATGTGAGAAGTGCGGCAAAATGTACAAAACTGAGCGCTGTCTAAAAGTTCATGACCTTGTGCACTTAGAACAACGACCTTTCGTATGTAAAGTTTGCAGTAAAAGCTTCATTAGCAGCTCCAAGCTGAAACAGCACTCCAATATACATACTGGCGAAAGACCGTACAAATGTAATTACTGCGCTCGTGATTTCACCAATTTTCCTAATTGGCTTAAACATACAAGACGACGTCACAAAGTCGATCACAAAACTGGAGAGTTATTGGAGAGTATTCCCAAGTATAACACAAAATCAAAGCGGGTTCAAAACCCAGCAGCCAGTTCAAAGTTAACGGAGTCCGAGAAAAATAAACCCGAAAAAGAAGAGAGTCTTAATGAGTACAGGTCGCTGTCGTTAACTAGTGCTGAAGATTTGATCGTAGAGCAAGCACTGGAAATGGAGGAATGTGGTTTGTATGCCACTCGTAAAAATAAAAGCTTAACAGAGGAGCCATCACATTTGGAAAGCAATTTTGGTAAGTTTTTTTTCACAGTCATAAATCCACTAGTCCACAGTGTACAACATATTTTACTAGATTTGGCAATAGTGAAAGAAGAGATTTTCTCGTACAATTCCTCCCTATTATCTTCGCCAGTGATGGATAGTGCCTATACTACAAACAACACAACAACTAATTTGGGACGAGAATTGCATTTTGAGGCCACTACAAGTAAGCAAATTAAATGAAAATCATAAACATGCTAATAATGGAAATCTTTATGCAGATATTAAGAAAGAAATTTCCGGTTCATCATATCCGCTATTCTCACAGGACTACGATTTCAAGCCTTACCCACGTTTACCACCCATTGCTACTATGACAGCTAATAATTTTTTTCTCAAAACTAGTGCGACTCTTCCGTCCGTCGATACGTTGTTCGCTTTTAATCAACAAAAAGCGCGCTCTGATTACTGAGACAAGTATTAAGAGGCACAAAGATGCGTGCCTACTATATTTATGTAGAGTGTATTCTGCAAAATAATTGTGATTCTACTTAATAATTATTAATAGATGTAAGCTAAGTACGTTAAGACCTCGTGTAGCGTTTAAGGGGGTATACCTAGTTATGGAGGCGAAAAATGCGATTTTTAGGAATTTTTTTCAGAAAAACAATACATTCTCTAAACTGGGTTTAGCTTTCATACAATAAAACATAGTGTCTTATAAAAGTGCAAATAATCTGAAAAAAAGCGCGGCGCTTCGTCAGTTCCTCCGCGGTGATTAAGGTCGCTCGAACGTGGATCATCTGAAATTACAAATTTCAAAGACATTAGTTTAGTTCAGGCTTGTCTCTAAACGAAGGTTGAAAAAATTGTTTTTCCACAAATGGCGTCGGTATAACCAAAAAACTATGAAAATTACTTTGCCATTTTTACGTTTTTGTTAATTAAAATTTTAGTTTTTGATAAAATAAAATTCCTTCGTTCAGAGACAAACGACATATAAAGAAAATCTGTATCAAATTTCATCGAAATCGGTACTGTGATTCTAGACTTCTAGAGAAATCGTAATCACTACAATACGGGTTTAAAGGGAAAGTAGTTTCCAAAAAGTTTGAAGTTCGCTATCTACAATCTACATACTAGGAACTATCTGACATCATTTCTGTAAACAGCTATTCGTATTTATCGACGGATTCTGATAAAACTTTTAGAGCATTTTCTTAAGACATCATACTAAAAGGATATGTACAAATCCAAAAATCGATTTTTTACAGATGACTAGGTATATCTCCTTAAAATGAGTTTCTAGACAACAAAGTCTTAAGTAAAACAAGCCATTTTACATACTATATATAAAGGAAGTTCCAGAAGTATCCGACCTAACAAGAAAAAACAAACATGTTGGAAGCATCATTTTTCTATAGTCTTTACTTAACTCGATATACTTCCCAGTGATGAGCAATAGCTTTGAAATCTTTCTTATAATAAGAGTAGTCATTAGTCAAGTTATACAAAAAACCATGAGCCGCAGACTATCTCTTCAAATCTTTTACCACTCAGCTTTTTTTCAAACTTGGAAAGAGAAAATATTATAATGGGATGAATGGACAAGATTCAGACCGATCGGTCGTAAAACGAACATAATTCTCACCACTTAAAGTTCGCAAAATTAATTCGAATAAAAGAATTTTAATCATAATCGTATTCGTGGAACGAATAAAGGTTATTTAAACTTCAAGGGATTGTCATGTAAATGGGGCGGCTTTTGGCGACGTTGATTTCAAATATGCTATGAAAATTGGAAAATTCAATATAAATACATAGTGGCTGTTAAGACGAAAACACATTGACAATGCCGATGCCGGCATCATGCTGGCATTGCGCTTCCAACACACACTATGTTATGAAGTAGCACACATTACAGCTTCGCCGAGGCGGCTTCATGCCGGCTTTGTCGGAAAATTCCGACGTGCTGGATTTCTTGAAGCATCGAGGCGGCTTGCTTTCACTTTTATTTTCATTTTGTACCGTGTGAGTGTGCACAATCTTTTTTGCGTCGAAAAACTCAAATTTATTAAATACACGCAGCAAACAGCAAATTAAATGCCGCTGCTGCAATTTCGACTTCACTTTCAGTCACATCCATGTCCATTTTAACAAAATTATGATTTGCAACTCGCGAAGCCGCTGTCAGAAGCTGTAATGTGTTCGCGATGCCAATGCCAGCATCGGCATTGTCAATGTGTGTTCGCCTTAATTCTTTGATGACCATATGCAATTTTAATAAAAAGTCTCGGTGTGGAGATTGCCACTAGCAAAGTGCCTGTCAATAATTTTCCGCGTTTCTTAAGAGTAAATAAAAGCTATAATTATAATTATAACCCATGTATCTTATAGCAACAAAGATAACAAGATTAAATTAGATTAAATTTTAGGATTCTTAATCCAGTTCTCGAGCATTGGCAACTGACATGACTTAGGTTCCACAGGCAAGACCACGAATGTCTTTAAACGATCTCAAGACGACTATGTCATTCCCTTTGCCCACTTTACAAATGTAACGGTTAACAAAAGTGTTGGTGTACCAACCGCAATTAACAACACAACCCTCGTCTGATTATCATTTCCCACTGCTGAAATCGTTTTGATTTGACCGAATTCATCATCCCACAAGTAAATTTGATTATTGTTAGATTTTGTTTTTTCACCGTCAAAACGGTACCCATTAAAATTAGCTCATTTAAAGGCAAGGAGTAGAAGATGCTGGTCCCGTGGGGTAGGAGGTCGTTTTGTACATTGTCCCAAAAGATGAACTGCGCCAACTGCGTGCTATTTATTGACACCTTGGTTGCCCTTCTATCGTGTTCCAACATAAGTTATAATGTTTTACTGAGCTCACCTTCTACCTCTGCTGTTGTGAGGTTGCGAGGGGGGTGGGGGGTGAAATTCGCAATGTTTAGAACCAAGTTTTGTGGGGTATCGTTGAAAAACTCTTAATGAGTAGTTTATAAATTAATAACTAGTTTCTCGATCTTGAAAAAAATTACCCAACAAAATGCAATCAAAAACACTTCGAAATCTACCTCAGCCAGCCGAAAAGAATTTTTTTCATTATTATTAAACATTTCATCCGTTTCTTCACTGATAACGAGATAAAACTTTGATAGAATGCATTGTCATCGACAACGAACCTATCTGTAAAGTCTTAGCTGGATTGGATGACGGGAAGTGTGTTAATTAGTCATTGAAAGTTTTCCTTAAAACGGCACAAATCTACGAATAAACAAACAAGCAAGTTTTCGCGAAGTTAATATAGATGAATTAAAAAAGGAGACTGTATTCGGCTTTTATTAATCAAAGTAATTTGAACTTCCTGACGGGATAAACGGACACGAAAATTCGGACATAAAACGGACACTTGTCTGTTTTGTTTATAAAAAAGAAAAGAAATAATAGTATAATTATTATAACAAGATTAAAAAAAAAAATTATACATAATAAAATATTCAATAAAATTCAATAATAACAACAAAAAATACCACAAGACGACAAACAAACAAACTAATTTGGCTGTGTCTTTTTATTGTAAATAGTTTTACGTAGGGCCAATCTAAGCAGCCTATCCGAAACATTCCTCTGGGGTCTACCGCCGCGGCCGGTTTGTTTTTGCATTGCTTAAAGAACGCCAATAGGCATGTTCGATTGCTGTGGTCTTCCAAGTCATGTTCATTATATCTGGAAGAAACAGTATGGATTATGATTCATTTAATTTACATCAATGATTTTGTACATACCGAGCAATGTCCTTGTCCCTCACAAGGACACAATCGAAATCCTTGGTCGCCATTGAGTCCAATTGAAGTGACTAGTAGCTTGTAGGCCAAATCAATTAGACCAGCTTGTTAAGTCGCGCCGTAAATTTTGGACTATCCAGCTGGCAATCAACAATAAATTTCTTTTTCATTTTCATCCCATTTAGCAAAATCACTTTTTTATCCTGCAAAGTCAGGACATATTTTTAAAACGTGTAAAATGAAAAACTCACGTCTCCTCTACTTTTCGCGAAACTGCATTCTTGATCATTCGTTACTTTTTTCATCCTCTAAAGCTAGATTTAAAGAGATACATAAACAATAATTTAGTAAATTATATAACTAAAATCAAACCTTCAAGCCTTCCTTTTAATGCCTCATTTTCTTCTCTTAACTTAATAATTAACTCCTTCATCTCCTGCAAAATAAATAAAAGTTTTAGAATTCTAATAAATGTAATGGATAAAGAAGGAGGCCAGTTTTCATTTTATACGAAATTTACCTCTAAATTGTCCGGAGTCCTATCTTTATTTTTTGCATCTAATAATGGGCTGCAGTCATTTAGTCATTTTTCGGTTTCTGTAGAACGGACAGATTTCGGACAAGAAACGGACAGAATTATGTCAGTTTTATGTCCGAATTGTGTCCATTCATCCCGTCAGGTTACATGGCACGTGAGTTCATGTGACCGATCATAAAATGCAGCATAAGCTTTCGCAATGCGTTGAATTGCAAACTCAGTAAAAAAAGTGCGCTCGCATGAACTCACGTGAACTTAATTTTGACAAAGTGTTTACATGACCAAGAACTGTTTTCCTTAGGTTTAAGCATTAATGACTATTGATTGCTTATGATTAAACAATAGGTACATACTTTTTGAAATAACTACCATCCCGGATTTTTGATCATTTTAAATAAATTAAATATAGGTATTATATTATTAATCGTGCTAAATCGGATAAAATGCTGTAAAACAGATTTGAATTGACTTTTTTAGGCTTTGTTTTGTAAAAACACCTATTTAAACGTGTAAGTTGAATAAAATCTTGTAAAAAAACAAAATTGGATTTACTTTTCTATACTCTATTATTTCAAAACAGAATTGGATGTATACGCGTGTGTACGTAACGTTTTGATGGCTGTCAAATAAATACCAAACGCGTCGTTTTCAAATTTATACTTCATAATGTTGGTACCTTCTATGCTTGGAATGTTTTTTAAGATCTAACCACGCTATCTATGTTAAGGGCGGAAACTTCTGGGACTACCCTCGTAGTGAACACAGAATGGGATGCACGGGACCAAAAATATGTATATAATTATACATTTTAATTTTCATACAGTATAATCATTACATCATTCTGGCCACCTCACTTATAAGAAGAAAATATCCGAGAAGGTTGTCAAACACCCTTTTATAAACTAAATTAGTAGGTACAAATTTTCCCTCTATATTTCGAAGTCATTATGTGAAATTGTTAATGTATGTATATTGCATATTCAAAACGGTTTTTCAGAAAGGAGTAGCAATGTAGGAATCAATTTGTAAGAGAGTAAATTTGAGTACAAGGCGAAACAAAGTTTCAGTTTATCACAACTAACATCTTAAAAACAAACTTTCAAAATAGGTACCTATATCTTTTCAAACAATTTTAATAATAGTTATGACAGACATTAAATTTTGTTATGAAAATATTATATCAAAATCAACAAAATTAATAAACTTATTTTTAGGCTAAAGATATATTATAGTCAAGGGCTTTATAATAAATAAAAAACGCACAATAAATCCACAAAACATGTAATTACTGCAATTTTCAAAACAAAGCAAAAGTTGAGTTTTGGATGTTATTACTTATTCCTATAAACAAATTCAATTACGAAAAGTCCAATGCATCCAGCACTGTTTTATTACTGTTAAAGTGTTAAGCATCGCCATAAAATGTTTACTTAAACTTCTTAGAATTGCAAACGTGCATAGTATTATGCACAAAGAAATTTAAATGTTATTCTTGCAGCGAAAACTCTTATGATACTCTTAATTTGTTTACAATGAAGTCGGCAGTCTTCTAATGTAGGTTTCTTTTTCTCATATGCAGCAAATCTCGGTAGCAAGAACTCGCATCCAAAGCATTGTAATTTTATCAATGATTTCTCCAAGGAAGGAGGAAGTCTTAAACAAGGCTTGCTGGATGTATATTTGAGAAAAATTGAACTTTTTCTTAAAACAAATCAATAGCTTACTTTTGTATGACGGGATATCCCTTTTTGCTCCTATGGTGAAAGCCGTAGGATGGTATATTTCGGAATATATGTATAATAGCTTATTTTTGTTGGTGATTTTTGCATTGTATTTAACGTTTGCTATTTTTAATTCATCTATATTAACTTCGCGAAACTTGCTTGTTTGTTTATTCGTGGATTTGTGCCGTTTTAAGGAAAACTTTCAACGACTAATTAACACACTTCCCGTCATCCAATCCAGCTAAGACTTTACAGATAGGTTCGTTATCGATGACAATGCATTCTATCAAAGTTTTATCCCGTTATCACAGAAGGAACAGATAAATTTTTTAATAATAATGCAAAAATGACTGTGTTCAGCTTTTCTTTTTTAATTTTAATTGTCACAATTTCAGAAATATGTAGATGAATTAAGTAAAAAACTTTTATTTACGGGTTGTTTTTTTTTTTATTATCAAAGTCGAAAAAATCTTTGCTAATTATAAACTGCTATACATGCAATTTTATGTTCACATATAGACGCAATTGGATCATTTGCAATATTTTCATGAAATCAGTTAAAATCGCATTCGCAATTAAATGTAGTTTCCCATCCATTTTAATGTTGCGAAATCGTTCCAAATAAGCGATTTAGTAAAAATGGCAAAAATTGAATGTAAGTACATTCGTAGGTAACTGTTTTGTTTTTAATTAATTTCAATCTTGTCGAATTTCACAGTCTAATTTGAATTCTGCATATGTGAGTAACTTAAATAGCAGTGAACAATGAACAAGTAATTTAAAACTAATCAGAATGTTAAACGAAATTACCTGAGCCAATGCGAATGGCTTTTTGTGATTTCGAAATCATTTTGTATCAGTGTGAACTATTTAAAAATTATTTTTACAATATAATATATTTAATATTAAATCGGAAATAAGGAAAGTGTGATTAAAAATTACTTAATA
The DNA here is from genome assembly GCA_963082835.1 of Leptogaster cylindrica. Classification (NCBI taxonomy): domain Eukaryota; kingdom Metazoa; phylum Arthropoda; class Insecta; order Diptera; family Asilidae; genus Leptogaster; species Leptogaster cylindrica. The sequence goes on from OY720106.1 coordinate 37,757,251, forward strand.
AACATTTGCATATTGACTTATGGTGTAGTTTTAACATTTCTTTCTCTTTAGTTCGTTCCCATTTTGATCGGAGTGTTTTTTACGGATTAATATTTTAAACTATAATTTTAAAGGAATTGCCAAACTTCTTGACCGTGGTAGGTACACAATATACAAATACAATTATACATGCGAGAGTCTGATATACATTTACATAATCCAAGCAGTCTAAGTCCGTTCAGCAGCGTAAATTACGGGCTCAGGGGATCAACCCTCTCCCCCAGACGAACTATTATGAAGTGTTTTTATTATCTCGAGATCGATGGCAACCTAATAGTCAAAAAACAATCCGAACAAAATCCAATAAGATCTTGCAGGCCGCAGAGACTTCCAATATGACAGTTCTATTAAAGCATAAAACAAAGGTTCCAAGTGAATAATTTTCTTTCAATTCATATTATCAATCTCCGAATAAGTGCATTCAAAAGAAATGGAAATCTCTTCCATATATATCCAAATATATTTCCACGTGCACTGAATATCAGAATAGATCCCCGAATCAAAAACTTACAAATTAACATTAAGATTTTTATTGTATTTATAATTTACAGAATAAAAACATTTATTACCTTAAATTATTCAAAAAGTAAAAATTTAATATTACCAAAACTAACTTACAAAACCTCTCTTTAGATTTTAAATTCGTTCTTGAATATTTTATGGGTTTAACAAATGTACTTACATGAAGGGGATGGGAGTATTAGTTTGAAAGTTGATGTGCAAAGAGATGGATCAAAAATTACAATATTTGCGATGATTTTTTATACAGTTTAGCCATGCAGAGTGCATCTACGTTAAAATATCTGTTGAATGTGTTTATTTCCAAGTGAATAAAATACTCGTAAGTTAATCACCTCACATGATCGCATATAGGTGTCATATTGATCATAATGCAATAAGAACCCGATTTTATTTGGAAATTAAGCCAAAAATATACACATATATACAAATACATATTCGCATATACATATATGTTGTAAATATATACATAAAAAGTACAGCACGGAAATTAAAAATAATAACACAAACTTAAAACACTAAAATAAAAAATTAAATGAAAAAGGACTCACAAAATTAATACAATACCAACTTTCGATTTTAGTAATTTAATCAAAGCGTATCGTTGGAATAAAACGTATTCTTTTTTAGTTACAAAATAAGTTATGTATATCTTTTATTATTTTTGCACTAACAATCTCGACAACATGATGGAAATTAGTTATACTTTTTTTTTTCTTTAAAAGAAATATAAAAAAACCAAGCAAACGAAATATTTTTCACTGTGGCAACATGATTGAATGAGCTTATGCTTTAAGTGCAAACAAATTCATTTTTCTGTTCTTGCTATTGTGTTTGAGATTTTAGAGTTCTGAGGTGATGATGTGGATGGTTTCGAGGCACTGTTGAAATTCGCATCGACATCATCATCACCTGTGTCATCTTGAACAAACTGTAAAATGGTCTCAATATAGCTTTCAATTTTCTTTAAAAAATATTTATCTTTTTCTCGATCTTCGGCAATTTTTTTCTCGACACAACTTTTTTTTGGACCTTCTTTCTCAACATCCATCTCATCGTCCTCATGTTCATCATCGGCATCATTGCTTTCATCATGCGGCTTATTTTTCTCTGGCGTATCACTTACTAACGGTGGAGAGTCTTTTCCGTTATCATCAGAATTAGGTGATGCGGATTTCACTTGGTTAGATCCTGATGATTCTGGGGGAGTCATTCTTACTTTTTTTTTGGGTGGAGTTTCGTCTAAAATATAAATGAAGAGGTCAATTTTAACATAAAAAATAATTATAAATTATAATTGTATGTACCACACGTACAATATGCATACATACGTATCTACAATTAACTTTGGTTTTTACACAGAAAAAACATTATTAAAAAATCGTTCAAAAAATGTTTTCAACGTTGGATAAAATTAAAAATACGTTTTAAGTACCTACCTATGTTATTAAAAAGCATGTAATTAAAAAAGATTTTTGTATCTGAAAACACCGTTTTTTCATTCTGCACTTTTAAATGGGAAACCGTGAGCTTGAGTGTGCAGAAAATCAAATGGATTGCGTGTAAAGTGAATGGAAGAAGAGCTTTCGCAGCAAGGGATTTGGAAATCAAAACGATTTTTTTATAGCATTTATCACTTCACTATTAGTTGTTATTTTGGTTATTTTTATAAATTTCAATCATTTTTGAAAATTCATGAACGACACTGCATCTCTTTCTGGCATATTTCATTCTATTGCTAGTCCGGAGGCTAATGGGCATAAACAGGGCGCACTTTGCATTTTATGCTCAAGCGACGAAAAATGGGACAAAACGCTAAAACGTACCAACAAGGACGAGACATATGTCATTCGATAGCTCTTATAATGTACTCCAATAATAATTAATATCGCGGCTCATTTCAATTCGATGGGGGAAAAAGTTATTGCGGTTCTAAGTGCTGAATTTCACTTGTGATTGACTATGTAGGCACGATATGATTTTTTAATGATTTCCGAAAAATTTTGGGACGCTGATCACTGGAAGAATAATAAAAAACTTCTAAATCTTCTGTATCCCTCGTAAAAGGATAGGCTCTGTGAAATGAAGAATATCTCGTAAACGGTATGGTTTGTAATTTTTTAGTGGGACTTTCTAATATATGGTTATTTTTTCCGTCACCATTATTTCATGGCGTTCAAACGTTCGCTGGAAACTAATATACCCTACATTTGTCTTGATAATTTCAAGTTAATTAATCCATGCTGTTATTGCGAATTGAGCGAAAATTGCACCACAATGTAATAAATTATCATTATCATGTGAGTAAATTTAATTTATTATCATTTGTTTTACCTTTATCATTACGTTCACTGCATTTCAATAATGCGGCCTTAAGAGCAGTTCTGAGCTGAACTCGGACGGATGAAGGAATACCGGTTGTTTGTGCTATGATTCGAAGAGCGTGTAAGTCGCCACACAATTCATTATAATCCTCTTTTGTCTGTAGCGTGTAGCTAATAGAGTAAATAAGTCGAGATATCGCTAATCGAGAAGTAATCTGTAAACATAACTAGATGTTAGTGTTTGGCCTATAGTTATAGTCAACATTCTTACATACCTTTGGATAATAAATTTCCACAAAATTTCTAATAATTGGATCATTTAATGACACTCTTTCGTCTCTTAATAAAATATCAATGTATTCAACTAAGTTTAAGTTATTAATTAGGAGTTCGGCGTACCTGAAATTGGATGTGAATTAATCTGAAAGTTTTGTCATATGATATGCATCTTACTTATTAGTGCTTTTATTATTGTATATTCCAACCCAGAACTTTGGGAATAAGTTAAAATGCAACGGGGCTGCTTCTATTACTGCCAAGCAACTAAGTTTCACCAACGACTCGTTTAACTGATTCATATTCACAGCCACTCTCATCATTACGTCAAGAAAATCATGATAAGGATGATAAAATAACTCCATGTTTGAGTCGTAGTCCTTATCGATTCCTTTTTGGATTATTTGACTGTGAGGGATGGACATTTGAACCATTGGTCTTGGTGGCCGTGGAGTATTTTTCGAAGCTAAAGGCCATGGTGTTTTAGTACCTCTTCTTGGAAAATAAGGACCTAATGGTCCTACCGAATTCGGCGAATTTTGTGATGACAAATGACAGTGCGTTAAAAGTGGCGTCAATATACTAGTTACTTCTAAGTTGGGATTTCGGACCATTTCTTTAAGAACATCTAAAGTAAGACCTCTCATTTCAGGTGGATTGTATGTGTTTAATAGAGTCGCTAAACGCTTTACAGCCTCAGAGAGCCCTTTTATTGCTGGAGTCACACTTGTTGATGGAACCTGAGATCGCTTTTTCGGATCTTGCCGAGTACTCGCCAAACGTAGTGTGCTCACTAAGAGAACTAATTCTGTTAAAAGTTCTTGAAGATCTCCAGACACATGACAAGCAGTAGCTTCGTGATACATGGAATGCAGTGTATGGAGAGCATCAAAACACATCTCAACTCCTCCATTGTAAACTACAAAAAGCCGATCTTCTTCGTTATCAACTAAAAAGAGGAAGGTTAAGTACATGCTCATTCAAATACGTAAAAATAACAGAATATTGATTACTTAATATTCTTAGAGCAGCTATTAGAGTTCCCCAAGAAACTCGAGCATCTAAGCTTGTCAGGTATGCTGATAAAGTGGTTCTTCTAAATGTTGAAACTTCTCGTTGCTCTTGTTCAGATGCATCCGGATGTCGAGCAGCAAAGAGTGTCATCAAGCGAAATAACTCATCTACTGCCTGTGAGTATTGTGTAGGATGCGGTGTTATATTCTTAAACGCCCACTGAAGATTCTGATGAGCAGCCAATTGCCTAGTTAATGACCTACTTTGCTGGCAACATAATCTTAGGAGGCCATAATAAGCTGGGAGCATGGCGCGATTATACGCAACAATTTCTGAGTCATCATGATCCGCTCTAAATTTTAAAAACATTAAAATGTTCAACTTTATAATACGGAATCAATGTTATGTTTACAGTATATAATTGAATGCGATATTTCGTGTAATCTCAGGACAATTTGCAATAAGTTGCGCATTTTCAGGACAATCTGTGGTTGCGTGATGCCAAAAAGCTAGTAAAGCATGTTTGTTGTGGTGTGCTGGTACACTTGGTTCCGAGAGACGTGGATGGAATAAATCCCATAAGGCTCTTGTGTATGCTCCAAGCTAAAATAAAGTCATTCAAATTAAATTGAATTTTTTTCAAATAAAACCAATACCATTAGTTTTTCCGTTTTGGAAACCATGCAATACGTTAACAAAGTAAAGTACGCAGTTAGTTTTGCCGTTCCGTGCACAGCTATATCTGTATAAGCTCTAGCAGGACGAAGCAGTCGCAATAACAAATTAAGTATCGTATGTAAAATTATTTGCGCATCTCCGCTCAATTCTCTAAAAAGTAATCACATATTATATTATGTCCACATAAAAAAGCAGCATCTATTTCACCTATGAGGGATATTAATAGGCAGTTTGTGTAGAGAATGCGCGCGGTAATTTGTTCGAAAAGACTGAGAAGGCACCAATGACACCAAAAGATGAGAAGCGGCTGTAAAGGAAAATATACTATTATCTCGTATTTGCTTTTCATTATGCATTAGGTATAAGAAAAAGGAGACATTTCCTACATTACTATTAGTCTACTAATATCGTATGTTCATTTATGTTGTCAATAACTTTAACGTCAAAAATCTTTGTTTTTCTTAATTTTCTTAATTCTTAATTCACCACGCTACTTTGGCAAGTTCTTTTAAAAGTTAGCGCATTTAGTCCTGATTCTAAAATGGTATGACACTTGATAGAAACTTTTTTCTAAAGAAACCCCATTTCAAGATAATTAAACGTTACTTTATAAATACGTTTTTTATATTTTTTTGAATTATTTTTGTACTTTTTGGTTTGCCCTCTATGTACAATGTACATACGGTATGTTAATATTGAGTTCGCAAGTTTATTGGGTTGGCCCATAAGTAATGGCGTTTTTTGTCTTCTTAAGTTTAGGTTTCTACAAAATTAAATAAGAAATGAATAATAAATGAATGGGCAATGTTTTCTGTTGTTTACAAGCCTTAATTTCTACTTCATCATTGAATGAAATGCCTCACAGCGCATTCGAGAGGAATCGGAAGAGATGGAAATCCGAATTCAAGTAAGGAGAATGCGAAGATTCATGTCAAAAATAAAAAACAAAAAACAAGTTAAAAGCATAAGGTGTTGAAAATGTTCTTTTTTGTCGACTTGACACTTCATTTTGTAGAGCACAAAATTCTCTATCGAATTTCATAAAAGGCATAGCCTAAACCTAATTTTTCCACGCAAAATTCGTCATTACTTATGAGCCAACCTAATATATATAAATACGTGTGCCTTTTAAGCCTATCGGTTTTTATTACCATTCCGAACTCTTGAGTTGTTATGGGCCATTAAAAATTGCTCCACCCAGCTTTCAGCGGATTGTAAAATCCAAGCGTGGGCAATTTTATTTCTTGGTGCTTGCACTGCTAGCCAATCTAAGGCAGACTGCGGACAGTATTCGGCAGCATCCCAAACTCTCTGCAGTACTAACTGTGAAAAACATGGTAACCCTGATGGTCCTCCTTGAGTTTCCGTTAAAAGTGTCAACAATTTAAAGAACGGTCCACATAATTCAGTATGCTTGGTTACCGAAGCGAATAGCATAGTAATAATTTGATTGGCAAGTCTTTCATCCCAGCGGCAAAGTGCATGAATTAAGTGCCGCGTTTGATGAGGGTTAATGTTATCCTTAATTTGTTGATATAGAAAAGGAAAACCCTGAAAATAGAAAATACTTTTCAAAATATTTTTGGATAACCTGGCAATCTTTATTTAACCTTTCCTCCTGCTATTGCATTGTAGTCTTTGGGAGATAGTCTCAAACGGAAATCAGGTCCTCTGGACCGTTCTACTAAAGAAGCCACCAAAGCAATCATTTTATCCAACGATGCAGGTCTTGCTTTATCAACAGACAGAGCCTCATCGGAGGAATTCTCATCGTTATCTGATCCGGCATCTACCTGTTTTTAAATTTGAGTGATTAAAAATATTTTATTTTATAGCTTAATGCATACACAATCTTGATTCTTATTTCCCAAATAGAAATCAGCTACATTTCTTATCACGTTAATTTTCAGTAAAAATAAAGATTCTTCATCGCCCATTCTTGAGAATTCATAAAGAAGTCCAAAATATTCTGTTAAATGGCGAAGATGAGCTTTAGCACCATGTTCCATAAGAAGAATCAACGATTTTACAAATCGCGTAATACAGGATGCATTTCCTATCGCTTCTTTTCCATCCTCAATTTCTGTTTTCAAGTACAGATTATAATGTGTAGACCTACAAATGTTTATATTTATTTATAGTTTAATGTTATATGATATTATTAGTTTTTTGTTATGTGTAACTTGTATCAACCTTAAATAAATAAATACCTTAAACGCTGTACGACATGTATTACGAGTCTCTGGAACATTTGCCTGACCATTTGATTTGGACATTGAATTAATACTTGTACCGGCCACCAGGGTTCGGTAGACATATGCGTTAAAAACCATTCGCAAGCTTCTTGACTAGCATTAAATTGTTTTGTTAACAACTCAACCCATAGAACCATTGTTGGCTACAACGAAAACATTTAATCGATCATAATCTTATGGTTTGAAAATATTTAAATTATTTATATGAGTCGTGCAATATCAAAATCTAATATTTGTATATTCCAAAAATAATGGAGGTGTTGATAAAATAACGAAAATTAACAAATTTTCCATAGTTAAGGTTACAAAAAAGGTTAGTAAACTTCTCTTCAATCATTAAAATAAAACAAAATTCTAGTGTCTATGAAACTAGACGACTCAGTCACATAATTTGTTTTCAGAAATTTTATACTTACTTTTTCCTTAGCGTGGATAAAAGTTTCAATGAAAAAAGATACCGAAAGCTGAGCGGCTATGCACGTAACGTCTGTTTGCATTAATAGAGTTTGTGGTATTTGACCGCATATTTGCCACATGAAACTATGATATACAATATTAATAAATTATTTTAAAAACAAAATCGCCATACTTAAAATATGTGTGTTCAAAAATGTTTTTGTCCTGTAAAAAATGTCTGTTATCCTGCCATATCCATTCTTCTAGTTCCTTGCTTAATAATGATTTTGGATCGCTCCCTAATTTTTGTGATGATGTTGCAATCGGAATATTGTGGAAAGCTGATTCGCCTGACGGTTTTTTTAGTGCAGTATTATCCTTAATTTCTATATCACATGTACTACTAGAATTAATCCCTCCTAAATTAATTTTTATAAGATCGCTATTGATTGAATCAGTCTCATTTCTGATTGTTTGCATTTTTTTCATTTTATTTTCATCATTTTGACTTGTGGCTTTATCCAATATTAGCATACTTTCCAAAGATGACTGTAAGTGTTTTTGATTGCAATGCTGGATGATACTTGGGCCTCTCACACAATCACTGCCGTAGGAATCGTTTTTATCAATATGACGTTCATAAAAAAGCATGTATGCCGAATTGGTTTTTTCGAAGCTGAAGTCGAGGTATTTTTCAGTTACGGAGTCGTATGTTTTGCTCTAAAAATGATAGCGAATAAAGAGAAAATGCATATTGATATTTAAACAAAGTGTTACAGTCATCTCTCCACCAAAGCATTCAGCTGCTATCTGAGAAGGATCAAACGGTTTTACTTCAGCGTCATTGAACAAAAACCATCTCTCTTGTTGTGAATTCTCACTTCGCTCTTTGATGAAACTATAATAATGGCCACCATCTGCTGTTCCAGTATGAACGGTAACTCCAACAAGATCATATCTATATAAATAAAATATTACTTAGTTGAATACTTTCTGCATGCTTTTGTTTAATAAAACGCGCAATCCGTATGAAGTGGTCGAGAGGTGGAGGAATTTTTTTTATATTTTTTATGCTAATTGTTGCAAAAAGTATACATACGTGTAATTATATTAATGATTGGGAAGTGAAAAGAAATCGTTTTATGGATGTCCGTCTGCCTGCCTGTTGTCTGTTCAGACGCTAACTCGAGAACGCTTGCAGCATTAAAATGATAAGGTCAAGTTCGAAGATGAACAAAATCAGGGCACTCCAATGTTGCAAAAGGTTACTATTATGTATTACAACAGAGCTTGAAGTCCCACGACAGCGAACAGAGAAACATCCAAACCTTTACCTTCACAATGTGTTCACCAATGTGTGTTATTTGTAAAAGTACAATTGGAAAAGTACAATTGTTCAACGAAGAAATATTAGAGAAGAGTCAGAGAATAAAAAAAATTAAAAGATAAAAAAATCGCTGCAAGAAATGTATTGATACATCTCCTTTATATTGCAGGTCATGATAATAATTATATCGGACAGAGACGCCAACAGTGGAAAACATCAATGGTAAAAGTTTATACTCGAAATAGCTATTTTTATTATAGTTATGATTTTTTTAAATAAAAATTTATAACAATAATTTATATACTTTGATAATAATTGATTATTAATCAGAAATTGCGTGATGTTGATAGAATTAGCGTACACAATTAACATAGAAAATGTACTGCTTAAAAATAAGAAATAATAATGAATAAAAATGTTTCTCCCCCTTGTCCATAAAAATAGAATGACATGCAACATGGAAAATCAAAAATAACTGTAGCATCCGATTGACTATCATGCGCGCATTTCTCGCGCTTTGTCGGTGCCTGGTAGGATATTTGGCTTAATATTTTTGCCAAATATTTTGCCTAATATTTTTTTGAATTTTAAGTTTGAATATTAATATTTGCCACATTTGTTAACGGATCGAGAATGGTGAAACACTGTTGGAAAGGTTACAATGGGTTCTTTTTATTGACACCTTGTTTGCCTTTCTATCATGTTCCAAGAGAACTTATAACGTTTTTTTGAGGTCACCTCCCTACACAGACAAAAAGGTTTCAGCCCTTAAGAAAGGGGTGAAAGAGTTTGACGACAAACTTTTCGATTACAACACTTTAAGGAATCGATTGGTACATGTTGGAACACTTGCTAGCGAAACGCCCTGTTTAAGAACTTACTCATAACATTCGCTAAATTCACTGTCGTCCGCATCGTTATCATCTGCGGAGGTTGCACATTCATCACTTTTGATTTCATTTTGCATGTGTTCCGTAGCTTCCACTTTCAGAGTTTGATTATTTTCACATCCACTTGTTTTTCTAGAGCCATTCCTTTGTTCCCGTCGTTGTTTTTCCTCTAAAAAAAGTTCAAATGATTAATTTGGTTTTTAATAAAAAAAAAATTAAAAAAATACCCCAGTAATGATGAGGCATTAAAGTTTTCTCGACATAATCAGACATATCCAGTCTCATTGGGAAAGAAAAATGAGTGTTTACTTTTTCCTTTAACATTGTTAACATGTTGAATGTGTATCGCATAGTATTAAAACATAATATTTGTGGGAGTTTCTTAAAACATGCTCTTTTTTCGGCTCGAACTTTTTTACCACATTGAGAGCATGTATACATGTTATCTCCCTCTAACGTATCTTTCACAGTAACTTCATCCAAGGATTCTTGCAAGTTTCTCATATCTGCTACCTGACATCTTACAGTGTAGAATTCTTCAGCTGTTCGACTCACATGACCACAATCCAAAGAAACAACGTTATTGCTGAGAGTGCCGCAAAATAGTCTCTTTACTAGGCATTTCAGATCCGGTGTCATTTCTTCAAGTTTAGAAACTAAATCTATGAAAAATTCCGCCATATCTTTTTGCTCCCCTGTATTTAGAGGTTGATGATCCATTTGGTATACACGGCAAAAAGATCTAGGATTGTAAGATTTTCGCTCAGATTCCTGAAAAATAGTAACGTTTAGAAAATGCAAACATTCATTATAGAAATCATACCAATAAATAAGCGAACATTCTCTGTAGTTCATGCAGCGTTGTTGCATGTTTTTGTGCAACTTGAGGAGGAACGCTTAAAATCGCTTCCCTTGCTTGAGGCATCATATATAGATGCTGAATGCAAGATGCCATGTAACACGTTGCTCCTAGGTTTGTTAAGCCTACATACCCGCATTCAGATCTACCATCATCACGTGGCCAATAATCCCATGGATACGGAGCATGTGGTCCTGGTCGATGTTGCTCCAACAATTTCGCGTGTAGTAAGGAGTAATTGTGGGGACAATTCTTACATAATTCTGCTAATAGGTCATACGCTGCTGCTCTAGAAGTCTGTGATTTACACTTAGGTTTCTGTCTGTTTTGAGGTGATGGTAAATCAAAAAGACAATCAAAAAGCTTTTCGATAAAAGTTTGTGCTTCTAAACTAAACTTGAATGGTGGATCATACTTTACTAAATTGGACATTAAATTTATCAGTCCCACAAGACCATCATCTTGATAACCATGTCTCGTTTCGTAAAAATCTCTATCTAGAATACTTTTCGATAAAGAGATGCACAGCCTCTCTATATCTACTGGTGCGTTCTGCGGATCATCTAAGTAATCTTTGACTACGTCTGGATTAAGTGTATCTACCAGTCTGGACAACAGCCAAAAATAGTCTCTACAAGCAGGCCCATACGGTTCTTTACCTTCCTCTGTTGTTAAATGAGGGTTCTGAGTTTGATAAGCCATTTTCTCCGCTATGGGCAAAAACGAAACCAACTTTTGAAGCAAAGGTGCCATTAAATCTTGATATGATTTCATATTTCCCATACATATTCGATAAAGACCTGCACATATCTCACGCCTTACACCCGGTTCTGGATCTTCTAAGATAAACTTTTGTAACCATCCGCAGTATTCTGTGCCGCTCCACAAAACTTCTCGAGCTTCCTTACTGGAGTGTACAAAGCTTACCAAAATGTTCATTACAAATTGAATCACTTGTGCTCTGCCCCAAAATCCTGTTCGAAATTGAAGTAGCATTGCGTTCTGATGATGTGCTTCATCATTAATTATTGAGGCCAATCTTTTTAGAGTTGGATGAACTTGCATCATTTCTAACATAAACATATGTGGCTTTGGGATTACATTGAGAATATCGTCTGGCTTCAGTTCTTCAAAGCCTAACAAACAAATAATTCGCAGTAAACTGGCTAGACAGTCATGTCGCCACTCTGTGTATATATCTGACGAGCAATTGCTGCTTTGAAGAATTCCAGACATAAAAATTTGAAATAAATGCTGCATACCTCCACAGTTTATAAAAACTTCATTCCACTTTAATTGGCTTTCCATAGACAATTCTTTTTCATCTTTTAACTTTAAATTTTCTTTCTCATCATTATTTTCAGTATTGTTATCTTTTTCTTTAATGTTTTCATTACAATTTTTGGCTCCCTTAGTTTCTTCGTTTAACTTTTCTTCACTTGATGTTTCATCGGATGATATTTTGGGAAAAGCCTTTTTCTGTTGTACGTGGACATTTTTTGAGGAACAACTCCCTAATCTGTTATTCCTTGAATGAATGGGCTTAAAACCATGCTCATTTCCACAGCAATTAGATGGTTTACTTTTACTTGCCAAACTTTCCACTATATGTAGAGAGTACATGAACTTTTGCAAGTTTGTTGAATCAAGTAACTCGGAAATTTTCTCTTTAACTCGATCAATTTTTGATTTATATTCAAATTCGTTCTTATTATCACAACCAATGACGTCTTTACTTATACTTTTAAAGGACTCCAAAAGATTTGAATTTGTTGGCAGCATCGCTAGTATCTCCCACACTCTTCGAGATAGCAACTGTGCTTTTGTGTGAGGTTGTAGGCTGCCACATTTCCCTTTCATTTTCATATCACCAAGAGTTTGCATTAAGCGGAAAAGTTCTTCGAAATACTTAGGCTGCAATAATAATACCGTAGGCAAATATTCTTTTGGCGGAGGTGGTTGAAGAGAGGGATGATCTTGAGATTCCTTACGTCTTGCTCCTCTCCCACCTAGAGACACATAAACAATCTGAAAAACAAAAATTAACATTATTCCATTTGTTTAAATATGATAAGCCTGACAATTATTAACTCTTTATTAAATGACTAGCAAATACCCGACGTGCATTGCTACGCCCTTCCCCGCCTACGTTCTTACGCTTTCTATTTGAAATTATGTTATTGTTAGTATTTACTTAGTGTTGCATCTAAAAAGGCCCATTTGTAATATATATATGGGAATCCGATACCATTGCCAATTCTCGATACATATATTACATATAAAATTGACGAAAATAGTGTCATTTACACAATCTTCATAAATTGCAATGTGGTAACCCAATTTGAACAAAAAACAGACCAAAAAGTTTCCCTACATAAACGTTTTTAATTTTAATTATGCTTTATCTTAGTTGTCTTACACATAGTGGGATTACTGAAACATTTTCTCTGCATACCAGAAGAATATTGAACAAACATATTCACAAACTTACCTGATTATCTTTAAACCCAACATCTCCTAGGCTTCTTTCATCATATTCCGACGTAAGTTCCTGTCCTTGAGTGATTATCCTTAGAGGACCTTCACTTAATAACAACCCAAGAACTGGTGCGCTGACACCAGAATTTTTTGCACCACCCTGCAAAGCTTCCCACCTAGAATAATATTGATGTAATAAGGAATACAATTCTGATTACACTTACCATTTTGAAATTTCAGCCTTTAATTCTGCAACTAAATCACATGAATGCAAATGAAGAACGGATTTTTCGGACAGTCCTGCTGGTTGTAAAATAATTCGTAATGGTGGGCCAGAACCCTCATTTCTTAAATTGCTATGGGATCCAATTCCCTTTCCTTCCAAAGCCCAGCGTCGCAAATGAAATGCATAACGCCTTCTAAAAGTCTCCAAATGGGTATTAAGTAACATAAGAGCACGTTGGACACACATTAGCGCATTTTCTTGGTTCTCTAAGCTATTTATCAAGATTTTGTTTAATTATTTAATTATAATAAAAGATAAGTATTTACATTTTAAGATCCTCAGCCGCTTGAATAAGATGATCCATGCAATGAGATACAAATTCTTTTTCCAATTTTAGTTGTTGCCCCATGTAATAAGAATTAATGTACTGAACTGCAGCCATAGACACATCGGTATTGTGAGCTCGAAGAGCAATTTTCCACAAATGATTCATGCCTACTATATTTGAAGAATCTGTTTGGCACTCGTAGTGAGCAACTGCCAACCTAGCCAAACTGCACAATTGTTGGAATAGTCCTAGAGCAACCATTGAAATGCCTTCTGGCTTAAGCTCTGGCAGTTTTTTTAAATATAAGTGTTGAAGTGAATCTATGCCCAAGGCATGTTGATCAACTCCTTTTGCTTGCACTTGAAGCCATGCAAAGACACAATCAGCACATTCTGGATCATTAGCTAACCATTCCCAGAGAGAATCTACTTGTTCCAAACTGAGCCTGAAAAATTTTTTTTTTTTTAAATAGTGCTTAAAGACACGAATCTATTACCTGAATGATTTGGGTGATCCCAAGGTGCTAAACACAGATGTCAAAAACTGCAACCTTACTTGAACTTGTGTTACATGCGAATACATGGTATTTCCATTTTGATTAAGGATTTGACCGTTAATGTTATTTTTAACATGATTTGTGTAATATTTCAAGTTATTAAAAAAATGATACATCATACGGTGCTGTCTTTCGGCCCACATTGTAACCTGATGCGTGTCCGATACTCGAAATTGTTGAAATGATGCAAATAATTTAGGTAGAAGTCTTAAACTGACTATGACACTTTTGTTCGAGGCCAAATTTTGCAAACATCCCTCAATGAATTTTGTTCGTAATAAGCGGTCTGTGCTGAAGCAAAGCAACGTCCCTAGAGCTTTTTCGGCTTCCATAGCTAGTGATTCACCCAGGTAACCCTAAAATTGACAATGCATATATTCATAAATATCTAAACATTTAGTTATCATACAATTTTGTCATCCTGAAGAAGGTCCCACAGTAATGTGTTTCCAGGTTGGCAGACTTCCGATATTTTAAAAATTATTTGATCCTCTTTAGTTCCAGATGGTTCTTCTATTTTTCCACGATTTCCTTTGCTATCATTTATTGAATCCACTTGTGAGTTTTCTCGGGCAGCAACTGGCCTAGATCTTGATAAACTGAACTGTGTGAAACATTGCGCCCTGCTTGCAAGTTGGGCGAGTTCTTCTTCGCATGGGGATTCATCATCATCGAAATCAGCCATGTTCTTTTCCGATTTATTACTCATTGGTGAAGAATAACTACCATCATTTTCACCACCACTAAGAAGTTCGTTAAGATGACGTATGAAAGGTCCTTCGTTATGTAAATGACTTAAAACCGATGACTGTATATGTGTATCACTACAATCGCTATCATTAATGCCGACATCAGCATCGCTATGAGATTCTGCTCCCCAAATTGCTTCCACCAATTCGTGTGCAAACCGAGTTAACGGCAGGTTATTGTGTTTTCGACGTTTACGCATTTTTTTACGAATATCTTCTGCTAATACAACTTCTTCTTCGCTTGTCGAACCCTCTTCTACAGTTGGAATTCTAGCACTTTTCATAAAAGCCCTAAAATTATAAGTTAGTATATAATTGATAATATATTTTCACTTACGTTGGAGTTTCTTTTGATTTCATACAGTCCAAGCCTTCAACAATTGCAGATTTTCCTTTTTCAACATCTAAAAAGAAAAAAATTTACTTTATGTGAATTCATTATACAATATACATATCAACATATAGGTACTATGTATTTTTTTCCTTTAATCACATTTTTTTACTTGGTATTAACTATTGTACCATTATTATTAATGCGTACAATTCATTATCGCAAAAACTTACTTGCTTGTTTCAGGGCAAATGTTTAATTTTTAATATAATATAATGAAGACGTATTATTGCCATTGACTCAATTCATCTATAAAAATTACTTTCACAAGTGAGTGTTGCTTGGTACGAAAAAGTCGCGTGTCCGAAATTTTGAACGATGGTAATTAATTATTAATCTGGAGCTAGTATTCATGATCTATCGTAACCCGTCCTCAAGTGCTGTAATCGAGAAACAGTTGTCTCGATCTCGACGATTACTTGCGAATTTACGATGGCTTACGACAGATCATGGGTAATTGCATACCCCTTTGTGTATGTCAATTGAAAGGATTTTTTTTATAAAAATTTATATGTAATTTTATTCATTTGCCCTTTTAAATGTATTTGCGTTAAATTTTCAATAAAAGCATATATTATCATATTATTTTCATTAATAAAAACTGATTGTGTTAATTTTAATCTTTTTTTTTTGATTTTGTATAGAGAATTGATATATATATAAATATCAACACCATGCGGATATCAATTTTTAAAATATTATAATTTTAATAAAAAGCAAGTTTCTAAAAAAACAGTTTCTATATTATTTTTACGTAGAAACTCCCCAAAGATTCAATTAAAGTGCACTGTCCGCGTGGATCTAGCTGTATACCAAATTCAGTTCTCTATGTTAAAGGGAAATGGGGCAAATTAGCTTTACAACATCTGGCGACAAACACTCAACAATTTGTGAAGTTAGTTAAGCACATAAAAGCACATTTTTTATTCCTACCATCAGGTGGATCACAGCACTGCTGCTTTCGTCGGGGTTGTTTGCACGGTGGAGCACCACTGTCTGATCCACCACCTTCCAAATCAATTGGGCTTTTTTGACTACCTGAACTGTCATCATCAGGTTGTTCTTCATCTGTGTTGCTACCATCTATACTAACACTATTTTCTGAACTGGTGGCTGGAACGTTTGTTTGATGTACATTTTCTGCTGAAATATCTGCTTGCGATCGTGTTCCATCCTTAGACCATATTAGCTTTGTAAGAGCTGACGCAATATATATGCTCTGTAAGAATTTTTAACAGGAAGTTTTTTTTATATTTTTAAATAATCCACTAACTTGTTCTGTGTGTTCCTTAGGATCAAGGCGACATAATAAAGAGTACAAATGCATAGCTGGACGAGGAGCTAAATTTTTTACTAAAGATGGCAATATATCATAAACTGGTTTCGAACAATGTTTTAATTGCGCGGCTTGCCAAATAAGATTAATGTGTTCTTCTGTTATTTGGTTTTCAACTGCTAAAAAATTAAGAACAATGTGGGATTGCTTTATGACTTCTACATGCAAATTGGGCCCAAATAAGTGAGATATGATTTGGTTTTCAGTAAGCCAGTCTGCTAATCTTTGTCCAACAAGTTCAACTTCCCCAACTGTTTCCGTAGTGCAAATTTCGTTGAACAAATTAATATGAGCATTGATTTGTGCCATTCCTGCAAAAGGTATTAAAAAACAATATCATAAAAATACTTTTGTTTTAATTATATTTCGAAATACAAACCCGCTAGCCTCATCGTTAGAGTTGATGAATTAAAGTATTTAAAAGCTAAAGCCAGACCTTCCACGTCAAAGTTAATGGAGGTATCTAGAGGATCTCTAACTGCTGACCACACAAAATCAGCCATTGATCTTGAAGCCGGCGACCGTAATTCTTGATCAGATAACTTACACATGTACTGAAGAACTTTACTCCTGAGTGGTACGAATAGTTGGATAATACATCGATAATTTAGCCAAAGTTTTATGTTTGACATTGTTGCTGTAATGGCATGAGCTGTTGAAACGGGTAAATTCGGCTGCTCGAAACACAAGGTCATGACTGCAAAGCCTCCAGTGTTGCAAAATAGCGCCACATTGCGCAAAAGAAATGCAGGAATCTCATTGTCATGCAAGTCGCACACAATGCTTAAGTTCTGAGCTTCCTCTGCGTTTATTTCATCTAAACGGGAATGCACGCCATGCTTATAAGCGATGTAAAGCGGAAAATTTAATAAGAAGGCCTTCGAAACTAGAATTAAGAGCTTCTCCACTTCTTGAAGAGCCCATTTTTCTTCGTGTAACGCATGTACCTCTTGGGTGCATTCTTTTGCTGTCTCACTTTTTGTTTTCCCATCACTTTGAAAATTAGCTGTTACAGCTATTGAGCCATTTTTAAATTCTGCTATTAAATTTCTAATGTTTTTCAAATGGCATATGATCAAGTATATCATAGACTGTACAATTAAATTAAACCGTTCATAATTCTTTGCATCTCGGTAACAGCACATGCACTGTCTGGGATTTGAAAAAAAATAATAATAATAATATCTAATAACAGTTGATATTTTAAGTGAATAGTACATACCTTTGCGGCCAAGACTGGATGTAACTAAAGGCAACTTCAATTTCACTCTTAAGTAGGGCAGGATATTTGTTTTCATTGCTGCTTACTCTAGATTCATCTAAAAGAATTTCGCTAATTACGATCTGGTGCAACAATTTTATATGTTTGTTCTTATTTGGTGTAAAATACTAGAATTTACATACATTTTTTGTGGTAACATTTCATTCCATTATACTTCAAAAAGCTCATTAAAAATATTCCTACTAGTTGCAAGAACACCGTTTTTACATTGTTTGTATACATGTTAGCGAATATTGTCTGAGCAAGAAGGGCCCGTATGTCTTTTCTACGAATAAAAAGCGGCAAGGACAATATTCAGAAAAGCTAGAGATTATCCGTTTTCGAAATGTACAATTCAATTATACACCATGTTTTCTTTCAAGTGTGTTTTGTTTTTACAATATGTACGAGTATAAGGGTCACTCTAGGTGAAAACAACAAATTGGTATGCCGCATGTTTTTTTGATTTGGATGAAAACAATTGAGGACGATCATTTAGGTACCAAATACGAAAATCCAACGCCATTTATTTTGTTCATTGCCTCCCTTTCGGTCGGCAGCCATTAGAAATCTTAAATTACTCATTTTCACACGACTCTTCTATGATCGGCTATAACTTTTTTTCTATGGCACACATTGGAATGATTATAATTTTATTTTATTACTTATTAAACGAGTTTTCAAAAATAAATTTAAATATGTAATTGGTACCTTTCACCAATAAATGGTGGACTATTGAAAATTCGTTATAAAAAGCTAAATTTTATGATTTTGATCTTGCTGCTGTGCTAGAGCTACTAAACCTGGAGAGTTGATTTTTTCTCACACATTAAGTACTTATACAATGGAAAACGTAACGGTAGTTTGAAGATCCTGAATTGTCATTTCCTTAGAAAAAAAATGGTTGACAGTTGAAAATTTTCAAAATTGGATCATTTTACTTCCCAAAAAATTGATGTGGAGGAAGAAATAAAAATCTGAGATTTTCAGTAGTCCCAACCTTTGTTTCTTCAGGCCATTTAGTCCTGTTTTGTTATTTTCATCTCTCTAAGAGATATAATTTTTTGAAAATGTTATTTTTGATATTATACCTAGAAATAATTGTAGTACAGTGCAATTAGACAAAAAATTGCGATCCCGGACAAAATTATTAAGGAAAATTGGCCGCACTTAAACCTACTGTACGTTGGTAGGAGGTGGTCCGAAAAATTCAGGTTTGATTTTATTTGACGTACAATTTAATGCTCTACATCTTTTATTTGGAGCACTTCTTCTCATCAACAACAAATGTATGTGCAAAGTTTTAGCTCGATTGGCGGAAGCGAATTAATTAGCTGCTTTGTTTTTTAGACAGAAGGGACGTCATACTTAAAAAATTTAATAATCGTAAAATTAGAATTTCGTTCAAAATTATTATAAGGCATGCAAAAAAGGGTATTTTATTTTCATAATCTTAAAATTGTGTATAACAAATATACTGATTATACCAAATAAATTTGAATCTAAATCACACAAACACACATCCATAAAACGGTTTCTTTCAACTTCAAGTAAGCGATAAATTATAATTCAATTTTCTTTACTATTACTATAACGAATGTTCGAATAAACCCTATGTTTATTAGGGTATAAAAACCATGTTTCTACATTGAAAACCATTAGTAATCGATTCGTGATCGTTTATATTTTTAAGGTACCTACAATTATACAATGTAAGTCTACAAGTGTTTTTTATAGTTAGAATTAGAACTAGTTATACGTTTCGTGCATAAATTTATTTTCCAAAGGATTATCTGTACACAGGTCAAATGTCTGAAACTGATATCCCAAAGTTCGACTACATTACGTTATGATTACTTTCGCACATCTAGACATGTAAACAATTTGGTTCTTAAGCTTAGAAAGTGAAATATGAACTAAAATATGAACTGCATCGCCTTGCTAATGTTAGTAAACAAAATTAATTATTTATCCCTGCAGTGATGTTAAAAATAAGAAAGTGTTTTGCATGTTTTGTAACCAACTTGACTCCAATAAAAACCTTGGTGTTTGCTGTTAGAGTGCGTTGATCATGTTGATGAGTTTATTCTAATATGCAGAAAGAAAGAAACTTGCATGCAAACACAAGTCCACCGTACAAAAGAACAGACGATTTTACACAAAATCTTGACCTAGCCTTCCGCACATCACAAGTCAGCTGATTTAGGTTTCACGGATGTTTGAAAGGTTTTTGGTATCCTAGAGACATACATTCAAAATTTCTCATACAACAATTAAAGAACTTTGCACATAAATAAGCGTATTTTCATTAAAATAAATATAAAAATACGTTTTCAGATAAAACCTTTGTGGAATACAAAGGACTAGCACAGTACGGAAAGTTCAAAATCAGCTAAAGGTATTGCCCAAATTTAGTTACCGAAGTAAGAGTGAACACTAGGCATGTAAGGATCAATTCTTCAGTCATCCTTACTAATTCCTAATACTTTTTCCATTATTAAACTTACAAGATATGAGTAGCTGCAAAAAGTCAGCGCACACGTCGCACATTATAAATCGTTTTTCTTTTTCCCATAGATGTAATTAGTTCTCTATATTGTCATACGTTTTGAGTCTTAATAGCGACTCAATTTTAGCTACACCTTACACCAGCTGCATTTATTGTAGACAAATGTAACTCAAATTATGTTTAGTTGTCAATTACACTTCCATAACTTCTCATAATCAACAATGGCCGTTCACAAGTTTTTAGATAACTGAAGTTGGTCGAAGTTTGAGATTTATTTCATATTTAAGAACGCAACCCTCAAGTGAATAGGATTCGATATGGTTAGAACTTTTTATTGCCATGTATGCTTCAAAAGTTTTAAGACGCTTTCAGAGTAAGTTAAATCCGTTATGGATGTTTTTTTTAATTTTTTTATTTTTTTTTATATATTATTCAGATATCGTAAACATGTGCCGGAAGAAATGGAAAAAATAATGCCACAAAAAAGATGTAATGCATGCAAAAAAAAATTCCCTGGCACAATCAACCAAATGAGGCTACACTACATAGATGCCCATTCCAATCGTAAAATGGAGAAAACATATTTTGATTTTTAATTGAAATTCTTTATTATTGCAGCTTTAATGTTCGACAAGTATGCTTTTGGGTTAGTTTGCCCAATTTGCGGAAAAACTTTTAAAGAGAAAGCGAAATGCCGGCATCATTTTTATTCCCATAGGCAAGGTAATTTTTTTTGTAATATGTGTTATATTAATTACATATTTGAAATTGCAGAATACACACCTGCACTAGAAGTTCAGGATGATCCCTTCTTACCAACTGAGCAGTGTCCTGAAGATCGACACAACTTTGAAAAATCGATGGCGGAAATTGTACGAGGAGTTAAAGAAAACCTCACGGCGGCAATCTAATTGTAAGAACTAGTAATTATTCATTAATATTGAATAATATTAATCATATTCATTAATATTAAATTAACCATTGAATATGTTCGATTGCAGATATTCCAAGCACACCCGGATTAGGAAAACAATTAACAGCAAGCAAAATCATTTCCTTCCAAGGCAGACAACACATTAAAAATTGTCCAGAAAGAGTGAGTAAAATGAACTTATCGATATAATTAACTAATTAAAAATCTTTAACCTGCAGATGGACGGAATTGCCAGCTTTTACTTTTGAGAACGGTTCAGACCTTGCCAAATCGTTAGTAGTTTTAGTTTTAAATCTTCCGCAAATTGGAAAGAAGTGGGAGTTGAAATTCGAAAAATTACAACCGATTACAACCTTTATGTGTAAGATAAACAGATGAAAAGATAAAATAGAAGAAGCTTCGATTGCCTATAGTATCTAGTAGTGAAAGAAACTTGTATTATCGTATGTTTTTGAAGATGAAAAATTGATTGACTTGTTGAAGAAATTGTTTAGTTGAGGTTTATGTTCAAAGTGTTTACATAGCTGCTTTCAATAAAATATAAAATGTTTACTAATATCACTTAAATAACCAATGTTCGTAAACATAACTCTCTTGAATATAAATGTTGAGGCCAGAGGTAAACCAGTAATCATAGAACTTCAACAACCACTAACAATAGTTTAAATGAGCGATTCGCTTCCAGAGGTTCCGATTTCATCATGCGTAATCCTGAGGGATTTGAGTGGCGGAGTGTGAAGAGGAGCAGGAGGAGGAGATCGAGAAAGACAACAACTCAACTCAACAGATTAACATATAAACAAATTTCGCTTTCATTCGAATTCCCAAAAATTTACTTTTAATAAACATCATATGAAACATAAATTAATCGCTGTAATATTAATTATTTAACAATATAAATATAATAATAATGTAATTGTAAGTAAAATTAATGTTTTTTAATCTGATATTGTTTTCAGAACAAATTTACATGTCCGCTTGCAGCTGCAGCTCTTTGAATAAACTACGTTAATAACGTGAAATTTAAATTTTATTGATCATTGAGTGTTGGGAGGACAAAGGATATCCCAAATTGAAACCCTGTTTCTGTAAAAAATCTGCAAGCAATTTCTAGTCAAGCCGTGATTTCAAATATAACGAATTCTTACCGGATTCTTGCGGATTGTGAATATTGGCTTGATGCGCAGACTGGTTCAACGACAATGGAACCGTTGATGATCACAAACAATGGGAATAAGAGGATCACCACAATATAGCCCCAGAGATGGCGAAACACCGTCCACATACACGAGGAGTAGTGAAGGTGTCCTAAATGACTCACCAGCATTCATACAATACTCTAAAAGTAAAAAATGATTCATTGTTTGAAGATGCCAGAGTTCTTTTCGTCATTCGAACTGACGTTGCTCTGCAGCGAGTATTTTCAAAACACCGAAGAGCATTCCAACCCAGTGTCCGATGCCGCGCATGAGCACACTGAGGAGTGCAAGGTTAACAATAATTATTAAAATTAAATGTATATAAATTGTTTATTTACCAAATAAAGCGGCGTATCCGTGCCGACGTCGGAGCCAGAAGAGTTTCAACGCCAGAACAGTGGTTAAGTAGTATCGGTGTACAGCGGTAAATGCTCACTACTCCAGCCAGACTTTTTGTCGCAAGTGGCATTCTTCATCAATTATCAATTTATATAAATGATTCCGAGAGAAACAGGGATTGTGCACGTCGAACTATTTTCTTTATTCTTCATTTCTTCTGGGTCTGAGTTCTGTTACTTTGGTTTTTTTAAAATGTGTTGTTCCATCAGAGTTAATTAACAAACATTAACATTTCAACAACAGATATTGAGAAACCACAGTCTCTGTGGTTAATGTGATAAATTTCCATTCGCACTAGTTTACAAAAGAAGTAATATTTTGTTTACTTTCGTTTGGAATCTCTGGAATCTAATTATATTATTATTTTATTATATATATTCTCTAAAGTAATTTTCGTTTTACGATCCGATAGTGTAAGAATTAAGTATAATCCGAATTAGACAATTTATAAATATAAACATACTGTTCAAGAACACTGTTGTCGCCGATGTAGTACTAGAGATAGGGGAAATGAAAAAGAGCGCAGCGTCGCATCGTGTCGTGTCGTGTCGCACGACAACGCGGAGGGATTCCTGGTGCTAGATTACGTAGTAGTTAGTCCATATTTTAACTTTACCACGCATACAGTATTAACATTCATACGGAGCATTTACTACATTCATGATACAAGAAACATAAGGTATATTAATGATTTCTCACCCGCGCCATTTTTCGCGTCATAGGGTTCACCCAATAATGAGCATTCGATGGTTTGACAACATTTTGTTTACAAATTCAAGTGCAAGTTTTTAAAAATTTTTAATATTTTAAACTTTAATTGATACCATTTTGCATTTAAAATGGTTAAGTGTTTAAATTAAAAAATTGTAAAAATATCATGAAAACAAAATGCGATGAAGAATCATTAAAATATTTTGCTTTGCCGACAGATCTTGAAATACTGTGAATACTGTGATGAAAACTGTATTTTAAGATAAGATATTAAAATAGAATTTGGTCTAATATGGCCAGTAAACAAAAATTAAGAAAAAACTAAAAACTGTGACATAAAATGTACTGTTTTGTTGTTTCCTTTTTATTACACTTTTATTTTGATGCTGATTATATTTTTATATGGATTATAATATAAACTTTCAGTTGTTATTAATTGAAAAATATTTGCAATAGGCAGTAAAATATATAACAGTCGTTTTTACACAAATCATTATTAATAAAAAAAAAACTAGAACTTTTAGTCATTTTAAATAATTTTTCAGGTGAATTTTCGAGGGAAATGCTTTCAGTAACAATTGGAAAGTGCGGGTAAAAATTACGCATTTGAAAATGCATGCATGTAGAGACGTCACGCCAGCTGCCAAAAAAATCTTTGGCATACCTGGACGACAGTCTGCGGCCGGTAAGTGTATGTGCACTATTATAGTTAGTTGTACAATTACTAATTAGTCTTGTATATTGCTTGTCCCTTCTTCCAGTTTATCGTTAATAACTCCAAAAACCGGCAATCGTGCTGGGAGACAATTGATGCCAGCCGTTTACAGGGTTTAAGAGCTTAATATAATTTGTATAAAAGTTCAGCTAAAAGCAGCTCATTTGTTAATAGAAATAAAACGTTTTTCAACAACGGTACTATTTTTTTTATTACACAAACAAGTTACCTATTAATTTTAAATATTTGTTGCAATATTATATGGATTTTACACAATATTAAATTGTTCTGGAATAAGTTTCATTTGGTTCAATTCGTGCAAAATTAAAATATGTTGTAATGACCGGAGGCACTTTTGACAAAAGAATTTTCGTTAGAAAATAAAGAATGAGAAATCCAGAATATGTAATCAATAGTAGAATTATTAATGGCGTCAGTATAATAAAAAGAATCATATTTTGCTCGCCGCCCGACTGAGATACTAGGAGCATTCCTCGAGTCCACTTCCAGCAACGAATCAGGACCTTGTCGAAGTAAACCTTAATGGTCTGAAATGTATAATATATAGCTTGTAGTACTGAGAGCATAAGTAACGTCAATGTAAGAAAAATAAATGAATAGTAATTCCACTCCAATTGCTCACTCCAAGTATTAATTTTGATTGAATTCACGTCCGGTTGTGCAGTGACTCTAGCCACAATTTTGGATTCGACCTTTGGTGCCCCCAAGTGATAATCCACTTCAACCATCTTAAGAATTCTATCTACATGATCGTACTCAAAGAAATCTTCCTTGCTTTTAATGTCTGGTTTTGAAAATAAATTTTTCTGCGAGGTGTCCTTACATTCGTTGAACTCATTTTTACACACAGCTACGACATTATCTTTTTTCTTACCAAAGCTTTCACTAGAACATACAGACGGTTGGTTCTGAATATCTTGTTTAATATTTTGGAATGTTTCATCAACCACGTCCAATGACCTTTTTAAATCGCTTTTCAAAACGGTAGTATCGTCCTTGCTTCGAAAATCTGTATGCGTTTTGGTACAACAATATTTGAAGTCTTTCACATTTCCTTGTCCTAGTTCATGTGCAACTTCTGGATGGCTTGAAGGATATAAATATTTTTCTGACTTTGTGAAAGATTCTCCTTCGTGTATAGTTTTAAGATTTTCTTTAAATGCCAAATATTGCTCCAAAATTGAACACTCATTTTTCAAAAGTTTTTTATGTAAAGGTTTTGAAGAAATGTTGTATAAATCTTGCATTTTAAAGTGATTTTATTATGAGGAAATATTTATAAAAATTTCCATTGGTTTCAAAGGCACTGACAACAATTTTTTTCCCGTCGAATAATTGCTTGGCTTATAATAGACTAAATATGATTGGTTTGTCACGTCGAAAGTAATCTAATGTCATATCGCCTACTACCATATATACTATATCAAGGTATTTTCTTTGATAAATAAATCCGATAAAGTCTTCTTTTTTTTAATATTTATGAAGAATATTTAGACGTTTCGAATCGGTTTTTAATTCTTCATCAGTAAATATAATAATAATAGGTACACATGCAATAAATATGTGAAAAAATTATTTTTACAAAATTATAAACAATTAACAAAATAGTATTGAATAATTATAAATACATTAATACTTACATTTATAAACATTAAAAATAATAACAACAAAATTAGAACAATTACTATTGCTGTTTTGAAAAAATTTCAATAGATATATTAAAAAATATATTGTTTTTCGGTTTCCAACCCTACTAAATTTATAGAAATAATTAACATAAGTATAAATTCCTGTCGACTGTTATGTAATTCTTAAAATTCTTCAATATTAAAGGCCAATACAATCTTATTCGGAAAATTCAAAATTTTTAGAAGCACGTCTTGTGGAAAGCTCGTTGAAAGTCCTTGGAAAGCTCTTGATGAGTAGTTTCTAACAAAGTAAATAGTTTCTCGATTTAAAAAAAAAAATACCCCAAAAAATGCAATTAAAAATACTTTCAAATCTACCTCAGCCTGTAGGCCTGCCGAAAGGGATTTTTTTAATGTGTAGTTCTTCTAGAAATTAACGTTTATGATATCAATTTTCATGTTCCAAAATTTTAACATTTTCAAAATTAAATTTAGGATCTTTTTCTATGGGATGGTTACTTAAAGTGCTTCTATATGATCTGTTATTAAGAATATCAAGAAAATGTGGTTCCCTTCGTTTTTTAACATTGTAGATGTGGTCCCAATATAATGTTTATCACAATCTTTACTTGGACGATAGAAAAATTCACAAATTTATAAGCAAATTTCTACATTTCCTAGGCGGCTGGGACAAACCTTTTAAATTGTTCAAAATAATCCGAAATTTTTGGCACATTTAAGCGATACGCCAAATTGCATATTGTCGAGTCACGCCATAGAAAATTTTCAAAATTGCTTATAAATGTGCGGTTTTTGCTATCGTCTGGTTCCTGCTTTAGACTTTTAAAATACCTTTATTTTTATCTTTATTACACTGCGCATGCATAAGTTGACAAGCCAGTGAAAAAAGAATAATTCTGTGTATACCTACATATCTAAATGTACCTATACAGGTTTTCAGGTACACATACCTAGTATATACAATAGAAGGGATTTTATGAAATACGTACTTTCGTCCACTTAATCAAGCTTTCAGAGTAACACATTCTTACTCACAAACCCAAAGCTTGAACTGCTTTACATTGTCAAGCTCTGTTTCGCCGTCAACAATTTTAATTAATATTACATTATATTATATACAAATCAAATAAAAATGATTGTAATTTCTCGCAAATCGTTTTACACAATGTTATTTAAGTAAGCCATATAATTTAATTTAAATAGTTCAACACTGGAATGTTTTCTTTTGTTTATTTAATCAAATTTTGGGGAAATACCGTGCACATAAGTCTTAGTATAAAGTAGAAGATTCGTGTTACAAAACAGAAATGCATTTTTTATTAACTCATTTCTAAATACTCTTGTAATGTTTACTCGTTAAAGCTTTTTCAGCCGCAACGATATCATAAATTAGGAAATGTTGTTTTAGGGTAACACACAAATATAATCATTCAAAAGAATAGTAACATAACACGTATTTTACTGTAATCATTCTTAATTATCTGAATATTTTGAAATTGTTCAATTATGATTTATGCAAAGAACTTTAAAAGCAACTAAGCATTTAATTTTATAATAAAATTTTTGTGTTGTTGGATTAAGGGGAAAAAGAGCTTTAAAATATCATTCGACAATTTCCAGGATAAAACGAATAGATTTCGGAGAGAGCTTTCCGTGTCGATATCTCCTTCAGTCGTCTTATTATCCTTCCGCCGTTTGAACGTCGTTTAATTTTTACGAGTTCGGTTTCCTTCAGTCAATCTGCCTCTAGCAATGTAATCATAATTTTAAATTATATCACTTTTTTAAAGAGTACAGAAAATACTTAGTTAAGAATGATTTGTGCATTAAGGTTTTAAGAAAGTTGTTATATGTTTGCTTTTGGAAATATCAATTTGGAAAGTGTTATAATTCAATTACTAAAAAGCTCAATTTAATTGTTAGTTTCGAGCAAACGAAAGCGTTGCTTTAAAAAATTCTGGAATTAAGAAATAACAAGTGTCTTATGCAATAAAATAAATTAAAAAGTTTGAATTCAAGTGCGTGAATTTAACCGTATATTCTAAATTTGAGTGTACCTACTTAGCCAGTAGTAGTTTCTTGGAAATTAATGCGTTTAACTTCTTTATTAATAAAATTGCAATCGGGACGTGTTTTATGCTTGATTAAAAATTATTAGTAACAATAATGCTCTATACATTATTATTATTTATTGTTTCATACATTTGAGATACAGCTGTTCGATACATTTTCCGTGGCTGTCAAGTACTCCTTGATTATTATGTGCATGTGACACGAGAGCTTTTCAATATTTAGAGATAATTTATTAGAAACCTCTCTACCTACGTCCCTCCCTGCCAGTCACTGCGTTTGACGGAATTGGTGAGTTTAGCAGGCGTCGTCTTGGATACAATGGCTTTCGGGCAGTAGAGTCTAAAAGCAGAGAAAATTACACTGGACATGAACAGTTCTAGATAGTAAAAACAAAGTTAAAATTATGAATTTCCAATTTCATACAAGAAGAAACCAAGGCGCAAAAGTATGTTTTTATAGGCATAATTCAATTATACTTTGCGTATAAATAACTGAATAAGGACACAATAACGGTGGGTGACCTATGTACAAAATCAAAGAAGAAGTTTTCGAAAAACAGTTTTATATTACACTAAATGAATGAGTAAATTAATGAAAAGGATTTTTATTTTTATATTTTCATCGTTATTATAATTGTGAATTTACTTCAGATTTAATCTTCATTCTTCAGGTTTTTAACCTTAGAGATTAACGTTCAATTTATTTATATTTTATATATTTATATTTGTGGCTCGAACTTGATCTTAAAATTTTTCGAAAATATGGTTGTATCAAATTTCAATCCTCTAGTTATACAAGAGTTCCCGAGTTATCGGTTGGGCAGGAAGTCTGACGGACATCTATAAAACCGTTTGTTTTCAGTCTCCAATCAACAATATTTAGTTCTTTTTGCCCGTCGCTATAATTTCTAATTTCTTAACTAATACACTCGACCTATATCTAGGGCATAAAAAACCAAGCCGCAAAAACCATAATTCCACCATAATTCATCAAGTATTTTCAAACTGGAGAAAAATAAGATGTATAAAATTATTTTTAATAAAACCAAATATATCTTGATTTGACGGAATAATTGCACAGAGAGTACTGTCATTTTTGCATTATTATTAAAGACTGGCAGGTCTACCCGGCTTCATATATATATATATATATATATATATATCCGTACCTCAAAGCAGAAGGGTATTAAGTCCAAAATTTCAATTTTTCGGTTTTTTTGCTCACCTAGATTTAAATTTCACGCTCTATTCAGAGGTTTACAATAGAAGACGATTGGACTGAAAATGACGGAAATAGCATTTTATAAAAAGTATTAAGTCCATCTCGCTCCTGGAGCAAAACAGTATTATCTTTATATTACATGTATTAAGTCCAGTATAGACATATACCACCCAGGGCAAAACCATATTATGTTCAAAAAAAGTATTGTGTCCCACGTTTTTCCAAGCATAAAATCTCAAAACTTCTATTTTATCATAATTATGAAGTGCAAAATAAAAATATTAAGTCACAGTCATGAAATTCTTCTGAAAATAAAAAAGTATTAAGTCCATGTGTTCTGTAAAAGATTCAGTCTTCACAAACTTTGATAAGTGTAAACACCACCCATTATCATTATTCTTAATATAAATAAGCATTATCTAGATCAAGTTTAAACTATTAAATAGTACAGGCTAGAAAACAAGTGTGACAAATTATTATTTCTGCATGTTTTATAGCCTAAAACATGAAATTATTGTATTTTACGCTCTCCTGTAAAATTTACATTTTGTGACTTAATACCCTTCTGCTCTGAGGTACGGATATATATATTATATATATAGAACCGTTTCCCGTGGAATAGGTTAAAATAATAGTTGTTTAATTTTCTTCAATCAAGGGTGGTTTTGGAGAGTTTAATTAAGATAGAAGTCGTTAGATAGTTCTTATTTAACATTTTTTCCAACCAAAAAACCATACCAATTTTTATGATTTTTTACTTCAAAAATGGGAAATATTCATAAAGAAACTTTCAACCCCTATTTTACCCTCTTAAGGATTGAATTGAAAAAAAATTCTGATATACGTGTTTCTTTAGTTCTAACAAAAGGACAAATACCAATTTTTTTGAATTTTGTACTTAAAAAATGACGGATTTCCAAAAAAAAGTTGTCATCACATATTTTACGCCTTACGAGCGTAAACGGTGTGGTTTAGAATTTTTTTATGATTTTTCCCGTGATCAGCGCCTCGAAATCCTTCGGAAATCATCAACACATTGAGTTTCCACAATTATCCATATCATGCCACCATAGCCAATCACAGGCGAAATTCAGCACTTAGAACCGCTATAACTTTCTTCCCCCATCGTCGAATTGAAATAAGCCGCCATATTAACTATTGGAGTATATTATAAGAGCTATCGAATGATATATATCTCGTCCGTATTGATTTCATGGACCAGCTTCCATACATTCTTGCTCATTTTCCTTTATTAGATTTCAACTGTTTGAGCACAACCGCACGGTTTAAATAATTAATCGAATCATCCAATCGAATCGAGCTGTCAGTCACATGACAGGTCCGCCACCACCACCATCTGGGGGTGTCAAGTGCATTCTTATACAGAACGGAAATCTCGATTTTTTCGATTTTCGTGACTTTCTCTTTGGGTTTTTCTGAATTTTCTTTTTTCTTAAACTACCCCTATATTGAGACAAAGAAAACAAAAAAAGAATTATTCAAATCTGTCGAGCTGTTCTCGAGTTTTTGCGAGACTAACGCAATGCCAGTGAATTTTATATATATAGATTTCATCCGTTCCTTCTGTGAATGAATAAAACTGCATTGTTTTAGTTTGTTTTTCATTTGAGTATGGTTTATGTTCTTCTTGGTTTCCGTGAAGGGCATAATTTTAACATTCCCAAATCATCCTGGCTTGGTAATCGCTGTTCATCATCAGCATATTTTTCATGATACAATCTCAAATGTGTAAGAAAAATGTGTGAATAATTACTCAGCCAATATATTAAAGCATAAGACATTGAGGATGACGTCACGTCAGCAGATCTTAGAGTATGATAACTGAATGTGAGTATGCAAATTATTATAAGCCTACAATGTAGGTACAGTGTACATACATATTAGTACTGAGCTTTAAGAATATTTTCATTTTCTTGTCTTCGAAGTAGGTAACTATTATTGATTCAGTGAATTTTTAGTAAAGCTGGCACGATTATTTTTTTTTTTTATTTTATAGGCATGTCAGAAGTTACGGAAATATCTACTTAGGTTTAGGGTGTTCGAGAAATAAAGCACACTTTGTTTAATTTAATTTGATTTTTTATTCCATTTATTCTTTCGGCACTGTTGCAACTATAGTACTTTCTCTAAAAATAATTGTTTCTCTAATTCTAATGCTAATTAGTAATTTTAATCTAAAGTGCAATCTGCAACAGATCGATATTCGATAACTGAAACTTTTATTGACTTCATTATACAAGTGTTTTTTGTACTGAATTATCTGCTTATTTATTGACTGAATTTAATAAAAAACTTTATAATTTCGACGTAATGTTGCCATAACTTCCTGCTAAACATTGGGTTATAGGAGTAAAGGAGTTAATTTCTAGTCTCTATTTTCAATCTTTAGTATTTCAGCACATCACATTTACAACTAAATTTTTATTAGGGAAACTTTACGATTAGCTTTTAACTAATTAAACACATTACAAAAAACCGCTAATACGTTGACGTGTATCAATACTGACGGAGTTGTGGGCCCCTGGAACCATGTCATCGAGAAACTATTTACTGATTTATAAACTACTCATCAAGAACTTTACAACGATACCCTGCAAGACATGGTTTTAAAAATTTCGAATTTCCACCCCCATGGCCCCATTCGTACCCCTACAACCCCTAATTTGGTGTTGTCCCTCTTCATAAAGAGTACTCTAATTTATGCCGGTAAAGTGTCTTTCTAAACTCCATAGGGACGAGATATATGATAATTTTTTCAAAAAATTTCAACACCCTGCCTCGCCCACCCCCTTAGGGCGATTTTACTCATTAAAGAACTGCAACTAATGACACAACAGCAAAAATTGCACAACCGAAGCTTTTCATTTTCACGATTTATATTTTGGACTGTTCTTCCTGTTCCTAGAAACTTGAATGGAGTTTAACTGGATGCCACTTTCATTTACATATATCTAAACAGGAAGAACATTTTGTTGCTAACAAAACAATTTTTATTTCAATTGTTGTTACGAAATTGACAATTGTTAAGTCACTGCAGCACCAAACAATATAATTTGCAACAATACAGCAACAATTAAATAAACAGTTCACGTGCCAAAACGATTAATTCCATAAAATTGAAATCGGGGAAAATAACTTTTCTCATTTCTTTGTTATTAGTTGTTACCAAAATTGGATATTATAATTTTTTTTTAACTTATTGCAACTAATGTATAGATTTCTTAAAAATTATGTCTGGGAAATAATTTAGTTATTTTAATTTCCAATTCCCTCCAAGGCACAAAAAGGTGTAATTTGGTGTTTATAGGAACAGAATCAAAAGTAATAATCACGTTTGATAAGTTGATGAAAAAACAACTGTGAGTAAGTTGTAAGCGTAACAAAATAACATAATTTAATAATAACATATAACAGAAGAATTTTCTGCCAGCGGCGCCCGATCGAAAGATGTTGGAAAGCACACTCGAGGATGCCGCGATAGGGCGAAACGGGTCGCACTTGAAATTTTGTTAAATAAGTTTACAAGGGTTTTTATCTAAAATATGAAATTTAAACAAAAGGCATCTAAAAATTCGATTAATTCTGATATATTGTTATGTAACTACTTTCAGTTAACTACCAGCAAAAGTAAATTTGTCTGATGCTTGTTTGAGGGACCAAAGGAACTCCACGATGGAGCAAGGTTCGAAAAAAGGAAACCCATCGTTATCCATTGATAGAGCTGCATTTCTTCTATTACGGGTAAAAAAGGCTTTTAAGAGGAAACGTCAACAACGAAAGGAGAGACAGTAAGTAATTTGTTTTAATTCGACACGCGACAATGAGAGTCCGTAATGTCATGAACAGGCAAGAGTTATTAAACTACTTCCGACATGACGGGCGAATTGCATATCGCATGTAATCTATCCATTGCTAAAGTGGTTAAAACGTCCGCACAATTGGACTATATAATTATATAACTTTGGTTTGTACACCTTTTCCTATTCTCAGCTCCAGTGCCGGAAGAATACAGTATTCTATTGTAGTCAGTGCTTAATTATTTTATTGTGAAGATTAAATGTTATATACGTAGAAATTGCAAATTAAAAAGTAGAGAAGCGGTGTACAATGTGCCTATAGTTATGATTGAATTTAGAGCTCTTAAGGGTATTTAAAGGAGGTTTAGATCAGGAGTGAAGACATGAGTCGAAAGGAAATTTACTAAGCTTTGTTATATTACTGAAGAAATCATTATTCAGTTGTAGATATTTTCGGAGATATAACTCGAAAGCTGCAAAGACCTCTTTGCGCCACATTGTACGCAGATGCGCAGGCCGAATGGCTTAATCATCATAGTCGAAGACAATGAATGCAAATATAGAGACCAGTGGACATATTAGGATATTTCAAATGCTTTTTCATTTTTTCCTCGGCACTAGAAGGAAGTACAAAATATGTCGTAGCTGAAAGGGCAATAAAACATGTAAGCACCATAGCATCTTTGTCATTGAAAAAACATAATCAATGCGCCACTTTGTACGAACCGCGTGCGCCATGCATTGAAATTTTTGTTATTTTGAAAAATGATTGACATTATGAGAAAAATTGAATATAAGGCTAAATCAATTATGATGCTTGAAAGATGGATATCAAAATTAGTCTTTGCATATACTATAAAGTTTTCACAAATGTCTTAAAAATACTATAGATGTTGTGAGGGAATAGTATTAGGTCCCGATTCTATATACCAGGCTTTTGATAGATCTCTTTATATCTTTAATTTTTTTAAAGAGATGCTGATATTCTAGAATCTAGACAACAATGATGCACTCATGTTTACTATGAAAAATGCGAAGTTCGCCTCTCGGATCTTCTTATTGTAAATATAGGTATACTATTTGGCTGAAATTCATAGTTGTTATTACAGTTTACTATATTAAAACATAAGGAAAATGCTTCAAGTAAAGATCATTCTATTCTAAGTGTTCAAAAACTATTTTATAATTATAGAGCACAACAAGCCGCTGCGGCCTTAGGTGTTCCAGCAATAACCTATAAGAGAGTTGGACCACCACCACTGCTCCGATCTCGAACACTACCAGCGATTATTGTTCCTGGCATATCTATTTTACAAGCACAGATTGACCCAAATCATTTATCAGCAGGTAAATTTTGGTATATAAAAAATTAGGGCTATTTAAATTTTGTTACATTATTGTATTTATTATATTTATAATAAACTAAGAAAAGTAGGGTTAATGTTATTTGAACATGATTACAATGAATTACAAGTATAATTTATAATGAAGAGTCAATCTCATAGAGACGTACATTGTATTATATTTATTATAAAATTGTTTTAGGTGAATTCGATCCATCTTCATTTGGGCCATGTGTGTCTTTCTGTCACCCCAAATCTGCGGGAGTATCAACTCCGAGCATCGATAAAACATTGGAAGTTCGACGTAAGTCATCAGGTAGTGGAAGTACGTACAGCGGAAATCAGTTCCTTTTTAATACGAATGCCGATCCACACATTTATGCTTGTGAGGACTTCGAGCGACATCCTGACGGCAGTGTTGTTATTCGGTATATACTACATCTTTTTTCTTTAGAACTCATAAAATCATAGGTTTATTACTATACTGTGCTATTTAGATTTATATACATACTCGTATGTACATGTTTTCCATCAAATTGCTATAAAATAGTTGAATTGAAATAAGATTTTTATACCCTAGATGTAGGGTATATTTTATTTGAGCGAACGTTTGCAGCGCCAAGAAATAACGGTGACAGAAAAAAAGAATTATATATTCATGGTTGGGAAGTGGAAAAAAACCGTTTTATGCATGTCCGTCCAACAAACATCTGACAATATTTATCGAAAAAAAGTTAAAAAGTGAAATATTCAGTAAACCTGATCAACATATTTATAGTATAAAAATGATCCAGCCTTATATGAAGCCTAAAAGGTGAAGCCCAATTTGTCTCATACTAGAAATTTGTCTTACAATTTTAAAGAAGTAATATAATACCAAATTGCACCCCGCTAGCTATACAAACGTTGTCGAGTTATCGTATGGCCAGATGGACAACCATAAAGAAATTCATAATGACATATCAGAATGGTGAAAAGTGAACATTATTGGATCCAAACCGTTCACTATGGATTATTGCTTAAAGACCTCCTAAATAATTATAATAAAATCTAAATATTTTGGTTACAATTCATTAGATACAGCATTGAAGGGCCATTTCGTCCACTGTAGCTTGTAGCCCTACCAACTAGATTTTAGACCATATAAAACCATACCAAATCTTTTTAGT
This sequence comes from Leptogaster cylindrica, assembly GCA_963082835.1. Taxonomy (NCBI): domain Eukaryota; kingdom Metazoa; phylum Arthropoda; class Insecta; order Diptera; family Asilidae; genus Leptogaster; species Leptogaster cylindrica. The sequence goes on from OY720106.1 coordinate 37,792,914, forward strand.
GGTATATGTATCATGTTTTTCCTTTTTTATTCATAATTCCGCATAATAATTTCAAGACAGAAGATGTCATCCTATAATAACGTACGCTAGAACATTTCGAAGAATAGATTCAGATTCTATACACCAAAATACATACTAATTGATATATCACATCCCAGATGCGAAATGGCTGTTCCCTAAAATGTAATCCCTGAATTTCTGTGGATAGTTAAGGAAACTGTCTTCCCAATACATTTGATTGCGTTGTAGAACTGAATTATTTAATGGTAATTTATTTTACACATACGTAGTTTAGTAATATTAACCCTTTAATCACAAATTTAGAAGACTTCTTTAAGCTTAAACTGAGTTTCTGGAGCACTCAATTAGCCTAATGTTATTAAGTAATTTTTTCGATCAGTGCTCGATTAGGTTTCGCTCGATTTTTAAGCATTTAGTACGGCATAGGAAAACTGTTTTCTAAAAATATGCACATTACACATATACATATGTGTATATACCAGATACCTACATAATTATAACAATGTATATAATATATATTGATTCTATATATGTAATTACCGTAGAATTACGTAATATTAAAAAAATACAATCATACTAATCCAATCTTACTTAAAAGTTATAAATTCACTATAAAATTACCTTCTGCAGGATCCCCGCACATCAGGTGCTTGCATCGCGCTCTTATCGGCTATCTACCGGAAATGTTAGCTTTCTGGGATCAAAGATATCATCCGACCGCGAGACCCATTCGAACTCAGTTCAACCAACTGCATATAGCAACAGTAATGACAGAACTCCTTTATATCGTATCGCAAAGTTATTAAACCAAACGAGCAGGACTATTGGGCAGCAAAATTCCATTTTGAAAGACGATGCTCCACGACGACTTTCTTGGGAAAGGTGAGTCTGAATATATTATATACCCTCATTTACGTAATATGTACTTTGCAGTACATGGTTTTATTTTGCGGAAGGACATTGAAATAATTTGCAAATCACCTCATAGGTGATTTTGGGAAAATGATAAATAAAATTACGTCAAACCCGTGTACACAAACCTGGAAAAAGCTTTAATTTTCTCGGACTGTGAAACGTAATTGTGAGATTTTTATGATATTTTATGTTGCCTTTACTTTACAGTCAATCAGGTACTGTGTGGTGATTTCAAGCGATTGTCTTCTTTATTCAATTCAATAAATTCCAAATTGTCAAACAAATACAATTACTTCAGCCACGCAAACAAACTACCCAAGTCGTCAGTGCGAACGGTTAAAGCCAGCTCCAAGCCGGCTTCAGCTTTGTCAATGTGTTTTCGGCTTTTAGTTAATTTCTAAAGAGCTTTCACAATCACAAAATTTTGGGTGCAGTGCAGTGCAAACGGGGACTATACGTATTCTGATCATGCTCCATTGGAAATTGGAATAGAGATAGAAATGAGGAAATCGAAGAGTAAAGCTTCTATCAATATGCGCTTGTGCATTAAAATCTTCACTTTTTCTGCTCATTTTTAAAATTACATGCAAATAAAATTTTCTCTCTACAATTGCATATGGGATAAATCTTTGTCGAAGACAGAACACAGAACAGAAAAAGAATATGATGGCGGGAAGCTTTTTTCCAATTGGTTTATTCTTTGTATTAATTACTCCTCCTTCCTCATGTTACCTAACGTAATAAAATATATGCTAAAGCCTGGCCAGAAGATATATCTATGATTTAAAATAAAAACCACGTGATTTGAATATGTGGTTCTGGACTTCTAAAGACACAAATATAAAAGCTATTTTGCCATTTATAATATTATAGATTATATTCAAAATCTTTAGTTACGGTCAAAAGCCTACTAAGCACACTAGAGTTGTTCTTCTTTTTTATCAAAACACCTTAAAGTGGATATATCGAGTTTTGATTCTGATCTTTTTATGTATAAATTTATGTATAAAGTAACTATATCGCTCTCGAAGATCTATTTGCGCACCAAGTTTCAGTTCTATGGATTAAAATAAGTAAGAATTGGATTCAAAAATAATAAATTTTCCATGGATTAAACTTACGATCCAGGTGTAGGAATATCTCTCCGTCGGCGTCATTATGTCAGCAAACACTGGTAATTTACACATTCCCGGTATATTTACGGATATTATTATAAATTTGTACATATTGTATCCGCTAGTATTTTTTTAAATTAAGTTCCCTTATTGCTTTCAGGCGAAATAATAATGGTAAAAGAATGCCACGATCAGGCAGTATAGATTCCATGGTGGAAGCTGTCTGCACCAACTCTCCTCGTATATTGCTTGATGTTCCTCAAATAATACAGCATCACACAAACCTCCTTCAAGCATATCCGTTTAGCACCAATTTCGGTAGTTTTAGTGGTTCTTATAGCAGCAGAAGAGAAAGTATTTTAAGTCCATCATCCGGTCGAAGAAGTAAACAGAATAGAGGTGTCGCAGGTAAGCTTCCTTCAAAATATCACTTTTCTATAATGGATACACAAGACACATTACACCAAATTACACATTACACAAAATATCACTTTTCTATCGCTCTTCCCTTGTGTTTTGTTTTTTGCTGATTTGGTCTAGTTTTTGAACCCATTTGGACTGCTTTTCACCATTTGGCAAAGTTCATAAAGATAACACAAATAAATTTGTCTTTTTACCACAGTGGGCATTCAAACATGGCGAACTGTCTTGTAATATCCTTATATTCTTTACTCCGTACAGTGCATTGAACAATCGATTTGACTTCGTTTAATTAGCAGAATGAAATAAAACCATGACACAAGTTCAACAAAAATGAAAATTCAATTCAGCGGAAAAGAAGATTGGAGAAGGCGAAACTGAAGAGCCTAGAAAAGAAATCAAATAACCGATTTTTTTAAAAATATGCTTTATATTCAAGAAAATGATGTGAGCGTTGATGTCTTACAAAATAATTTTTCGATTTTGAAAAAAATTGAAGTCCTCGAGAATCAGCAGCTCATCTTCGGGATGCAGCAAACCAAAAATCGTCAATAGAATGCAAAATAGGAGACGGTCCAGCACCCGAAGAAACTATGCCTTCAGCAAGTGAATCACGAATCTCAACGGCTGCCGATGTCGTTGCAAACTAAAAAAAAGTTGAGAGCCACTGTTTAGCCAAGACAAAAACTATAATCCAGATGATCACACCGCAGGAAGATAAGTGTCAGCGATGAGCGAAGCGTACTACTACTTGATCCATAAATTAAATAATAAAGGAAAAAAATATAACATACTTAATTTCATGAATAAATTCAAAAGCCATTTTAAAGTGTGTATTCTCCAAAATAAAAATGTACTTTCCTAACTCTCATTATGATCGCTCCACTGCCACAAATTTCAATAGGTCATCGAGGATCGCCACCAATATTATTCGTTGCACCGTTCAAATTCTATTTACAGCTCAATTCTAAGTAGTGCACAGTAAAATATTGTAAAACTAATTAATTTACTATAAACAGCATTGTACGCAATTAAGTAACATCACACTTTCAATAACAATTTATTAATGATGCTAAGAATATACGTATCACCAACAAAAAAATCATTCAAGCACCGTTTAAAACAATTTTTATTTTTTTTAACTTTGAAAGTCGCGCGAACTGCATGGCATTACCATGTAAATAATAAAATACCAGTGTTTGTTTACTGATTCCTCAACTTTTACTGGTAAACAAATTTCGATATATCGTCCATTCATACCTACAACGAAAACTATTAAACTTGTATATTACGACATAAGAAGCTATTTGACACGGTTACTAAACTCCCGTTTTCAGGATTATCCACGATCCACCCGCAAGATCCAAGATAGTTAAATGCTAACCGTGATTGTGTTTTGATCATTTGTCAGTTTGTCATACAAAATCGCTTCTAGGGGTAATTCGTCAATCGGCAGTGGTCAGTCCTCTTTTCGCTGTGGCCCAACCAATTCGGTAGGCATTGTTGTGTTTGTTGGTGGCATTTTTGTAATTAAATAAGTTTGGTTTGACGGATTGGATTGCAGAGACAATTAGTTGGATCATAAGTCATGAGCGTATCTTGCGACGGGCTGCATTGTGCTTCCAACTGTAGAAAATCAGTTGAATACGGAATTCACAGAACGAGTGAATAGTAATAGGCAGATTCGCTTTCTTGAAACTCGCGCGACTGGCGTTAGTAACCGCATTCTATAAGACATTCAGCGCGGTTCACAAGCGCGGATACCTCTAGGGCTCTGATTATGGGCAGAAAATGATTTCTCTGAAGGACGCCGTGTAAATATCAATTACGTGACACGTTGTGGCAAAAGTTTTAAAAGAGTACGGCGTACTATTAAGCGAAGTTCAATATAAAACAAGTGTAGGCCTTCAGCCGCTTAAAGTGTTGATATTCATGAGTAGAAAATACCTTTTGCTGTAATACTGCAAAACGTGTTTTGTTCTAAGCCGTTTGTTTTGTAACTACTGCAGTGTCACCTCAATTTGATGCAGAATCTTCTATTATGGTCTGAGTGCACAAAACAACTCTGATGGAAAGTACGTCTAATTTGGAATAATTGCATGCCATGTTGAGTTTCCAGAAATAATTACGGGAAAGGTTCAAGTTGATTTTCGTATTTCTGTTTTAATCGGGAAACCTGTTTATGAGCAATTTGGAATAACTGTGACGTCGGAAATGGGTGAGCTGTGACCATAACATATAATTCTACCAATGCTGCGGTTCTCATAATCCAAGTTACACTTGCGAGGATCATGCAGAGGTAATTTCATTTCGAATTGTACCTGCCTATTTTTGGACACCTTTCGGTTTCATGCAACTGTCTTCAGTTAAGGGCAAGGATCAGGCGACAGGTGAAATAAAATATATTTAATACTTTTTCTTTGCGTTCTAACTTTCTTACTTTTCTCGCGTATTATGTAAACGTTTCCTTCATTCTCTACCGTATATAAAACTAACACACCTTTGCAAGTTTTATGTATATCTACCTTATCAGAGTATGTAGTATTTTATGTATATCTACATTAGGCAGAGTTAAAAACTAAATGGTACCCAATTTTACTCTTAAAATATCAAAAAATATTTTTTTTTTTTAGATTTCGGTATCTTTTTTCCTAGAATCTCAACTCTCACTTACAACCTACAAAATTTCAAAAATTTACTGTTATGGCGAGTTTAGTGGAGCAGCTCAAACACTTACCATCAACGAAACTTCGTTTTTCTCTCACGTTTTCCTGCAAACGGTTTTTATACTCTAGATTTAGGGTACATTAAAGCGACTACTGACGCATGACCGTCAATAGACCAGCTTTTTTTCACCCTGTAAATTGGGCGCAAAATTGGGACACCTGTGCCTTTAGCTTTGAGCGAACATTTGCAATTGTAACACCAGAAAAAGAGACCTGTGCAGTGTACAGACAAAAGAAAAAAAGAGAAAATAGACAAAAAATCCCTTTCGGCAGACCTACATACTGAGGTAGATTTCGAAGTGTTTTGATTCCGTTTATTGGGGTAATTTATTTCAAAATCGAGAAACTAGTTATGGATTTATAAACTACACATCAAGAGCTTTTCAACGATACCCCACAAGAACTGGTTTAGAAAAATTCGAAATTTCACCCCCACCCCCACTCGAACCCCACCTAATTCGCTGCTGTCACCGTTAACCTCATAGAGAGTACTTTTATTTATGCAAATATAGTTTCTCTCTAAACTTCATAGGGGCCGAGATATCATTTTTTAAAAATTTCACCTGCTAATTTATGATTTTTCTCGCAATTACCGCTATAAACATTGTTTATGTGCCAAATTATATTTATCATTTTTGAAAAAGATATTTTGTAAAACCTGAAGTTGAAACCAGTACCAATCAATGATGACATGCTCTGTCATCGTCCAAACGATAACTTGAGAACGCTTGTAGCTATAGACTTGAACAACTATAAAGATACTTCATCAAGTTTGAACTTTGAAGATGAGCAAAATCGGGCTACTCCTCAGTGTTGCCATAAGCCTGAATCGTTTTTATACAAAAATTTTGATTTTGTTTACTGAATATTTACATTTTGAATTTATTTCTTTAAAAGTTCTTATAAAAATGGGTTACAATAATTAATCATATGGCTGAAATTTTTTTACACGATATTAAAATTATAGAAATGGAAGAAAGCTTCGGGAGTTTTAGGGTATAGTAAACGTGAATGGATTTACACCGGTTTTTATTGAATTTTTTTGTGTTATTTTGATTTTTGAACAAGTTTGGTTTTTTATTTCAAAACAAATATTCCTGCAATATTCCCAATACAATATTACAATGCAATATTGCAGAAATATTCCTGCAATATTGGTAATATTGTGCAAGATTGACAATATTGCTGCAATATTTCCTCTATCTGGGTGAATGGATTTACACGGGTTCTTTTGAATTTTTCTAAACCATGTCTTGTGGAGTATCGTTGAAAAGCTCTTGATGAGTAGTTTATAAATCAATAACTAGTTTCTCGATTTTGAAAAGAATTATCCCAAAAAATGCAATCAAAACTTTGAAATGTACCTCAGCCTGTCGAAATGGATTTTTTTTCTTCAAATGCCTTTCTTCTAGTATATCTAGATTTTAATATAAAATGAGTATATTTTTCTACATCTAGGGTATTATATAATTGGTGTGATCAATTGCTTCTTGAAATATTATATTTTCCTTAAAATATAAATTCGTTTCAAATAAAATAAAGCAAATATAATTACAAAGTAACAATAAAATAAGATAAGTTCAGCTATTTAGGTTTAACTTGAAGATCCTACTTCGTTTCTAGAGTTAAAAAATTTTTGGGGAACTTTTTTTTATACCGCCAAAAAATCGCATAAAAACAGATTTGACTATATTGTGAATTTATGTATTACCCTGTAACTCTCAAACGGTTGATTCTTATTGAAATCTAGAATAATCAACTAACAGACTAATAAAGACAAGATGTATTTCGAAAACGCCCCGGCTACAAATGCCGTGGGCTGTCAGTACTAATTCAAGCTAATTTAAATAAATTTATCCATTGCGCTCTGCTCAAGTAGCAGGGAATAAGTTCTTTGACTGCACGAGATATAAACATATCAAATTGCGTTGTGATAAGAAAACAAAAATAAATAAGTTGAAAGGAAAAGCATGTGGTACACTACGTAATTTCACTTAATTCTTTTTTTCTTATCTTGTTTTGTCTTGTCTTTCTTTAATGAATACTTAATGAAATATATCCTATTGTTATCACGCGTTTCATTACACCGCTTCTCAGAGGAAATCTCACAGTATACATATCTACAACTGCTGTTCCTTCACTACTTTGTTCTGTGTTGACTGTTGAGTGAACTTTCATATTTTTGTCGGATGCTGTGAACTTATTTAAGCTGCCAAGAAACTTCTTTTTTATGCTCGATTTTGAAAACAAGCGTAAAAAGCTTAATAAATTAGCGAGTGAAAGTTTTCACTTCCTAAGCTTGAATTGGACAACTGCTGTTCAATGTGAATCAACGCAAGTCTTGTCTAAGTTTAGAGAGTTCAACACAAAATCGAGAATGAAGATCACAATCTCATGAGTTTGCTGAATCTAAATTACTTACCATCATAATATCTAATTGCTCTGAAAAGTACTTTTCTTTTCAATGCTGCATTTTCTCCATTTTCATACTTTTCACTTCATTTTTACTCAAAAATATGGTTTTTTCCTTAAATTAATAGTGTTTATTTTGCACGGACAACCAATTTAATAAAAGTACCTAATAAAAAAGGGTTTGTTTCTGAGTACCCATTAGAAGCTTCTAAATTACATAATACGTAATAATTTACACGGTGTCCCAAGAAAGGTGTACCAGCGAAGGTCTGTGGTTAGGGGACACTCATACCTATCGATTGAACCCTAATAGTACCTATCGATTTGTTGTAGTTTTCGAGTTATGAATTTGTTTGTTATTTTTCACCAAAATACTAATTCGAAGACTTGAATAATCGAATCGAATTGAATTACCAAAATTTTTTTTCCAAACCTATTTCTTCCTTTCTAAACTTCCCCATTTCATTGGCCCTGTAAATTTTATTTGGATATCTCTATGGTATCATACTTCTAAATTCGGTTCGAAACGTGCTAAGTCTAAGAAATTGTCATTTAAATGTGCAGTGAGCCCAAACACCCATTTCTTTGTCCAAAACCAAATTTGAAAAAAAAAAATTCCACCACCAAGGGTACGAAAAAGGGGAAAATTGATTTTTTACCCACTTTATTTTAAGATTGACTTAAAACGGCCGTCCACAGTCGCAGTACATTTCACCCGCGTATTCGGTTACGTCCACGGACCGGCGGCGGTCAGTCTTGGACGACAGCCCACGGCCGGTAAGTGTATGGGCACTATTAAAGACGCGCTAACTCAAAATTACTTATATACATTAGTTTAGAAGTTTAGTTATTAAAACTAAAAAGGTTCATTTTTATTTTTCACTTTTCAGTTTCTTTTTTCGTCGGTTCAATTTTTTGTTAAAAAGCTTTTTTTTTAGTTTTCTTCTTCTCAAATTTCCATTTGAAAGGGTGCTTGTACACGGTCGTACTATGAAAATTATATTGGATATAATTAGCCTTGCATAGTGCTTAAATCATTCCTGATAAAAACAAATGTCCGCCTATAACTGTCATTTTGTTTAAAACTAGATCAAAAAAATGAATATTCAAAAATTTTTATTGCCTAAGAACAGTACTACTCCTGTCTCTTCAGACGATAACTCTTGAAAACTTGAAGCTAGAGAACTGAAATTTGGTACAATAATAGTTCGGTAAAATTGTAAGGTCAAGTTCGAAGATGTGCAAAATCGGGCAACACCTTCTTATAGTGTTGCCATGTGAGCCCGAATTATTTTTATACAAAAATGCTGATTTTGTTGAATGACTATTTACGTATTAACTTTCTTTCGTTAAACATTGTTATAAATACGTATTACAATTTACAATTACTAATTAATTAAACGGAACTGTTTTGACACGGCTGTTTTACTCGATCTTGAAATTTTTTAGATACCTACCAAAAACTTTCCTTTCCAATGATTTAGAACGAATTTCTTTTTTCATGATGCGAAAACTGTTTTCGCTCTGTTTGCATGATTTCTATGCAAACAATGATTCTTTATTAAAACAGCTGTTTTACATCTAGGGTATTTCATAATTGGCCTAAACCAATTATACTTCCGTAATAGTTTCTAATAATTTTGGAAGAATCAAAAAGGTTAGTCAGAAGAATCATAATTTGTATCGTGTATGGTGTAGTGTGTCTGTGTATGTATTGCATTTGTAAATCATAAAATAAAATAAATATTTTATACTCTATGTATATAGTATGTATACACATATTTAAAAACTTTCAACCCCCGTTTATAATTTATTTAGTTTCTGATTATAACTTTTCTTTTTTTCCTGTTTTTTGTATTATTTTTAGAATCCACTTTGTATGACCTAATTACTCAGTTGTACGTCAGTGATAGTGTTATAAACAAATACCAAGCATTAACATGCACAGGACTTCCGTCGAATGCACCGTCCGAGGAAAACCAATTCCTAAGTTTTAGGATATAATCGTTCCTATATCGAAAGATAATACACAAGAAAGCAGAAAAGGTTAAAGGGATTTTCTTATGTCGGAACCCATAAGCCAAAAACAAAATGATAAATTTCCATTTGATAATGCGCATCATTTGCCAGTACCGCAACGTTTCTTTCAACACATCCAATGGCATTGCAACATCAACAATACGAACATCAACATTCTCAACTCTTACAGACCGCCTGCAACAAAATGAATAAAAAACAAATAAAACTGGCTCAGGCACACACGGAGAAACTAACTCAAATCAATATTCATTTACACGGTATGTCCGTTAAACTGAATATACATTATACATGTAGAAATGTATGTAGCTACCTCTTACCAACGTAATACACTTACTTACTATGATCCTATTTAATGAAATCTAATTGATTGGACTTGCAAGTTAAAAATTTTTGAAATAAATTGTGTATTTTTCTCTCCTTGGCAGCTCTTTTCTCAGCTGTGGAGCATGGACATTTGGAAAAAGCCAAAACTATATTAGAGTCCACAGATGTTAACGTTAACAGGTGATTGAGTTCATAGAAAATTTGTCCAGTTTCCAACCCTACCTTTTCTATTAATTTTAGTTTGAATAGTGATAGCCTGAGTCCATTAGATGTGGCTGTCCTTAGTAACAATCGACCTATGACTAAAATGTTATTGCAACATGGTGCTAGAGAAGGAAGTCAATGTAAGTTTACATTGTATAAGTTTTCCTATTAGTGAGAATTATGTATGTATAAAAATTTTGACTTTTATATACACAGTAATGTATTCCATATATTATTACACGGATTCGTGTAACGCGGCGGAAAAGTTGTGACGTTGATCGTATAAAACTCGCGTACAGTAGATGCAACAAGAACGCGTACAGCGCATCTGAACTGAAAGGTATAGGAAAAAATATGGTCGTGGCTGAATCCTGTTTTCTATTGATTTTTATTTCGCGCTCTAAAAAAAATGTAGTATACCTGCAGCTGTTTAATCTTTAATGAATAACATATTGTAAAAAAACGAGTGCATTTATTCAAAACGAATTGAGGGGATGCTTTTAAGTGTACATTTGTCTTCGAAATCTACCTATCAAAGTATGCCGTGTCAAAATGTTCGGGGAACTGTTACCTTTAATGCAGAAGTTAGTTTAGCTGCCCATACCTGCCCCCTCCTCCTCCCCCTGCTAAATAGTTCCATTTGTTTGTCTGTCTGTTGTCTGTTATCTGTCCATACGATAAATCGAGAGCGCTTGTAGCTTAAAATTTAGTACAATGATTCTTAGTTAAAATAGTAAGGCCAACTTCGAAAATGAGCAAAATCAGACAACATCTTCTTACAATTCGTATTACAATATAAGCTTGAATCATTTTTATGCCAAAATTTTAATTTTTTCTACAGAAAATTTACTTATTAAATTTCGTTCGTTAAATGATTTCCCCTATCGTGAAAAGCCATACTCTTCCATGAAAATCCATTTTGGATTTTTACCCGATTGCGGCAAAGCCCAAAAATAAGGGTACCTAATGAATTTAGGAGTCTATCAGACCTTTTATGTATGTGTGTGCCTCCATAGCGTCTAAACTACTCATCCGATTTTAATGGATAAAATTATAAGCAATCACTCAAAATGGTATATATAAGGATGGTATAAATGATTAAAATAATGTGTAGCAATACACTGTGAATTAAAATATGTTCTTAAATGTTATTTAGCTTGTTATCTTATTGTGTCATTTGATTTCTTACAACCAAGAAGTATAATTTCGAGCGAGTTGTTAAACTTAGTATTTAAAATATCATTCAAGAACATCTTAAATTACTTTTTAAAAATCCGTTTTCTCTATTTACAGGTAAAATGCTTGATTCTTTAGGGAATCATTTAAATGGTCTTCTACATGATGCAGAAAATCGACTGCAGGATTTGAGCAGGGCAGATGACATCATCCAACCTCCTCTGAGTACAAGGGCATCATTTTCTAGTATAATTAGTAAGTATTGTCATTGAATTGAATACGTTTTCTCGTTGTAAGGCTCGTATTCACTAAACGTGCAGCTCACGAACTTTAGTGAGCAATGTTTTGCCCTTTGTTTACACCAAACACGTATGAAGAAAATACTTCCGAGCAATGTATGCTCGCAAACATCGCATGTTCGCCAAATGTTCGTGGATGCGTAGCCACCAGAAAAATTCAGCTCGCGAACATCGTGACGGCGAACATTTCTGTGAATACCGCGGTTCCGAAGATATGCCATTTTGATGATTTAAGTGCATTTACATGGGGGAAAAAAATAACAAAAATTAAAAATCGCCATATTTCAAAAACGGCTAATCGGAGAGCGAAAATAATGGCAGAATACACCCCCCTATAGGTTGGGAAGAAAAATTTTGAAATTGGGTGAAAAAAAATTTTGGGGAAATTTGGGGAAAATTTTTGAAAAAAACTACTAACACAGTTCTATGTAATATACGTCGCTTTTAGGGATAGTTGCAATTATTCAAAATGTAATATGATGTAAATTTATAATATTATGATTTTCACCGTGCCGTGTGAAACCGGGTAGATCTGCTATTAAATATACATTATACCTATATTTATATATATATATATATATATAAAAACTTTCGAACGAGGGGTGGTTTCGTACTCAGGGAGGCATGAAACGGAAAACTATGAAAGAATTTTTCGAAAGGTGTAAAATGGTATACATCTCAATAGGCAGACTTTTCTTCGAAATCTAACTAAAAAACAGTTTGATATAGATTCAACGAATAATAACGGAGAACATAGGTCATTAAGTGGATCTAATTTGCACGTTTTGGTAAATTTGCCTCTTAGCAAAGGGTCAATCCATACCAAGTGGTTCAGCACTGGTTTTCATATTTTGCGAGTTGGAATTTATATTTTGCAATACAATGTCTATGGAATTGTTTGATTTGTTTATATTGCGTTAAATGAAATGTTGCAAATTTGGACTTTTTGTTTTTTATCATATTATTAATTGGAAAAATTAACACAACTGTAAATAGCTGCTTCGTTTTACAGGTAATAGTGGTCCGTCCGTGACAGGTTGCACCGGTTCCGAAGTTGATAAACAACTTGGCCTTTGGGAGCGACGTGTTAAAGGGTTAAGAAGAATGTTATTGGGTTGGGATCAAGCTAGACCACCAGATATGCCGGCCGCGCTTGCTGTAGATGTCGCAGGTGTAAATACTGTGATTGCTTGTATCTTTGAACCAATTGAAGGATCAATAGGAACAAAATTTAAAAGTAAGTACATAAAACATGAAGTAAACTTTTATAAAGCCTATACCTCCGCAAAAGATTGATGAGTCTCTACGTTTTCCAAAAATTATTAGATTCCAATGTGTGGTTACTGTGTGCTTTTGATTCCAATTTTCAAAGATTTTTCAGCAATTCCCATATAAGTGATCTTACATGTGGTCCACACATTAAATATAGAATTTTTTGGGAAGATCATAGTGGTTTTTATTTCATTCTGATATCTTTAAAAACACGTGATTTTTTGAGGTTTCGCAATCCTCAACAAAGTTTGAAATTAGCTAACCTTTCCAAACAAAATGGCCGTTACAAATAGGACCAGAAAAATTAAAGAAAAATCCAAGTTCTAACTTTTGGTTGTTATTATCTTTAAAAAACGAGCTAAGAACTGCAATGAAATCCATTTGTAACATCAACTTGCATCGGATTTTAATGACTCGCGGATCGAATAGCCGAATTTCAGACAATTTTCGTTCCTTTCCGCCACCTTCTGGGACTTTTTAGCGCATTGCTAAAAGGTCGTATGACCTAACCCAATATAAGTAATACTAGGAAGCAATTGCGCGGCGAACCGTCACCAGTAAGAGTAAACCCTTTGTGCCTTTGCTTAATTTTCAAGCGGAATCAAGTGTTGTCGAACAATGAGTAGTCTCATCTTTGTTGCTTGTTTTTGGATTTGGGAGTGTGAGCTCATTTTGGATTGGCATTTACCTCATTCATAAAAATTATAATTTGGATAGTTGAAATTTTAATTTTTACATTTAAGTATTTAAGTACTTAAATTTTTTTTTTTTTTTTAGTACAATGCGAATTTTTTTATCTTTGAAAACCCAGGGGCACGGTTTAATATTGTCCAATCGTACTGACATGTCATTTTGTCAGATAATTAAAGTTTTACAACCTCACAAAATAAACCTCAGGGGGCGCGAATTGGACGAACTTCAAAAATTTCCATTGTAGCAACGGCCAGTCAATTATGTACATACATACAGTCAAACCTCTATTTGAAATTTTGAAGATTAAGCTCAGCTTACCTGATTTTTTTTCGTTAACGCGAAAAGAATTTTAAAATCTAATTCTAAATAATTATAAGTAGCTATAACAGCAAATTTTATAAAAATAATATAAAAATTATATTTCTATTTAGTTCAATGGTCGACGCGTTCAGATTTTAGTAATATAATGGGCGAAAAGGAGTTGTATGAATGGACTAGTTTTCAAGGAAATATGGGTGCTACATGTCGAATAACTGATCTAACTCAAGGACGACGATACTTTTTTCGTGCATGCTGTGGAAATGTAAGAGGTTGGGGACCTTACAGGTTATCGATTCCAGAAAATGTCACTCCTTCAAGTAAGTAGTAATCATGCTCAGCTTGTCATTTTTTATTCTTAATTGTATATAATTAGGTTGGCGCGATGTAGAAAATAGAGAACACCGTTTTGCTGGAAAACAACGAATTCTTGATGAAATTTTTACGGCTGTACGTTTGGCGAGACCAGAAAATGCATCTGAACTAATTTTAGATGCACCTGCTGTACAAAGGCGAATTTCAAAAAAGAAAACTACTATCAAGCAACTTTTTTCTGCTGCTTCAAAATTTCAAAAACATTTAAAAAGGTAAGTTAAAATATTGACATACCAACGCACTGACAAACGGAAGCCTATAATACCATTTCAAATTGCGTAAGTCAATATCTGATTATACTTTATGCATATACTATATAGTTTCATGATAACTCATGAATGTCAAAAAAAGTTTGCCGTATTACATCTAGGATCTAGGGTATTTCATAATTGGTCTAAACCAATTATACTTTCCCTTTTAGCTTTCTTATCATCTAACACAGCTTATAAGTAAATAATTTATTTAAATATGTAAATATTATATGAAAATGTTCTATGATTATAATAGAAATTTCACCAGAGAAGAATTTATAAATCAGTTCATTTAATCGTCTGTATGTTTGTGTCTTTGCAATGATTTAACGTCGCCAGATTCCACTACTGTATTATACAATTTAATATACGATATCGCTGTTAGTAGGAGCTGAGTAGGCATGACCAAAAAGTGTTGATTAATTATTATTATCCATATTAACCGGTCAATTGATTAATCGTTCCCAATAATTGCATCGCGCTGAAATCGATATGAAATAATCGATTACTCTAAAGAAAATATATCAAAAATTAATCAAATCAAATTAATCGATTATTTAACTTTTCGAATAAACGTTGCCATCTCTACTCTCTATCCGCGACGTATATAAAAATTAAATATTTACGTTATTTTTGACGAGTCTTCACTAGTGTCGTTAATAATAATGCGACTATTTCCGTTTTCAGAGGAATTTATTTAGCTTGCACTTTATATTATGAGGAAAAAATTCTAGTAACAAACGAAGACTTTCTACCAGTTATAGAGATTGATGAAACTTATCCTAGCTCGCTGCACACTGATTATAATTGGCTTATGAAGGTAAGTGCACATTGAATTGAGTTAATTGTACGTATTAGAAATACACCTGTCCATATTCCCAGGTTGCATGCAGTTGGGATGATGTTAAATCACTTCGTCTGGACATGGAGAAAAATTCAGCTTCAGCGGTGCATTTTCGTTTAAGGCTTCTGTCTGCGATATGCCAGATGCAATCAGCATTGTGTATATCTGACTTGGGGCAATTATATTACAAACCCCTCAGAGATTCACATGGAACCGTAGTAATATCATGCGTAAACTCTGTGAGAAGTCCCAAAAGTGTCTCAGTTCTTAATTCACGATGGATGCCAATTAGTAAAGTTCAAAAAAAACTTACAAGTTTGCACGAGGATAATAACATTATCGAGATTCTAATAAGTTCTATCAGTGATCAAATAATTTATAATCAATCGTCTACTGTGAGATTGCCCAGAGGTTTGTATTTGGGTTACTTGAAAATGCAAAGTTCGGTTGATCAAATTCAATTGGTGGTCCCTGCAAAAACACCAAACGTCTTACCACATTGTAAAATTCGTGAAAATCCACATATATCTGCCGAGGAATGGGCAATTTTAAAAAAGGGAAAACTGCCATCGACTTTTGAATTCAGGCCTAAATGTGACGGCAACACGGAAGTACAAAAGATGTTTGTAGAGGCTCTTACAAGTTCCGTTCAAAGGTTATTCAACTATATGAATGTAAATCCGGAGGAGGTTTTGTCGTATAGATTGTATGATGTAGAAGTTATTGAGTTGCATGCAGATGTAAACTTCTTGATTGTTTGCCCGCCAGTGGAATCGTCTTGCGCGGCTCCTGGTCAGCGAGAAGTTCTTTTTCAGCGAGGAGATTTACTAAGTCTTCCTCTTCAAACTTTCGAAATGATTCATCTTAGAACTTATCAGAACAGCATTATTCAAAAATATTCGCGCCTATCTTGTATACTTGAACTAGACACTGCAGTTGCTAACCATTTGCATAGAGAAGCGTTTTCTAGTTCTGAGCTTCAAACTGCTAAAGAGAAAGTAACCAAGTTACAAGAACTTACAGCAAACCTAAATGCTTGCTGGAAAACTGTACGGTGGTTGCTAGATGTTATAGCATTCGCACGAGATCGCGGGTCTCTTTTGGGAATCACAATAAAAGAAATATTAGAACTTGACAACATGGACATCATTAAGGACGATTATTGTAACACCAAAACAGGTCAACAACATCTGCAACTTCCACAACGCGATAATAAACTTTTAAAAAGCAGTCCAGGCAGAGGTTCTTGGCCTGGACCTGCAGGAAATTGTACATTAACTTCCCCGTGTTTCCTAATAACAGAACACTCGAAGTCAGAACAAAACCTGGGTTGCTCTTCTTCTTTATGTTCTAGATACTTAAGTGCAACTTCTGACATGGATAGACTTTCCCGAAAGAATAGTGCAGACTCACAATCTGGAAACAATTACTACTCAGCCGGAGAAAGTAACGAACACATTCATACAAGGCTGTTACCATCGAAATCTGAAGATACCTTGGTTGTGGGCAAGAAACATAATCCAGCTTCTCATAGAAAAAGGGCCAGTACTATTGATGCAAATCTTTCAGCAACTTCTAGCCCGCATTTAAATCTAAGGGCCGCTTTCGGAAGCACAGCTAATTCCTTACAAAGTCTTTCAAGTGACTCAGAAAATTCTTCATATCCTCTAACTTCTACACCAAATAATGCAAAAGTGAAAGCGTTAAGATCTGACAGAGAATACCTGAAAGTAAAGACCGGCAATTTTTTGAAGACAACTTTGACTGCTTTTCAAAGTGAAATAAAACATTTTAAGGAGCCTCTTCATATATCGGAACCATCTTCTCCAAATACCACATCATACATGGACAGTTGTCAAAGGGCATGTACTGGGCCGTCCAGCGAGGATGAAGATATAGCAGCTGGCTTAGGAAGCAGCAGAGCAACGGGAAGCACTGTAAACGGCAAACAATCTGCCATCATTCAAGTTTACGCGGCATATGACACTGGTCTAGCTCATGGCACAAGTCTTAAATTAAATGTGACCGCAAAAACTTCAGCTAAAGAGGTTGTGGATCTAGTGGTTAAACAATTGAACATGGCAGTGGTATTGAAAGGTAAAGATGGTCCTATATACACGTCCGACACGTTGGAAAATTTTTGTCTTGTTGCTGTAATTGGCGCTCGAGAAAGATGCTTGCGCGATGATTTCAAACCGCTTCAGCTGCAGCACCCGTGGAAAAAAGGTCGCCTCTACGTTCGTCAGAAACACGACTTACTAGCGGCAATCGAACATTCAAATCGAGGCTCTCAACTAATTTAAATAAAAAAAAGTCAGCTTATTGACAAGTACCTACATTTTCCTTAATATTAGGGTAGTTGAAAAATGTTATTTCACTGGATATATTGCATCTCAGTAAACATGTAAACAGTACCAAGTTTGTAGTATGTAAAATTATGTTTTAAATTACTTATAACATTATAACTGTATTAATATTTTAGTTCTGTGAACTTATTGTCCAAAGCAAGTGGAATTTCCAATAAACGTTGCACGTTAATGTCTATGTAGATGCATTTTAATATTACTCTAGTTAATTGTAACTGTCGCCAGAAGATTAATCTTATGACTAATTATAAATGGAACAAATTGTAAATGAATTTTATTATGCATAAAATTGAATATATTTTAATATATCCATATAATTTTAAAGTCAAAGTCTGAAGAAAGTGTTAAACACCACAATTTTACTTATTTTGTATATTTCTTGATTATCTGTAGGTAATAAGATATAAATCAGTAAGCATGAAATGTTAGAGAAGTACAAGTAATTGTGAATTGTAATATTTGTTGAAAAACTCTACAACAGTATAATTAACGCACGATTTACCAAATCAAAAAATGTTTCTATTCAATCTGTAAGCAATTGAAATGACTATCAGGCATAATAACTAATTTCCACCTCGATACAATGCAATTGGTTTAATATAGTTGAACTCAAAAAAGTTAACGTTTAAAGGTTTTTATACTTCTTTAGTGATTTTCCATTGAAACAAATCGACTCTTTTGGGATAGCGTGATAATTATAGGATAATTATGAATGCCTTTGTAATGTACGAGGGCGGCCTGAAAAGTAAGGTAACTGATTACTAGGTGGTGGCACAAATATGAAAATCATGATCACTATGGAAAGCACAACCTTCTGTTAACGTTTCAACTGAATTCATAGCGTCATTCCATTGTTATAGTCGTTTAAGGTAATTAACATTTAAATTGTAGTGAAAATGGCAAAAGAAGAATATCGTGAAGTTATTAAAACATTCCGTTTGAAAGGAAAAGCGCTAAAAGATTATTAAAGAGGAGTTAGGTAAAGTTTATGAAACATCTGCACCATCATTTAAGACCGTTTGTTTTTGGGTGAATGAATTTAAGAGGTCGTACTAGTGCATAAGATGAACCACCATCAGGAAGACCAAAAGATGCTACCACTGCAGAAATCATCAATAAAGTACATGATATTGTTTTGAATGATCGTCGATTGAAATCGTGTGTCTGGCATGGCTAACATCTTATTCGAAATTGTTGGACATCTTTTACATGAGTATTCACACATGAAAAAGCTCTGCAAGGTAGGTGTCGTGTTTTTAACAGTCTACCAAAAAAGTGATCGTGTCACTGTTTCTGAGGAATCCAAGTGAATTTCTTCGTCGTTGCATAAAAGTTGGAATTGGATTCTTCACCACATACCAGAAACGAAACATCAATCAAAACAATGCAATGGGTGGAAGCTTATTAAAGTGCATCGAAGAAGGCTAAAGTGGTGCCAAAATGGCTCGGTGAAAAGAGATTTCTTTTAAATCAGAAGGTAATCGATGAAACAAATGCTTATTTTGAAGACTTCAACATCGCTGGAATAAGTGTATCGAAATACCCTAGTTAGTTACCTTACTTTTCAGGCTGCCCTCGTACATCAGTATATACATGCCTGTACATTATGCACTGTAACTGACATGGGCATCTTTTCTGTGGGTTAAAAAACCAACCCGTAAAAACAAAGTTTTGTTTTTACTACAATTATTATAATAATTCATCTACACATATAATACTTTTTCTTATTTTACTTATCCGCCATGATTGCTATTGTCCCATACATCATAAAACTTAATTATATTCTTTTTGTTGGAAGATGGCGTTCTGAGATTTTCGTTTAAAAATATGATAGGAGAGACGTAATACATATTTTCTTTCTGTTTTTTTTTTTGTCTGTAAACGTTTTTGATTAGTGTGTTTTTATGATTTTCGAGTGTGGCCAGTCTTTTATACCATGTGGATATGGCGTAAGTTAGCATGGGTTTGATTTCGGCTTTACTATATAGTTCATTGTTTGAGTAGTGCCTTTGATGAGATTTAAACTTTAATGAGAGACAGTTTCTTAATAGTCTTCTCCCAAATGCCTCAGCCTTATTTGCGTAGCTTGTGGAGATTGTGAACCAGCACGGGAACGCATACGTAAGGACTGGCATGATTTAATTTGTTTATATATCAATAATTTAGAATTGGCGTTAAGTCTGCTGTTTGTATGTATCAGAGAGCTGTAGAGTGTGGATATTTGCGGATTTATTAGCTTTTTTTAATGCTTTTGCAACGTGATTGTTAAACTTCTAGAGAGGTGTAAAGTTCACTCCCAGGTATTTAAGTTCAGTTTTATTTGGAATGATTACGTTATTTAATTTTAGACGAATGTTTTTGTATATCTGCATTGCCCGCCGGCCCCTTATTCCCAGCATTCCTAAACCATATTGAATTTGATTTTTCGATATTAGTGTGTATTCCCCATTTTTGGTAGCAGCTATTTATTCCTTTTAGGTGCTGTACGACTTACCTTGTAGCTAGGATGGTTTGAGATAGGGTCTTACC
Organism: Leptogaster cylindrica; assembly: GCA_963082835.1. Lineage (NCBI taxonomy): Eukaryota > Metazoa > Arthropoda > Insecta > Diptera > Asilidae > Leptogaster > Leptogaster cylindrica. The sequence goes on from OY720106.1 coordinate 37,813,214, forward strand.
TATATTGTTTTGTAGATTGAGTGACATACTAATCCTGGTAATCCTGGGTGTCTATGTCCCGTACTTTACAATAGTTCCCTTTGGCTTGTTCAAAGGGGCAAAAGTGCCCCTGCTCAGGTTGTGCATCGGGAAGGGGTTTGTTGGGTATTTTCCTGTTGGGGTCAGCCATTCTCCATTACTGTGGATCGGTGGGGCGGGCTGCCCCGTCACTGTTATCTCCTGCTTGTTGTTTTCCTTTTTGGGAGTACTGCTGCTTGATTTAATTTTTTGCTGCATTATCTTCCTCTGATTTTTGTTGAATTTCCTTTTCCCCAAGATATTTATCCTTGGTTTAACGGATGCTGTTTTTGGAATTGTTGAGTTTCATGGTGTCCGCACCTGTTTCCATTTTGAGGTTATGTGTGTCAAAATTTATGAGGTCATAATTTTTCATGAGAGTCATAAATGAATGAGTTATTCTTTCTTATAAACTCATTGTGCATATGGACTATGGTCTTTGCAATTTGCGAGAATAGCCATGAGGGCATTGAAATCTGCCCGATTCCGTCATTCAAGTTTCTTATATTCTGCGCATATGCGCGTGACTGGAAGCGTCACTTTTTTTTGTCCTACTACCAGATTCAGCTTCTAGAGCACTAATTCGCACTAATTTATGTCAACATCTAACCCCAGTTTTAACAGTTGCTATTCGTGTTCGTGTTGTGACAAAAGCGAAGTGTATAAGGGTAGTATCATAGAGAAATCACTAACAGAGTTGTAAAATCTTATGTATATAGAAATGCTCACAGTGCTGCCAAAATGTCTGAACTCCTACGGTTACGATTGGGCATACCCGAATACCTAAGATTTGTTTAGTAGTGGCGTAAAAACAAGAAAACTTGATCTGAAATACTTACTAAAAATGGTATTTTATAGAAACTCTTTTAAAAACACCCTTTTTCAAAGTAATATTAATTTAATACTATATTAACCGAACCGCCTAACTTGTCTTAAATCTACAAAATTTATGTAGTGACTAACCCAGAACGGTTTTGGCAAAACTTTGATAAAACTTCTATTAAGCTATTAATTATTGCTAAAATGATTTTCTCGCTATATTTTTGGAATGTTGTTTGTCATTTCTTGATGCGAAGCTTGATGAATTACAGATACAGAATCACAGAAACAGAATCGTGTTTATTTGAGGTACAGTACCTTCTCCGAACTCTGGTGTCTTATACTACTGACCAAACAATGAACTAACTTGTAAATCAAATGTTTTAAGCAATTTATTTAAGATTTATTATACAAAACAAAGTTTTTAGAAAAAAAAATTTATAATAATGTTTAAAGAATTTAAATGTAAATTATTAACTCGTAGCTGTTTTATAAAAAGTATAATCATGAACAAATTATAACGAATTTTTAATATTGTTGTTACTACATGATATCAATATCGAATTTGGGACAAATCATGTCACCAATTTTAGAAATAAATAAAATTTGTTTTCCTACATAAATAGAGAAAATATTATATTTTATGAAACTATGAATATAGGATAAACGAAAATTAAATTATGCGCGCAGTACTGATAGGAATTGCAGATACGAAATTCGGAATTCGTCGTCATGAATATAATGTCGAATCTCAAACATTGCATAGAGACTTCCGTATTGTAATCCATATAAATATTATAAAATGGGAAAATAAAAACGTTTGTTTGTTTGATTCGGCTTCACGTTTTATTGAACCGATTTCCATAAAATTTTAATACATACTACATAACGTCAGCTTAACTGTGAAAGAACGCATAAAAAACCGCTTTTATGTAGTAGGCGAAATAAACTTTTTCATTCATAATTTATTGTTTTTAATGTATTTTTCATTAATAAAATCGTTACCAATACACTTAATGGAATCATTTTATGAGAAAATACGACTTAAGCCGGAGGTACACGATACGGAAAACGTCGTATTTATAAGCGATACGCCGTATTTCATATCGTGTGACTCGACGATAAGCAATATGGTGTATCGCTTATAAATATCCCAAAAATTTCGGAATATTTTCGGCACATCCAAGCAATTTGCGGGGTACAAATTTCCCGAGTCACACCATACAAAACTTTATGAACACAGTTTTGAGATTACTGCTCTTACGGGCGGCACGGCGTCGCGGTAATCTGTGAATTGCAAAATACAGGTTGCAAACTCATTTTTGCTTATCGTGTGACTCGATGTGTCAAAAGTGACATCCACAAAGATATTTCCTTATAAATATGAAGTTTTCCGTATCGTGTACCTCCGGCTTTAAGCTCAAAACAATTGCAACACAAGCGATTTTTTTTTTAAATGATAGCTAAGAGAGCCCTTAATAACCCCTACAAAATCGCCATCAATGGCACCTTGGCCACATGGTCAAAATGTGGTCCAGAATGATTGTTTTTGCAGTTTATCGCTTATATCTCCTAAACTATCAAACTTATAAAAAAGTGCTCCTAATAAAAATTGTGTAGAGCATTAAATTGCGTTTGTCAAAGTTGAACCAATTTTTACCCGACTTCGGCAGAAAAAGACGGTTATGTGTTTGGCAGTCTATTAACAGCACGTCCGACAGAAAAAGTGTAGATAAACAATTAATCAGCATTAATAGCATTCTGCTAAAATTTTGCTGAAAGAACTTTTTCCATACAATGAACAGTTCTCGAGGTATTAGCTCAAATGAAAATTTTGGCCGCCATCTTCACAGCCATGTTGCCAAGCTGTGCAATTGATGGCGATTTTATGATGCAATTTTTTTGGGGTTCAGAACTAAAATGATTCCACTAACTCATTTAAAAGTATTTTTTGAACCCAAAGCAAAAAATACCATGCGCTTTATGGCATATACCTGATCTTACGATAAATTGATGCTGACTTGCAAATACGTGTATTTTTATTTTGGCGAGTATTTAAGAAAATAGAAAATTGCACAAAAATTCAAAATTGCACAAATGTCAGATACCTTCTATTTCAGTTTGTTAAGCTGACGTGGTACAATAAATAATTACGATATAATATAAACTCTAAACAGCTGTATTTTAAAAATGAACATTGATTTCTTTTATCGCGACATCGTGTCACTGCGAGCTAATACTGAGGATATAGAAAGAGGCAGGAGCATTGGCAGCATTGCAGTGGCGTAGGCAGAATTGAGTTTGGGAGGAACTGGGCTAAAAAAATTACTAACCAAATTGCAAAACTGCAAACCTATTTTCGACCTAGGCAGATTTATCGCAGACTTTCTAGTGAAAAGAGCCAATTTTCCAAGAAAACAGGACAACACTGGTATTAGAGGAACACATTTTTCGGATAAAATTTTTAAAAAAATCTATATTAAGAATGTTCGTTACTTTACCTACATATGTATTACAAAAATAAGAACGAAAATGTCGATAGATTATACTCTTATCTACTTTAAAATTTCACGAAACATTTCAGTGACAAATATATGTGTTGGGGCAAATATATATTTTAAAGCTCAATATAGTGTTTCCTTTTCTAATTAAAAAACATGCACAGGCTTTAACTTCATTTTACATGTTAGTAAATGATAGTACACAAAGAACATTATTTTTATCCTTTTTGTGAACTGTACAAATATAAGCGTTTTTTTATACAACTTTAAAATTTGTAAAGTAAATACACCATTCCCCATAAAAAAATTGTGTTTTAATTCTTGCATAAGTAATTAATTAATTAAAATCATACCTACATTTTCTTATTTCGCTAAGGCTAATTGTCCGCGACTGCTTATTTTGTATTCGCTCTCAAAACAAACATCATCCAATTCGAAGGCGCAATCATCTTTTAGCGTTGACGATCTTGCACTCATCAAGGATGATCAGACTCCTCCATGCAAATGGATCAGAGCATTGCCTAAAAAACTTATAATTTTTTTTTCGATCACTATCGAAATGTTCTGCTACAATTTAGTGGCTATGCGCACACGACCTACGAATTTAATTGAATGTATTTGAAAAATAACAAACTGCAAAAGCTCGGTTATTACATCGAGCTTATTTTTTTCACCAACCAAAACAACCGTGATACAACAAATTTTCACTAGGGATCAGTTGGACCCACAGGACATCGTATGTCTAGTACTAGTATCGTTAAGTTAAGACAACTGTTCAGTCTTCTGAAAATATTGTCATAAATATAACGTAAAAGCCATAAAATGAATTAAATTGAATTGAAACAAGAAACACATCTTTATTGTTTTTATGTGTTTATTGATATATCACAAATACATTGGTAATTGAATAATAAGACAAATTTGAGTATAACAAGCTTACAAAAGAAGACTAAGGAAAAAGTCTTAGAGGTTTATGACTGCATGTCGTCTAAAACTTCATTATTCATTTAATTCATTGACAATGATAAAAAAAAAACAAGTGAAATTAATGCACACATTAAAACTAAGTTTGGTTGAATATACCAAATTCTAGATTGATACATAATACACAATAACACCATTAAATTTTCGAAGCAAGGTATTTCTTATCCTACTTATTGTTAGAAGAATTTACCTGGCAAAATAGCCTAAATGCAATGCAAGATTTATGTAGTTTTCTATGAATTGAACAGGAAAAACTTATAAATTCTATCACAAACAACTTTATTTTTCAGTTTACAAATTATGTCAAATATTTTTGGGGCATCCATAAATTATAATTTTACACATTATATAACGCTAAAATCAGCATTGTAGACACCCCCTCCCCACCCCGCCTTTACGTAATTTATGGATGCCCCTTTGTTTTGCAGTTGGTCGTAATTAATCCTCTTGCTCTTACGCATTTTGGCTATCTTCAATTCATCTACATATTTTAAGTTTGAAAAATCTTGCGCGTTTGACTGCTTACGTGGTTGAGGGCATACATTTCGACATGCAATTCCCCACTTCCCACCATCCAATCGAGCTAAAACTTTTCACGTGGATTTTTCGATGACTTTCTCATTTTTCTCCCATTATAAGAAAAGGAATTCATGGAATTAATAATAATGCAAAAATGACAGTATGTACTCTGCACTGTGCATAAAAAAATTTAGGTACTACAAAATCAATTAATTTTAATTAATTAATTAATTGTCACCATTTTCAAAATACTGTATGAATTATTGTAAAAAACCTTTTTATGGATTAGTTTTTTACGCATTGTTTTATATAGATATTTTTTTTTGAAGAAATTCACTGTTTACCTTTTTTATTTAAAGTAAATGATCATGAATTTTTTATAGACCAATATTGATATTTAATTTGTTTTGTTTCATAAAATAATAAGAAAATTAAATTATTTAGTAATTTAATCAGAAAATGTTTTTTGCATGTTGTAATTTAAAATGTGTTTTTTTAAAAACTCGTGATAGAAAAAATACTGTCGGTTTTTGTCAAATCTGTTATTTAAATAAATAGCGACAAATAATAACAAAATTTACCGCTCTAGGCTGCTGACACATACTAATTTAAAATTCCACTTCATAAACTTAAAAATAAAAAAAGAGCTTTGGTATATTCTAATTGCGGTAGTTAGTAGAAACGAGTCAGAAAAAATAGCAATTTCAACATTCTACATCTATGCTATCAAAATTGAATAAATTAATATTTGACACAAAAGTTTTCAATGTTTTACTTGGCTAACAAATAGGGAAATAGGATGCCCGAAACAAAAACTTACTTTCTACTAAATTTTTGGAAAATTTAGAATCGGGAATTTCAATCCCTTAATTTATTAATAAATAAAAAAATATGCTCAAATGGTACCTATATCCAGATTTCTTGATATTTGTTTTTGTGTAATATTGTAATGCATAGATGAGAAGCATTTCTAAAAGGAAAAGCTTAAACCTTAATGATGAAGGTAATATTTAATAAAATTTCACTAAACTAACATTACCAATCATTTTCTGATAATAATTTTGCTCATGATAAAATGTTAATGTCCCTATTCTGTTTTAATAAAAAAAATTAAAATAGTTCAAAATATTAGATTGTAAATGAAAAACTTAAAAGTTAAAACAGTACATATACGACAATGCTACTTTAGGAAGATTGAAGAATTTATTTTATTTTACGGTACTCTACAAACTAAATGTAAATGTTTTATGTTGTAACAGCTTGGCAGTCGTTTCCAGCGTTGATTGGTTGTTGCTTCCCTAATCTCTTCGTGCTTGAGGCTTCAATTGCTGGTACATTCTTATTACGTCGAATTAATGAAGTGTGATAGTTAATTTTTTTCGGTTGTGTTGTTTTAGCCTTATCTGTTGGACTATTATCAAAGGTCGAACTACGTATTAATTTAGAATTCGAAATAGGCGGTTTTCCACCTCTCTTTGGTTCGTCTGACCTTTTCCAAATGCTGCAAATTTTGCTTCCGACATTTTCTCGGGAGAGATTAGAATGACTTTTAGATGATAAGCTCATTACAGGAACATTTGTTCGTGAACAAGCCGCAGATGTTGCTCGAAGCGAAGTATTACTATTTGAACGCTGTGGAACAGTGGGAATAGTGGTAATCTTTCTGATACTGGTAACTTTTTTACGCAATTTAGTTTCAGGAGTATATATGGGAGGACGGGAGGAAAAGCTGTTCGACTTTGTTTGTGACTTATTTGTTTCATTGAGAGAACTTTTTGCAAATTGTCCCTGCGTCTTGGAACATGGCAAATACTTTACAGGTGACTTGGATATACAGGGGAGCTGCGAAACCATATTTGCTTTCGTTGGAATCTTAGACCCTTTTGTAGGAGATGGGGGTAGCGATGTCACAACACGTGCATCAGGAATTGTTGCTTCTTCTTTTACAAATGTTCCTTGTCTTTTGAAAATGGGATCTTCTGGATTTTCTTTTTTCATATCTCCTTTACTACTCTGTGCACATGAACTAGTTTTTGTAGGTTTTTCGCAAGTATTATTTTTTCCCATTCCTCTATGACTTACTGAAAATCCAGGTCTTGATACATTATTTCTATTTAAAATCGTTTTATTTTTTACATTGGTTTTACCTATAAAAGAATGTATCTTTCCAACCACTGTGTTATTTCTTTGGGTACCTTTTGCATAAATGTTCTTCTTAGTATCTTGAATGGAATTCTTTCCAGCTGGATTTATACCAATAACATTCCCTATTTGTACTTTGGCTGATGTATTGTGGGAAGTACCGCTAGAAACCAATGTTCTTTTGTATGGTGACACATACGCTGGTTTCTTTCTGCCACGAACTACTGGAACAGTTTCAGGCGTTGTCATTCCATCTTCGCTACCATTAACATCCGTACCAGAATCTTTATCTCCTGGTATTTTTATACGAGGTTTCGGATAATTGTTCACATGTTCCTTATCCTTTACTGTGTATGTGTTTGGATTACATGACTCACCATCAGAATACTGATCGCACTCTATACTATTGTAGTCACTTTCAGTGGTTGCTCGTGTTTCATCTTCAAAAAAATTGGTTTTATCCAAGAGACCGGATGTGGTGGATTGATGAGCTGCCTCTAATACGGTGGAAGTTATAACTTTAAACTGCTTAGTCAGCGCTCTAATTGATGTCAAATCTTCTGAATCGCCTTCGTTTGACGTTAAACTTTGTTCTTCTATTTCATGTCCAGTTTCCAACTGCGGAAGTTGAACAAAATTTGAATATTAAAATATATCATATAATAATATAATTAACATTATTAAAACAATCACGAAATGTTAAGATTATATATAAGCGAAAAACTGTAAAAACATCCCTTCTGGACCCAATTTTTCCAACATTGTGGCCGTTCCCTAACTGGGATTTCTTGGGACTTTGGGTGGACCACTCCCCACCCTATTAATATTTTTTTCCGAGTCAAAACCTTATTGCACTGGACTATTACATGCATTAAATAATTTTAAAACTTACTTGAAAATCAGCATGTTCAGCTGGATCTGTAACATAGGAAATTGTGCGCGTTTTAAAGCGTTCTGGATCTAAATGTCTTCTTTTTCCAGGTGTTTGAATACTTCTGTCGAATCCTGTCAACTGTGTATTATCTCTAGTAATTATTATAGTTTGAAATCTTGCAGAATCATCCAAATTTTCTTCAGAGCAAAATTTAGAGTTTGAATTGTGATGCTCTACTTCAACTTTAATGTATTCCTCTCCTTCGTTATATTCTGACATATTATCGTCGTCACCACAATTAGAGTAATTTCCTTTGAGAACATAATCAGCTGCAATAGTATACGTCTTATAACGGTCTTTAATCAATTGTCGTTTTTGTTTCGGTGTAAGAGCTCTTTTGACTCCGTTAATGAAACCACCATTACTACGGCCTCGTTTTGGTGTAGATTCAGCGGAACTGAAGTCAGACGGCATCGGTGTTCCATTTGAATCGCTATCAGTGTGAAGTGTATCTAAGCAACTTTGAAGCGTCGTTGTATTTTCATCTACGTCACTAAAAGCTGTGCCGTAACTTGTCTGAATTCCTAAGCTATTATCAACAATCTCTGAAGTTATACTGTCAACACTGATCATGGAATCCAAGAGCTCATCCATAAGGGATGGTGGTTTAATATTTTCTAAATTACAACTAGAATTAACACTTTCTACACTTCCACTTAAACCAGCATGGAATTGACTTCCAGTAATAGCTCGTTTAGCCAATAGTCCCGCTGGAAGAGATTTCTTGTGTTGTTTTAATAATTGCGGACTTTGTGAAAAATCCAAATAACCAGAAAAGCTGATTGTCTCCATACAGGATGGAGGCCGAATATTGTCTATTTCTAAACTTGTAGTACTTTCTGTCATATTCGTCATGAAATCTTGGGTAAGTTTATTAGTTTCTACAGCTATAATTGTTGAACTTGTAATCGTAGAAGAAACATCATATGACTTCTGCTCTAGTGATGCATGCGGAAGAATATTTGGAGTAAATCGTTGTTGTACTATTCCACCTAGTTTAAACTGAATACAATCATTTTTTAAGGATTGATTTTCATGAATACAAGAACTATTTTGATTGGCAGAAGTATCACTTTCAATTTGCAATGAATTCGGTTGCTGTAAAAAAACAACATTTTTATTAATATTTTTATTGTTATTAGTTTTATTTCAATCGGTGGCGAAACGTGACAATACAAACTCATACAAACTCAAAATAGAGCCGCCACCGATTTCAATATTTCAACGTTTGAAAGAAATTAGCACTTACATTTCTGCTTTGACTAGCTCCATCAAAATCCTTTTCATGCACATCGCTCAACGTTACCTCGTCATCATTTAAGGAACCCACCTTGGGCGCTTCTACACTAACACTTGGGAAAGAAATATCATTAGGACAAGTGTCCTCATTCCAAGTATTATGAGAGTTCGAATTACTAGCTGATTGTGCCTCATAAATAGTATTTGTGCTGTCAGATTTTTGTGGGTTAGAATATGTGTCGTATGTTGCATTCGTCCTGAGATACTCCGCTGTCGACACCAATTCCTGTGTCAAACGCTCTACTGATTTTAACATTAAATCAGGATTTTTATGTTTCTCATGAACAACTTCCTGAGAAAAAAGAAAGCCTTCCTCAATAGAATCTTTTCTGTAGAGAAGTTCATTTGAACTGGTCATATCATATGAATCTTCATTGTAATCTGTAGCAGATATTCGCATTGCTGGGAATTCATTTGATTGGTCAAGCATCCCATCATTCATTAAGAAATTTTTACTATTATTGGAAATAATGAACACATCACACCCAATTGTGTTCTGTAAATTTTCTGTTTGATGATCGAGTCGAGTTTGATGATCTCTTAACTCGTTGTTTGTGCCTTCTTGTGACTCTCTCATCTCTACGTCTGGAGCTATGTTGGGGGCACTTTGAGATGTGGTAACATCCAGTGGACGTTGCTGTTCCAACACAGCCACAGACGTAGTCTCCCCGTTTTTTGAAACTACATTAGGTACTGGGTCTGTAGCCCCGGCAATAAATCGTTGATTAAATTCTGCAGGTTCTAATACTTGTCGCATGTGCCGAGTTGGTGGTTTTATTTGAGTTTCTGTACGAACAGCTTTTGCAATACCACTACTTATGCATTCGCGAAGCAATTTCTTATCTTTCCGTTCACGTTCTCTTAGTCTTTCTCGATCAAGCTTTAATGGTGTTTTCGTACTTGATTGAAAAGCATTCTGAGGGAAAGTAACTTGGTCTGTAAGTGTTGGCTTTGGCGGCTTAACAATTAATTGTTGTGCGAAAACGTCTTCATTCTTTTGTTTATTCATACCTGTGCGAATACACTGCTCTAGTAAAGATTTTGCTTGGTTATCATTTGAGTCACTTGAATCTACAGAACTTATGGAATCATTTGCATCATGCCTATAAGATGTATTACTAAAATTATCTAATATTTTAGGTGTTGGAAATGAAACAGATGCAATTTTGCTACGAGTAGATTTTGATTTGTTGCAGCCAGCAGCAATGGCCTAGAAAATTAAATTAACATTTGTTGGATGATCTTATATTGGTTCACTTACTTGACTCAACAAATTGGTATCATCTTCTGATTCTACAGAAATTGAACTAAGAGAATCCTCAGTGGTTGTTTTTCTCTCATTTATTGCTTCAGATTCTGAAAATTTTGTATTGAGAGTAAGGTCCTTTTCTGTCAGCCTAAGAGATATTATGATATTATACAAATGTTCCAAAATTACAAATCTTTACCTGTTCATATTGGTTGGGCCTGCTACACCTGAAGCAACAGTTAAATCTGAAAGTCCTGAAGCTATAGAAAAATTGCATGGGCTATCTTCAACGATGAACTTGTTCATTTCATCTCCAACTGGAAGATAAGGGGATATACCACCCCGCCTTAGCATTGCGATGGGATCGTTAATTTGCGTTTTAAGTGATTGAGTTACATTTCGTCTTTCCATTTTAAGACTAGTCTTTGTTTTTGACGAACAATTTTTTTGCATTCCTTCCCGTATGCATTGTTCAAGGAGTTCTGTACCTCCATCGGATGCGTTTGAGCTTTCATCAGATATATTTACAATGTCTCCTTTATTTGTTGAAATAGATAATGCGCTTAAATTAGTATTGCTACCCGTTGTAGAAAGCAGTGCTGGAGTATCTTCGGTGAAATATTGTTTGACCGCATCTTCTTCTGGATTAACATCCTTTTGTTGAGAAAATCTCTGTGCGACTTCGCTTACGTGAGATTGCAAAGACCCTGTTTGTGACGCTGTTACTCCTCTATTCATTCCAATATTTATACAGGTTGCCAATAGTATGTCATCATCTGCTGCTTCTTCACCATCCGAAAAGGTACATTTTTCGCTCCTCTTCTGATTGTCTTCGAAATGCATATTTGATGTGGAGATCTTTTCCTGATCGTGATGATCAATTTCAAGTAGAGCCATTTCTTTACATAAACTGTCTGTTGCTATTTTGGGTTCATCGTCTATGCTTAGATTACTCAAACTAGTTGCACATGAAAACTGCGCAGGTGTGTGTTCTACCTCAAATTTATTTACCTCGTCTTCAAAAACACTCCGCAAACGGTTCGAAGGTAGAGCTTTTACTAATACATTTTGCGTCGAGACATTTGAAAATGCTACCGTCACATTACCATTTCGTCGGGGTGACTGTGGCATACTTTGAGTTGGTGAATCAGGTAACTCCGATGGAGAAATCACGCCACTAGCTAGCCGACTGCAAAATTAATAACAAAAAATTTCTTTATTGTATCATGCAAAACCATATTTGTAACTTGCAAATTGTTTTTATTTGAGGAGTGCGGAAGCAAAACTCGCGTATTGTCCCTTTTCTGATTTTTGACAAAACAATAAAAACGTTTGCTTTCTTTTGATTTGTACGAATTTTAAATTTGAATACGCCAATTGCTTCACATTGTCCTTAGTAAAAAATGTACAAAATTTCGTCCTTCACCGACCTGATTTAAGACGTTCTGTAATCATTGAATTTTAAATTAAGATACTTTTGCAACAGTGCTAAGAAATAAGACAGTTTTGCTGCAGGGACAATGAACAGTGAAGATAGAAACTATAGTTGTATTTCAAAATAAAAGTTACAATTGTCTTCATAATATTAAAAAAAGAAATAAAGTTAGTTTTAAATGAAATTTTTATTGTACGATTAACAGATAAACTATAAAAATTTCACAGCTTAATGTTGTTATTTTTTACTTAATGTACTAATAAACTGTTCCAAATTCGTCAAAAATAAGAAGGATTATGAAAACTTCACAGGAATTCTTCTAACGCGGCAAATACACGAGCTGCCGTACAAATGTGCTTAAGTGCTTTCAAACGCTGTGATCGCAATAAGAATTAAGAGTTTTGCGCCAGTACACTTCAAGCAATAAGTCAGTTTTGCAACAGGAACTCATTTAAGGTGGGATTTTTCAGAGCAATAAGCAACAGTTATCAACAATTTGAACATGAAACTGTAGCAAAATAGATGGTGAACCAAACTGCGTTGCCAGTTTAAGATTTTCAAAAAGGGAAATTAGCAAGTTTTGCTTTCGCACTCCTCATTTATATATGTATTAATTGTATTATGTATAATAATATATAATAATATACACATAGGTTTATACAATATTTCTGTACATTCAAATTATTTAATTCGTACACAAAGATTTTCGAATCTTAAATATTATTTTTTATTAAATTAATATTATCGTATTAAAACACTTAAATACATACCTAAAGTCGCTAACTACTGAGCTTTTGTCATCTGCTGTAACAGGTTCCGCACTTGCTAATGAGTCCATTGAGCTTCTTCTGGAGAACATCAAAGGTGTCTCATGTGCCGAATTCACCAGTGATGTGACTTTTGAGGATGCACATCCTGCTCCTAATGTAATTTGTCGGGTTAGAGTTGACATTACTGGTGATTTGATTACTTTTTCAGCGGAATTTTCAGACTGTACGGTGTTCGAGATTTCATCCTCCGGTACTTTTTCAAGACATGGAGTTTCCTCTTCAACTATTTCAGGTTTTATTTTACTAAGATTTGCAGCATGCTGAGGCACTTCATCCAAACTACTAAGGGACTCATATCTACTAAAATATCCTGGAGTTCCCTCTTCGCAATAATTTACTGGTTTTTCGGGAGTGTGGGACTCAGAGCTAAATGCAGCAGATATTTCACGTTTTTGAGGCAATCTTTTACGATGAACGATTGGATCTTCTACTTTAGGATTCCGAAGATCTGAGTCAGACCCAGCATTGGAAATAACATATGGAGTATCTTCTGTTTGATAACATTTCACTGTGTCCTCCAAAATTAACATAATCTCGTTGCCAGTGCTTCTAGCGCCCTTTTCGTCCAATTCCGGTTCCATTTGATTTTCTGCATATCGTAAGCTAAAGTCTGTAGGCTGATCCAAATCAGTTTCCTGATAAACCGAATAATTACGAGACTCTTGTTTCCTAAAAGATTTGGTTTCAGTTAACTTTTGAGCGGGGAGCATTTCACTATTATATTTTGCACTATAGTCAATAGGCAACTCTGTTTCAACTTCCACATCAAACCCTGGTGTTGGAACAGCAAAATCACTAGGAAAGCGAAATACATTCAAAGATTTATTTAAATCAGAAGATGGTGGAAGTGGTCGAGTTAAATCCACTTTTTCAAAAACCGAATCTGATTTGACAGATGTTACAGACTCAGAGCTTTCGTTCTTAGACACAAGTGTCGATTTGGTTAAACATGTGCCAGACTTTGTTCCATCTTCATTGCCTTTAAAATTGTCTTTTTCACGTGACGAAATAGTCGCATCCAAATTTTCACATGTTTCTGCCAAATTTCTGTTGAGCTCCTGTTCTAGAGCTCGCTGTTTACGAGCAGTTAACGTTGGAAGTTCCTTTAGTCCCATTGATTTGGCTATTGTATCTATGTTGCTTTGATTAACTGACCCCGGACGGAAATTAAGCAAATTTTTTAATGCCGCACTACTGCCTTCTGATATCATTTTGTGTTTTGAATGTATTAAAGATCGCAACATGGGAACAGCTCCGTTATCCCACAAAAATTTTTGATCTTCTGGAAATCGAGCAGACAAATTCCATAATGTACCACAAGCATTACTTACGACAGTTAAGCTTTCAGATTTTAATTGTTGTAACAATATCCCTAAGCAATTTCTTTGTCGCAGTATCTTCCTGTAATCTTCTCTAACAGCAATGTGACTGGAAACATTCCTTAAAATTCCTCCAGCGTTTTCTATTATTTTCAGTGTTTTGCTTGGGCCCTCGTAAGTGAGCATATCCACAATAAAAGCAAGAGCTCCATCAACAGCACAAAATTCTGCCTTATTTGTGCTGCAGTGTGCTGATAGATTCCATAAAGCCGATAATATTGCTTTTAGAGTGTTCTCGTTCTTATTTTTCATAGCAGCCTTAACAAGAGCAGTTACAGTTCCAATTTCATTTAAAATAGCTTTCATATTATTATCAGCGCGCCACGACAAATTACGCAAAACACTGGCAGTTACCTGAAGGAGATCATCTGGTGCTGAGTCTAACTGAGCTACTAACGCTTCCATAAATTCTTTATTTGCACATAAAAGTGCTTTATTATTACCATCCCCAAAAGTCAAATTAGTTAAAGCCATTAGAGCGTATCGGCGCAGTGAATTGCAGCATTGATCCTCTGGTTTCGGTCCATGAACAGCATGGTCAAGGTGCACTAAGCCAGCGACTGTTTGCAGAGCACCTAGTTGGCACATTGCATGTCTATGTTCTTCATCGAAACTGACTTTCATAAGACTAGATATGGCTGCAAGGGGATGTCGATCTGAATCATCTGCAACTGTTTCGCCTCCGCTGATTAGCAATGTTTTCAAAAAATTGCAATACTCCATAATTTGTTCTATTAATCGCAGTACTTTCGCTTCCCTTCTGCCAACTTTATCGTCCGGATGGCAATGCACCACATTATGCAAAGCCATCGCTGCACGATTTCGAACGCCTTCGTCACATTCGGAATGCATCATCTGCACTAGCAATGGTATACATCCAGATCTGCGAAGTGTAACACAGGTTTCACTAGATCTGGATAATTCCAAAAATTTTTTTGATGTCTCCACGGAGTCGTGAGATCCAAGCATAGACAACAAGGAATATACGCATTCTACCTTAGGTCCAAGCATTGTAATATTCCGAGGAGGCATACTTGTATAAGCAGTGAAACTTTCCGAAGGCCGTTCAGAAGGCCACGTTCCTCGGGATTGGCGTACCAAGTCGTTATCTTCTAAAGATGCCCAAACGTGTTCCGATTCCTTACCTTTTTTTGCTTGACCACTTCTATCCAAAGAATGTTTGCGAACGAAACTTACGATTTCAAATTCCCCTTGCCTTTCAAAATTCCTGTCTAAACTGTGATGCTCCCTTTCCCGATCTATCATGTAATCTGGAGGAATTGGATTTTCATCTAAAAAGTGTTTCTTTCTGTGAGCTCCAGAATGAGCATTGCGCGTTTTTGTTTGTGTTGTCACTACTCTTTTAGTAACACCACTAGCAGCTAATTGATAATCACTAATTTCTCCATCTTTCTCGTATTTTTTATCCACCTTGACCGCTTCTCCGGAACAATTTGTGGCACTTGCATTAGGCGAGTCAAATTTTCCAGTAATAGACTTCTCGTCAAAATCGGGGGGTGGTACGGAGTCGTAATCTAGAAAGTGTGGTTTTTGTGAAGACTCTGATATGTCGATATCTGCTAAATCTTGATCCAAGCAGATATCATCTAAGTCCTCGCTCGATGGTGAATTCAATGAAGACACTTCAATTTGTGAGTTCATGTTTCAATTTCTTAATATCGCCGTAGAATAACGGTCTTTTGCGGTATTTCTGCAAGAAAACGAAAGTTTTGAAAATTTTGTACATGCACTTCTACAAGTTTATCGTAGTTATAATTTAAACGAGATTTTTAATATTATCTTTATTAAATTTTAAACCCTTCAATCTACAAGAACAACAGAACAAGGTCTCTTTATACATGACAGAAAAGTAGAAGAAAAAAAGAAGAAATGGATACGTTATGTTAAAAAAAATAATGAAGATTATACTATATTTATTTATCTTTTATTTTTATTTGCCAGGTTGATTTCGAAGAAAAATCTACCTATTGAGGTCGGTACCTTGTTATGACTTCTGAAAAATTCTTTCATAGTTTTACGTTTCATGCCTCCCTGAGGGGGTCCGATCACAAGTTATCCGAGAAAATGCGACAGAAGTCATCCGATGATTTGTGTCGTTTTTTTTTTGGTCACAAGTCATCTGAGCAAAAGCGACACAAATATGAAATATGCAATATTTGTTTTGGGATGAAGATTGGAGCAACGACGAAAAGAAATTCAATTTAGACGGGCCTGATGGTCTCCAAATATATTAGTATATTGATAATATATTGGAAACGGCAAGGGCCTTAATCCGACTAACGTGTACCTGTACAAGAGTGGACGTAAATCTGAGTCCGTTAAACATCTTTGGGAAGCCTTAATCAGTCAGTGGAACAAAATCGACCAACGACATGTGCAAAGTTTAATTGATTCAATTCCCAGGAGGCTCCAACAAAACATTTTGAATTCAGGTGGCAGCAAATATTTAAATAATCATTTCTGGAATTTATAATTTGGTTTAAACAACGTTTTCATGAGTTTTTAATTTTGTTTCTATAATTACTTCTTTCATTCATTTTTATTTTATACGATAGTACGATACCTTGTTTTTCTCCATTACCTAACTAAACATCAAAAGAATTAATGCGTATTATTTTTTAAGAACAATTTTCCAACATTCACTTTAAATAACTAAAATATGCTCAGTTATTGCATATTAGTTTGTTTCTAAAATTTCTTCACAGGGTGTAATATAAATAACCTGCATGCAATTTGTGGAAAAATTTCTCACTATTATTAAAATATGACGTTCCTAAAATAACATAAGAATCGTTTTTCTTCAGAGGTGGAAATGAGCACTATAGCTATATCTGCAACAAATAAAAGACTATCTAATTGTAATAAACACTGCTGATTTTCGTGCCATTAATGTGTAACTTCCAAATTAACTTTTATCACGTTAAAATGTACATTATAATGTCTGGGTTAATGTTGAAGTTTTGACTTGAAAGCAAATTATGCAGAATAAGTAAAAGTTGCTTTGTTTACCTTTGAAGATTGCCAATTTGTGCGATCGATTACCTTTATCGATTTTTCCATGTTCTTATACAAGACCGCATTTGGAAAATTTTGAATCTTGATCAAAGAACTAAGTAACCTATCCGATAAGCATTTACTAAACTTAACTTTAAAAGTTATGCTTCAGCAATTACCGGATTATGTTATCAGGTTTTCTTTCAAATTTTTTGACAGCAAAAATCACTTGAATTTTTTCTGCCGGAAAATTATTTCAGCATCACTTCGACTTACCTCATCTAAAAGAACATTGTCTAATTATTTTCTTTGCAGCTTCGGAAATTAATAGCCCGTATTCCACTCACTCTAAAACAATTTTGACACAGCAAACATTTTGCTCAGCACAAAAATCAACGAGCGAGAAAGAAAACTGACAAGAACGTTTGTATCATCGCCCATCGGTTTTTTTTTTTTATATACCTCGGACGCTGCACGTATTGAGGGATAGCAAACGAGTGTGCGTCCGCAATCGCAATGTATTTTTGTAGTAGCGAAATAAAAATACAAATTGGGCTACTAAAATCTCAAAACAAACTTAATAATTACTGAAAAACATTTGCTATCAGGCCCACACGGGGAGCGAGCTAAAAATTCTTATTTAAAAACCATGTAAAAACATAAACACGGATGTGTGCCGTGTTTAGATTTCGGTATGTTGATCCACTAAAAACTACCGTATAGATGGCAGTAGTCATCACGTAGTGGTACATTTGAGATTGAGGCAGTTCTGAGGAGGTGGAATCCATCCATACTACGTTTATATTATGCAGTCGAAAACAGGTTTTGAACTCGAATCCGCGTTTTTGAGCACTCCGGGTTGAGGGATCGAGTCGAAATCGAGTCCAAACGTAGTCGAATTGACGGTTTATTGCACTAATTTAATCTATTATATTAACAATTTTTTCGAGTTTCATTTATATTTTATAAGCATTTTAAAGAATTTGATTTCGAATAAAATCTTGTTTTGGTCAATTACTCAGAAAACATGAAAAAACTGTCGAACTGCAAACTCGATTACTCCAACCCATGTTTAGATGCATTTTAACTCAACTCCTCGACTCAAGAGGAGTCATGATATTTTCAACTACGTACGGAAATAAAACTTGGATATGGTTTACCTAAGGTGTATTCGTATAAAAATAAAAAAATGACAGAGTAACTAAAGCAGTTACATAATCACTTATTCGGCTTTGAAAAGCATTTTAAAATTATTCTCCTGTGTAGGTTGGTTTTCTTTTTTCTACAAAAGCCTTGAGTCCTTCAAGTCTGTCTTTAGTTGATATTACTTGTGCATAACAGGCTTCTTCTATGGCATATCCTGTATTGATATCAACTTGAATACCCTTATCAATGGCTTTCTTTGCCATACGAACTCCAACCGGACCGTTCGGAAGAATTTCTTCGGCAATTTCAATAGCACGTTTGAAAGCCGCATCATTAGTTTCGTTCTGTGGACAAACGTGATTTACTATACCCATTTCTTTAGCTTGCTTCCCAGTGATCACACGTGATGTGAATATTAATTCTTTCGCTAAAGCTGGATTAAGTATTCTTGGCAATCGTTGAGTTCCTCCCGCGCCTGGAATTATCGCAAGTCGAGTTTCAACTAACCCAAGTTTCACGTTTTCAACAGCTGTTCTAATATCGCAAGCTAACGCCATTTCTAAGCCGCCGCCTAATGCGGTACCATCTAGGGCAGCTAACACTGGCATAGGTAGCTGCTCTATACTAATGAGAAGAGACCTTAGAGATGATACGAACTTTCCAACTTGAGCCTGTGTAAGCGTACTTCTTTCTTTTAAGTCGGCTCCTGCACAAAATATATCCTCAACTAAACTTCGAAGTATTACTACCCGAGCATCTTTATCGTTGGACAAATCGGAAACTACTGACTTTAAATTGAAAACCAAGGACCGACTGAAATCACAGAGTAAATTAAAAATCAGGTTCATAACATAAATTTTACCTGAAAGCATTCTTTGCTGCAGGTCTATTTAGTCCAACAACTACAATACCACTATGATTTCCAGAAAGTCTTTCTACCTGCTCAACATGTTTCTCTTAGTGGTCAATTTCATAGGATATCGCAATTTACCTGAACTTCAGAAGAAAAACCTCGATTTGAGATCAAGGGTATTTTCCTGCGGAAAGCATGGTTTTTCCATAAATTTTGCGTTATGGAATAGTTAATATATCTTGCGAAAAGGTGCATGTAGATTCTAGAATCAAAACGTTTGATTAGCAAATGTCAAATTACTCTGATACTGTCAGTTTTAACCAGTGATAAGAACGACAGTCCAAAACATTGGAAAACACATTTGCAAGCGAAAATTACCCTATGACATTAGAGAATAGTTATTTTTGTACCGCACAAAAGAAGCAATCCTTAGGACGGTACAATTATGGTACGTCAGATATTCTGTTAGTTAAAGATTATAAATCCTTTCTGGATAATTATTTTATTACAATAAATGTTGAATAATGTTAACTATGACACGCAAAATTGTCTTATTCACTAAATTCTCTTATTTTTATCTTTTATTGTATATTTGTCGTAAGTCTTTGTGGGATCATAAGGTTCCCATCTACTTGCAGGGAAGATGTGCTTATTTCTTTCATACCATGACCGCAAAAGTACCTTTCCAGCATGTGACTCTTCTTTTTCGATAGTGGCGTCGCTAATCATCCTCACATCATCATGCACGTCGAACTGGAAAAGAGGGCCTGACTTTCCTCTAGCTTTCGTAACTATGAAGTCGTAGAACGTGTAATGGTGCGGTAATATAAGGTCCTCTTTGACGTACATAAGTTGATCTGCCATAACTGTTTTAAGTTCATTAAATTCCTTCCGTAAAACTTCTAAGCATTTTTGGAGGAATTGATAAATTGAGCTTCCCTTTTTCATAATCACGCTGCGCCTATGCCCCGAACCGTCCCAGTAGCTAAACGTAATTGTAATTTCCTGATCCTTAAGCGTTGCTTGTTGTGCTACCCATTCCTGCCTAAGTTCTTCTCTAAGACGATTTTCCCCCTCTTCCCGTTCTCTATCAGGTAAAAACGAAGTGTCGACATCGGGATTTTTACGAAGTCTTTTCCTTGAAGGCTCCTCAATTTCCGATATCCAAAAGCGTTTGCTGTCGCTAGTAAGCTGTTCCTCCTCGGTTTCTTCGTCGTCTACATTAAACGAAAGAGCTTGGATCTGTTTCTTCTGTTTATTTTTTTCGGCCTGCTTAGCTTCGAGAGCCCTCAATTTCTCTCGATCTTTTTCTTCTTTTTTCTGCGCTAATTTTTTTTCACGTTCCCGAACAATATTTTCTTGCTTTGCTTTCATTTCATCTAGAGTAACCAACCCTATTGTAGATGTTTTAAGTTGTTGTTCAACGGCATCATAATGGCTAGCAAATTTGTTTTCTATGTTGGACAACTTTAAATCTTCCTCTATTTTCTTTTTGCGGAATTCAATTTCTTGTTGAGCAATTTCCCTTTTCTTCATTAACTGCATTGCTCTACCAGCTTCACTTGCAGCTCCTTTATAATGTGCCATTTTAATAGCAAATTACTTTTTTCTCGTCACTAAACAATGTTTGCAAATACTAAAAACTGTTCTGAAGAAACGTCAGTAGTCAATGAGAAAACAAATTCTTCTTCTTGAATAATGTACTCAACCAAGGTAGATTGTAATTACTTTGCAAATTCGCATATTTACTACGTTTCCATGCAGAATCGAAAAAAGGTTTTGGTAAAATCCTAGGAGCGGGTACTGGTAAACCTGTCAACAGTAATTCGAGCTGTCATTTCAAGTAAAAGTGCGTGCTTCTATATTTTTCATCTTTATATGAATTAATTACTCTAATAAAAGGGCATGTTTCTACTTTAATTCGCATATCGGCAAGCACGCATTAATATGTTTTAGTGAAAACCGCGCTTGTCAAATGTCAGCAGTACCCGCTGCTAGGATCCAACCCAGGTTTTGAACTCGAATCCGCGTTTTTGTGCTCCGGGTTGAAGGATCGAGTCGATATCGGGTCCAAACGTAGTTGAATTGACTGTTTATTGCACTAATTTAGGGCCCGATTCTACGTAACAGAATTTTAATAGATCTCTTAATATCTTTTAAAGGTTTTTAAGAGATGATGGTATTCTAGGTAGCAGAAATTTGGTGAATTTAAAAATTAAAAGTTAAGAGATTCACCACAGCTGTCGAACAAATTTTTAATAAAGTGCACCACACTATAAATCTCGAAAGGGTTTTTTGATAATCCCTCAAGTTTCGCATTACTGTACGATGGATTTGGCTTAAAAAAAAAAATTATTTAGCAAAACATTTACTATCCGTTTTTTTGCCTTAATTAATGTTGTTTCTCTCCTCGATTTCACGCACTCTCAATTATCCATGAAATCATGTCTGGCACAACACTTTCCATTTTTTGTTGACACTTGAAAGCGTTTTACAGCAGCGTCTCACTTTAGAGACGTTTAGAGATATGAATTTGACCCTCTTAAGTTAAGAGACGATTGAGGTTAGATATTTCTTTTAATTTTGTACGCAGAATACCAAATCTGTTAATTAAAACTCACCACTCAAGTTAAGAGATCAGCTGATTCTTGACGTCTCTTAACTGGCTACCTGGAATACCGTTTCTTTTAATTTTGCAATTAAGAGGTTAAGAGCTCTTAACTTTTACCTAGAATCAGGCCCTTAATCTATTATATTAACAATTATTTCGAGTTTCATTTATATTTTATAGACATTTCAAGGAATTTGATTTCGGATAAAATCTAATGTTTTGGTCAATTACTCATAAAATATGAAAAAACTATCGAACTGTCAACTGACAACCCACTTTTATATGCATTTAAATTCGAGTCCTCGACTCGACCCAGGTAGTAAAGCTGGGTCGAGTCGAGTTCAACCCGGTTTGGAGTCGACCCTGGGTTCAAGCCTGCATGTAAACGTAGTATATATGGGCAGCAGCAAGTGCTTGGTTTGGATTTTGACAGCCGTGCGGGCCGTGCGGAAACGAATTCTATGTGTTAATGACATTCAATACAAAATACTAGCCGAATTCACTTCGCTTTTGTCACAATTACTGCTAACGCAGTAACGCAATTACTGTCAAAAATTCCACGGTGTAAAAATGCATTAAAATCATTTTGGAATTGTTGGAAACCTACTGGAGTAACAATCTCTTACAAACTGAATGAAACCTTAGACCATTTCGCTTGAATTCTCAATTCTCATAGATTATTGATAGATATTCATTGATTTTAATGAGCCCTACTTTATTCCCATGTTTTTATGATTGGGTCAGTGCCGGATTTCCTGAGGTTATTGGAATACGTAATGAAATCCATGTTTTCTAATGACGAGGTGGCCGAGTGGTTAAGGCGTTGGACTGCTAATCCAATGTGCTCTGCACGCGTGGGTTCGAATCCCATCCTCGTCGGTCAGTGTGTTAATATTTTTTCCTATTGCGCTCGCAAAATTAGTTTTATTAAAGATCTTGAACAGATATATTCAAAAACCGAGACAAACATTAACAATCAAGGCGTTGGACTGCTAATCCAATGTGCTCTGCACGCGTGGGTTCGAATCGCATCCTCGTCGGTCAGTGTGTTAATATTTTTTCCTATTGCGCTCGCAAAATTAGTTTTATTAAAGATCTTGAACAGATATATTCAAAAACCGAGACAAACATTAACAATCAAGGCGTTGGACTGCTAATCCAATGTGCTCTGCACGCGTGGGTTCGAATCGCATCCTCGTCGGTCAGTGTGTTAATTTTTTTTCCTATTGCGCTCTCAAAATTAGTTTTATTAAAGATCTTGAACAGATATATTCAAAAACCGAGACAAATATTAACAATCATTCTATCAATCATTCTATACAGTTTGCAAGCGTTTAAAAAGACGTCCACACATGGCATATGCAAAAGAAAATACATTTGTTTGCGTTTGATTTGTGTAATGTGGACCCGGCATTAGAGTAAGATCATAAAAGGTATTAAATAATCATAATATATATTATCTTATTACATAAGATCATAC